>CP097510.1:16188616-16788616 GCA_023547065.1 Musa troglodytarum
AGAAGAATAAGAAAAGAATGGCATCGGCTTTATTTGATACACTCAGATGTTTGTGGTCTTATCAGTCCAGTATCACTTGGAGGAAGTAGTTATATTTTCTTAACTTGACTTATGATTATAGTGGAAAAACTTGAGTTTATATATTAAAAGAAAAGAAAGAAATTTTTAATAAATTCAAAGAATTTAAGGAGTTGGTTGAAAGACAAAGTGGTTGTAAGATTAAATATTTAAGAACAGATAGAGGTGGTGAATATACATCAAATGAATTTAAAAGCTTTTGTAAAAATAATGAGATTTTACATCAATTCACTATGTCATACACATCTCAACAAAATGGTGTCTCAGAAAGAAAAAATAGGACTATACTTAATATGGTCTGATGCATGTTAAAGGAAAGAAAAATTCCTAAAAAATTTTGGAGAGATGCTGTTGCCTCTGCAGTTTATTTGCTTAACAGGTTTCCAACAAAGTGAATTGGAAATGTTACACCAGAAGAAGCATGGAGCTTACAGAAACCAAGAGTCGAACATTTGAGAATTTTTCGAAGTATTGTTTTTGCTAAGATACCAGAGGAAAAGAGAATAAAACTGGAGGATAAAGGTTAGAAATATATTTTGTTAGGTTATGCTGAAAATTCTAGTGGTTACAAACTCTACAATCCTATCACAAATAAAGTTGTGATATCAAGAGATGTTGAGTTTGATGAACAACAAATTTGGAACTGAAAAAGTGATGAGCAATATAAGAAAGCCATAGCTTCAGAAGAAGATGATATAATATAAGGAAACACCGAAGAAGCTTTATCTGAATCACCACCTAGATTAACTAGGTCACATGATTCAAGAAGTCCGATTATAAGAAGGACAAGATCGGTTCAGGAGCTCTATGATGTGACTCGAAGGATTGATACTAACAATGACGAACTTTTTTTATTTTATTTTTTTACAGAATATAATCCATTAACCTTCGAAGAAGCTTATAATGAAGAAAAATGACGACAAGCAATGAATGAAGAGATTCATGCAATCAAGAAAAATGATACATGAGAGCTTACTATACTTCCAGAAGATCACCAAGCGATCAGTGTTAAGTGGATCTTCAAAACAAAAAGAAATGCACAATGGGAGATAGAGAAATACAAAGCACGATTGGTTGCAAAGGGATACAAATAACAATATGGGATTAACTATGAAGAAGTATTTGCATTAATTGCTCGATTGGAAACAGTAAGATTACTTATCTCTCTAGCAGCTCAAATGAGATGAAAAATTTTACAAATGGATGTCAAATCAGCATTTCTTAATGGAGTTCTTGAAGAAGAGGTATATATTCAACAACCCTTTGGTTTTATTATTCATGAGCAAAAAGATAAAGTATACAAGTTAAAGAAAGCTCTTTATGGGCTTAAACAAGCCCCACAAGTATGGAATTCTCGGATAGATACTTAGTTTATTCAAAATGATTTTTCTAAATGCCCATATGAGCATGCTCTCTATACGAAATCTAACTCTAATGGAGATATCTTATTTGTATGTCTGTATGTAGATGATTTAATATTTACAGATAATAGTAGCTCCATGATTGAAGATTTTAAGCACTCTATGAAGAAGGAATTTGAAATGATCGATTTGGGCCTAATGACTTATTTTCTTGGTATCAAAGTTATACAAGATAATGAAGGAATTTTTATCTCACAAGAAAATTATGCAAATGAGGTTCTAAAGAAGTTTTCTATGGAAGATTGTCTCCCTATAGATACACCTATTGAATATGACACCAAGTTGACTAAGGAAAGTGGAGGTAAATACATTAATCCAACTTATTACAAAAGTTTAGTTGGATGTTTAAGTTATTTGACATGCACTCGACCTGACATATTATTTGGAGTTAGTTTAATAAGTAGATATATGAAAACTCCTAAGGCATCTCATTTAAATGTCGCCAAAAAAATTTTACGATATGTCAAAGAAATAATTAAGTATGAGATGTTTTATTCATCATCTAAAAGGCTAGAGCTTATTGGATATAGTGATAATGATTGGGTCGAAAGCTACGATGATCGAAAAAGTACAACTGGATTTGTCTTTTATTTTGGTGAAACTACATTTACTTGGTCTTCAAAAAAGCAGCAGATCGTTGATCTATTAAGTTGTGAAGTAGAATATATAGCAACATCTTGTGTTTTTCATGCAATCTAGATAAGAAGATTACTCCAAGAACTTCATATTCCACAGGAGAAGTCAACCAAGATTTATATTGACAACAAATCAGCTATTGCTTTAGCCAAGAATCCAGTCTACCATGAAAGATCGAAGCATATTGACATAAGATTTTATTTTATAAGAGATCATATCAAAAAATAAAGAAGTAGAGCTACATCATGTCAAAACAAGTGAACAAGTGGCTGACATACTTACAAAACCTCTTAAATTTGAAATATTTCAACAACTTCGAAGGAAACTTGACATGTCAGATGGAACAAGTTTAAGGGGGGATAATGTTGAAAATAAACTTATTCCAATATCATAAAGAGACTAATCCATTCAAGAGAAAGGTTCATTGCATTAAGAGGAGATTCATTCTATCAAGAAGAAAAAATAGATTAGATGTATATGCAAGAACAAATCAAAATGACTATTGATTTTTGAAAAGATTTCTTAAAAAAGAATGATTCATACTGAATACAATAAATATGATGTATATTTGGGGACTATATAAACCTCATATGTTGGTTCATGAAAGTCATAGAATTTATGAAATTATAAAAAATCTTTTGAGAGAAAAATAAAAAATTAATCTTCTCATATTCTTCCTCTATTTCAAAACTCTCTTTTCTCCCTATCTAGATTTTTCAATATAAATAATACCCTTGTCACTATCCGAATTCTTGAGATACTATAGATAAAAGATAAAGTCAAAGATGAAGCATAGAGGTCGACTTGGATACGGAGTCGTCGTTGACCCAAGTGCAGGCTGATAAGGAGATCCCAGATGGTTTATCTGTTCCGTTGGAGATAAGCGAGGTTAGATTAACATTGATGATCATTTGTAAGCTCGGTCGAATGATTTCCTTATGACGATTAGCATAGGCCACGAGATCCACACGAAGACACATGAAGCTTATTCACCTGCAGGTCTCCATCATCCTCCGTGTAGGTTTCTTCTCTGACTACGTTTCATCGACGCAGGACGTTTTGTCAATCAATCAAGCGCATCGGCCGGAAAGGCCGAACCGAAGCAGCTTGCTTCGTCCGCACGTCTCTTCTTTTCCGAGTTATCGGCGTCAGACAGCTCGAAAATTGTCGGCGGGCAAGTGGTTGACTTTGCAATCACATGCTCCTCGTCGGCCCATAGCTTTGCCATCGTCACAAGTCAACAAGGACTCGTTGTCTACTGCACCGCCGCTGGTCTCTACGCTTTTCTTCCGTGAAGGGTTTGTAGTGTTACTATTTCTAAGAAGAATTAGGCACATCAGCTTTGACATTACTACGAGATTCTTGGGCACAAGGTCTCGAAGCTGTCGCATTAATGGTTCCAGCTCTCAGATCAGACTGCAATCACTTCAGTGTTGGAGTTTCATGTGAATTCTAGAAATAAAAAAACCAAGTTCTTCTTCATAAAAATCACTTTTTCTCAAAATACTACAACTGAGATAAATTAACTTAAAATTCAATAAAATACTAAAAGCACAGTAAACAAATATTGTAATGGATCGATCTACCAAATATATATACATATATAACTGAGAAAGATCGATCTTGTCCTCCTGAGAATATAAAAGCTCCACTTCCATGAAGCTTCAAATTCTTATTTTCTTTCTCGGATTTAAATTCAATTAAAGATAACTCAGTTATGTAGAATCCCAACAGAGAGAGAGAGAGAGAGAAAACAAAATAAAAATAGCAATAGTAGTAGTAATAATTTAGAACATAAATGATGAGTAAGCTGCAGGTTTGGGGTCCCAAAGACTTATCTCGATCACTATTGTGATCTATGTCCTCCACTTCCACTAACGTCTGAAGAGCGAGGAGGTGATCCCACCTCTAAGAAAGACATGGTGTTGTGTTCCTGTGAAGAGCCTAAGGGGAGGAGGAGGAGGAGAGGGGGGGGTAGCAGTAGGCAATTCGACGTACCTTGTCCTGGTTGCTGGCATAGGCTTCCGGGGGAGACGGAGCTTGAGTTCCCATGAGGTGGGGAGCGTGTCGTATGAACCCAAGCTTCCGGTGGCCTGCAACACCTGCCCGCGCTGCAGGCAGAAAGAAGAGAAGAAGTGTGGAGTGCGTTGGGTGGGGGAGGAGGGGAGAGAAGAAGCAGGTATTAATAGACTTGAATGTGAATTCGGAAGGAGGGCTGGAAATTGCGTCTCTCACTGATGTTGATGGCGCCACCAGTTGACTCGATGACTCCGATAATGATAATAATAATAATAATAATAATAATAATAATAATAATAATTGTTGTTGTTGTTGTATGGTTGGAAGAGTAAGGTTAGCTGTTATTATTATTGTATTAGTTTTCTATTTTTCGAAAAATTCTTAATTAATTTTAAATTTTATTATTTTTAAAATATATATACCTTAATAAGTAGTTTTACACAATCATCCTTATAAAATTAGGATATATATATAATGTTTGTTTGCTCACATATACCTCTATTTTTTGATATTTTGAAAAAAGAAATTTAGTATGGGTAATGTGATGTGTTTATACATTATTTCGTTGTCATTTACAAATATCAAATTCTTATAAGTTAATTTTTTTATAAGTTAAAGAGGGATTTTGGATGTGATGTATAGCTTTATAATTTTTTGAAACACCAAAAGATAAATTTGAGTAGGTAAAAAGGGATGGATGGATGATTATGAACCTAAAGCGATCTGAACTACCAAACTTTGGGAGCAATGTATCCAATTAGAATCCGTTTAGGATCCAAAAGGTGAATAGGTGATCCAATTGATAGAGACGGTGGAGGTGGGTAAAAATCCTCTCCTCTTATCACTTATTGCTTCTAATTCTTTGCACCACCCACCACATGTTTCATGAATCATGATTGGTGATCGAAGAAGTTATTAATTAGTTCATTCGGTCTATCTTTTCATGACCCAAAAGATCTGATTTTTTTTTAATTTTAATTTTATAAAAAAATTTAATTTTTCAGTATCATAGAACCGATATTAACTTACGTCTATCAAAAAACGAATGATTCAATCACATCTTATAAGACTATTCATCGATACTTGATGCTTAGAAGAAGAATATTATCGAAAGCTTCAAGCACTGTAATATCATCTTGTTCGATGATATTGATGAACATTTACGCCATGATGGTAGAGTCAGCACGGCTTAGTCCAGTTCCGGGTGTATAAGTTTTTCCCGGTAAATGCTCGGATGATGGAAATGAGTGTTAGGTCGGTTTGAGCTAGAGAATCACCTTCTGAAAGCAATCTCTGTCCTTAGCCGATAGTTTATCGTGCACTCCTCGGATTCTTACACAGATTGAGATCAGGAGAGGAATTTTTCGACTCGACCTCTCCAAAGTTTAAATTAGCATAGTGTGTGAATGAGTTAAGTGTTCGAAGTATCCCCCTCGGTGCTGACCAGAAGTGAGCTTTTTATTCCTACGTGTGGGGTCGATCGTACCTGGTCTATTAATGACCGTCGACCCCTGGAGCGATCAACCTATATTTCTCACGTGAGCGTCGATCAAACCGCACGGATCGACGTTGAGTGATGCTGCCCTTGGTTTTTCGAAGTGATCACGTGTCGTGGGGCATCGTCCCGAGCTTTTCGAGATGACATCATACCGCCAGCATACTACGCTTGGCCTAGTACGACTGTAAGTGGATTTGAGTTCGTCTTGTCACGTCGATGATGATATTACTGTGGACCATTGTCCGTGGGTGAGCGAGAGTGGTGCCAATATATACCCTGTCAGGTGACGAGAGGTTGAATCCGAATGCTCCACTCCAACGCCCAATCCATCTCCGGCAAGCAACGCCCAAGCTTTCGGCTGTCGACTGCCGGGCGTCTCCACCCGTCTCACTCGTTGCGTAGGCTCAGTTGACCTTCGGAGCTGAGAGCGTCTCACCGCTTTGGCTTTTCCTTCTTTCGTACCATCTACGAATCGTGAATCTTCGTGCCCATTCGTTCACATCGGCGCCTGCAAACGATTTGGTCTGCTTACACGCACTCTTCCGTAAACCCAGTACTGCTTGACTTTTTTAGTCATCGTCTATAAGCTATGCTGTTCTTTAATCCAAAGCTTCCAGTAAAATAATAGAACAGCACAGGCATTGACATCACAGTGAAGAAACCATCAACCTGTAAGTTTCTATCAACTTGTAGGATGGGTCTTCTTTCTTGTTTGGATCACAAATATACACATTATTATTACATTCTTAAGACAAGATTTGTATCCTCCAATTATATACATGTATATATCCACTCTTAATTATGTTTTTGTTTTATCATACATAAGTCCTTGGAAAGGATTTTGATGCCTTCATCATCTAATCAACAACAAAAGTCCCTCAAACACCTAATAATGCATTGTTTAATTAGTTTGCAACTCAAACCAGTGGATCGCTGAAGTATTTGATTCAAAGAAGCATGTGCTTACAGATAGATCACCTTCTGCAAGTTGACCTTGAATGTGGCACTCCAGCTTTGGAGATTGTTTGCTGGAGATATCACATTGCTTCATCACATGAGAAGCTAAACAACAGTTTCCAATTGCTTGTGGAACTCTACTTCACAGTAGACAACCATATCCGCCAAAGAGGAGTTTTGTCAACTTGTAGAACAGTAGCTTCTTCTCAGCCAACTCTAAAGCCTCTCCATGGGAAACTATCCACAGCAGTCAATGGTTGTAAAATGGATCCTAATCCACATCTTGAAAGAAATATTTTTCTAATCTTGATAATAATAAAATGACATATTTGTCCCTTATAATATATATATATATATATATATATATATATATATATATATATATATATATATAAATATATATATATATATATATATATATATATATATTTATATATATATATATATATATATATATATATATATATATATATATATATATATATATATATATATATATATATATATATATATATATGCATGCTATTGATGTAACTGAAAATATTACTTTATGCACAATTCAATAGTGAAAAAAAGATTCATGTAATAAATGATTGTTGTATAACATATATAATCCAAGAAAAACTTGGGTTATGGGCATCTGAGTATGATTAGCATAAGCTAGTTTGGGCTTCATAAAATACATAAAAATTTAAGAGACATGCATTGCAAAATGGATCCTAATCCAAATCTTAAAAGAAATATTCTTCCAATCTTGGTAGTAATAAAATGGCATATTTGTCCCTCGTATTATATATATGTGTGTTATTGATTCAACTAAAAATATTACTTTATGCAGAACCTAATAATCAAAAAAAGATTCTTGTTTTTAAGATACATAAATATATATATATATCAATTAATTAAAAAAATATCGAATGATATATTAAATTCTTAACATAAATTAGGTGAGTCAAGCACATCACTAGTGTTTTAGATATAAGAATTTGCCGAATTTAGGTATATAAATTAGATATATAATCACCAAACTAATGCTTTCGATATCATAGGCTATAATTCTGCCCTACCCTTTTGTTTAATTCTTGGAGTTGATGATAATTAAGTTCAAAAACATATGGATAGTATCTTTTTTTTTATAATATTGAAAATGATAATAATTATTTTTCCCTCGTCAAAATTTCTAAATATCTGTCGCACTAATTTCAAAGAGAATTTTTCTAATGATTAACTTTACATACATAAAGATGCACAAAAAAATTATCTTTAGAAATAATATGCTTAGCTGAACAGGAGAACCCAAGAAAATGTGTTCTCATGCCAGCCGAAAAGTTATACGAAATCGAATTGTCTTCATCAGATTCAGACAAGCACTGAGTTGGATCTTGACCAACCCAAAAAAGGTGACTTGGAAGTCAAAGTCAACCCTGATTTGGTCCTTGTTCTTCGGTCAATTAAGGGGTACCGTGCGTTGTCCTTCACTCGGCCGCTACAAGTAGTGTCCACACACACTTTTCTTTTCCTTTTTTATGTTCTTTTTTGTTCTTGGAAATCCATCTCTCTCTCTCTCTCTCATTATTTTTGATATTTATCATTGCAAAGTTTGGTGTTACGAATGTTAGCATGTCCTCCAAATATTATGATGCTCTCACATTTAGCTATAATAAACATACCATCTTTTTGAATTATAATTATATAAATTATTGTGTGCTTGAAGTACTCTTTATATTCTTAATTTTGGCCAGTAGACTTTGTCGGATCCAATAAACTTGATATTGTTAGAAAGATTTTTTTTTTTTTTTACCATCCTTGTTTATAATTTGTTGAATTATGATGTATTGGGAATTGCTCACGCTTATTTATGTAATTAATATTTGGTATGAAAATTATGACATATCGATCATCGTCAAGATAAAATTTGTCGACGCAAGACAATTTTCAAATCAAACTTTCCTCTGCCTAACACCATGTCAAGATAAACATGGGCTAGAATTGACATCGGTATCGGACAAATAAAATATTACTTAATAATATTTAATCTTCTTATTTTAAAAAAAAGATAATAAAGGATGATATATATATATATACATAATCCCTATAAATATTTTTTAGATTTCAATTTAAAATTCTAAAATCTTAAACAGAATTGGATATCGAAGAGAAAAAAAAAAAACAACCAGTGGCTCGAAAAGCTAATTAAAGCTTTTTTTTTTATTTATCAAAACTCACATCCTGATCTTTAAAAACACTCCACTCCCCGTTCCAAACAAGAACAGAAAGTCAATGGCTTCAACCCATCCCAAGTTTCGCAGATACTTCCGAGCACATGCCGCTGCATCCGTCACAAATTGTGTTTCCGCGTGGACTTGACTTCCTCACTCGTCGCCTTCCACTCCTATTTTTTCCATGACAATGCACAGGGGAGAATTAATTTTGTAGACCCAATCCGTCAACGTGTTCTTAAGACGCCGCGTGATGATGTATCTTTCAAACAAGCCGCAATCGATACATGGATTGATGCATAGTGTGTGGTATACACATTATTTGCATCTTCTTCTTCTAAAACCTACCACGAAGCTTCCTGGCCATTTCCTCGGAATAATTGATGCACTCCCCTCCCCCCATCCATCCATCTATCTATCTTCTTCATGTCATGCGAGAAGTCGGCATAAACTGAACAGAAAAATAAAAGAGCACGAAGAATCCCACAATTGAGACCTTGAGAAACAGCATGCAAACAAACGCCTCCTACCGCCTAGTTTGGTTGACTTGAGAGCTGGAAACGTGTTGGAGCTCCGGAAAGAAAGCATGCAGGTGATGCTGTGTAAGATGGGAATCGAAGGTCGCGCAATATGACTAATTGGATCGTCGACTCCAACCAATCTGTTCCATGCTCCGTGATGTGATGAGAATGGCATTGCGGGACATGGAATCTTTCTCTTTTTTCGGTCCTTAAATTCATATTTTTATCAAGATAAATGATGAATACGGGATTCGATTCTGGTTAGCCAAGCCATATCTAACACGTATCTACTGTTTTCATGCAGCCAGAAACATGCATGTTTCTATCCATGATCAACAGATGCTACAAGCCCATCACAGATACTACAAGCTATATCTACAACAGATACTACAAGCCATATCTAACACGGATCTATTGTTTTCATGCAGCCAGAAACATGCATGTTTCTATCCATGATCAACAGATGCTACAAGCCCATCACAGATACTACAAGCTATATCTACAACAGATACTACAAGCTATATCTAACACGGATCTATTGTTTTCATGCAGCCAGAAACATGCATGTTTCTATCCATGATCAACAGATGCTACAAGCCCATCACAGATTCTACAAGCTATATCTACAACAGATACTACAAGCTATATCTAACACGTATCTATTGTTTTCATGCAGCCAGAAACATGCATGTTTCTATCCATGATCAACAGATGCTACAAGCCCATCGGTTGAAGCTATCTATGATCAACAGACTGCATTCCCACAGACCAATCCACCAGGTGCTTCTAACACAGCAACTAGATTATACTTGTGTGCAGGTCGATACCCCACGATACGGTCGGCGCGAATTCACATTCACAAATTCAGATGCAATTCCCTTTTGATAAATTACTTCTCTCACTTGAAAACAAAATGATTTACAATGGGAGAAAAGAAATAGCGTGCAGATAAGTCGTTCGGGCAGAATATAAAAGTTGAACAAAAAGCAGGACCGGCATTCGTCGGTTTAGCGCTTAAACCATTTTGGTTTAGTTGACCTCACCACAGGTTTCGCGTTGACGACGACAGAGGCAGCCTCCAACAAAGCAGGTTTCGGTGCAGCATACTCGAGATCAATCTGCTCCTGACTGAGATCCAGCGTACTCAGAATGCGGATGTCTTCACGTAGAAAGGGTTCGTTGGTGGTGTACAAACCATGAGACTCTGCAAAAGGCACTATAAACAAATCTTTGATGAGACTACAGAATAAGGAGAAGATATGACAATTTATTTCAAAGCTGTTAGATCATTCTTCATATTACGGAACTGAACGCCATAGCATAGAAACCTTCAGGAGACAACACTGCACAAATCCTTACTAATAATCGTATACCATGCACAAATTAGAATGAATATTGTTAGTATGTAAACAACTAAACCAGAAAAATGTACGATCTAGTCAACTTTGGGTACAATTTTAAGTTTGTCAATGATCTTTACTGGACACGTCGACTGCATATCTAACATGCAGGTGTGGAAACCACAATGTTCTGACCACAGGATGTGCCTAGGAGTTTCATAAAGTATCATGATGTTAGCACTATAATGTCATGTAAGTATCATGAACCCACCATGTCATCTTTTACAATGCCGGTACACGATTGGTTTATCCTAAAAGACAGCATTCTGATCAAATTCCCACTTTGAAATTTTGGGGTGCTTAGACTTCTCTACTGTTCCAATTTTAATCACAAACAGATCATCAGTAATTTAATAATTAGGAATTGCAGAACAAACTAACAACATCCAGAGGAATGATTTTGTGAAGATATTATTACGCCCAAGAGCAGACCTGGAACATCATAGGAGAAGTAAACATTAGCACCAGGAGCAAAACCAGCTGTGTAAAAATCCTTTGATAAATCTGCAATTCGTTGCTTTGGTGGAGTAGTAACTGGTGAAAAACCACATCGAGATGATACCAAGAAATACTAACATAACAATAGCAACTTAATTTATAGACTCAAACATTTCACAAGAACCCATTCAAGAAGGATGAAGCAATACTTACATAAATAGAATGGCAAGTTGGGTTGAGCAACAACTTTCATAAGAAGATCCACTAAAGTTTGAATGGTCTCGGTTGGCTGAAACTTTGCCTCCAGAATATAGTCATCAGGGAAGCGGACCCTAATCACTGCCTGCAAAATGACGGGTAATATGACCAAGCAATAGAAAACAGATTGATGCTTATGTTTATCCCTAAAACAAGATAATGGATAAGAAAACAAAGAAGATAAATTAAGTGGAATCTGAGGAAAAGTAACCCTTGCATTATACAACTCACCTCACCAATATAAGCTGCAAACAGTATACTGCCATTATCATTAGAGTCAACACAGCTTAAAAAAGACAAAACTTTAGTATCAACATCAAAGATTGTCATATGAAAAAAACAAGAAAAACTTCAGAAGCTCCTAAGAATACAGTTGAACTTAACTCTTCTATCAAATGAGAAAGACCAGACCCATTTTAGATTCCAAAGGCTAGAATTTAAAGTGGAAAATCCTGTTTGGTTTTCTCAAAGTTTTCTGCCATTTTACGGAAACCACAAAACTAGGTACTTATTCCAAAGAGAGATTGAAATGAAAACGGGATAAAAACAAAGGTGAAACAACGCCCAATAAAAGTATATAATCAAGTGCAAGAGAGCACATCAAAATGTTCAATAGAGAATGCATGTACTCAGAGAAAATAGCCTAAGAGCAGTAGTGAAATAGTCTGAAAAAAGTTATGTTAAAATGAAGCCTGACCCAAACAATCTCCCATCAGTCCTAAACACAACCAAGGCCTAAGCAACATGGCACAGCAATCTGAAGCATGTTTAATCCCGAGCACACATTGGTTCAATAGATTCCAGCCTAGAACAACCCTTTTCGGCACATATCTGCAAAATTGTCTAGCTCACATAAGCATTGGTCTAGCATAGGAAAACTGTTAGGGATCGAGCGGCACTAAGAGGAGGGGGGGGGGGGGGGTGTGTGAATTAGTGCAGCGGTTAAGTACGATAATTTTCGGCGATCTAAACAAGTTCGGAAACTTTGTACGATCAAAAGTAACGTTTCGTTTGAACCCGGAAAGGAATGATGCTTTAAACTTAAAGCCGATTGTAAGAAGGAGAAATAAGGAAAGTAAAGTGAAGATGGTTTGCATAAATGTAAATAACAATAATAGAAATGCAAACCAGAATTTTTATAGTGGTTCGGTCATACGACCTACATCCACTCCTGATTCCTCTTCTCTTGAGGCCACCGGCTTTCCACTATGTGTCTTCTTTCCAACAGGTGAAGACAAGCTCTCTTACAGTGCTCTCCTTTTGACGGGCTTAGGAGGTAACCCTAACAAGGCCTCTCAACCCTCTTTAAGGCTAGATCACACTTTAGAATTAGAGAAAAGATTTTGACACTATTACAATAGAGTTTTCCCTTTTTCTTCTCAGTTTTTGTGTGTTTTTCAATCATGAATGAAAGGGGTATTTATAGGCTCCAAGGTGATTTAAATTTGGAGTCCAAATTTGAATCATCTCAGTTTTTTGGGGTACAAGTGGTACTACCGCCAGTGCTGGGCGATACCACCGCCTGACACACTGACATGTTCAGTGTACTGGGCGGTACCACCGCCCGAGGCAGCGGTGCCACCGCCCAGAACACTTGAGATTTCGATCCCTGGGCAGTGCCACTGCCTGGGTCTGGCGGTGCCACCGCTAAACTATTCCAGCAAGGCTGAATGGGCCCTAACTTCGGCCCAAATCAGCCCAAATAAGGCCCAGTTGGCCCCTACAAGGGTTAAATAGGATTATTACCTAATCCTTACCCTAATTACGTGCTAACTACTAAACTGAAACATAATTCTAAGCAAATTAACAACTGATAATGTCGAGTCTTCTTCCGGCAAACTTTCCGACGAACTTTCGACCGACTTCGGATGCACCCTCGGATTTCTTTCGACGGACTCCCAACAGGCTCCCGGACTTGTGGCGAGTTTGACGAATCTTGGACAAGCTTCCGAACCTTCTCGGTGAGCTCCACGAACCTCCGACAAATTTTCCGACGAACTTCCGAAACTTTCAGTAAGTCCCCGATTCTTTCTCGGTTGATTCCAGCAGCACTTCCGACGATTCTTCGGACTTCCGGTGGACTCTTGAACTCCCAACAACTTGACTCTGGTAATTTGCTTTATGTCTTCATCGTTATCGTAGTTAATTCTACACACACACAAACAAAAACTCTACTTCGATCTGAATAGTTATTACAACGCGAATTGACATTTTGTTGCCCAGCACGTCATTGGTCGGCGCTTCGTGCAATTCTTCGACGCACCGTCCTCTCTTGCGGTTTGTTGCCCAATCGACGGTTGACCTCCGCAACCCCGATCTCCTTGGCGCAACCCGCTCTTCTTGTCTCGATGCCTGAAGCCTTTTATCAATTGTCGATCGGACCTCCGGCTCGACATCCAATATACTGATGTGTTCCTCCGACGTAACATCAATTCCTCCTGCGTTAACTAATCTAATCCTGATCGAGTAGACCTGCGTAACTCAAAACGTAGTTTAGACAATAAAACACGATCAATTAGTTTCATCATCAAAATCCGAGATTCAAGAAAAACAAGGAGAGATCTTTCTTTGTGGGAAACATTCCAACCACTTGGAGAAACCCTTCTTAATGTAGGACATGGTGGGCTGGAGGAATGAAATGAATTTAAAACTTCTATATAATTTGTTGATTCTTCCTAGTCACTAGTGCATGATATTTGAAAGCAAATAATTAAAATGATCTTAAAGTGATATTGCACCAACATAACATTGCTTTATCATTTTTAAAATACCAAGATACAAGCATGGTGTGGACAATGCAACTATGAAGAAGGAAAAGTATTCACAATGTCAACTGGGTCCTTTGAAAGAATAGCAACAGAGAGATGGAGAACTAGGCATTACAGGTCCTAAAATCATAAATTGTAGAGAACCCAAAAAAATATAAAGTTCTTTCACACCTTATTTAATCTTTCTCTACAAGCAACCGCTTCTGCTTCTCGCATCTTCTGGGTCTTCAAAATCTGAGACTCGGCTGTACATAGTGAAGTCATTGAGCAAGCATTAGATTGCATCAAGTACAGTGATGAGTATTCATCGCTGAACTTTATTCCTACTCCAAAGTACAAGATATATGCCCACTAAATCTAACTCTATAAATAAGGTACAAATAAATCTTATCCTCAATATTACCTCTACTTGATATGAGGTTATAGTAATCCTCGGCAGTTAAATCATAGAAGTCGTCCGCATCATCTTCTGCACACCGTATAGTGGAAATAATGAGAAAATTGACTTGCAGCGGTCATAAGCAGTAGCAACGAATTAATTGGCAATTAGGTCAGACTACAAAGAAACATATAAGAGATTCAGCGAGCAAAATGAACGAAGACACGTATGAATCTGGAGTTTAACCTCGAAACTAAAATTAAAAAAGAGGTAGAATTACATGAATGGCGTCTTCGAAGAAGATCAATACCATTAGACGTAGTCAATGCAGCATGTTTCGTCTGAGATGTTGCCAAGAACACACGGATTTCATGCCCCAGCTCAGCAGCCACCACTTCAAGCTTTGCCTGAATCACTCAAACGGGGATGTCAGAATGACTTTCTTAGTTAAACAGAACACAACCAGAAGAACAAAATCCACTATTCTAAAACAAGAACGCCGAGGCCAGAAACCAAAATCATCATCACCCGACGGAAACACAAAGGATTTCTTCAATGACAGAAAAATAAACCTTTTAGCTGCAAACCAACAATCCAACATTACACCCAAGACCCATCCAAAAAGCATTGTCGAATTCATCATAGACAAGAAAACATCCTAACACTTCCTGCTTTAATAAAAAAGAGTACTTTCTACACGAACCACTGTTCTTGGATACAAGAACGCCAAGGCAAGAAATCAGAATCATCATCGCGCATCAGAAAAAGTAGGAACTTTAATCGCAAGAAAATTACATCTCCCGGGTTGCAAACCAAGACCATCATTACAACCCACGAGTGAACCAAAACCATTCTACCCACGAGAAACACATCCAAGATTCCGAAATCTTCATCAGCAAGGAAAGAAAGCAGCCTAGAAATCCCGTATCGCGATCAAGACTTTCTCCAAGACTCAAATACAAAAATCAAAGAACTAAACCACCAAGAAACAGAAGGGCGCACAAGGATCGATCAAACAGAGGGCAGCAGGAACACAACTTCAGGGATCTATTTGCCAAGGGGAAGGGGAGAAGCATGCGGACCGGAGCACTCTCGGCTTCGACGGACGTGGAGAGCCTCGCACGCTTGGAGGCCATGAGAAGAAGGGAGCCGAGCGTTGGCTTCCGAAAGCGTGCTCTTTGCGACTCCCAAAGCGCTTTGGGGCGGAGGAGACTAATTTTGAGTCCGTGCCGTATTTATGACCTAATCGAACCCTCGGTTTCGCTTAAGCACATTATTATAGTCCTTTTTTTTCACTATTATATAACTCTATTTTAATTTATTTTTTTATTTCTAAATTATTTATTTATAAATAAATAAAAATATCATCATCCTCCTCTCCCTCCTCGGGAGGATAACTTTGAGTGGATTGATAAATGATAAATAATAAAATAATATAAGGAGTATAAATAATAAAATAATATATTTAATTAAATTCTCAATATAAGAAGTAAAAGAATTTAGAGCTCAGTTCTTATTATTCTTAACCTCCTCATTATTCATAATCTTTTAAAAAAAATTAAAAAAATAATATTTTATTATTCATAGTCTCTTCTCGCCTACACACTACTACTGCCACGTGTTCTCCCATCAACCACATACTATATTGAATAGCTTTTAAAGACCTAAAACATAACATTTTTGAGTTACTACAAATTGATATATAAGATGATGTCTTTTGAGATTTTATAGAATGTACAAAAGGATTATTTATTATAGAATGTCTTTTGATATATTTACAAAAGGATTATTTAAGAATATTCAAAGTTTTTAACACGGAGTTATAAATAACAAAAAAAAAAGATTAGAAACAATAATAGTAAAAAAATAATTTGTTTACATGTATGCCCCTCATAAAATTTATATTTACGTAATTTTATGTGTAATCCTTGGACTTGTAAGTATGAGTGGCGTGGCATGCGAGGATTTGTTGCAGGGGGTGGCGTCATCAGTTATTTAAAGAAAGTATAATAATAATAATAATATTATTATTATTTAATAATAATCTACTCTAGCTCGTGTATGGTTGATTGTTTTCTTTTTTTGTGTGTGGTTGATTGTTGTGTATAGTTTTTTTGGTTTAAAAAATGGTTTTTTTTTTTGCAATTATTTTCTTGAAATGATGATATTTACAGCTATGAAATTGACCTAAATATCCATAACTATATATATATATAGTATAAGATCAAATTTGGGTATCAATTTTACTTCATGAAAATGATTTGACTGGAATGATTGTTTTGAAAAAGAGAATAGAAGTTATTAAGTAAAAAAAAAAAATAATATAAAAACTATATATCTCGTATTTCTAATCTCACTTAAATTGGACGATCGAGGATCATAACATCTTTTATTTTAATTTTTTGCAAAAGTTCATGTTAGGGTTTATCGAAAAAAAATCTTCTACGATCAAGTTAGTATGTATCAATGATTTTAAAGTCTAAGTGTTTGTTGGATAATATATCTAATAATATTATTTTATATAGTCTCGTTGTAAGCATTGGCTTGAGAGAATAATAATGTATTGATAATATCCAATAAATACTAATTGGGTAATATAACCATATATATATGTTAGATATGTAAATTTTAGTTTATTATCTATAAATATATTAGATTATTATTATTATTATTAGGATGACAAGATCAAAGTAGTAGTAGTAGTGAAATGGCAAGCAACAATAATGAGGTGCATTTAGTATCATTTGGTAAAGGCTTTAAAAATTTTAAATAATAATAATAATTTATTTATTTATCTATTATAATCATTATTATGTTCGAGATGTATTAGGAAGGTTATTTTAATTGCTGAAGCCAAAGACATCGCCCTCGTCGCTCTACGCCTATCTCTGTCTTCTCTCCTTCCGATCACGGAAAGGAAAAGGACGGCAGCGAGAGATCCGTCGGGGAATACACATAGGGAGAGTGCAGCGCTTCTTTGGTCTCGAGAAGGGTAGGTTTTTTTCCTTCTTTTCCGTGTGGGTTTGAAGCGAATAAAGAAAAAATTTGTTTTGATGGCAATTCTTTCACCTTTGTACTTCGACTTCGAGATTTCGAGCGCCTACATCGTGATTCTCTCTTAAAAAATGCTGTCTTGCTCGCTTTCGGCCGTTTCCTGATCGTTTTGGTCCTTCGAACCCGTCGATTTTAGGGGCGGAAGAGGAATTTGGCCCTCGAGATCCATCCCGCTTTTGGGTGCCCCTCTTTAGTTGCGGGTAGCAGGGTATGGAAGAGGGGATCTTTCCGCCGATCGCATCCGTCATTGGTCCGGGCCTCCTTAAAATGGTAGAATCTTGAGTTCTTTCTTGATCTGCTCTCGTCATCGGGTCTTTGCAAGGGAGAAAGGTCTGACTTCATGTGGGAGAAGAGACATCTTTGTTCTCGATCTGCAACGTCTTCAGGCGATGGTAAAAAAAGTGCTGTAACAAAGGAAGGATTTTGGAGTGTGGAACAGCAGGTGGTGGCAATGAGATCCCTTTTTTGCTGAAGTTTTACCTTGGACGGTGCATAGCTAGGGCCTTCGATTTGTGTTTTTTCTCCTGTTTTTCCTTTTGCATGCATGCATGCCTCGAAGCATGATTAAGCAGTTTTTGAGTCGGCTTCCCCGCAAGCAGTCAAAGTCAGGCGATAAACGGGATTCAGTTGCTGGAGTGAGTCCGCCATCGTCGACTTCTTCAACCAGTTCAAGGGATGGGGACTTGCCGAGCAGCAGAGTCACAATTCTCCCTCCTGGTTTTGATCCTGGGTTAGACCATCTAGCCAATCAAATCCCTGCTGTTATGTCAGAGCCAAATGGCGGTTCAGTTGTCCTGGCCTATGAAGCTTTGCCAAGCTTCAAAGATGTCCCAAGCTCCGAGAGGCAGAGCTTATTCATAAAAAAATTGAACTTGTGTTGTGTTGTGTTTGACTTCACGGATGCAACAAAGAACTTGAAAGAGAAGGACATAAAACGGCAAACTCTGCAAGATCTTGTTGACTATGTGGCATCATCCAGTGCAAAGTTTTCGGAGAGTGTTATGCAAGAAATCATAAAGATGGTATCCATAAACTTGTTTAGGACCTTCGCTTCCCCGCCTCGTGAGTACAAAGTTTTGCAATCCCTTGATTTGGAGGAAGACGAACCTGTAATGGACCCTGCATGGCCACACTTGCATCTTGTTTATGACTTGTTTTTAAGATTCCTTCAATCTCCCGAGACGGATGCTAAGCTGGCAAAAAGATATATTGATCATTCCTTTGTTCTTAAGCTGCTCGATCTTTTTGACTCAGAAGATGTCAGAGAGAGGGAATACTTAAAGACAATTCTTCACCGTATCTATGGAAAATTTATGGTTCACCGGCCATTCATAAGGAAATCTATTAACAACATTTTTTACCAGTTTATCTTTGAAACCGAGAAACACAATGGCATTGCAGAGCTGCTGGAGGTGCTTGGAAGTATTATTAATGGTTTTGCATTACCTTTAAAGGAAGAGCATAAATTGTTTCTTGTCCGAGCGTTAATCCCACTTCATAAACCAAAATGCATGGGTATGTACCATCAGCAGTTATCATACTGCATCACTCAATTTATTGAAAAAGATTGCAAGCTTGCAGATACTGTCATAAGGGGCTTGCTGAAATTTTGGCCAATTACAAATAGTTCAAAGGAAGTTATGTTTTTGGGAGAGTTAGAAGAGATATTGGATGCAACTCAGCCTGCAGAGTTCCAGCGATGTATGATACCACTATTCCATCAGATAGCCCGCTGCTTGAATAGTTCTCATTTTCAGGTATTTTCAGTTATAACCTTAGAATATTAGGTCATCTGGTCTACTTTTGACCTTCACTTTGAGGACATTTTACCTTTTTCATATCTTCTGTTTTAACTTATAGATGCATGTTTTTTCATAAGCACTGTCCACCCTGCACTATGGTATCCTTCTCTAGTTCATCGACAGATAAACATTTTACCAGATAACACCAACACTTTCCAAATCATGCGCGACTCATGGCGTTGATGCCATACTCAAGTGAAGGAGTATTTCCATTACTTCATTAGGATAAAGCCTTTTGAGCACATTTTCTTGCATGAGTGCTCCTAGTGGTTTTACATAAGCATTAGCAAGCCATGATGTTCCTTATCTAGGTCGTAGGTGCAATTTTCAGTCCTCTATTTGAACAATGGACTATTTTAAATTAAAGTTTGACTAGTATTCTTTAGAGCACTGTTCAAATTCAAGTGTTCCTCTCATTCTTTTGTGACTGCTTTCTTCAGGAAGACTATTTGAACGTTTTTGTAACCACTGTTTTTTAGATTCTCTTCTTAAATTATATCTAGCAAGTTGTTGAGAAGATGCTTGGTGGCAGTTCGTTTAATTGATCTTATATTTTATTTATTCTGTCAATTGATCTTATATGGCATTTTTGTCTCTTGGTCTAGGTTCTATTTGTGTATAGGGAAATATCAAGATTTTGCTTTTTGGTAAGATGTACTAAGATTGCACAAATGAGGTTTTTGCTTTATTCAGCACTAACATCTATTTCAAGGACACTTACCCTAAGATAAAATTTAACTTTAACTTATGGTTTAGATTAGGTTGCATCCATGCATAACTTTGCACACAAATTAACTATTGTAAAATAAACCTGATGTAGGTATGTCTCTGCTATGATGTTATATATGTATATATCTTTACATATTTGCTCATGAGTTGATGCATCCTGGTTATGCAATCATCTATATGTGTAATTCATATGTAAAAACATACAAGTAGCATGTACATAGCAGTTGAGTCGATCTCAGAGGAAGTATCCTGAAGGTTGTTTTTGCACAAGTCAAATAACACCAATTTGTATTCAATTTTAATCCACCAAGGAGGCAAATCCTTTTCTAGTTTGTTTGGGTTTCATTTTTGTCATTTGAACCTGACCTGACTAATCCAATGCCATCTTATTTTGAGTGGTTTCGACTAAGGATGACATTTCTACAAGATTGGTCGGAATCAAGGTCTTGTTTTTTGGTCAAAGTGGGAGGCAACTTTGGCACCACAGTAATTGATTGATCATTCTCACAATTCATAGGTAAACGATATTATTGATTCCTCATAAGGTAAATCAAATTAGAATCCTGATCGAACCATTAAAACCCAAAATTTTCTATGTTAGGTTGATCAGGGTTTCTAATGGTAAAAGAAACCGTTAATTATTTAGACATAGTTCTTCAAGGAAAGAAATAGATGACTTTTACCTTTTGATAAGTTCCAAATCTGTTTCTAAGGTTGCTCCCTTGCGACGTGGATGGTCAAGGTTTGTAACATGGAAAAAATCTCTTTATTTGTAGGGTTTAAGACCGAGTACATTGATCTTCTTCAGACCCAATACTGGATGATGATAAGCATTGTGATCACTGATTAGGATCAAACTGAATTTGGTTGGGTTCTTGAAGGACCCAAGGGACTTGACCTCTTAATGAAATCGGTCTTCGGGGAGGAGATGTCAGGGGATGTTGGTGATGTTAGTGTTGTCCTAGGAGGAGAATCCATAAGACTGTCCCTATATTATATGTTTTGGCAGCATACATTGTCTTGTCAGGTGTTGGCACAATATAGCATGACATGTTCACAAACTATTTGGATGGCCATTTGGCACTCATGCTATTGCAACTTGTAGCGATAAATTTTCAATCAATCAAAAATCGTGATGGTTCTATTTCAAATATTGTCTTCATGTGTATACATTTTTTAAATTGTCATGTAGAAACTTTTTAATCTTCCATGCTTTGTGTCATTTAGCATTTGCCTCCTTTTTGTTTTGTTTAGCGTGGGTAGCATTTTACTTTTAAGTTATTCCTGCATTTCATTTATTACCCTTCTAAGCTGCTGTAGTTGATTAGCTGGTGCTGTTAAATTTTTTTTCTTACTTTCCTAGCATTCATTGTCATCTTTCACACATGTCAAAATGGTTCAAAATTTATCACCTTTCTAAGCTGCTGCAGTTGATTATCTGTTGCAGTTAAATTTTTTTCTTACTTTCCTAACATTCATTGTCATCTTTCGCATGTGTCAGAATGGTTCAAAATTCTAACTGTTATAGGACAAAAAAAAAAGCCTTAGTAAGTACATTCTACTGAAAGTGTTGCAACATACAAATTTTAGGTTTTGCCAATTTGTAAAAAAAAGGGATGCTATAAAAGATCAGTATGACAAAGTAGCCACTAGTTTTAGAATTATAGAGAATGTGCCTAATGAACTTTTTTGTGACTAGAGGATTACATTAAGGATCAATCTTGAGTTCATATCTTCACATTGATTATTGGTTTTCTTTTCTTTTATTTCCTTGATGATTCATGATCTTACGATCTTATGCAGGATAGAACACCATGATATATGTTGTTTACCTATTTGCTTTCTTTAAATGGATCTAATACCTCATAGCGGTCCCGTGAGATGCTTAGATGCTTATTAGGCAGTTAGGTGTCTTTTACGATGTATTGGTTGCTTAGCCACCTTAGATGTCACTGAATTGAAGAATTCTGTAGTTTGTACCATAATAAAATAAATTGTTCTGGAACTATCTGAACCTACAATGAAGACTTGAATTATGTAGAAATACCTATTACTTTGTTGTTCTGTAACTAGATTATCCTTGAATCAATCTCTGTATGCAGGTGGCTGAGAGGGCATTATTCCTATGGAATAATGATCATATCGAAAACTTGATCAAACAAAATGTGAAGGTACTATTACCCATAATCTTTCCTGCGCTTGAAAGAAATGCCAAAAGCCACTGGAATCAAGCTGTCCAGAGCTTGACGTTAAATGTGAGCAAGTTTTTCTCCGATAATGATCCTGAGCTTTTTGCCAAGTGCTTGAAGAAGTTTGAGGAAGATGAAGTTAAAGGCAAGGAGATCCAATCAAAACGAGAAGTCACATGGAAACGCCTTGAAGAAATTGCTGCTACAAAAGCTGCGAGTAATGAACCTGTGCTTATTCCACGTATCATACGCGGTCCAGTTTAAAGCTACATGTGTGGTAGCTCAACCTTTTTGTTGTATTATGAGGTTATTGACCTTGATATGGGTAACATGAATGCATATAGATTACACCCAATGTAATGCATCTGGATTGTCTGCATGTCAGGTTCTTTCAAGTATTTAGGAAAATTGTACAGGTTTAAGAGGTTTTTTAATCTTAAAGAACAACTATGTCCATGTGTAAAATATGATAATGTGGGAGTTCATAGGTTAAGTGTTCTACAAACACAGTGGAAAGTAGGGGCAAATGTTTCATTAAGTTGATGCTTGACATGATAAAGGATGATGCATTTGAAATTTCAGGTGATTTGCTTTGTCCATTCATGTTTTCTATGGTTCAACTTTTGAAGCACTCAATTCTTTATGCACCCTCTTTTTCTCCAAGCCCTAATTTGTATGATTTTAAGGTTTATCAGGTCACTAAAATGTGCAATTGCTACTGTGGGTCTGATTTCAAAGTGGTTGGCAAAGTCTGTCTTCTACTACTGACTTATTGAAGATGGTCTTGCCTTATGTTCATCTTAGTATGCTGTTAATTTATCTTTCCTGTCCAGTTTCAACATTCTTCCTACAAAATGCCAGTCAATCATATCTCCTATTCCAAAGGAACTAGCCTATGCTTCTTGTTGAATGTTGTAGCCACTGAGCTTGTTTATTAAGATAAAAAGGCAAAATAGGTGTTCCAAGCAAGGATTGTAATTTCATATACCAATAGTGTTTCAGATAAGTACTCGCTTATCCTTTCAGATAAATACTTGTGTATCGAGATAAATACTTGTGTATCGAGTCGATATGTGCTGATATCACCGTGTCGAGTATCGATATACACAGAATTAGAAAAATCTTTGAAAAAATAAATAAATAATAAAACCAGAGATAAATATCACAAACCTGGGTACTCAGTGTGCAAGACAATGACTTACCATGGAAACTTGTGTTGGCAATAATGACAGCTTCTGCTATGAGTTGGCTGAGTGCAACATGAGCAAAGAGGGCAAGCTGGCCACATTGGACTCTTTCTGTGTTGAAGACCTGAAAGTTTTCAACCTCCTCTTCATTCAGACTGGTTGAGTGATTCTGGATCCATAATGTCAAAATGATTCATCTTTTTATGTTGTCCTAAAACTAACACAAAATCCCATGAACACAACATCTGATGTAGAAAAGAAAGAAAAAGAATTCAATTAGTATTTGCTTGCATGTAGAGTTGCAGTAATGCAATTGAAGTAGGCTTATGGAATGTTTTCATCAAAGATCTGATGTGAGATGTCTTAATGCATATTGGTGAATTAAAAAAGGAATTTTTTCTGTATTATTATTATTATTACCCATGTTAGAGGAAATGAGATAGCTATACTATGCATTCTTGCATAATAATAAAATCCCAAATGTGTTAAAATTTAATATTGGATATTTTACTTCAAAATATCAGCTGAGCCGAAGATCATAAAAAAAATCATCAAAGGAAAAAAAAAATGATGCATGATAAAATTGAAATAGATTTTTTTTTTTGCCAGCAGTGATATTTTCTCTAATAATTCTAATTTCTAAATTTAATATCGAAATATCTTTTCCTATTTTAACTTAAAACCAAAATTTTATAATAATAAAAGTAATAAAAAAAGAAAACAAAATAAATAATGCACAGGAGATAAATCCAAAGTTTTTAATGATATATTTCTGTATAGGACATTAACAAAATCAGAATTTTAAATCTTTTCTCAATGGGATCCTCAATAAAATTAAGATTTTTATTTGCAACCTTTTTCTATTTACAATGATATTTTAATAATTTTTAATATTTCTAAAATATCCCTCTGTAAATGAACCTAAATATCAGTAACTTAACACTTAATTTCTATCCTCTTCCAACTCTTTCCATACAATCTCTTCTTCTTTTCCTTCTTCCTTTTTTTATTATTATGTATATATATTTTTTCTTCTTTCCCTTTTATCATTATATGCATCTTTTCTCCTCCTAAAAAAGTTGGAGATGATTGGAGGAGACACATCAATTTTCACTAAAGCAAAAGCATCAAGAGGAGAAGGAAATCATTATCACACATCATTAGAATAAAATGAATTATAAAAGTAATAATAATTAAAAAAATATAGGAAATAAGATATTACATTTAGTAAAATTATATTTAATTATTTTAAAATAATTATATAAAATAATTTTTCTTCTCTCCACTATATCTTGAGATTTTTGTTTTTTTAATCAAACTATATAATATTTAAACTCCCTCCCATTGACATCCATTTCCGATCACCAACCCCAATTCCTCCGCAATCTCTCCGCCCCCTTTCCTCTCTCTCTCTCTCTCTCTCTCTCTCTCTCTCAGAATTCACAGCCATTGGCGGCCCCAAAACCCACCCACAAGCGAACAAGAAGGGATCGAAGCAAACCTGATCCAAATCCACCACCTCCTCTCTCTCTCTTTCTCTCTCAGATCTATCCGACTCGCTACCTAATCGTTCGTATCCCTAATTCGTTGTCCAACAACCAAAGAATACATGCTCTGTAGAGGGCGGATTCCAGCGTCGGAGATCGGTGGGTAGCGATGCCGAGCGTGGCGGTGAAGGTCTACAGCGTCTTCTTCAAGCTCCTTCTCAAGCACAAGCTTCAATCCCTCCTTCGGCAGTCGGCGGCGGGCGGCACGGGGGCCTCCTTCGGCGTCGCTTCCCGGCCGGACGAGTCCGCCGCCCCCTCTAACCCCTCCTTCGGCCCCGACGGGGTTGCCACCAAGGACATCCACGTCGACCACCTCAGCTCCCTCTCCCTCCGCCTCTTCCTCCCCGACTCCTCCCTCGCCCCCCGCAATGGCCACGTCGAAAACGGCGGGGCCTACGGGGGTTATCTGCCGCCCGTGGCACCGCCGGACGCCCGCCGCAGGTCCCACGCCGGGTCTCCTCGGAAGTTGCCTGTGATCCTGCAGTTCCACGGGGGCGCGTTCGTTGGCGGGAGCAATACGTCCACGGCCAACGATTTCTTCTGCAGGAGGATCGCCAAGCTGTTGGATGTGATCGTGATCGCTGTGGGGTATCGGTTGGCGCCGGACAGCCGGTACCCGGCGGCTTTTGAGGATGGATTCAAGGTGCTGAATTGGTTGGGGAAGCAGGCGAATCTGGCGGAGTGCAGCAAGTCGATGGAGAGCACGAAGGCTGGTGGCGTTGGGGATGCGAGCAGGTCACAGATTGTCGATTCTTTCGGTGCGTCTTCCGTAGAGCCTTGGTTGGCCGCTCATGGTGATCCTTCCAGGTGATTGTTTTCTTTTGGTGAATATAAATTTTGGAATTTTTTGCTTGGTTAATTTGTTTGGGATTAAAGTTTTGCAGATCTATTAGAGTCTATGTAGAATAAGTTCGTAACCATTCTGTTAAATGCCAAATTGTAGTCACCTTGAATTATTGGTGTTTTGGGATATTAGTATGCTTTTTCTTGGTTGGAAACATCACCACATGGATATATATGCACGAGTACTGCATATTTGGTTAGAATTGAATGCAACACATGACAGTTTGTTCACTGAACTCTAGAAGCTTTTAGTTTCTCAAGTGTTTTATCACCTTATTCAAAGTTACACCTTGACAGTCTCTTCAGTAGGTTTTCTGTGGTAGAATTGCTTTAGTGAGTGTTTTTTGTTATTTGTGTTAAGATGCATTTACAGGTGACACATTATATTGATCATCAAAAAACTTCTAGTCTATATATTTGTCAATTGAACATCATTTTGTGGTTAGGTAATTGCCAATAATATCATATCTTGTGGGTTAGAATAAGTAGATTGTGTACAAGCTGTTTGTTAATGATGGTATGATGATCAGTAGGTCTAAACCATAATTATGAGAACCGGATAAAATACTGACCTGGTCAAGTCTCAAATCATTGGGCTATTGGTTGAACCCGTGGTTCAACTGGTCTGGCTACAGGTTTAATAGTTTTTTTGAAAATAAAACATAATTATATATTATATTAAAAATATAAAAATATATGAATAATATTATATGAAATATTTTTATAATATTGCGAAGAGGGATAATTAGACATGACATAGACACGTTGATTTAGCCTTAAGGACATGACATGAAGCTTTGGGATTAGTGAAGGATCAAAGGAATTTTTCTTATGACAGTGTGGATATAGTCCAGAGATGGCTACTGAAAGGACAATGGTGGATATCTTAATTCCATGTGAAGTAGTTAGACAAGACTTAGTTAAAGTGGTGGAAAGCTTATCAAGTTGGCTGCTATCTTATGAGAATTGGCTAAGGATCTAATTAGCGCATATATGTTCCTAGGTGTCCTATAGACGGCGGTAGATAAGGATTTATCTTTATCTTCACCGGATCTTTTTATTATGTACCTCTATTTATACTGATCTGTGTCTTTCTTTTCCTATTTGTCTCCTTTTTGGTTTTTATCTCACATAAACCACCTGCAGAGATACCCTGAATCTTTCCATGCAACACAAGAAGTCAGCACCAAGAGTTTCTTTTTATCCCTTTCCACATCTGTTTCTTGCCCAATCATGAGCATTTCAGGCCTAGAGTCAATCCATAAACCAGCAATGTTGTTATTATTACTAATCATATAAAATGTCCTCCTGTAGACCTGAACTATTCATCAGCACTTTACAGTAATATCCTGCTACATTCCAGGTTTATGCCACCGTAAATGATAGTCTATATTGACAATGAATAACCTCTAGATAATCACCAATAGCATCCCTGAAACTTGTGAAATTTTCTTCAGTTACAATGCCCACACTGAATCATACCCCTTGGCCACATTTTTAGCCAAACATAATGAAATCAGGCCACAAGTTCTTTTTTTCTTATAAAACAAAGGATTCTGAGTTTGGAAACAAAATTCTTTAGACCAGATCTTAAAAGTGCTTTAGTTTGGGGAAAAAAATTTTTGATCATCTTTTTTAAAAACTTGGTATTCTATGATGAAATTGGTTCCTCTTGTTATATCATCATACAGCTAGGAGTATTATCTAGGGTCTAAGTAGGTATGGATTAGGTTTTTCCTTATTTTTGTAATTTTTATAGGGATTTTTAGACTACAAGTATATCCAGATTTGATGTAAATTGGACTAATTTAGTTAGAAAGGAATTGTTGAAAGGTAGGATATTGATTTATTATTCACCCTAGTGTATCACCTTAGGGTGCCTCTGTCCTGTTTGTGAAGAAGAAAGACGAGTCCATGTTGCTACGTATTGATTAGAGGCAACTCAGCCTGGTGACAATAAAGAATAAGTATCTCCTTCCCTGGATAGATGACCTATTTGATCAACTTCAAGGTATTCAGGTATACTCAAAGATTGATTTGAGGTCTGAGTATGATCAACTAAAGATAAGTGAAGGAGATGTATAGAAAACTGCTTTTGGAACTTGATATGGTTATTACGAATTCGTAGCAGTGTCTTTTGGACTCATGAATACACCAGTTGCTTTCATGGATCTTATGAATAGAGTGTTCCATCCTTATCTTGATAAATTTGTAGTCATGTTCATTGATGACATTTTGATCTATTTCAAAAGAAGGGCAGAATGTAAACACCATCTTATGACAGTTTTGAAAGTCCTAAGCCAAGACACTATATGCCAAATTGAGTAAGTGTAATTTTTGGCTCAATGAAGTTATGTTTCTTGATCATGTAATTTCTAGTGTTGGTATATCTGTTGACCCCCAAAAGATTGAAGCTGTGATGAATTGGAAGCGATTTTCTAATGTTTCGAAGATCTTTAGCTTCTTGGGTTTGGCTGGATATTATAGAAAACTTGTAAAAGGCTTTTAAAAAAATAACAGCATCTTTGATCAGGTTGACATTGAAGAATGTGAAGTTCATTTGGACAAGTGTCAACGAATCAAGAATTGAAGGAGAAATTAACTAATACTCCTATCTTGGTGATTCCTACTAGATGAGATAGTTTTGTGGTGTACAGTGATGCCTCACTTCAAGGATTTGGACGTGTGTTAATGAAAAATGAGAGGAGCATCTAGATAGCCAAAGCCTCATGAGAAGAACTATCTTACTCCTATTTGCTTTCTTTCAAAATTATTGCGGCGGCTTCTTAGTGCAGATTTATTTAAGGCTTATCCGAGTATAGTTGTAACTTTATTGACATTGAAAACATGCAGTGATTAATTATTTATCATACAAAGGTTATGGATTGATTCTGGTCATAAGAGCAAGAAAGCAAGTAGATAGAGTCTTATCAGGTGAACTGCCAACCTGATGGCATTTCTGGAACTGATACTTAGAGCATATTATACTTTATAACACAAAACTTTCATTCATTTTTAACTTAGTTTATGTTTGTACCCAGGATCGATCTCCTTTTGCAATGAAGAACCATATAGAAAGCTTGCAATGTTCAAATTTCTACTCATGTAGCAATTATGTACTCATCTCAAATGTTGTGTTGCTTCTGTAGCATGTTTGCTCCAATTATTTTGATATTTTTGATACCACTTTGTGACAGCCTACTTCTACGGCTGTAGACTTTGTATAGTGCAAGCACCTGCATCTGATGCATAAAAACTTTTCTCTAAATTAATTATTGAACTAGTGAGTCCACCTCAGCTGATATGATGACTCAATCTTACCGTAGAGAGATGCTGCAAGTTACATTTTATCAAAGTAATTCCATGTTACCCGGTACTCCATCCATGTTCTGCTAGGATTAAAACATATATTTGAACTACTTGGCATTACCCATTGGCTAGTTTGTTGTAACAGATGTGTTCTTCTTGGTGTGAGCTGTGGTGCTAATATTGCTGATTTTGTGGCTCGAAAGGCAGTCGAGGCTGGAAAACTTGTAGATCCTGTCAAGGTTGTTGCCCAGGTTCTGATGTATCCTTTCTTCACTGGAAGCATCGCTACCCATTCAGAAATCAAACTAGCAAATACTTATTTCTACGACAAGTCCCTGTGCATGCTTGCTTGGAAGCTGTTCTTGCCCGAGAGGGAATTTAGTTTAGATCATCCAGCTGCCAACCCCCTTGTGCCTGGCAGGGGGCCACCACTGAAATGCATGCCACCAACCCTTACAGTAGTTGCGGAACATGACTGGATGCGGGACCGTGCAATTGCATATTCCGAGGAGCTGCGGAAGGTGAATGTTGATGCACCAGTCCTGGAATACAAGGATGCAGTTCACGAGTTTGCCACACTTGACATGCTCCTGAAGACGCCTCAAGCACAGGCCTGTGCCGACGATATTGCCATATGGGTGAAGAAGTATATATCGATACGCGGACATGAATTCTCATACTAGAGATACGGCAGTTTGTACAGTAGTTAAATGGGAAGGGCATTTTTGCATTTTTCTTCACCGGGTTGTGTGCTCTCAGATGAATCTGATGATCAGGTTTGACGAGTTTAAATGCTTTTGCGGTCTTTGTTTTCTTGTATGTTGGAACATGCAAGCAGTAGGGTCTGTAATTGTCACTTTGTTCCCCTTAGATATCATTCTTTTATTCCGTTGTGTTTTCTGTAACATATTTAGTTATGAATACTGTACATCAACCAGGATGGTGGTAAAAATTCTTCACTCCTTTTTCATCTGATAGTTAAAACTTCTCGGCTGTTTCTCCACCTTGGTGGAGGCCTCGTGTTTCTGGTAACAAGCAGGGAAATGCTTTTGTTCGTCATTGGGCTGGTCAGGCACAAGTAAGTATTGCTCTGATGACATCAAGCATAGCTAGTTGTTTGGTAATGTCTCCATTATGACTTGTTATTGTTATGACGTTGGTTCGAAGCATAAGCGTAGAGCATTGGAGTCATTTACTATATTATTTTGTTATTAGGAAAGGGAAAAGAAACAGACTGTGAAACTATGGGGATAAAATGGATAAAGCTTTTACATTTTTTTGTTGATTTTTTTATTCATATTTATCAATATACTTTGGTGTAATCATATGCATAATGTTTTAATGATAAGTTCTTGAGTAATTAATATATTACTCATCTCATTATTGTTGTGTTTATAATCATATATCATATAATGGGTTGTTTTTTTTATTTTGCCAGTTAAAGTAAGCATTCGAACAACGTGGCCCAAAAGCCCAAAGGCAAAGGCCGAAAGCCTAGCAATCCGGACGGCCGTTTCGTCGAACACCATCGGAGCGTCGCATGCCAAAAGCCAGCCTCCATCATTACTCATGTCTCTTCAAATACGTAAAACGCATCGACAGTGATAGCTCTCTCTCTCTAATCATCAGCAAATCAAGCGAGCTCGAAAACAGTGATCTATCTCTCTGTCTCTGATTCGTCTCTTCGTCGTAACGAGCGCTTCCGGAGCCGACACTTGCAACGGTATCCTGTGGCGATCGGGCTGTCTTCTTCTCATGAGCCACTTTGCGAACCGGAGAAGAGGAGGTGGAGGCTTGGATCTGGAGCTCCGCCGCACCCGCCGGAAGTGATGAGGCCATCCATGAAGCACCGAAGGAGAGCCGGCGGAGGGCGGGCTTGGGCGAGGGGCTCCTCCGCGTCGCCCTCGTGGTTCCTCCTGTTCGCCTTCCTCTGCTGCGCCCTCTTCGCCGCTGTCGCCTTCTCCGCCTTCCGAATCTTCGGAGGTAACCCTTATGGAACTCGTTCTTTCGTTGATTTGCTAACGATCATGGTTTGCGATCCTTGATCTCTGCATCGGTTCTCCATTGTTTCTCTTCCTTCCTCCTCTAAGCGTGTGGAAGAACCGTGTGTGGTTTCTTGGATTAGGTTATCTTGATACTCTCAGATCGTTCCAACCCAACATAACATCATGATTTGAATGCGAGTGCGCAAATTGTCGATGCATATAGCAGTCTCAAACTCTGATCTCAAATTGGACAGTGTCATTCCGCCCGGTGCTGATGCTCCCAACATGGCAGAACTCGGCCATCAATGCCATGGCCACCGACCACCCCTACTTCACCTTCGCCGCCACCAAGAATCGCAGTGACAACCCTCCTTCCGTCCGTATCGAAGAAGCCATCTCCTTCCCGGACCAAGTCCTCATCTTCCTCCAATTTCCCGGCTCCCTCCCTAGATCGGACCTCGCTTGCCTGTACTATCCCCCAAGCAATCCCACCACCACCATATCCTCCTCCTCGTCCTCCTCTTCCCCTGTTCCCCAATTCCATCTCCCCGCCACCATCCCGTCTCCCCCGCCTTCTTTCGTCCGCTGCCCCCTGGCGCCCCGTGGCTTCTTCGTTTCCCTATCCCCTGACCTCCCCCTGTTCCAACCGCGGCCATGGGACCATCTCGTCTACGCCGCCATTCTCGATCCCCATGACAACTCCTCCATTGTCTTTGCCAAAGGCTTCAACCTCCGTCCCGCCCGCCTCGCCGACCCCTCTCGCTATGAGTGTGTCTACGGCTGGAACTTCGCGAAGCCCAACTACTTCATGACCTCTCCTGTCCTCACAGCAGCCCAGGAAATTATCCGTTGCCCCACCCCACACAGCATCCTCCTCCGCCTCCGCAGCCATGCCGTCCTGAATCCTCCCTTAGTATCAGTCAAGACTAAGGGCCGCGGTGCGGTCACCCTCCCCTCTGTCGCCCACCATGAGACCCTCCCGCCGAGCAGAAGGCAGGGCCGGCACACCATGTGCGTGTGCACGATGGTGCGCAACCAAGCCAGGTTCCTCCCGGAGTGGATCATTTACCACTCACGCCTCGGCGTCGAACGGTGGTTCATCTACGATAACGACAGCGATGATGACACAGACCAGGTGCTTGCGTCCATGGACATGTCTTCCAATTACAATGTCACCCGCCATTTGTGGCCCTGGGTAAAGACTCAGGAAGCAGGCTTTGCACACTGTGCTCTTCGTGCCAGAGGTCACTGCCAGTGGGTCGGATTCATCGACGTAGATGAATTCTTGTACCTTCCTACGAACGTCACACTAAATGATGTTCTTCGGAAATACTCGAGTAAGCCTCGGATCGGAGAGCTCCGGATAGCATGCCACAGTTTTGGACCTTCAGGGAGAAGAACCGTGCCATCGGAAGGCGTCATGGCGGGCTACACATGCAGGCTGAGTGCGCCTGAGCGGCACAAGTCGATTGTTCGTCCGGAGGTACTGAATCCTTCTCTGATCAATGTTGTGCACCATTTCCATTTGAAAGATGGGATGAGATACGTGAACGTGGAGAAGGGACTTGTAGTGATCAACCACTACAAGTACCAAGTGTGGGAAGTGTTCAAGGAGAAGTTTTATCGGAGGGTGGCCACCTACGTTGTGGATTGGCAGATCGAGGAGAATGTGGGATCGAAGGACCGGGCGCCGGGTTTGGGAACAAAGGCAGTAGAGCCATCAGATTGGCCAAGCAGATTTTGTGAGGTTCATGACACAGGGCTTAAGGATTGGGTTTCCGTGGCTTTCGTCGATCCAAGAACTGGCCTTCTCCCATGGCAGAAGGGGGAAGAATTTGATTTGATTCATCACTTTGATACATAGAAGGTAGATGTTGAGAACCAAAGGGGCAAAGAGGGTTTTGGCCAGTTGATGAGTCTTCTCCCATGGCAGCAGGGGAAAGACAATTTGATTCATCACTTTGATACAGAGAAGGTAGATGATGAGCAACAAGGTGGAAAAGAGGCTTTTGGCAAAATTGTGGAAGGTGAGTCCTAATTAGTTTTGGCCTTTCTTTGTGTTTTCTTCCTAGTTCTAACTATAGATGAGACAATTATTCTTTTGTAGATGGAGACAACACAGCGCCTTGCAATGATACAAGGGATGAATTGAATGGAAGCTTAGCGGTCAGTTCTTTTTAACTGTTTGTTTTTCTTCTTACTCTCTCTTCAGTTTGAGCTCTATTTGTTATGGTTTCAGAACACACTTGCATCCATGCTTATTAGAATCTATTGCTTGCGTCATTCAGTATAACTTGTGATCTAGATAAGGATGTTGCACCTTTCTTGATGTGGTCCAGCAAGAATATTGAACAGAGAGAGAGAGAGGTGCTTCAGTGGAAGCTAAAGATCACTGTTTTCCCTTTAAGAAATATTCCTTTTGCAAAAAATCAACCTTATCAGCCTCTTTTTTCACCTTTGCATTTTCTCCATGATTATTATTCTGGTCTACATGCTAATACACACTACCACCATGGTTCAGAAGAGGGCTTTCTTGAATCTTCTTTTCCACCAGTGTGTATTCAAAGCCAATAAACACTACCAGCATGGTTCAGAAAACTGGTAATGTTAGGTTGACACCTGCTGTCAAACTCCATGTCCCTTCTTACTCTACAATGAAGGGGGGGTTTCTTGGATCTTCTTTCATCATCTGGCATGTGCTGCTTGATGTTATCAGACAACAGAGGATAAGAATAAGGGTTTAAGCTGAGGTATGAGATAAAGATATCAGCAACACAAGGAGGTGCCCATACGGTTGAGATGGCTTTAAGGACTTTTAACAAGGGAGGGATGGGGGTGGGGGAAGAGCCTGACGTTTGGACAACTTAGCTGAGCTGTGGACACTGTCTCACCTGCCGAAAGCTTTGTCTGCGAATTCATTAGAGGTTTGGAATGTTCCGTGCCCGTGAACATTTCGACAAGCACTATTGTGTTTGTTCTTTAACTATGGTATAGCGCAGCAACAATAGCTGTGGACCATTTGAGTGCTCACTCGTACAACGGAGCTTTCCTTGAAGTTGTAGGAGCGTTTTCTCCTGCAATACCAAGGAAATTATTTTGCATGACACACGTATCATATATGAGAGACTATCTTCGTTACTCTAATAATTGTATAGGAACATTCTGCTGCCGTATAAAAGCAAGGCATTGGGACAGATTGACCAATTCACGTCTTGATCTATCAGTGGTCTGATTCAACAGTCCGTATCTCACATCCTGATGACATTAATAGTCAGATAATAAGATTTCTTTCGTACAACATTGATTTGTCTCTTATATAACATTGCGATGTCCGTGCATTTTTTTTTTTTTTTTTTGTCACCGAAGTATCTTAGAAAGAAGATTTTGTTTCTGCATTGCGAGCAGATATCTGAGCAATAAAACTTAAGAAGATAAACCAAGCAACAAGTCTCCATATCAGCAGAATCAACTTGTTTGCTAAGAAAGCTGCAGAACTACAACTATACAATGTGTCAAAACTGACTCTTTTGAGTTAGTCAATTAGGAACATTTTGGTGGATATTTCACACCTTTGTTACGTCTTAGTGTTGTTGATGTGGTCTATATTTCTTGGGTCACAAATAGGGTAGCTCACAGGCTTGCCAATTTTGGGAGATCCTCCATTTGTAAAACCAGTTTGACTTTAATTGCAGTTGTCATTTTCAAAAAAAGAGAAAAAAAAATATATGTTTTCACATACTTACATAAAACACAGATTTCTTTAACTTATATGTCATCAAGACCTACAAAAGTAGTACACACAGAGATAATAAGATGACACCTGCAAAACTGAAACCATGCAGAGACGAGCATCTTATGTTTCTTTTATGTTAGTAGCTGTTTCAGTAATTGCATACGTGCATGAAATGAAATGTCACAGACCTAAGATGACAAAAAGGAGCCAAGCTCAAAGTAGGGAACAAGAAGAAGAAGACAATTGCCGTATTTTCCTGGAAATATATGGTGCTAAGTTGAGAAAAAAATGTTTCACAACAAAACATGCCAGAGAACAGAACGGACTAAAAGTAAATGCAAAGATGCCACCCCTCTTTTCTGCAGCTGAGATTGTTTTTTAACTCAGTTTACATGTATCATAATGCCAAAGATGCAGAATGATGGACTTATTATCAATGTCAGGGGCTTGAGCGATAAGAAAAGATTATTTAGCTACAGTCTAACATCATTTTACTTAACCTCCTTTACATGTTTCTCAAATATAAATTATTATACTTCTGCCCAGAGTACATCCTTAAAATAAGTGGATGAACATCAATGTCCCCAAAGTGTCCATCATGCTGATTCCCACAATGCAAATGCACCATCAGAGGCACTAAATATGGATTACAAGGGCAGTATCCTTCCTGACAAGTAAAGATGTTTGAAGAGAAGTGCAGGGAGTGACTATGCAAAAAGGTATTCATCAATTAATGAGTAATCCACGGGGTCATATAAGTACTCACCACTGGGTTCAGAACCCTCGCACCAGTTAATACTTTGGACTTCAGAAGCCGGCACTGAATCAATGTACTGATATATTTCTGGCCCACTACAACTCACATTCTCCAAGCAGCCGAGCTTCTGAACAGAATACAGATGTAAATCCTCTGGCATAGAATCCAAGTCGCTCTTACTTTTAAGACTGACCTCACATGTTAGAGGAAAACACCCTTGGTTGCATGTCTCATCAACGTAACAATCTTCTATGCATGGTGATCCCTCTAATTTACAAATTGCTCCAGTGTCTTGTAAGTTTACTAGTCCATGCTTAACTTGAATAGATACCGAGTCAATCATGCATGCCATTGGAGGCATAGCAGGCTGGAGAGGTTTCATTTCATAGAGATCTTTCATATCCTTACCATTTGTGCAAGTGGCTAATGTGACCAAGGGTTGTGAGGACGGCAAATGATCAAAACAGGGCTCATGATCTTGATCAGGATTTGCCAAACATGAGTAGCCTTCCGATATGCTGTAGTTTTCTTGTTCTGGATACTGCATGAGCTGCATCACTGGCCTTTCATCGTGCAAAGGCTTGCATGCCTTCTCCTTAATGCTTGGCAGCATGCCCTTGAAAGAAAGAAATAGACCTAACTGAGCACCGTTCACTAAACCTTTCTTACTTGCTATTACTTGCGCAGGTGCCACTCTGTTCATTTCACTCACATGAGCTACATTGGCAACAATCCCATGAGTCCGGAAATTCTCAGTTGTGCATGCATATTTGGTAAGCTCCCAATCTTGTTGCATGTTTGTCGAGCTTTTTAGTCCAAATTTTCCTTTGATGGTTTTATTTATGTGGTCAGATTGCATATTTCCACCACAAGTCCCTCCATTCTGCTTTTGTAGTCTACTCAAATAAAGGCGATACTTCTGCATAAATGATGCAACAATAGAACTTCTACATGTCTTCTGATAAACAATAGAACTGAAGATAATGAAAGAATTTAAAACTAATTGTATTTAGTGAAGATAATGATGTAATTTAGAAAATGATGGTGATGCTATTAGACCTATAAATATCAGAAATCCAATACAGTTCAAAAGAGAAAGTAATGTCAGCACTGAATCTGAAAATCTCATGTAAACCATATAAAACATACCCGATACCTAGTTTGTTTAAAGTTTTCTGCATTCTATTTCCAACCCCTTTTTAGTTCTGATGCTTGAAAGCTGTTCCTAATATTTACCTTAATCCTTTTCACCATCCTTAATATATAATTTATTATAAAAGTTATCGTAAGTCTTGTATCTTATCATACTTACAACCCTTTTTACCACTTTTTTAGCTGTTTCTATACTTTTTGAATTTCTCCTTATTAATGATTATTGCAATCTTTCGAGCTTCTTCACACCACCACCAACTCTCTATTAATGCTACGTTATACATTTAAATTCCCCAAGAATTTTCCTTTAACCTATCTTTCTGTTCATAAACCTATACAAATTATTTGTGATTGTCATAGTTCTGGTTCTTTCTGCTACAAAGAACATAAGAATATTCTCAACAACCTTTTCAATCTTCCTTGTCTTCGTCAATTGCATTTTATTACAAGCCTCGAGTAATCACAGCATGTAGCCATTGAAACAGAGATTAAAAGAGTGTTGATTGTGGCTAACTAGTTATCCTCCTCTCGGAATAGTAAAACTAATGAAGTAAGATCATACCTGAAGATGGCTTGCGACATTCTCTCTTGTGAGGCCAGGAACATTCATCAAGTCAAGTATTTTCTTTGGACCAACTTCTGCCAGAACACATGATAATTATGGAATTGAAAGCACCATCATAGTTATAGCTAAAAAAGAAAAATTATCATGGAAGAAAGAGGCATTAGCATCTTAAAATTCTAGAGAAAATAATTTTATAGTATGAGCAAATAAAAGTGGCTGCAGATAGTAGCTGATACTCACTGTCGAATCCAATCTGATCTACAGCATTTACAAACTTCTGATGAAGATCCACCGACCAAACCACTCTTGCCTTCTTTACTGTGGAAGGGTCATTGAGTTCTTGGTCACCAAACTCTTTGTTGTCAACATCCTTCCGTTTCCTCATGAAGCTCATCTCAGTTTCATCTGTCAGATGTCTGTCTTCATCATCTTCAGATCCATTTCTTAAGATGTTGATGACCTCATCGATACTGTGAGTTTCTACTTCTTTCAACTCCTGCATTTTCTTTCTGTAAACATGCTGCCATATATTCCTTAGCTCCTTCATTCTCACGGGTTTAAGAAGGTAATCACAAGCACCATGTTGAACACCTTTCATTACCCTACTTGTCTCCCCATCTATGGACATCACTGCAAAAATTATAGAACATGGACATAAGCAATGCTTATGGCTTATGCGAGAAAAAGGTAAAATTGATAGCATGGGATATCATTTGTTAATGTTAGAATGATAAAGGATTTGGATATGGATAGCTAACTTATGACAGGCAGATCCATTTCAAGTCCAACATGCTCAAGAAGCTTGAAACCATCCATATCGGGCATATTGACATCACTAATTACAATGTCAAATCTAGCTTTCCTTTCACGAAGTATGTGCAGAGCATCTGTTGCTAAACTGCATGTGGTAACTGTAAAAATTGCACCATTCATTATAGGCATTCTCGCCATTTAAGAATACACTGCATTTACATAGGCAATAAAGAAAATATCATAAAAGAAATGAAGCAGCAACACTTTTTAATGAAGACAAGGTAGAGATTAAATAAAACCTAGGAACATGTTTCAAACACAAACGGCACATCAGGTTTAGATCCAATGATTTTTTGCAGGAGATGTTATTTCTATGTCAAGTAAGAAACTGTCTCCTAAAAATGGTTCTAATTTCTAACTTAGTATTCTGGTGAATTTGCAAATTCATACTGGATGATATGTTAAACCAATTGCTCTTATTATATCTATAATGAACGCAATAATAAAAAGCCATCACAACTAGCACATCATGACTGTAGTGGTTTTGCAATATAAATTTAGCTCACAACGGAAGCTCAATAACAAGAAGTCATTATACTTTCTTAAGAGTCTCATAATTCAGAGGGTACACATGATGAATACTTTTTACCATGGTTTAAAGGTTTTGCAGAATGACTTTAGCTTACAAGAAAAATTCAAAATTAATACATTTTTTTTACCACTACCCTTAAACATGACGACACACCTGCTTAAGTAATTGCACCTGGTAAGCAGCCTCAGTAATGCATGACCAAAGCTGTTCATGGGGAAAGTAAGATGAAGAACAAAATTAACATTTTTTTTTTTGTCTTGTTTATAAAATGTCATGATTTGGTATTATGATGACAGACCTTAAATCGCTATAATGCTGACCATTTTTTTTTTCCATTTCTGAGGAAAATGATAAATCATATGGTTGCCATGGAGTGACTTCTGACATTATAACAAGCTTTGTGAAAAGGGAACATATCATGGTCCAAATCAAGTACAAGCTTATAGTATTTTAGTTTTAGTGAGATGCCTGAACTCCTCCACAAAACCTTTGGGATCAAAAAATCTCGAGCAAGCATGGAACCTGCACAGACATATATGCGTGTGTAATTACAATAGTACATGGAACAGTAAAAGCTTTTCTTTCAAGTTACTAAATAAACTAAACCCACTAAACACAAAATCTAATGAAAAACAATTAGAAGCAACATGCTTTCCCAAATGGTCACGTTAATCGCTTGGAAGTGAAAGAAGCTCTTATATGTATCTGTATATAAATGTGAAACTTAACATAATTAAATCACAGATATTTAGCAGCCTCCTTACTGTTAAAGAGGGAGAGAATAACTTGAAATGAAAAGAAAAATCTTAGAGATCAATAACCAAAAACATACTAGAAAGAAGATTTATGTAATTTGACACTTTTTTCCTAAACTAACAGAGAAATCAAAATTTTCACCACATGAGATGAACTACAAGGTCACTGAGTTATCTCCACCTAGGCACAACTATGTACATCCTCATAAATCTTGAAGAATTCACACATTTTCCCTCAACCCTCTAGACACCCTAAAGAGAAACCTAGGAGTACTCAAATTATTTTCTTGCATCTTTCTCTTCTCACATCAATAAGTTGGGGTACACGAGATCAAGGTTTGTAATTTTGTACTATATTGGAGTTTTAAACTCAGCTCGGTATGGTATGGTATAAATATACCGAGCGATATATTTCAGTATACCGCTCGGTATCCTTGGGCGAAGGGCTCGGCGACATCACCTCGGTTTCCCCATACAAAAAAAGAGAAAGGCGTCGCCTCGACGATGTCGCTTGGTTTCCCTGCACGACAAAAAAAAAAAAAAAGAGTCGCCTCGCTCGGTTTCTTCTGCTGGGGAGAAGAAATCGCTTCTCCCCACGACGTCGCCGAGGTTTCATCATGGATCTCTAGGTTTTCTTCTTTCTTTTCCCTCTTCTTTCTTCTCCATCACCGACCTCTTTCTTCTCCATTTCTTTCTTCTCCCTCACTAATTGATGCTACCGCCACAAGGCATTTGCATCTGTGTTAGACCGCTGCATCGCTCGCACGGATGGTATTATTCGAAATTAAAATCGATATTTATAAAAAGCCAAATCCTAATTTTTAGGATTTCCTTGTATCTCAAGAAGTTTTTTTGTACTAAGATTCCTTACCCTTGTTGAACATTTGACTCGAGAAATCCTAAAATACTTAGTCGTCCCCAACACTTAGGATACCCAATTGCGATCTCACCGCAAAGAACAAAACTAAATTAACACTCGATCACAGTATCACACAAGTTCGGTGTCTCTTGTTAGATAAGCTAGCAAGAGTGACAAGCCGCTCAACTCAAATCCGTTCGTCTAGCAAATAAATCCGAGGGCCTAATTCGCAGCGCTACCAAAAGAGGACTAACTACAAACACCATAGCTGCACACCAAAATCTCTATCGAGCACCGAAAGCACAGAGGAAACACGGAGAAGCAAAGCGGCCCCTCCCCTCGCAATGGTGGGGGCAAACAGCAAACGACCTTGGTAGGAGCACTTCCTGAGCATCTTCTCCAGGATCTTCAACCAGGTGGCATCATCATCGACGATCAGAACCCGAAGGCCGGCCGGGAAGGCTTCGGCTGCTCTCGAGGCGGGCAATGGGTTCCCCATCGGCGACCTTCTCGGGCTGGGAAGAGGGTGGCGGTGTTGGTGCCAAAGAGGGCTCAAAAGGGGGAAGCCTTTTGTAACGAATATTGGCGCCTCGTCAGTTAAACCGCCGCTCACTGCAAAAGTGTCAACATTTATAATGCCCACACTACACCCCACTTTGCTTCTTTTGTGTAGGCTTATTAGGAGGGGGAAGCTTTTGATTAAGTGGATAATTATTGGGTAAGACAGCAATGTCAACACCAAATTGCATTTGGCCTTTTATCTCATTAGCTTTAGATCAATAAGAAAATAAAACGCATCGAATGATGTCCATTTTTTGGCTTCCTTTTTAAGTAAGGATTGTTCCAAGCCTTAGCATAGAATTTTCTAATGAATATATACCATCTTATCCCTCCAAGCAAAGAGATTTTTTTTTTTTTTGGTTGCATACTATAGTTTACTCTTAGCATATGAAATTTCAGTAAAAATCACAATAGAGATAACATAAATTTTTGGGTGGGAAGTGACCCATTTGGAATATTTAAAAGGTAAAAACATTGTATTCTATAATATATATATTATATAGCATAGAAGTCATCATAAATAGATACAACAAATGAGCTATGAGTTGAAATTGCAATATGCATCAGTTCTAAAAACATTATGATGCTAAGATAGTGAGAGCATTTTAGGTGTCTAGTACCATATATTTATTTGTTTATTTAACCCAAACAAACTAATGCTAAACAAGGTTAGATGTGACTGATCTTAATATTTGGATATTAAAATTTATAATGACAAACATGCTGTTCTTCATTTACATAAATTCATATGTGAAAACCATCTTTAAAGGAAAGGAAAAAAAAAATGATAGCAAAATGTACTTGTGCATGACAAACTACTTATAGGATATTGTGCTGAAAAGATGATTGGAAATGTATATTTGTTCTTATGATTAAAGATGTGCAATGAAACAAATTTTTTTTTTTTTTCTCCTTTAGAGTGAGAAGGTGTCATTGACTTTAGTGTATTTTCAGAAACCACAATAGGGATGATAAAAATTCTTGAGAGAGGTATGTACTATCATGAATAGGGTGTACAATGTCATGCATCACATGATAAACAAGTTAAGGTGGCAAGTCTCCTGTGGACAAATATTAGTAGCTACAACCCTAGCAAAGCAAGCTATGCTCAGTGTTGGATGCTGTGAGTTGATGCTGCACATCTTATCATTGTGGGTGGCACTTCTTTCCATCCTAATTCCTGCTCTGGGTGGGGCATAAAGCATGTCCATTATCATTTCCATGATGCAAAGCTTAATTAAAAGCTTGTCATTGAGGGAGAGTCTTGATGGTCCATTCACATGGATTTTGGTTGTCAGCTTCTTTTGAACCAAAATTAAATACCATAGAGTTGATTAAAATTTAATACCATTAGTTAACCTTAAGATCAAAGTTGAATTCAATTAGAAGTCTCACTGACTCAGGGTAGGAATGAATGATCATTATATGTATGACTTAATAGTTTTATAAATCAAAATATAGGTGAGAGATTAGGCTTTTATCAAGGACAAATACATGATTAGATGATTAAAATGAAATCTGAAAATTTTGATGAACAGACTATCGACGAAGCGTTTATCATACTTTTATTTATAAACCCCCATACAAAATTTACATTAGTTATTGGAGCCTTCTTATATGACATACATTGATCCTTCGCAAACCTTGTATCCGTAGGAACTATTAAGTTTATTCTTCTATTAATTGATCAAGAAGGCTCTAATCATTCGAATCTTAGTGTCACCATCATAAATCTTCATGCCCAGAATTTGGTTGAAAGTATAAAGTGTTTGAAAGAAAGATAATCTTACTTCTGCAAATGACTTGTGCTCCATATAAAATACTTTTCCAAGGACCAGAAAGACTTGCAGAGAATTTGGAACCCACTTGGAGAGTGTTCCTATTGAAGACCTTCAAAAAGAAAACTTGAAGTGGGGAGAAAAGAATGCACATTTGTTAAATCAGCACTTACAACCATTAGTTGATGGATTCTCTCATAATTCACTGCATTTGATTGATGGATGAACTTGGGGGGCATAGCTTTTAGTCGATTGTTTATGCATGTAGGTGGAGAGACAAATCAGAGAGTAAGAGGCTAACAAAGGAGTACAAAATCCACCAAGCTTTGTAGCCAATGAGATCAGTAGATTCCAATCTATCTCCTCCTGTAGATCTGAATCATCCTCAACCATCTTTTCTTTGAGCCACTTGAGCATGGATTTGCTGCTTTAATCCTTTTCCCTTCTCTGTGGAGTCATGTCAAATACAGAATTAGATGTTCAGCCATTAGGCATTGCAACAATTAACTATCCACACTAAGATTGATTCTGTGAGCAATCAGATGAAAGGATTGTAGCATTATTCCATTCTAATCTAATGAGCAATCAGAGAAAAAGGGTTGCAGCATGATGTGTTCAATCCTCAAGGTGCTAAAGTTGTTGCCCTTTGAATGTGGGAGGAGAAAGGAAATGTCCACTACCAGTATTCCTTGATTAAAATAGAGGGGGGCTGTAAAGAGAGGTTTGGCAAATGGGACTGAGGAGAAGAAATCATGTTTCTTATCTGAAAGGCATAGCTGGGTTTTAAATATAACCCAAAGCTGGAATACTTCACTTTGCACATTTGGTACTTCCACCTGGGAATGCACAACTTGTGGAAGTGGTGAGGAGGGTGATTGAATGGTTTATTCCTTTGCCAAACCATAAGCAATGCCAAAGCCTTCTCTCTCTCTCTCTCAGTTTTGAGGATGGGGATGGATGATGCCATCTAAATTTGTGATGACAATGGCCTGGAAAGATAGGCTAGAAAAGTTGCAAGTCTACCAAATGGCTCAATCTGGAAATTTGTGATCCTCTTTTCTTCTTTGGTTACTGACAATTGTTTTCTGAAATCAATGTTATGGACTTGATTTATTGGATCTCCCTCAGTCTTCACAGAACAAGCCTTGACTGCACATCTCTTTTATGAGGTACCTTCTCCAAATGCTACAACTGGTGGTGAGCCTTTTTCCTCCAAGATCAAAGAGCTTGACATGCTGGTGAGACTCAAAGAACAGGTTCAAAACTCCAGCAGAATCTGCACAAAAAAGGCTGGGCAAAAAGACACCACCCTGCTGGTCTCCAGCATAAATCCATTGCAGCACAGTTTGACTGGGCTTGTGATTCCAGTGAAAGTGAACCATGAAATAGATGGAAGAAGTGGAAGCCAGGTTTGAAGACTGCAGTTTCTTTTACCTTCAGATTCTTTCCTCCGAACACATCCGCTGCCATAAGCAACTTGGTACCTTCATGAAAGGGAATGCCAACAGCTGAGTTCCAGTGAAAGTGAACCATGAAATAGATGGAAGAAGTGGAAGCCTGGTTTGAAGACTGCAGTTTCTTTTACCTTCAGATTCTTTCCTCCGAACACATCCGCTGTCATAACCAAATACCTCCTCCTCGATAGGACTTTACATCACTCAATACCCTCCCATACGGAGGTATTCATACAAATTTGAGAGAAATAAATCATGTAGGTATCTCATCCCTTGAAAACAAAAAAAAATGGCATACTCAAGTCATGAGGCTTTCACCAATGTGGGGTTCGAGGAGGATCAATATATATAGCCTTATATTTAAATATCTAAATATGGGCTATTCTTGTGACTTGAACCCTGGCTATTGCCTTCGTGAGCCCTCCCTAACAACGAGAGGTTATCACTAGGATGTCTCCTTGAAGATTTATGTATACAAAGACAAGCTAAAAGTTAGATAGCCTAAACAAAACCTTGAAAGCAAAACTCCAACTACTTAACTTGAGGAGCTGGGCTTAGTCATGTATTAACGAGCTATTCCTCGCTCCTTGGAAGGATGATGGTGGACTCGAATGGGGCTAGAGACATTCAACAAAATTGATCTTTTTTTTGACTCATGCAACTTCGGAGTGACATTGAAAAATTTATGAATGGACCAATCCAAGTCGATTGGCCAACCATTCCTAGAAGAAACAAAATAATAAAAAATAAAAACCTCTTCTTCCAATAATTATAAAAAGTTAGAACATCGACAACCGTACATTCGAGTCGGTTGTCTATTGTTCGAGGGGGAGATGTGTGGCATCAGTTAGAGAGCTTAGCGATGCATGGCGTGATCCATGTGATGCGATGGTCATTCGGATCGTTAGGAAGATCACGTTGAATCTGTCATGATCTACAACTTTACTTCTTGATCTGATTCCGCAACTCTCGCTAACCCAAGAAGCGGTGGCACATGTGATATGATAGAAATGACATGGCCGACATGTTAGCTCCGCACGTAGACGTGCTGGCTCCACCATCCGACCGACACGTCAAAAAGAAAATGATCGATCAATCGACACCTCTATTCCACGTGGAGGACACGTTAGCTCTACGTAGCTAACTTGTTCCCACCCCGAGCTTGAAACGATCAATCAATTAAAGTGGCCAGCTAAACATGGCCGATGAGTGCCACCGAACTGAGAGTAGCAATTCAATAAACTGGAGGTCTGCCATGGCTGCAATCAGTTTGAGAACTGGAATTTGTGATGAGCTAATTATGGAGTAAACAATTGTTAGAATAGTTTGGTTCAGAATGTATCTTGATATTCCAAGAACAATTCTTTCCCAGCTGCAAAGATGCATCACTTTGTTGAAGGTCTCGAGGCATGAGAAGACCCTCCCAAATGCTCAAAAGATGCTGCTTTCATGAAACGAGGAGAAGAAATTGAGCACGGAACAGCATCAGACAAAGCCACATACGGTCGGCAAAGATCGATTCGTCTTCACGAAGGAACGAGCGGTAGTTGAGGAAAAGGCAAGATTTACTCGGCTCGCGTTCTTAAAGTTTAATAAGCAGCAGAATAGTGATCTCTGTGAAGAATGGATTAACTTTGGTCGATTTGTATGACTTGTCTCAATTGTGCCAAATGTGAGATAGATAAATGCTCAGAGCTTGGAGTTAAGGTCGCATTGACCATAATATTTCTCGATCTAAACAGCAGTCAACGTGGAGTGAAGAACAACGGTCTCAACCGCAGATAATAGAGATTGCGATATAAGCATAAAAATCATTCTTATTTGTTACGTAAAAAAAATTTAATATTAAAATCTAAAATTAAATAATAATAAATTAAATTTATGATGTGTGCTTTTCGATATCATTCAAAAATCTTTTATTTGATCTACGAACATATCAATCTAAAAGATCTGTAATTAGAACGAGACTTATTTTTTCTCATCTCTTTTTATTCTTTACGGTACCACTATGAACTATGAATCAGGATTTGTAATCTCTCAAGAATGTCATCTATCCTTGTCTTTTTTTTTATCTTCATATTTATCTATTGATTTTTAAGAGATCTTGTATTTTCATAGACGAAAACAGAAGATCTAAGATAAGTAATTGAGTCCATTTCATCAAGATCATCTCGTAAGAAATTCTATCATAATTAATTTTTTTATACTGATTAATAATTATAGTTAGAATTCAATCATATTCATAATATATCTTATCTAATTAAATAATATCACAAAATCTAACATAAAAAAAACACAACAACAAACAGAAAATACAGGAGTCAGCCATTTGATAAATCAGAAAAATCATCAGAAATGTACAAAAATGAAGAGATATAAGTCAAAAATTTCAAAGCATAAGTATGGATGCAATAGATCAAATGTATTGCATAAAATCTAAAGATTTCCATAAGATCTAAAGATCTCCACAAAATTTAAAGATTTCCATATTGAACACAGCCAAAGTTTCCACCATTTGTCAAACCACCCTTCTACATATATTTTGATGAAACTAAAGATCAAGCTGAAAAAAGAATTAGGATATTATACCTAACTCTGTTACTTAAAATGAGCAGGGGCAAAAATATATATCTTTTAGGCTAATTATATTCCTTCTCTAGCAACAAAATAACCAAAGTGCAATAGATTAAAATATTATGTAATCTAAATAATATCGATTCAAATATTGTGGTGAATTCTCAGAAAAAAAAATTATATTTATTATTATTATTTTTTTGGCAAAATGCTTTGCATTTCAAATTTCTCGCAGATCATTTTATTTTTTTTTAAATAATGGAGATTTTCCCAGAGAATTAATTTTAAGAAATTAAAATAAGTGTGCCACGTGTGAGTCGGCTACTGCAGCATTCTCTACGGGTCCACTGCTTGCGCTGACGTGTACTCCGAATCCGGAAGCGCCTCCCTGTCGAGCCTCGTCTCCCGTGTCGAGCGACGGCGAAGAGGAGACGAACGCCTCTTTCGTCTCCTCCTATCTTGGTCTCTTCATGGACAGCGGATCTTGTTTGAGGCATGGACTCCCAATCCATTGGCCGGTCGGGGTATGGATTTGAGGTGCGTTTTCCACCTGTTCCTCGTTTAAGATTTGCTGGGGAAGATCGCGTCGGCGAGAAAGACGGGTTCTCGACGGACGAGCAGAGGAGGGTGATGAGGGGAGATCCCGCAATTCTTTGCCGCTTCCGGAAACCGATGGTAAGGTTAGGGCTTGATGGTTGCCTTGTAGAACCTCTGTTTGGCCATAATCGTATCTTTTCTTCTCTTCGGCGATTAACACCTGACGATTTCTAGGAATCCTTTGCGACATTTGCTTGATCTTTATCCCGTACTTATCCGGTCATTGAAAAGATGAATTGAATGTCAAATTTCTAGGGTTTGTGTCTCAAATGGCGTGCTAAAGATGAATAAGATGACAACTTGTGTAGGTTTATTTATTAATGTAAGTCATTGCACACGATATAATTCCTTTAGCATTGTTTGTACAGTCTCTTGTAGTGCCTCAGACACATGGGATCATCATCCTTTGCATTTTTGTGCTCTTCTCAAGAACTACAATTGAGAAGATTTCACATTAGTCCAGCTCAAGGCTCCTTCAAGATGGTTTTGACTTCATTTAGGAAGCCATTTAATTCCATTTTGATCTTTTATATATTCAAAGACAGAGAATAGAAGAAGGATGAAAGAATTAGTATTAGTGATATTAGGAGAGAGAGAGGAAGACCTAAGAATACTGTGTTAATTAAACATCTAAGGATATGATTTTGATTCAATAACAGTCATTAGAATTAGTATACTGCACTATAATTGTGCTGAATTCAATTTCTTTTGAAAATCTAACTTATTTGCTTTTGGATATGCATTGTGTGCTTTTATGTTACTAAATGCAAAGGTTAGCATTGGTTGATGATATGAACCTCACCATGCATCAATAGATGATCCCAGCATTTTTGTATTTACATATACTACTTCCAATTGGATGCTTTGGTCCATCAACAGAAGTAACACCTGTTCTTTCGAGCAGTTAAACTTGTTCTAAGCTTTCTTTTCGATATCAATCTTTCATCAACATGACCAGCCAACCGTACATCTCTTCTTGTCATGTGTTCTCCATGCTTTCCTATTATTATCTCCTATAAAATCAATCTATTTAGTTGGATCCACATTGCACAGTACTTGTTGCTTTTTATATGTTTGGCACTGTTCTTGATTAGCTCTGATTGGCTAGTTGCCTACATCAAGGATCCCTTCGATCGCATAAATAACACTTTCATGTAGTGTTTTGTTGTAAGAGCCACGAAAACCGGGGTTAGAAAAATAGATACTTTGGTCGGGTTTAGATTAGGGTTTAGATGCTTATGTAGTTGGTCAGGGCTCAGATACTGGTGAAACAAATATGGGTTAGATGTTGTAAGAGCATCTATCCCTTCCATTAAGTACTTTGTATTAAAGTTTGCATTTTAGTTTTAACTCTAGAAAGCCTTTGACATTCAACCCATTATTTGCTGCCCATTATTATCCTTTTCAGTAATTTCAGATGAAACTTAATCTCATTTGTATAGTGTGCCATGCCAATGCTATGTTCCCTTTGAAAAACCAAAAAAAAAAAAAAAAAACTTGATAATTAAGAGTTTCGGTACTGAATTTATTTGCCTTTTAACTTTAGATGAGTTCAACTGCTATGGATGAAATCCATTTGAGATCTACATAAGAGATAAGACCTATGATTGTTTATGCATGCATCGAGTTCGACCTAAGCCCTTCTGGTTAATATTCTATCGTAAAAATATGTATTTCTTGTTTTATTACTTCACTAGAGCAAATGCTATAGATAGGGATTGCAGCAGCATTGTCTTTACAGATACTGAAGTATATCCAACCATTAAATTTGGTTTGAGACAGACAAATTGAGTAGAAAGGTAGGTACCTGATTCAGGTTTGAATTGAGGTACTATGTAGTTAGACATATTTGGTTTCTGGTTGATAGAGACAAAATTGTTCATCCCACATAAGCTTGACATGTGGTATCGGATGCAAGATGACGATACAATATCAGAACGATCATGTTAGCACCGATCGTAACGAAAGATATGTTTTTAGATTAAAAATGATTTAGAGAATATTTTCTTGATCCTTAGTGGTTTAGGACTCTTGTCCTCTCATAGTAGTAGGGTTAGACCCAATCCCTATCTTCTCTCCTTCTCTATTACCATTGGAGGGGTAACGTCCTGTCACGGACAAAATTGTAAACGGCTTGTTCGGTGTAATGCTTATGCATGTTCGTGTCCCTTTTGGTTGGTTGTCACTTGTAAAGCTTGTAAAGGGCTTGCCAAAGGCAAAATGCCCCATTTGAGCGAGTTTGTAAGCCATTGTAGGCTTGTACATAAAGCTTGCGTCGAGTGCATACTTGTACTAGAATTCGGTCTGTAGTGGACCAATTTTATACCTTTGTTGTGCAACTGTTCTGAGCTTGTAATATCCATGGTTGGAATGTGCATTGGCTATAAAGTGTTTGCTAAAAGAGTGGCTTGTGGATCCCGTGTGAAGCGCTTTCTCTATCCCGTTCTCTCTTTCGTAGGTCCTAAGGGATTCTAGGAGATTTCGGGGAGGCTGACCTTTGCGGTGATACGCATTGGTGCCGCACGGCTTAAAAACCAACTAAGTCCGTGGCGGATGGTATCGAGGCGGGACAAGCCCACTTACAAACACTTAGCATGCAAGCGTGGGGACCTAGCGAGGCACCAGTACAACAAGCTAAGAGGAATTGCGGAGCGCACAAAGGTCGGGATGGTGAGTTCGGCGGTGGCTCGCGTTAACACCGGACTTGGCGGTGCTCGAGGCAAGCGAGTGCTTGGCAAAGGATGAGGACCGTGCAAGGTGGAGTGGGTTGTTCAGCGATCGAAAGAGTTGTTAACTCAAGGAATTCGATACTCATGCAGGGGCTTGTATACGGACGACGGACTGTCCGTGGCCATCCCAAGGCGGCCGAAGGTCGGCGCCATGGAAACATTAAAACTTTCTCTTGGCATATGCGGGATACTTTCGTAAGAGGCTGAAGTGTGCAGCAGTTCGGCATGTTGCTAGACCCAGTGCGGTCACGGTGTATTGGTGAAATGTCACAATCTAGCAAGTGCATTTGCAAAGCGAGAATTGGGCCGCAGTTTGTTCGTGAGAAGTAGTCCAAGGGATGGTGGTCTCCAAAACTTCCAAAGGAAGGAGGCGAAGAGCGAAGTTGCTCAATGGGACGGATATCCGGGAGGGATAAGTCGATTCTCCATAGGGATAATCTTGTGCAATGAACCGCACTAGTTGAGGAGTACCTCAAGTCGAAGCTCGATGGATCGAGTGAGTGGTAAAGTCATTGCATGATCTACGCAAGTGGTGATGCGTTGGTGGGCGCATGGCGAGATCAAGTGGGAGCAACCGGGCAATACAAAGTGAAGGGCACACTTGGGCCGATAGTGAGATCGGACTCAACAAAGGCCGTGGAATGGTGGGCGTGAGGGCCACTATTAACGCAATACAAATCGAGAAGCGGAACAACTTGGGGATAACTTGTTGATGTACCCAAACCGCATGAAGGGAGTTGGCAAAGAAGATAGAGCGATGGAGCGGAGGCATGGAGCTTTCCTTAGGCAGTCAAGGACATGGACTCTTGCGAGAGAAGTAGGATCATGTCGTTCCATGGGTTCTCTATTCGATGGAGCGACTCATCTTGTATGGTGCCAAAAGATGAAGGGAACTTGAGGCATATGCACCTCATCTCGGTGAAGCATTTGGGAGATTAACTAAGGCGATACAACTTGCGGTGGCGAAGTTGGTGTTAGAAGGCCTTGCACGGGGCAAGAGGATGCGACGAGATACTCTTGAAGAATATGCCATAGTGTTGCTATTCAAGTTGCCATGAGAAGCGGTGCGCGTGTGGAGATTGTCTTTGGTAGGGGCGAGTCCGGGATCAGAACAATGGTGCACCTATTTGTGAAGTCGGGGACTTGAAGAGCTGCTAGGCGATGGTATCCTAGAGCTGAGGCCGTCAGTGTGACCGAGAGTGGGTGGGCCAGTCGATTGCCAAAGGAGTGAACATAATCGAAGTGGCGAAGGCCTTGCGATGTGTTGGCGGAGTCCACACATGGAGATATCGCGATTCGAGTTCATACCACGGGGATCGAGAATGCAGGAGATGTCATCGGCGATGACATGATGCGTGGATCATGGTGGAATGGTTAAATGGCAAGTCGACACCTGGTGAGTCCCATGGGGACTAGATCATGCGAAGTATGATCGGGAGGCGCGACTAGGAGCTCCAAGTCGGTGAACAACACGGCGGCAAGAAGAGCTATGGATTCAAGCGGTGAATGCCATGGTACGCATGAGCGGGTCTTAGTGCAGAATGTTGCATTGAATGGAAGCCTTGGACATCGACTTATGGGGCTATGCCTATGGGGAAGAAGTTCGGATGCAAGTACCGGGAGTCCCATGTGGGGCTGGATCATGCGGTATGATCGGGGCCGGTGAAGAGTGGAACTGCTTGAGCTCACATTCGCAAGGGAGCGGCAAGTCGGAGGACAAGGCCGAGTAAGTGACATTGCGACCAATGAAGCTAAGGAGAAACGAAGCGGTGTAAACCTGCGCATGATGGCGTTGGCCATACATGGAGTTGCGATCTGTCTTTCCATCGACCAAGTAGCGCTCGAGAGAACACGAGAGGTGTTAGGCGGATGGTCGAAAAGGCGAGAAGCAATGGCGAGTCAAGAGGACTCGGCTACCCAAGATCGGTCATCGGTTAGATTGAAGGTGGACTCGGAGTGCCACAATGCGCGGAGGCGAATCTACCGATCACGAAGAAGGGATGTAGATGCGAGACAGCGGATAGTAGTGCCATGGGCATTGTAGTGTCATGGTACGCGGAGGCGGGACTTAGAAGTCATCAATCCCTTGCTCTCATAGAGGAGAGCGCTTGGTCGTGATATGGGTGGAGGTGGAGAATGCTTTGGCAAACTCCATGTACCAAGACAAAATTTGAAGAAGCGGAGGCGAGAGAACCGTAAGACCGGTGTCAATAGACTTTCCGTCAAGATAGCCGTAAGTGAAGGACTTGGTCGATGCAGAGTGCATGACCAAGGATCGGAGTAGGCGATGCGCGTGCTTTGTACCTTTGCTACTCGGAGAGTCGGCGAGGAAATGATGGAGAAAGGCGGTACAATCCCAAAGCGACCCAAATCTATTGGAGACTTACTCCGAGTTGGAGTGATAACTTCTTGCATTCGAAGTTCAAGGGCAATGAGAAGGCGAATCATAGTAGGTGACTCGGTGCAAGGATTACAAACACTTCAAGTGCTTGGAAGTGTGAGCTAAGAGCGGCGAAGTCTAGTAACGACTTGATGCAGTACAACCTCGAGGAGGCGGCGAAGTCAAGTAACCTTTGCCTTCTCAACTCTCAAGAGAATGGGCGGAAAGTACCCTGACTCTCTTAGTTATACAGGAGCTCTGCAAATTTGAAGACCCTTGAAGTAACTAATGGAAGATAACGGTTGTCAAGTCCTCACAGCGGTGATGATTACTTGAGTAGGTATGCGCCATTTCCCAGAATGCCCCAGCGGAAGTGATGCGAGCCTACTTGGGCAAGACAACTAAGTGGAAGAAGATTCGATGGGCAAATTTTGCGGAGGAAGGACACGAAAAATTTAAAGGTTGCGGCGATGCTCGTTAAAGCTCAACAAGCATCTATCGATTCAAGAGACAAGAAGAATTTGAAGTAGCGCATATCAAAGATGGTCTTTTCCTTACGTGAGATGAATCCGCAAGACTTCGTGACATGTGACCCCACACGAGTGAGTTACGATCGATTGGCGAGTTGAGCGGCATGGCGGATTAAAGTTCGACGACTCAACAACAACAAGTGGAGAGCAATTGGGAGCCAAGAGGCGCATTGCGAGGCGAGAAGATCGAAGATCCAACAAAGAAAAGAAGTTGCGGCGTCGTAAAGAAAGGGCGGGCGACAGAATAAGTGGGGAGAATGTCACGGACAAAATTGTAAGCGGCTTGTTCGATTGCTTATGCATGTCGTGTCCCTTTTGGTTGGTTGTCACTTGTAAAAGCTTGTAAAGGGCTTGCCAAAGGCAAAATGCCCCATTTGAGCGAGTTTGTAAGCCATTGTAGGCTTGTACATAAAGCTTGCGTCGAGTGCATACTTGTACTAGAATTCGGTCTGTAGTGGACCAATTTTATACCTTTGTTGTGCAACTGTTCTGAGCTTATAATATCCATGGTTGAAATGTGTATTAGCTATAAAGTATTTGCTAAAAGAGTGGCTTGTGGATCCCGTGTGAAGCGCTTTCTCTGTCCCGTTCTCTCTTTCGTAGGTCCTAAGGGATTCTAGGAGATTTCGGGGAGGCTGACCTTTGCGGTGATACGCATTGGTGCCGCACGGTTTAGACAAAACCAGCTAAGTCCGTGACAGTCCGTCGGGGACGAAGCTAACAACAATGATGGATGGGGGCTCGGTTCATCCTTTCGGAATTTTTACGATACTCGTAGAAGAAAATTTATGAGTATCCTACTTGTCGTCATTCAGATGTCGTAAGAGCCACGTAAACCGGTGTTAGATAGAAAAATAGATAATTTAGTCGGGTTTAGATGAAGTTGGTCAGGGTTCAGATACCGGTGAAACAAATATGGGTATGCAACCAATTGCTATCCCTACCAATAAAGTCTTGTCTTTTAATTGCCCAGCAGCATGTGGAGAACGTGGGACTACTAGTTGCCACATTGTTAGTCATCAAATCTAATGACAAGGAGTTCTAGCCATCTTTGGTCCTCTAAAGACTTCCATGTAAACAGAATTGTAGCTACAGTACACGACTGATGGTCTCCATGGAGAGAGGTCTTCCCCATCTCCAAATCCAGGGAGGCAAAAACACCCAAGAAACTGGGGCAGGAAAGGCACGGCTAACCCCATTCATTTCCCCTCCGTTGGGCAGGCAAAGACCAGAGGAGGAGGAGCAGCAGCTGGTGGGAGGGGGGAATGAGGCAAAAGTGGAAGCCATGGGGCAGAGGCAGAGCAATCCTCGGGACCCCACTCGCATCCTTCCAAACTCCCAAGCACTGCAGTGCACTGCAATGTGCGGTTGTGCAATGTGATGCATGATGGGAGACGGCCTCAGCAGTGACAACCCCCTGTTTCGATGACAAAAGCAGGTCCCCTGAAAGAGGAGAAAGCAAGCAAAAGGTGGCACTGCCTCCCTGCCTTGCTTCTTGTCAAACGGCACAAGCTAGTTAGGCACCATGAAAAGGGGATGGAGATGGCGATGGCGATGGCGACGGCGACGGCGACGGCGACGGCGACGGTGATGGCGATGGCGATGGGGATGGGGTCTCTCTCTCGCCTCACAAAGTCCACCCCACCACCTCAGTACACTTGGATGGAATGTTTCCTGCTGCATCTTAAGCTTGTTTATACATACACTATGATTCCCTTCAACACTTGTCATACACAGGAAAATTTATGGACCAATTGTTGGTGGGGAAATTAAACCTGCAATTTTGAGGTGAAGATTATTTAGAATCTGTCTCTCCGAGAAAGTATTATGTTCCACGATCCACTCGATTTTGAGTGACCAAAGCTATTAATTATGATACCATTTCTTCGCTGCACCTTGATACATGAGACCATTCAATAATGTTATGGGGGTGACATGAGGGAGCGTATGACCATGCGAATATAATGTAATATAATGGTAGAGTGGGGGAGCCCCTACAGCGGGCACCGAGGAATGGAAGAAAGAGACGTGCCTTTGTATATGATCCTTCGGGAGGAGTGAGAAATGGATGCATTGATGGGAGGGAAAGCGAGTGATACGTGGCCATGATGGAAGCCCACCCGAGCGTGGGGCGCAAATAACTTAAGCCATCTCCCATGAGGTGTTGCCTACTACGCTTTGGATATCCGAACCCGGTCGGACCGGAAAAATCGACACCGGTTTTGAACCAAAACTATCTTGAAGGAGCCTTTAGACCCCGGTTTAATGACTGGCCCAGGATCCTCTGCCGTGTCCGGTTCGATTGCCGGGCCGGGTTCAACAACACTTGGTGCCATTGCACCGTTCGAAAGGATGGGAGTGTAATATAATAGGGAGGAGGAGACAGGGGCGTGCAAGTAACGAAGAGAACACGTAGATTGACGTGGTCTCGGGAACCACGTGTCGGGGAAGACGGTCGGATGTTGTATGCATGCATGGCGAGAACCGGCGCGGTGGCGTTGGAAGCCGGGAGTGCGCACGGCCACCAGCTGCCGTTTGCACGCGCCCGTACTCTCTCTCTCCCCCCCTCCTCTATTATTTTTCGACTTCAGCCATAGTCATCTCTCTCTCTCTCTCTCTGAAGCTTTAGAAATCTTAATCGCTTCTTGCATGAACTCGATTCTACCATGTCAGTCATGGAACGGATGGATGTTAGTATATTAGTTTGGAGGCAGAAGCACGCTGCAAACTTGGTGGTCAGCCCACATTTTTGGTGGAACCTGGGAGTTGGAGACCACGTATACATCGTCCATGTCTCAGGGGTACTTGCTGCCTCGGAACCCTGGAATACAGTCCACGCCCACCGGATGTATGATCTAATTCCCTGTCACTCTGCAGCGTCGGATGCATCCCTGCATAATTCTCCACCTCTCAGTAAACGAAAACACAAACAACAGAGATTACAAGTGTTTGGACTAATGTGCTGTTCTTGTCGTAAAGATTTTGATGGGAGTCCCTCGCCATGGCAGTACAACTGGCTTGCTTTCGCGGAAGGTCGGCAATGGCAACATGAGTCAAACCGAGGACGATGGTCGGAGATTGAGCTCATGGTGTGTCCATCGGTCTGGCTCGATCAGGTTTGACTAATTTTGACCGTGGTGAAAGTACCTAATTAAGGCACACGCCAATAACATTGGAAGGAAGAAATAGCACATTTATTAATGCACGAGGGAGGGAGAGAGAGAGAGAGAGATGGTGATGCGGTGCTTGCAGCAAACCCAGACAAGCAAGGCAAAGTGGGAGAGCTCTTTTAGACCCCTGCCACCTTTGCAATATCCAATGGTCAAAGCGAGCCCCTTCGCAACTTTCTCCAGGCCATATGTAGCAAAAACAGATCTTTCTCCTAGGAGATGATAAGCTGCACCAGGAAGAGCAGTAGCAGCAGCAGCAGCGGCAGCGGCAGCGGCAGCAACAGCAGGGGGCAGCAGCCCCAGGAAGACACATTCTCACTGCTTCTCCCTTCTCCTTCCGCCACCCCCTCTCCCTCCTCCCCCCGCCCCTCTTCCCCAGCACCTCTTTATAGCAGGCAGGCACAGGCCCAGCGTCCCAGGGGAAACCCCAGGCCAGTCCCCATTTCGGTGCAAGCAAAGCCTCCGCTCACGGACCAGGGGGGAACCCCAGGGGCAACTTCGTCATTTGATCTCTTGGCGGGTGGCTTCCCGTTATGGCAGTCGCCGTTCAAAACCCCGGTCTGGGCAAAACCCATAACTGATAGAACCACCCCCGATTTTGCCACTTTCCACCCAACGTCTGGGCGCGCCAGGGGGGACAGAGGGCGTGCGGTCGTGGAAATTACGGGGTGAATGTATAGGAGCCCTCCCCCCCACCCCGTTACGTGGGAGCGCCGGCATATCGCCACCGCATTAAAACCGCACTCGCTTGCTTTATTTCCTTCTTCGCCTTCTTTTGATTGATTGCGCTCCCCTCTCTCTCTTGCTCACTCCCTTTCGCTCTCTCGTCTCGCTCTTGCTCTGGCTGTCGCTGTCCTTCCTCGCCCTCCGGCGTAGCGGTCTTCCGTACCGGTTTTTTAGCTTGTAGCGGTTTTGTGTGCAGGGTTTAAAGAGAGAGGACGAGCGGAGAGAGGGGTTTAGGATCTCTTGGGGTTGCGAGGATGGAGGGGGGCGGCCGGGGGAATCTTCTAGATCCGGCGGCGGCGGAGTTCCACCCGGCGGCGGCAACGGCGGGCCAGCTCGCCCTTGGACACCCGCAAATTTACTACACCTACGCTCCTCCACCGCCACCGCCGCATCCGCCGGTAGTGGCGGTCCCGGTGTTCCACCTCCAGCAGCCGCAGCAGGTGGAGGTGGCGGCCGCGACGAGGGCGGTGGCGCTGAGCATGGTGCCCCGGCACGTGGGGGAGGCGGAGGTGAGGGCGGGGATGGAGGCCTTCGGCGGGGTTCGGGCGGTGGAGATGGGCGCGCTGGCGGCGGAGGGGGTCGTCATCGTCCACTTCTTCGACCTGCGGAGCGCGGAGGCGGCGGTGGCGGAGGTTCGGGAACAGCACGCGCGGCAGCACGGCGGGATCGGGTTCGGCGCCGCCCCGGCCGGCTCCGCCGCCGCGGGGAATTGGGCGGCGCCGTGGATGTGGTGCCCGCAGCAGCCCGGCGGCGGCCGGGGGACGATAGCTGGGCACCCCGTCTGGGCCCAGTTCGCCGCCGTCGGCCTCGACGACCCCAACCAGGGTTCCCTCGTCGTCCTCAATTCGGATACCACCATCCCCTTGCTCGCACTCAGAGAAATCTTCGAACCCTTCGGTATGGAACAGCAACTCGACATAGCCTGTCAGCCTCTTCATTCTTTTGCTTCAGCGCCTCCCCTTCCATCTCTCGTTTGCGAGAATAGATCGAAGCGGGCAGCCGCAATCAATAACTGTTGCATCTGCTTTGCTTTGTCTCAATGTCGTCAAGCAAGAGAGACAAAGATTTCCAAAGATTGTGTTATAATTGCATCTGTCGCGTTCGTCTTATTATCATTGCCATTCTTGTTCTTTCTTAGGCTTACTTGGTGAGTTCCTCGTCTTCGTCCGTGTCGTTCTTGTTCAATTCTTATACGTTTTGATGATGTGACAGGGGCGGTGAAGGAGGCGAGGGAGATGCCGTCGAAGCCGCAGCACAGGGTAGTGGAGTTCTTCGACACGAGGGATGCAGCTCGCGCCGTCGCGGAGCTCAACGGGAAGGAGATCAACGGAAGGCGTCTGCTGCTGGAATTTAGCAGACACGGCAGCAGCCACACCAGGAGGTTACACTGTTCGCTTGTAGTTGAGACTACTATTTCGCTGTTTCTATGTTAGAGTCCGCTGCTGATGGTTTTGGGTTCGTATGGCAGCGGCAGCCATACGAGGAGCAGCCCCGGGCACGCCCATGGCCACCACGGTTCCCCTTTGCCGCCGAGGTTTCTTCGCGGTAGTCCCCAGCCCAGCAGGTGGGCACAGGCAAGTGGAGCTTCGCCGAGATCTTCCTCGTCCTCGCTTCGCGGGGAGTCAAGCCCGGGATCCGTGGTGGTGCTGAAGAGGACCAACACCACTGCAACTCCTGCCGCCGTTGCTAGAAGTGGTAGCAGCAGTGGGAGGAGATATAAGAACAGCAGCAGCTCCAACTACCCGGCAGCGTCGTCGTCGTCATCGAAGCAGCCGCAACAGCAGCAGCAGCAGCAGCAGCGGCAGTCGAGCGGTGGCGGGGGCAGCGGCAGCGGCAGGCGGAGTTGGAAGAACCGAAGCAAGAGCAGCAGCGAGTCCAGGTTTCTCTTCAAAGAAGCGGAATCGGAGGAATCATCCGAATCCTCATGTAGGGATTCCAGAACCACAGTCATGATTAAGAACATCCCAAACAAGTACAGGTCCCCCACTCTTCTCCCCGCCCCCCGCCCCCCTCAAAGTATCTTATCCAGATGTCGGTGTCTCTTGATACATATGATCTCTCCATTGGTTAATTGGATGCATTCGTCTCCTTTACTTGCTTCAATCCCTCTCTCTCTATCTCTTGGTGGTGCAGTCAGAAGCTGCTGTTGAACATGTTGGACAACCACTGCATTCAGTGCAATGAGCAGCTCGGCGAGGGAGCAGACGAGCCCTACTCCGCCTACGACTTCGTCTACCTGCCTATCGACTTCAAGTAAGACATCCAACCTTGAGAAAACTCAGAGATAGTGGATTCTGTAGAGACCTTGATGATAAAGTTGTTTGTTTCTTTCACCTTCGAGTGAAAGAAGCAGCACCACAAATGAGATGGTAGCAGATGTTTTTGCCGAGAGTGGTAACATACATGGGAGATTCACGGAAACACGCCCGAGAAGGGTAGCAGTAGGAGGAGGCGGAGGAGGGCGGGGGAGGAGGGGGAGAGAGAAAAGGGAGGGATCCCCTGCCGGCCGCTGCAGCTGCTTCATGAGCTGTGCTTCTCCTTCCTTCCGTACCCTGCACCTTTGGCTGCTCAGCAAATGGCTGTAGAGAGCCCAAATGGCAATGAAGTCGCTGCCTGGCACATAAAGACGGATCCCTTCTTTCCCTTCTCTCTCCCTCCCTCCCTCCCTCCCCGCTGTAGCAAGGCCGGGGAAAGATGGGATAAAGAAGAACGCCAGGAAATCCTTTGCCCACCACAACCGTGAAAGGAGAATGAACCCCATCAAACCCTAATCAGAAAGGAAACTTTCCAAGGCACAGAATATAGCCAGCGAACCCTACTGCTCATTTGTGATTTCACAGCAAGTAGGTTGGAAAAGACCCATCAGAGCTCCTGTTGGCAGGAGGAGGCCTTCAGAGACATTGATAATTTAAGGACTACGACCGCAGAAGCATTATATGATTTCTTTATTAGTGTTACGCACCCAAAGCTCCACAGATGTTTGTGTTTCCATGATCCTGTCAGCTGGTTCGCTTTTCCTCTCACATCGGATATCAACGGGGAAAGGCAGCTGTGGACACAAAAAATAATGAAAAGTTGCATTGCAAGCGAACATAGGAACATGACATGACTGATTCTTTGAGCTGCTTTCTGTAGTTCTATTGCATCTTCTTTGAATGTAGACGTTGTAGTAGCGTAGCTCATGAGCTCGTCTTTGGTTGACGTTGTGAAGCAACAAGTGCAATGTCGGCTACGGATTCGTGAACCTGACGTCGCCGGAGGCCGCGTTCAGGCTCTACAAGGCCTTCCACCTGCAGCCGTGGGAAGTCTTCAACTCGCGCAAGATCTGCCAGGTTACCTACGCTCGGTTGCAGGTGGCGGCAGCTCTCGACGTTTCTTCATGGATTTGGCCTGGAATTCTTTGCCTGACTTGTTGATTTCTCTTTCAAGGGATTGGAGGCGCTCAAGGATCACTTCAGGAACTCCAAGTTCGCGTGCGACAACGACGAGTACATGCCGGTGGTCTTCTCGCCGCCCCGCGACGGGCGGCGGCTCACGGAGCCCGTCCCCGTCGTGGTCGGGCGCGAGCAGCGGATGGTGGACCTCGTCCGGGCGCAGTCCGGGTGCACCAGCCTCACCGACGAGACTGCGTCGCAGCAGGCAGCGGACAGCGGCGGGGCGTCCTCCACCACCACCTCCACCCACGCGCCATCCGACAACCCCGACGGCGGCGACGACGACGACGACGACGACGACGACGGTAACGATGACGAGGAGGATGGCCTAGGCATGGGGCGCCAAGGAGACGACGGCAGCGGCGGCGACGAGACTGGCCTTCAACTGGCCCAATCTGTGCTGCACCTATCCTGCAACTAGAAAGACTCCAGAAAGCCATACCGGTCGAGTCGGCCAATCCCATCCCTCCGAGTCTGGCAGCCATGTATTCTCTCTCTCGCTCGCTCGCTCTCTCTCTCTCTCTGTGATACCTTTGAGATTAAGCTTGGGATGGTAGCATATATCTGAGTGTATTCGAGACATTGATGATGATGATGTTGCTGTTGTTGTTGTTACTTCTCATTTATTACAGTTAAGCATCTCTTCTCAACTGGCGTACGTGATCTTTCTCTTCTCCACATGCCTGTCTTGTGTTTGCTTGTCCCTGTCACAGATATCCCCCTCACTGCGCCATTATTTTATGCTCATCAACGAAGGAAAAGAAGGGGACGGAGGCCAAGTGCAGGGACGCCACAGGGCGCACGCTGGTGGCGCCCACACCCGTCTGCTACGAACGCGAGCGGCGGAGGCATTCCCGTGGCGGTGCTTTGACTGGCTACTGTTCACGCACCGAAACCATTCATCGGGTGTTATCGGTAGTAGCATTCGCTCCTCCACTCTGTGCTCGGATTAAGGAAGTGGATCCGCCCGATGCCCCAACCCGCACCGGGCAACGCGTCGGTCCTTGGAATTCCGAGACCCTCCAAACCCACGCCGATGACAACGCGGTAACACAGCGATCATGGAACACTACACTTGGGATTCTCCTCTCCTCCTCCTCCTTCTCCTGCTGCTGCGCGAGCATCTGCGCACCCAAAAAAAATTGACTGCAGGAGGCAGCAGAAGAAGACTGTCTGTACCAACGAGTTTGATCATGCAGTGGATGGTAGCACAGAGGCTAAACCCATCCTTCCAAATGCGAACAAGGAAAAGACATGACACCAAGCTTCATCAACGCTGTTGGGGACCTCAAGGCTACCTGATGAGGCTCAGTGGCAGCGTTAATCCACCGGCTTAGCTTCCTCGTGGCTGTACTATGGCGCCCCGCCATCGCCCTGATGCGAACGAATACCGTTGTTTCTGGAGAGAGAGAGAGAGAGAGAGAGAGAAGGGGCGGAAGCGGAGATGAGAGTGCGTCGAATTGCCCGGGTATTGGGATGTAGTGCATGCAAAAGGGGAGAGCGTGGGACGAAGGCACAGAGGCAGGGAAATAATAAATGGGAGGAGAAGACGAGAGAGAAGGAGACAGAGAGGGATCGGACATCGAGGGTGTGTCAGAGACTAAGTGCCTGACAGGTAGGCAGGCAGACCACGTAGGACGATTTCCCCCATGACGTGTCCCCCCTTCCACCTGCGCTCGGTCGTCGCCCGTTGACCGCCTCCGTACCGCCCCACCACCCAACACAGCTTGGACCACCCCCCAACCCTGTGGCAGCCAATAAGATTCATCCACCACTACCCCTTTTTAACCCCCAACACACACACCCATAATAAAATCATAAATATTATTTTATTTGAATTAAATCTCTCTCATCATTTTAATCTGCATTATTACCTAAATAAAAAAATTCAAGCCTTAAACTATGTATTTATTCATGATTATTAAATTACAGGTGATGTTGGAAAATGATTCCATCATAGCCTTAGAATATATAAAATTACTTAATTTTTTATAATTATATATACATATATATATATTGTAAAAGAAAGATTGAGCAGTCATCAACCTAAATAAAAAGATCAATATAGAATAATAAAAATAATAACAACAACAGATATTATAAACACAAATATCAAAAGTACTAAGTGGTTGAGCGTAAGCTAAAGAGTAGAGATAGGGATCTTATCTTCTCTCATTTAATAGAACATATTTCTATCTATTTGTTAATAAAGATGACTTTTGTTATCCAAATTTATTTCTTTCTTTGTTTCAAATTTATGCTAAATTAAATCTACAAGCAATAAGATTGTTGACATAAAGGCATTTGTCTTGGATTCAGGTGGAGTGTACTGTGAGAGGCTGCCACTCTTTGGTTCCTCAATAATTTGAGTGCTCTAAGAGGGTTTAATCTCATCTCCTGTAGCTTTCAACTAAGTCACAACAGTACATACGGCCTCCACATTAAGCCCATCACTTTCACCTTTTCAGATGCCCATTAATTCTTTTGCGACAAAAATCTTCACCTCACCGCCTCTCATGAATAAATAAGCAATCAATTAGTTTATCCTGCAAAGATTTTAACACATTTTAAACTTGAATGAGTAATACAAATTATTTTTTTTTAAAAAAAATTTATTAGAGATGCTTACGAGTAACGAAAACAATTGTGATTAATAGTTCTTTTATTCTAAGTTGGATCCACACACACACACAACCGCTCATCAATTCGGTACACCATCAAACCCAACCGTGATCGTCTTCCCCACAAGGTCACGTTCGATCAACAGGCATTCAACTCATTTCGTGCCTTTGATCACAGTCTCTCTCGACTCCACGTCGCCCATCAGACACACTCATTTCGTGCTTTTGATCTTATCCTTAAAAATCAAAAGAAAACGAAGCCAATTCCACGTCCACAGTGCAATCCTACCTCGTGATTGGCGGTAAGATTTGTGGGTACCTTCCCGTCGTCGTCAACGAATTTTGATGCGTCTTTATCCGATCGCCATTTGATCCCCACGACCCACCTGCCTCGTGATTGGAAACCACAGTGGGGCCCATTAGAGTGATTCCAGCGGAGAAGGATCTTGATACGCACAAAAAAGAATTTCATAATATTTATTAAAGAAAACAGAAAGAAATTAATTAAAATATTATATATATATATATATATGAAAATATAATTTATTTATTCAATTTATTCATAAATGTTAAAAGCTCATTAATCGAATATATGGATATTTTATCACGATTAAGCTCGATAAAAATTCTTTTCTCACATTGTTGATAGTAATTATTTGATCTCTATTTATAATTTGTTTTTATAACAAATTTATAAATGACAATTAAATAATTTAGTTATTAGTTAAATTCACATATTCAGCCCAATAATCAAAGAAAATATTAATTCTTTTAATAAAGGAGATGCTGCGGGCTTGCGTGTAGTTTCCGCTGCCACTTTTCCTTTTTGGCCTCCCGCGACGGCATCCGGTGCGGTTGTTGACGGCGACATCCTCCGTCTCCTCCTCCTCTCCCCCTCGCGTTCTCGCCACCGCTGCTTCCTCTCTTCCGGAGAATCCCTTCGTGGTTTGCTGCCCCAGACCGATTCTTGGACGAATGGAGGTACTTCGTTCACTTCTCCCTCCTTTCCTTCGCGTAAGTTCGATTTTCATTTTGCTTTTCCCTTTTTCTTCTTCTTTTTTTTGCCTTTTCGTGAATCTCGTTCTTTTCTTCTCTTTGTGTACGTTAATGTGTTCAATTTTGGACGATTTGGAGTGTCGGTTTCGTTGTGCTCGTGACATGGATGATCGGAATTTGGTGTGTCCGCTTCAAGAAACGAATAAAGAAGCAAGTCTCAGAGAATCTTGGATTCTTGCGAGTGAATATGGGCGATCGGTTCACGTATGGTGGACGATAAAGTTTGATTTCTTGTTTCTCCTCTAGCTGTTGGTTCATTGAATAAACGAGAAAGCTTAGAATTTCTTTCGCGTAGGCCCGATTCTTTTCTCTTTTCCCTTTTCATCCTTCTTCCTTTTCCTTTTATATTTTAATATGTTCAATTTTGGATGATCGGTTTTGTTGTGCTGATTGGAATCTGGTGTGTCGGCTTCGAGAAACAAATAAAGGGGCTCTAGAAAAATCTTGGATTCTTGCGAGTGAATACGGGCGATCGATTCATCTGTGGTGGACAATAAAGTTTAATTTTCTCGTTTGTCCTCTCGCTGTTGGTTCATTGATAGCGGAATTGTAGTAAAAGTATATCAGATCGTACCGAGTCATCTTCTTCAGAATATGCCCTATATGGTATATGCATTGCTTGTCTTGATCTCCATTAGTTGTATGTAAAAGTATATCAGATCGCTTACTATCTGGTTCTTTTTTCTTCTATGAGTTGTGTGTTTTATGCATCTAATAATTTTCTAGGTATGAGATCCCTGTTCGAGGTTTAATATAGTCATGCATGCTATTCTAAAAGATCTAATATAATTGAGCTTGTATTTCTTGATGATTATCTGCATGAATGCTCTCACCTTTGGTATTACAGCGGCTTTGGACTAGTGGATCACATGGTAAAAACAAAGAACTGGTAGAACGCTTGCAGCTGTATGGAATTATCAAGTCAAAGAAAGTGGCAGAAGTAATGGAGGCAATTGACAGGGGGGTTTTCGTACCACCTGGCAGTGCACCTTATGTTGATTCTCCTATGCCAATAGGTTATAATGCAACTATTTCTGCTCCTCATATGCATGCAGCTTGTCTAGAACTTTTGGAGGAGCATCTGCAGCCAGGAATGAAAGCTCTGGATGTTGGATCAGGTCCATCTACATGATTTTGCCACCCTTATTTTGTTCTCTTTTTTTTTTTCCCCTGTCACTGTGCTACATTCTTCGTCACTGCATGGGAAAATCATTTGATGCAGATATATGGATAATTGGTTTTAACTTAAATAATTATCTGACGTAATATCACTGCTAGTATTGTATGACGAGTCTGCAACATTGTCGAAACTCAAAAGCATAGCCAATTGTTGCATCCGGAGAATCTGTCTTGACCTATTCTGTCCAATGTTGACTCTTTCATCAGTTAAATTATTGTTGTTTTTTTGCATGCTTGTTCTTACAATTGTTGAAACCATCTTTAGCCAACAAACACTTCATTTGACTATGTTTATGTCTACACTCTGCATTTACGATGCTTGCTGGTTGAGATTATTTTGTATAGAATTCCAGCTCCCAGTAGGTTCCTTGGGATTGAGAGCTATTATGCTGGTAAATAGTGTTGCTTGATTCTTTAGTTAAAGGATCTAAAAGTGGTGCTTTTCCTCTTTTTTTGTTGATTATGTTGCCCTTTTTCCTTTATTTAGGGACTGGCTACTTAACAGCATGCTTTGCGATGATGGTTGGACCGCAAGGTCGTGCTGTAGGGGTTGAACACATTCCTGAACTAGTTGATTTTTCAATCAACAATATCAAAAATAGTGCAGCATCAACACTTTTGAAGGAAGGTTCATTGTCTGTGCATGTTGCTGGTATGTTCTGCTTGATGCAACCCACTTAATGGTGAATACTGAACAAGACTTATTTATTAGAAGCATTTTTCTTCTAGACTATACCAACATATATATTGGCAAAAACTCCAGCATAAATGATTTGTCTTCCGTAATTTTCTTACTTTGTGTATCCCTGTCTTATATGATTAAAATCAACTAAGTTATTGGTGAGCTGTGGTTGTGAGTCAGATATGCCTACTCATGATATAACTTCCTGAAGAAGCTGCAGCCGCATATGATGATATTGAAATATTTAAAACATGTATAACTCGAGTATTTTCAGTAGAATTCTCGTACAGCTTATATGATGCATTACTGTTTATCTTTGGTGTAAAGAAAACAAAGTGATGAATTGTGTTTTTGGCATATCTAGAAGTCTAAACACACAAAATGTGACCGTTTTACTTGAAAATTAAGGGGACCTTCGTAGAGCAATTTTGTGAAGAAGCTGATTATGAGGCACAAACATGGGACATGGGACACAACACAACATAGATACGATGATATGGAATTTACAAAAGTATGAATGACATGTAACGGACATGACAGTTTAGACTTAATTGAACATCACGGTCTCCCTACTAAGTGAATATGTCAATCACATAGATGCACATACTTGATACCCATGTCACCGGAGTATCCAACACAAATGGAATTGTCAGCTTAATTATTTAGGTTACAAATCATATATTTTTTCAATAGGTAATCATTAGATGGAAATTTGAAGTTGTTCAAAGATTCCTTGATGATGACATTCACATGAATATCATGTGTGTGTTAAGTCTTTTAAGATCTATTTATGCAGTCGATTGGAGTGGCTTGTTGGTGGTTTTTGGATAATCTAGTCCACAAGCTAGGATCATGTCAGTTGGACAATCAAGATGGAATTGTGTTGTCTTATTTGGGTAGATACCCTTACATATTAACTGAATTAATGGTTTCATGACCATGGAAGACCCATGCCAATGGCAGTTTCTTGGATTCTTGTATGCAAAGGCTTGATGAGCAATCTAAAATGAAGCTCTATTGAAGAAAAGAAACATGAATCTCTCGTCTTTTCGTTTCCTTTTAAGTTCTTAGTAATAGATTACTTTGTTTCGGGGGAAAGGACCATCAAATGGTAATCATTCAAGGTGGGTGGGCCAATGAAGATTTGTTCAACTTAGCGGAGAAACTTATTCTCCCCTCTTAGTGTTTTCAAATTATTTATACCAAAGCAATATTTTTAGTCATGTTTCTTTTTCTAGATCGGAGTGTTGGACTACCAGGAAACAATATGTACAAACGGGAACTTTTGGATCCATGGAATCCAAATTTTTGGCATTAGACCTTAGGAATCCAATGGTCCCAAACATCATAATATCATCACTGTTTCATGATGCAAACCTTCAAGGGCCAGAGTAAAAGGAGAATCATATGTAAGTAAAGACGAATTCACTGAGAATCTGTGACACTGTTGCTCTCTTCTCGAACGTGGTGTATGGTTGTAGATTCTGAACATTTCCATTAGCTTGTTTGCCTCATTGACCAACAGAATCATAGGAGATCGATCATCATTTATTTTATTATTTAGCAACTCCTAGGAAGCTCATATTCACGTAGATCCAAGCTCAAGCAAAAATATTGGTCGCTCCAGAACTGCAACCACTTCTGCACGAGTATCCTTAACAGTTTTTTCTTATGCAACATAGCTCCACCATGTCACTCTTGTTGTTGATTATCTGTTCCGATCCTTCGATTCTGTTGCCAAATGTTATTATCCATTAACCCTAACACTATATGGAAGCACTTTCTAAGTAGCTTTGGCTACAAGTATATATCCAGAATAAGACTTGTTATGTTCTTGAAGGAAGAGGCAGTGGTATTCTTGATTATTCTGCAGAACAGTTACTATCCAGTCATTGTTTTGTTCCATTTATTCCAGAGTAACCAGGTTATTATGATGAGCTTCCTTCATTCCACATGGTTAATCCAATCAAATACACTGTGCTCAGACTTTCTGCTTCATTAACAGTAGCTATTTCTTTGTTGCACCCAAAGTCAGCCTTTCTCCTCCTGGTACATTAAAACTCCCATCAAACAGGAATGTTCTCTTATTTTTTTCAAAGGGTCAATTTTTGTAAAAAATCAAATAAGTGCGCTGTCGATTATGATGCTGTTGATATTTCAAATTTTTTTTTCACGAGCTCAGTAACGTGATTGATAATTTGCACTTTGCACTGTTAGATTGCCTCTTCAGATCTGTCTCCTATCTAAGCATTTCCACTGCTTCATCCACTGCCTCCAGATGGAAGACTAGGGTGGCCGGATCTGGCACCCTGTGATGCCATTCATGTTGGCGCTGCTGCACCCGAGATCCCTCAGCCGCTGATTGATCAATTGAAACCTGGTGGCCGAATGGTGATCCCAGTGGGAACCATGTTCCAGGATCTGCAGGTGGTTGACAAGAAGATGGACGGCTCAGTCAGTATCCGAAGTGAAACACCTGTACGCTACGTTCCGCTGACAAGTAAAGCCGCACAATTGCACAACTGACTCGTTGGTTGTGAAGTAGTATGATTTTGACGAAAGAATCCCGGTGATGTGCCCATTTATATAGTTCCTAAGCCTCGAGTTGTGGGGGACTCGGTCAAAATCAAAAAGGAATGCATGTTAAATGTGAGCTTGATAAATGCGTCTAGTATGTGTATTCCTCAGACTGTGCTTCTCTTGTTAGATACTCATGGCACAGCGTTGACTGTTGTGATTCTCCTCCGTAGATAGAATTGGCTGCTTGTTCGTGATTAAGTCTTATGAAATGGCTGGCGCTTTGGTGTAATCCCACTTGGTGCTTTTGCAAATCCCCCTCGCAGATGAAACACGCAAGCAAGTCAGCGGGAGTGGGTTCCTGCGAGAATGCCATCGCTAGCTTAGCTCACAGGTTTTCTTCGAGCCAGCAGCTGCTCGGAGACGACAGGTAAAAACATCCCCATCCATCAAGACTTGTGTGAACTCTTTCTGTCTGTCGAGGATAAAACGTGTGTGGTTCAACTGGTTTTAAACGCTGTTGAACGTTCCATTTGCACCGTGGCACCTGGTTGACTTCCCAAAGGTTCCAACGTGGCACTTTTCTTGGCCAGTGATATTTTAGAATGACGGCATAAAAGCAAATCATGCCAAAAGCCTTTGGGCGTATTCCTGAAAAAGTTGTGTTTTCTCTTTTTAAGAAGCGTCTTTCATTTTCAAGATTCTAAAACAATTTCTTTTTTTTTTACCTAATACCTAGAACATAATTTTCTCTTTCTTCATATATATATATATATATATATATATATATAATAAAAATGATATTTATAGTATTTTTTGGCATCAGATAAAAAAAGAGAGGAAATATCAAGCTAATATTTTCGGGGACATTTTCGGGATTCCATAGAATCTTTTTCGTTTAGTCAACAAAAATGTGAGCCAAACTTGCAGCACAAAAATTCGTTTCGGATATCCAATTCCTAACGCCAACCGGAAACTGGATCTCCCCATTTCCCGGTTATGGCTACTGCAGCTGCTGTTCCTACCGATTCCAATTCCATCATCAATCGCCGCAGAAGAATCCATTCCCGCCGCTGCTCATCCATCCTCCGATCGAACAATATATCATGTCCTTCCCTCACCCCCGCCTTGAAGCTTCCCTCTTCCCCCTTCCCTCTCCTCCTCAACTCCAATCGATGCCGCCGCCGATTCGCTCCTCCTCCCAGGGCAGCCTCCTCCTCCTCCTCCTCCTCCTTTCCTCTCGGAGCTAATCTTGGGCGCAGAATTGGGGTTCCCGATGTAGAGAACGACGGCAGCGTGGGGTTTCTCGGTCGACTGCGATCTGGCCTCCTCCTCCTCCGAGACGTCTTTCCTGGCGGAAGTTGGTGGAAGCTCGAGCAACAAGAAGGAATGAAGGTGAACGCTGAAGAACAGGATCGTGGGAAGAAGGGCTTGTCCGTGATCACTGCACTCCGTCGAATGTGGGAGCTCGTTGCTAAAGATAGATTGGTCATCTTCCTGGCCTTTGCCTCCCTTCTCTTTGCAGCGGTACGATGTCTTCAATGATCATTGCGACTTTGTTCAGTTGAATAATTATTATTTTCCTGCTTCATCTTAATGGATGTATTTCCAATCACAACTGTACTTTTGGTATATGCTAGGGAAGTAGGGGAAATAATGTCCAACTGATCCCAAGAACGAAATGGACTTACGGGAGCCACAGTCATTATAACTACATGCTGATAGCCGAACTAGTAAAAGATAGTATGGGAAACTATTGAAAGCATGAAATAGATTGATATTCTGATGCCACAGTTCGACAAACAATTTGAAGCTATGCATCAGGCATATTAAATGACTTTGCTGGATTTCCTGCTTTCGTTGTTTTGCTTCCTTTCTTTTTGCCATCGTTTGATGTCTTTAACACAGACACGTTCATTGTACTTAGTCATTGCACTTAATTCTTTTTATTTGGTGCAGTTATCAGAAGTATCAATACCTCATTTCTTGACGGCATCTATTTTTTCTGCCCAAACTCATGAAAGCACGATTTTCTACAGAAATGCAAGGCTGCTCGTTCTGCTGTGTTTCATATCTGGCATATGCAGGTTGATGTCCTGTATGGTTTCCATCCTATATGTTTTGTCTAACATTTGATACTGTTTCATTAGTGTATATCCTAAAAGAAACTTTAAACTTAAGCAACTTTACGTCAAGCTCTAACGCTATAAAATATTATCTGCTGACTGCATTGATGTTATAACTTATAAGTTGCTATTTAGCCATCTTATTGAGTTAAACTGATCAAATAAGCATTCTTCCATAATCCAAGTTGATCTATCATATGGTTTCTGTCCTAACTATTTTGCCTAATATTTGATACTTATTTCATAAGTGTATAACCTAAAAACATTTTTAGACATTACATCAAGTTCATGACGCTATGAAAATATTATTTGCTGAATGCATTGATGTTATAAATAGTCTTTTAGCCATCTTATTGAGATAATATTGATCACATGAGCATTCTTCCACAATTGTTGTTCAACAAGATAGGTAGATGATTTTGTTGTATGCATTCTACAATAATCTGTTTTCAAAATATACCTCTTCTGAATGCTGTATCTGGTATTTCTTGTGGATTTGCAGTGCTATTTAACACTTTACTCTCTACATAATATTCTGACGTCCAGTTTTTCCACTCCAATGTGCTACTTTAAGTATTAGCACTTCAGATATCAACTTCAATGAACAAAGTCTGTCCTTTCTAACGCAACCACTGGGCTCATGTTTGCTGCTTGATGTCTTAGATGGACATGGAAAGCTTTTCCAATGTAGATCTTGAAATTATTTTTTGGTACAAATAGTTATCTCTATATACACTCGAGACTATACAGCTTAAACAGTCCATGACCATTACCTCACATTTCTTTTGTTTGTGTTTTCATCATATGCCTCCATTTGCAACCACATCAGGTAGGGCATATACTCAGGTTAACAATTACTAATTTCACTGGTTCTGGTAGCATATCTGAAATGATACTCTTTGTGTTGGTGCTGAATATTGTCTTGCTGGTACCTTCCGTTCTTTCATCTCGGTGATGCATAGCACCACAGTTACATGGTTACATGGAAATGGTATATCTATAAGATCATATTCCAGTTTAAATATGTGAAAGAAGATAGTTAGGAAGCTGATGCTGCAATGAGATGATTCTTCTGTGGGTTTGGGACCCTAAGTAGAATTTTCTTGCTAATTACTAAGCAGCACCTTGTAAGTTGTTGTATCAGTTGTCTTTCTGGTCAGGCTATGATCTGATGGTTCTTAGTATTATTCTTTAGTTTTTAATTTTTTATTGGTTTTCTTCTTCCTTTTTTTTTTTTTACTTTTTCTTAGTGACCATAGCATGACCTGCACCAAATTGAAGTTCAATTTTACCTTGTTTGTGTTGCTTGTATAATTATAAGTCTTTCAAATTCTTCAAGCACATTAATTTATCACAATCACCTATCTGCTGTTGATCGTTATACATCAGCTATATTCAATATAACACAACTTTTTGGCTAAGAAAATTATCTATTTAGGTACTCATGTGTCCTTGTTTGCTCATTTTCTAGTTTGCTCAAATGGTGATTCAAAAGATGACTCTGTGCTAAGTCTTTTTGGAGAATGCTTCACATAATTTTATAATATCTTCATATAAATTCTAAAATCTACCTAGTCCACTGTGAACCATGTGATAACATTATTTACATTAGTCTCATGTGGTAGTTAACATGTACTTATAAAGTTTTCAAACTCTAGCTGCTTATTGGAACTACATATATTTATGATGAATAGTTAGACAGCAAATGACAGCATCTTAATTATCTGTATTGGGGTTTGAATAGGGCATTAGCAATCTTCCTTCTTGTGGCTTCTACAAGCAATCCTCCAAATGAGATTTTCTCTAATTTGAGGATGATAAAGGTCCTTCCAAAAAATAACAAGAGAAGAAAGAGAAATTGCTACTAAACTATTACTAAATTAATAAAAAAACACTAATATCTCCTAGCATGGCCACTTGGACTTCTTTTAATTATGGGAATTGTGTGAAAGCTAATCTCATCACCCAGAGAATCCTATCAGAAGAGGTTTCTAGAATTCTCAAAACATGAATTGTAATAGTAAAAAAGCATAGTTGATCTATACTAGACCCGTATCGGGACACTTAGACACCAACAAACCTAATAAAGATCTCTATAGACTCCTTAAGAGAAACTATTATAAATACCTGTGAAAAATAGTCCAAATATTGCAACAAAAAAAAAAAATTATTAACTTCCTATCCTTGTTAGGAGGGGAATTTCTTTTTTGATAGATCTTTTTCTCACCAAATCCTGGATCTTTTAGGATTGTTGTAGAGAACCTTTATTTCTAAAGAACCTGCTAAAGATGTCCATTCTAATTTAGGAAACATGCTAGCCTGTACTCTACTTTAATTAGAAATACCTTCTGGACCAGGAGATGAGCTTGTATGCGTTCCAAAATTAACTCTCCGGTGTCAAAAACCAAATAATAGTCTATTGTCTTGCATGGCTTTATCTCACCTTTTTATGGTTTTGAAGCAGTCAGTCCAGCCCTTAGTAGGGCTGATCAAAGCAGAGCTGTTGTTGTTGGTGGTATGGGGTTTGACTGTTTTCTAAGATATGGGTTTGGTCCGTAAGATTTAAAAGGCCCTTCCATCATTAATCTGTTAGATGTTTGATTTGTATTGATGAATTCAAAACCATCATAGATACAAAATTAAAAATATTGCTTTGCATATTGATACTTAGTCTTTCACATAAGATTCATATACATTGATTCTTAATTTTATTTAACAATGTTAATATGATGTAATATTTGGTAAAGAACGAGTACAGCACAATTCTAACACTTTGAATGTTGATGTTATGTACAGTGGTTTACGAGGTTGCTGTTTTGGCATTGCAAACATGATGTTGGTAAAATCTAATGGATTTGTGATTGGCCTTATTTCAAGAAAAAGAAGCTCTTTCTTAACTCCTTGTTCACATATATTAGATAAGTCTGTGTAGTAGAAAATCTCATATAAGCTGTTTTTTGCAATATTTCCTAGGTTAGGCGTATGAGAGAAATGCTTTATGATTCTCTACTTTTCCAGGTCAAATCCTCATCGATAAATTTAATTTGAAATTGTCCACTAATGCAATTTGTGACTTTTTCTTTGACATCATTTCTCACCCTGAATCCTTCAGGATGTGTCCTTCTTGGACAATGAAACGGTTGGTGATTTAACTAGCAGACTTGGTTCGGACTGTCAGCAAGTATCTCGTGTCATTGGGAATGATCTTAATCTAATATCACGGAATGTACTTCAGGTATTTTTTGGTTTTTTACACTTTTTCACAATATATAACCATCTGGGATGTCATACACTCTGGTCATCTTTTTACAGGCGACAGGTGCACTGATATATTTGTTTATCTTATCCTGGCGTCTTACGTTGTCTACATTGCTGATATGTACTGCCCTGTTAACAATTGTGCTCTTCTATGGCCGGTACAGCTATTTCTATCTAGTTAGTTTACATGCCTCTGAATGTCATGTTCCACCCTAGCAAATTTCTAGTCTTTTAGTTTCAAATAGTATACAGTGTAAATGGTACATGTTTCTTTGAGTCTTTGATTATGTAATAATTACCTAAAAAGTAGACTTCTCTTTAGGACACCTATGTTTCTGCCCAATAATGTGGAAGTGACTATAGTGGATGAATTATGTTGAGAAGACTCCATGGGAATTTGTTTTTATGACTGGATATCATCCTGTTTTCAACACTTCAGAGCTAGCATGGAACTTCCAACACGAGTCTAGGAAAGTGACAGATAAGATTGATTTAAGCAACCCTAAATGTAGATTCAACGATAGAAGCATCACATAGAACAACAATTGGTATCAGTATAAAAGAGGAGGATAGGGCAAGATTTGATGGAAGTACCACATAGAACTATGCTTAGAATCAGTATAGAAGAGGAGGATAGGGCAAGATTTGATAGAAGTTCCACATAGAACTTCATATTCGAATGTTTGCACTATCGAATGTGTATCTCAATTTTGCATGAGCTAGTGAGTACACCCCTCATTATAATGGTTATAACTAGTTAGTACTGTATCGAGGTTTCATAGATAGATAGATTGAGAGAGAGAGAGAGAGAGAGAGAGAGAGAGAGAGAGAGAGAGAGAGAGAGAGAGAGAGTCCACATGTTTCTTGCCAAATCCAAGCAAAGAAGGAACCTTTTTGTCTTTTTGTGGCTCTCGTCATATGTTGCTCTTGCCTATTGTTACTGTTGTTGATTGCTTTTCTTAATGAAGAGGAGAGTTTTGGGAAAGCAGTTACTGTTGTAATATCTATTTAATGGATCTCTATATATGATGTTGAATGAAGAGGGCTTTGATGCATAACTTGATGGAATAAAGTCGGTGATCTATTATTTGAAAGAGATATGAACATTGAATGGTGAGGTCAAGATGATCTATGATTACCAGTTAAATTAGTTGATAGAAGATCATATTTGTTCTAGTCTCATTTTCATATGATGTTTTTTTCATTTAAAAATCTTATTCATTTCTTGGATCATATAATGCTTGCACCAATTTAAAGCTGATTCTGATACTCAAGACACTTTAAAAAACCATTTGTTGATAGTAGATGAACTCAGTTACTAGTTGAAATGTACTCACACCTTCTAAGTAGAAAATCCTTTCATCCCACTTTTTCATACAATGAATCTCAATCTTGTAGCTCCTGCCCTTATGAACAATATTAAATCTTGTGGTGACTTGACATGATCCCAATTGGTATAGGTACCAGAAGAAAGCAGCAAAGTTAATTCAGGAGCTCACTGCAAGTGCTAATGAAGTAAGATAACTTCAATTTTTTCAATATGTGAATCTTCTCCTTGAATCTTCTTCATTTTTCAATCTAGGTTGCACAAGAGGCATTATCTCTGTTCAGGACAGTCCGTGTTTATGGAACAGAGAAACAAGAATTTGGAAGGTAATATCTCCTTTCTCTTTGTTTACAAGTACACATCATTTGATTGTTATGCATGTGTACATCATTTGACAAAACCATCTCACGTTGATCCATGTCACTTACTTGATCTCTTGCAGCCATAATTCTTAAATTTAACACTCTTTTGGGACAGGTATGTGAACTGGCTTGAAAGATTGTCCGAAGTAAGCTTGCGACAGAGTGTGGCTTATGGATATTGTAGTTTAAGCTTCAATTTTCTCTATCATTCAACACAGGTCCATTCTTTGCATTTTATATACTCAAAATCTATTTTTGGTTGATAAATCTTATGTCCTTAACTATAGAATAAGTTGGTATTAACCTGTATAATTCAGACAAAGTTTATTATGGTCATGGTGTTATATTTGTTGGGCACATTTTGTATTATTCATTGCATAAGTTTCAACAAAGTGTATACATGTATTTTTAATAGTGCTAAGTTATTGTATTAATCAAATACTATCTGAGGCTGGCCAGAACCTGACATGACTGCTCAATGGATCACCAACATTATCTAGTGACTTTGTAGCAGAAGGTAGAGCCAAGAAATGGTGGACACTCAGAGAGAAGGCTTCATATGTGTTTGTGGGTTTAAACTTTAAAAGATGATAAAAAAATAAAGCAGAGGGAGTGATCCTATTGGAAATGGCCCTTTGGGAACTGACCCTCCTAATTTGGGGTGTCCTATTTGAGGAAGAACAAAACCTCCTAAGGAATTGATCTCATAAAGTCTAGAATATTTATTTCTTGAAATATACTTAAAAATAGTAGAAAATATTAAAAGTAGTCAAGCATGACATTAGGACTCACAGACTCTTATTTACAAGCATCCTAAACATAATAGACCTTATTTTACTATAAGACCCTATTGTTTTCATGTTTTTCTAGCCTTACAAACTCCCTTATTGGCTTTTTCTGTTCTGATTAACCCAACAAATTGTGTAGGTGTTAAGTTCCAACTGTTTCTTACTGTTATGGGACTCTTTTCCATGATCCAATAGGGTTGGGCTGGTTGGTTACCCCTTGTTGAGTGTGTCTAAGGATGCAGAGTAGTAATTGGTTTGGGAATATCATGGCTGGTTTGTGTGAACTGGGTGGACAGATAAGAAGCATAAACATGACTTATCTTGGAACACAGTGAGAAAGCAGCATATTCTGAGTGTCTTAATGCCTGAAGATCATGATGGATTTCAAGGTGGAGACAATGTGTGATGATGTCGTACAGCTCATATATGTGGGAGACATAGTTACAGTATAGGATGATGATGTGAGAGCACAGGTGTTGACAAGGAAGGTGCTGCTCCATAAAAGATGGCTAAGTTGGAGTCAATCTTGGCTAGATGAAGATGATGCTACAAGAATATACGTTTTCTGTCAAAGATATTTAAAACTTCTGGGGATAGCAAAGAATGTTGAAGGTGGTGCAAGAAAATCAGGAAACTTTTGAAGAGGACGAGGAAGCTTTTGAAGAGGACAGACAGGCCTTGTTTTCAAAAAGGCCTAACTGATCTACTGCATGCATGTGCTAGTCCCCTTGTTATCAGTGTCACTCTCACTTCCTGTAATTGCTTTCATCCAGTTGTGGCATGTCACTCCCTTGTTACTGCAATGTAAATAGATATTCTCTGGCCTGCTACTCATGTTTTTTCCAATCTCAACATGGAATTTTATGAGAAAATTCTTTCAAGGATCATTCTTTAGGAGTACATTTTCATAATCTACTTATCGGAGCCATTTGAGAGAGTGAAATAGCCTTAGATTTGAGGGTAGGATGTTTTTAAAGGTGCAAAAAGAAATGAATTCCTGAGAAATGTGAGAAAGACAAGGCCTTGAATGATGGCAAAAACTCCTCCTTGGTTAGTTACTCGGAAAAAAGCCCTCTTATGCTACTATAGTCAAATTTAAGGTTTTAAATATTGGAAAAATACCAGTTTTGGCAAAACGATTGGACCTGGACCTGTATTGTACTTGTACACTTGGTGGTATATTGACCTCTACCATCCAATATCATGAAAAATAAAAAAATTATGTACTAACCGCACCAACCTAAATGGTCCAGAGATGCAACAAGTCTGATTCCTTTGCCTAGTATGTTGCAGCCACGGATACAATGTTCCCACAATTACATCTTTGTAATGGAACAATTATTTAGGTACATGGCAAGGGGCTTAACAAGGATGCTTTGATGCTTGCCATGCAAAAATTCATCAGAAAGGATTGGGCTTGTAAAGTAAGAATATAAGGTGACAGCTTGTATTGTATTTGCAAATTAAGCAACAGTCCTATACATCAAGAAAAGCAGCTGTCTGAAGGATGACACATTTTTGCATTTGACTGCTTTGTTATTATTATCTAACAGTTTTTAGAGGGCATATTATTATTGTTCACTGTTCTTAGATTGCATATTCTTATAAGGTCTCTATAAGAGTGCATAATTTGTTTCTAGTTTGTTGAATCAATCTTTTATGAAAAGAATGTGGTAATTGTCTCATCAATTTATAACAAATAGAGGGAAACAGAAGAACTAATTCGTCACATTTTGTCTCAAGTAGAGAAGAGGACATTACCATAGGTTGAAAGGAAAACAACAGCTAAAGAAAATTCAATAAGAGACCATTAATATTAACAAATAACCACAAAACAGGCCACATAAACCAAAATCAAGTCTGCTAGCATAACATAATCCATAACAAATGAAACTTAAGTTCCTCATACATTATTTATGAACGATACGATTTAATTCATAAGAAGTTTTAGTTCACATAAATAAGCAGAAATTTACTTTGTTTCCCACCCATCTTCCATTTTTAGAAACAAATAATAGCATCTTGCATAAACCTTATTTTTTTCTTCTCCTTGTCATCAATAGACCTGTAATGTTCTGCATTTTTGGAAAGGAAAACAATCAATTGATTGTTACTTGACAGTTGAATTTGCTTTCCTTGTACACTTGATTTAATCTTTTGCACTATTTAGTTTTATCTGACAATTAATATTTATAGGTTATTGCAGTTCTGGTAGGAGGAATATCTATTCTTTCTGGTCAGATGACAGCAGAGCAACTGACCAAGTTTATACTATACTCTGAATGGATGATTTATTCTACTTGGTGGGTGGGAGACAACTGGTCTTCACTGATGCAGTCCGTCGGAGCAAGTGAAAAAGTTTTTGAGCTGATGGATTTGTTGCCAAGCAACCAGTTCCTATCTGAAGGCAAGCACAATATATTGCTCTCCCATTGTGGTGCCCTTCTTGTTTTTACTAATGTCATGATTTTGAGCTTTCCTTGGAAACTAGTATCTCAGAAAATCTGTGTTTTCTATCTTATCATGGTTCTTCAATAAGCATCCATGTTGGAATCTGCATTTCTTCCTTTAAATAATAATCATGTGTTGTTTTTCTGGGCATAGAGGTAACCGAAGTTACCAAACATCCAACATAAATCATTTTTCCAATGCCATCAGCATGTATATTTATATAAATGAAAAATAATGTTCTTGCCAAGTTGCCATTACTAATGTTGGATTAACAGAGACATTTTATGAAAATTAATATTCTTGTTGTATAATTATTATGAAAGTGCTTCAAATTAATACACTTGCTGTATAATTATTATCATAACTTCAAAGGCACCAATGTAATGTTGAATCCAATATATTTTGAAATGACTTGTCAGATACCATAATCTGTACAAAATATTGGAGTTCTAAAGTACATGATCAAAGGTAGGACATCGAAGATTGATTTTGTGAACTCAGCTTATCAAATTCCGAATGTCCAATGCATTTTCTTATTATAAGTTTTAAATGACAATTTCTTTAAATTTTTGACATCTATTAGCTTATCCTTTTTGTTCATTTTTTATTCCTGTGTTTCCAGTGTGGCGGCAATGATCATTATAATATGTATGCTTATACAAAACTTTCACCATGTGGCTAGAGATTGACATTGTTTTGAATAGGAATGGAAAAAAAATCTTCTGACAACCAGAAATGTGTCATAAAAACAGTGTTTCTCATCTAGACCAAAATATCAGAAAAGGTGATGCTAAATCATTTTTAGTTGAAATGTAGCTAAAAACAATGTCAGTTCCAATTAAGTTAATCAAATGGAGATTTTTTTTCCCAGGGAATGGAGTACAACTGCCATCTTCTGAAGATTTTTTCCATAAACAATTATAAATCTGATCATTTCACAAGTAATGTTGTTATAGTGGAAAAATTCATTTATTTTTGATATTTTTATTTGGTTTCTATATTCAGTTTTCACTTGTTCAATCTTACTGCTTTGTTGTTTTTTTTTTCACTTATTCAATTTAATCACATATTTTCCAGTTTTTCTGAACAATTGTGGTATGACAGGGCTGAAATTGCAAAAGCTTGTGGGGCATATTGATTTTGTGGATGTATCATTTAGTTATCCTTCGAGATCAATGGTATGCCTAAAGATTATTGTCTGAGTTTTTTAGAAACTATTAATATGGCAACAACACATGCATATCCAAGTACTTGTCTCTCTGTTTGCTCATCTTTCAAATGGATATAATCTGTCATGGAACAATTATGAATCTAACAGAGAAAAAAAGTTCTGACAGGTTTTAATTTCCAAATATTTTTACCTCATCATATTTTAATAATAAGGAAAATTTTCATGCTCACAAGTCACAACATATTCAGGGAAATTCAATTGTCACCTCAGTGGTGATTCCTAGAATTGCCAATTATTTTTACCAAGCTGTTCCATTTACAGTTCAAGAGTATCATTACCCCAATGAACAAGAATATCTTATAAAGTAATTAAATAGAAAAAAGAACCAGTTACAAGTCTACAAAGTGCTATGAGAAAGGATGGCCTAACAAGTCAGTTGTTCTGAAAAAAATTATTTACACGATGGATCAATGACCTATTGTTTGTGGCTGAGATGTCTTTTAAAGTGGATCAGCTACAGTTGCAGCACAAAAGCACTTGACTGCAAATATAACAGGATAGCCTGTTCATTTATGATTGGTAGTACTAGAGATTATAATTTCACCAGGTTTGACTTTATTAGTTGTGAATTGTCAGTGGATACAAGATTATCCGTTCTTCAATAAATAGGAGCAAACATTGCAGTACTAATACAACTTGAAGAAAAGATTCTATCAGTATCTACTCAAGATCCACAATGGAGATGACATTTAATATAAAATTTGGACTTGTCAGGTGATTGTTTGATCACACCTAACATCATTATGGTTTTCGTAATGGTTATCTACTTGTCGAGGACCCAGCTCTGTTTGTGCACATATCTCAAGGAAGCAAATACAAGACACCACCATTGTAAAAACAGTGTTGCCACTGTATTATGTTTTCTACATGCACATAGTGTTTAATTCAACCTTTTCTTTAATAAACAGGGACTAAATATTTTGATGGAAATGTTTATGTACTTATTGTTACATTTTATATTTAAACAGGTACCAGTGCTGAAACAAGTAAATCTGTCAGTACACCCTAATGAAGTAGTTGCAATTGTAAGTATACTTAATTTATTATGAAACTTGACTTGTATGTACTCTTGTGTCAATATTGGTGTGAGAATTCTTTGTTGATACACAAATGTAAGCTGCAGCATGGCTTATATGCTATTGTTGGTGTCGTTTTTCCTTCTCCTTTACAGGTTGGTCTTAGTGGAAGTGGTAAAAGCACCCTTCTTAATCTTCTTCTTCGTTTATTTGAACCAACCAATGGCCAGGTAAAAATCAACTCTTACAGCAGACTCATAATTTGTTCCTTCAACGGTATGTATTACTAGGCATAAAATGATAACGATGTGGTTCAACTAATTGATATATCTTAAGATTTTAAATCTTAATTTAGAACTAGTTTTGGTTACATATTGGAATAGTATGATCTTGGTATAGCGGATAGTAGAATGACTTGTACTGTCCAATGCTATTGAATAAAATAACAGAAAAAATAAATGATATAATAATGATTTGTTGTTGGACCAGTAAGGGCCTATCATTATTTGTTAGTTCAATCGGTATTTAAAACCTTAATGTCACAATGTGAATTCTTATCAGTAAAAGTTTGTAAAGACACTACCTTGGTTATATTCAGGAAACTGACGGGATTGGCTGGTCAGACTAGAAAATTCAAGAACCAGACCTTTGAATGGTTCAATTAACTAATTAGACCATTTAAATCTTAAAAAGACTGAAATTATCTCAATTGTTATTTATTGTCCTTTTTTTCATAGAAATTTACGTTTTTCATATAAAAAGAAAGAGAAGAAAACCTTATTATATTCATTACTCTCCCCTTAATATATCTGCTTGCTTGTCATCACTGTACCATCCTGTTTGACTATTTTTCTCTTATTTATTTATGAATGAAGAATATCTTTATAGTGTTATCTATATATATTTTAACATAATATTTAATTATATCTTTGTTTTTAAAAAATATTAAACCTATGTTCTGGACAAGTTGACCCACTAGTTTGACTAATAAACCATTGCCTCAAGATTTAACTGGACCAATGTTTGGTCTGGCAGAAGACAGTGATATTCCATACTGTTTTAAAATTATCTCTATATTTGGCTTCCTTAACTAGCTATTGCTTCCATATAATGTTGTCCTTTTTTGGATCAATATTAATTGAGATAGGACTCCAATTCATTTTCCAACTTCTAGTAGGTTGCAGTCATCCCACTAGAATAGAATTTCTTCACCTCCTAGCTGCCACAGGGGTCCCAATTGAGGCTGGAATTTAAACTTGTAATCCTTCTATCGGCAGCAAGATTTCGAGCCCCCATGGTAATTATTATAAACTTTATACTCTTCCAATTAAGTTAAAAAGAAAAACACATGACAAGGTAGTAAAAGCTTGTTCAGTCCTCGTGCAAGGCAAGCTGCACCATGCAGACACTGACAAGGCAGCATGTGACAAGGATTGCAAATTCGTAATAGTTCAACCACAAGCTGACATGTGCACTGTTTCTTCTCTCATGCCTCTTCATTTCCATTTTATTCTCTTTTCCAAATCCAACACATGGTGTGACCCCACAATGTTGGATGATATGATTTCATGATGGAATCTGCCAGAATCAACCAAATATTTGAGGATCGTTGCCAATGTTGCTTGATAAATTATATTATTATGTCAAATTGTCAATAAGGTCATTATTGCCTCTTGAGCAAACTTGCTTACTATGTATCGAGGGGAAATGTGTTTTTCACTGCAGATATTAGTTGATGGCGTCCCTCTTAGTGATCTGGATATCAAATGGCTGCGGCAAAATATTGGATATGTGGGACAAGTAATGTGGTTCTGAAACTTTACACTTTTGCAGGCATCACAATGTAGTGGCATGTGAGAAGTATATATGTTTGCTTTTTGTTTGTATGGAACTAGCAGGAACCACGACTTTTCCGTATGGATATTAGTTCAAACATAATGTATGGATGCCCAAGGGAAGTCGGCCGTGAAGAAGTGGAATGGGCTGCTAAACAGGCATATGCTCACGAATTTATATCAGCTCTTCCCAACGGCTATGGCACACTCGTCGATGACACTCTTCTTAGTGGAGGACAAAAGCAGCGGATTGCTATTGCCAGGGCTATTCTCAGAGATCCAACTATTTTGATTCTTGATGAAGCCACTAGTGCTCTTGATGCAGAAAGTGAATATTATGTAAAGGTATTTTCTACCAGATACAAAATGTACTTGACGGACATTAAAAAGTAGAGATATTAATACTAAATGCTTAGTTCTATTCTTGGCTTGGTACAGGAGGTACTTCGGACAATGCAGAACAGTTCCAGCATAAAGAGAACCATTTTTGTAATAGCGCATAGGTAAATCCGGAGATTTCAAATTGCAACAGTGTGTTATCGTTCTCATCTTACCGTCGGTTTTTACAGGCTATCTACGATACAAGCTGCTGACAGAATAATAGTAATGGATGGTGGCAGAATTGTCGAGGTATTTCCTCTGTTCTTCAGCATAATTTTACATAAATTGTCCCATGATAGATATACAGTTATATTGTTGTTTTCGATGCTCAAAAATACTTGGCATCAGTAATTGTCAAACTGCAAAAAGAGCGTCTCCTTTATCTGGGTTTAGAGGGCCATCTTTGCATCATCTCATCGGCCAAAGACCCACCTCTGCTTGTCATGCCTGTCGGACAATAAACAATTCTGCCACATGAACTAAAGATCCCCTTTCTCCATCTGTGTTTCCATCATGAAAATTATTTATCTTTGCGTGTTTAAGCAGATGGGAAAACATATGGAGCTCATTCAAAAGGATGGCTTGTATGCACGGTTAGTTAGGAGACAGGCTGATGCTTTTGCATATTGATACAATTTTCCGTATGTTTGCCGACCGATTGGCTTACTCCATGGTTTTATTTGGGTGGAACAGCCAAAGGGATCTATGATACAAAATTGCCCAAAAACTATTCATACCACAACAACAGTGATTCTTTTTTACAGTGTCAGTGAAGCATCATTGTTATTCTTGGAGAAAAGTTTTTGACTTTCTTGTACCAAGAAATGTTCCCTCGGAAAACAAAGAAAGAAAGAAAGAAAGAGAAAACGAAATCGCAAGCAATTTCATCTTGGTGGAATGATATTTATTTTCATCTTTCGGTTTGTGAAGGTTGTTGCATTCACTTGTTATTACATTAATAAGATGGTTTTATGTTGCTTTTTGTTGGGAAATTTACAGAAAAGTCTATAAAACAAATTTATTTCTAAGTCAAATCCAGAATGTTATCATCCAAAAAGAAGAAAATAAGAAATGATTTATTTGATTTGATATAATGATACTTTTTATTTCTATATTTTTTCTTTTCTTATAATTGAGCTTATTAAAAGGGTGAAACATTATAATAGCGATTGAAAATGTAAATCAGCATCTTATGCACTGTGGAAAAATAACAGATTTTTCATAGTTAAGTACTTGATCGTTGTGTAACAATTGATGCATAAAAAATTATAAATTCGAAAAATCACATATATCATGTTAGAAGTGTTACCTAAAGAGATCTTGTATCTTTAAAATTTTCAGATCCGATGAAGAGGATGAAGGAGCACTAGCGTACTCCTCTTTAGCGATAATCCATATAGCGGACACAACGACGATGCTCCTCAGATCATCGCGGGATCTACCTCTCCACGTGCACCACAAGACTATTGGAGCCAAGGAGGAGGAGATGAGGCTGAGAAGAATAAAAGGGGCGACCACTAATAGCTCTAGCCTATGAACAATAAAGTTCCTTCAACTTATAGAGGTGCATGCAGCTTATTCTTAATGGATCCTATCCACATTGGATCTTATCCAATTGGATCTCATCCAATCATCCAATTGGATCTTATTCAATCATCAAATTGGAACTTATCCATAAGATCCAAACTAGAGGTTCCGTAGATATCTCATATCTGCATCTCTACTCGTCGTAACATCCACCTAATGTGTGTGACCCTTTAGGTTCGATACTAAGTTGGTCGTGAGTCGCTCCCGACAGAACTCCTTGTAACTCAGAACTTCTTTTGATATAGTGAATTATTATCTCCATAATAATTCACTCGACTCATCGACTATGGACGTACTAGGGCACTACACCATAATCCTCAAACGGTACAAGGGGATCTAATCCATCGGACCTATCTATCCTCAATTATCATGTATCTATAGTCTCTCATCCAAGTAATATCCCAGAGACCGTATATTAGGCATGGTAATGTCAGGCCCATACAGAATCCTGTCCGAGTCGCTCTAATCAGATTCTCTTGGAGAACTCCTTCTCTCTCATTCCGAACGACCCTGGCCAGGGATTTTGTTTGAGTGAGTACACGCGAGATATTTCCTCTCATGATATCGAGAGCGTATGATCCTCTATTGACACTCAATTGTCTTCGTAAGGTTGACTACCATTCTCGAGAACCAACTATACTAGATATGGAGCTTTTCAAACCTATAAGTCCGACGTCAAAGAATGAAGTACTCATATAAGACATCTTTGGTGTCTCAAGTCTAAAGACCAGATATACAATTGGGACTATGAATACGTTGTCTAACATAAGGTATCATTAACTATCCAGCATTTCATAAGTAGATCAATCAGTGGACTCATTCTCTAATGAGCATCTACAATGTACCTCTAGTATCCCCACACAAGCGACTATGAGAATAGTCACCTCCATCATATAGACTAATATATAACGCACCAGTCTATCCGGTTATCTCGATGTCCTTTTCGAGTAACCTATGACCAGGATGATTTAGAATCTATGTTTAAAGGTATATCAGTTTCATTATTGTGATCTCATCACGATCTAATTCCCATTGCACAGATCCAAAGACATCATAATATTCATCCAGATAATGTGAGAAAATATCAACAATAATGAGCAAAGAGATCGACACAATATGTCATAGGTGTCATTGCTTACGTGATTGACTTGTAAGACACCTATAACTAATAATCTCTCACTTGACCTAAAGTCAATCACCTACATGTCTGATCCCCATTAGACCTTTGTGATGCTCAAATATAATTTGAGTCAATGGCTATGTCAGTGGATCTGCAATGTTATCCTCGGATGGAACTCTTTCCACCGTTATATCTCCACAGGTCATCATCTCTCTGATCAGGTGGAACCTCCTCAGAACACTTTTGATGAGACCCAAGTTCCCTAGCTAGATTGATCGCCCTATTGTGTCGCAATATATAGGAATCAGTTTCACACTACTCGATACGATTCTTAAATTCGTGATAAACTTCTTCATCCTAAGACTCTCTTTTGCTACTTCTGTTGCAGTAATGTATTTCATCTTTATGGTCGAGTCAGCAGTATTATCTCACTTGGAATACTCCCAACTTATTGTTGTTCCATTCAAGATGAACACATCTTAAATTCGACTTGTTATTGTCAACATCAAACTAGAAACTCAAGTCCGTGTAGCCCTGAATCTGAAGACAACCTCCTCCATATAACAGTAAAAGATCCTTAGTCCTTCTCAAATACTTAAGGATACACTTTACCGCTTTCTAGTGCTCTAAGACTAGATTTGCCTGATACCTACTCATGACACTCAGAGCATGCTCTATATCAGGATTGGTACATAACATAGCATATATAATAAATTCTATCACAGAGGCATAGGGTATCATATTCATGTTTGTCTTTTCTTCATGAGTTTTTGGGGACATACTCCGAGAAAGTAAAATTTTATGTACTTGGACTGGGATAAGCCAAGTATCCTCTTGAATCTAACTCTATAGATTCGAATCCCCAAAATATAGGATGCTTCCCTAAGTCCTTCATGGAGAAGTATCTAGATAGCTAAGCCTTTACTGTAGAGAGCATTCCTACATCATTCTTAATGATTAAGATATTATCCACATATAACATCAAGAAATAGTGCTTCCACTTACTTTCCTGTACACATAAGGCTCATCTTCATTCTTAATAAAGTCATAAGATCTGATCGGCTCATCAAATCTTATGTTCCAATTTCAAGAAGCCTGCTTTAGTCTATGAATGGACTTAAGCAACCTGCACATCTTATCTAGACTTTGTTTAGACACGAATTCCTTAGGTTGTATCATATACACTTCTTCTCGAAGTTATCATTGATAAATATAGTTTTCACGTCCATCTGTTAGATCTTATAGTTATAATGTACTGCAATAGTTAATAGAATTCGAATGGATTTCAGCATAGCTATGGGTGCGAAGGTGTCGTCATAATCAACACATTGTCTTTGATGATACCCCTTAGCCACTAGTCTTTCTTTATAGGTCTCCACCTTTTCATCTATTTTGAAGATCTATTTATAGCCGATGGGTATGATACCCTCAGGTGTATTAATAAGGTTCTAAACCTTATTGGAGTACATAGATTCCATATCAGAATTCATGGCTTCTTGTCACTTCCTAGAGTCTATGCTCATAATAGCCTCCTTGTAGGTCTGAGGATCAATATCCTGAGTATCCTCTCTACTGATATGTCCCACATATCTCTCAGGAGGGTGTGACACTCTATCAGACCTGCGCAAAGTTGAAACTTGTGTTTTAGGTGCCTGAACAGACTCGGTCTCTGGAATGGTACCTGGGCTAGGTTCTCCAACCTCGCTCAACTCTATCATGCTCCCACTATCTCCATCAAGAATGTGTTCTTTCTCAAGAAACACTGCTCTCTTGGTAACAAAGATCTTTTGGTCCTCAAAGTAATAGAAATTATACCCATAAGTTTCATTGGGGTATTTCACGAACTTGCATCGTTTCGCCCTGTATTCCAACTTATCGAGGTCATGTCTTTTAACTTAGGCAGTGTAGCCCCAAATCTTAACAACCTTAAGATCGAGCTTCTTTCCTTTTCATATCTTATATGGTGTAGACACTATCAATTTAGATGAAACTTTGTTTAGAAAGTAAGTTACGATCTCGACAGCATATCCCCAAAATGAGATGGGTAGATCAGCGAAACTCATCATGGACCGCACCATATCTAATAGTGTGTAGTTTCTCCTTTCTAATACACCATTGGGCTGTGGTGTATAAGGAGGTATCTATTAGGACAGAATCTCATAGTCCTTGAGGAACTGAGTGAGCTCCGTACTCAAGTATTTGTCTCCTCGATCTGATCGAAGAGTTTTAATTCTCTTTTCAGTCTACTTCCTCTTCGACATGCTTATATTCATGATATGTGAAGCAGTGTTTAACATAAACAAACCATTATGCAATATTCCTCTAGTGATGATCTCATCATCCTTAATAATTGAACAACTATTATTCTAAAAAATCACTTTATAACCATTTAGTGTTAAACATGAAAGGGAAATAATATTTTTGATAATAGAGGGAATAAAATAACATATATCTAATGTAATAGTAGCTCCATCAGGCAGATGTAAAGTGATCTTGTCAATAGTAATAGTAGTAACTCTTGCTCTATTGCCCATCTTAAGGTCTATCTCACCTCTTATCAATCTTCTATGTTTTATCAGAACCTGCAACGAATTGCATATGTAATAAGTACTACCGATATCTAATACCCATGTATTATCATAAGAATCTGACACATGGAGACTGATCATGAATGTACCTGAAGCTTCTCTAAGCTTTTGTTTTGCCTTTTCTATAAGATACCCCTTGTAGTTCCTTTTTTAATGCCCATCTTGATCGTAGTGGAAGTATTGACCTTTGTCTTTTGTTGGATCAATTTTGGTAACCTTTGCCTTGCCCCGTTTGCCCTTGCCCTTGCCCTTCTTAAGGGTCTTCCCAGCCTTCTTTTTCCTTTTGGTCTCACCAACGTAGAGAACTAGTTTCTCTTTCTTGATAGTGCTCTCTATCTTCCTCAACATATTGAGGAGTTCAGGGAGATCACCTCAAGTTTGTTCATATTAAAATTTATAATGAACTAGGAAAAGGAATCTAGTAGGGACTGAAGTATAAGATCAATGCACAGGTTATCATCTAGGATCATTCCTAAACCTGTGAGTTTCTCAATCCACTCTATCATCTTTAGGACATGGTTCTAAACCAATGCCCCCTTAGTCATCCTAGTGCAGAAGAGACTCTTGGATATCTTATATCGCTAAGTTCTTCCTTGCTCCTTGTTAGGGGTATTGAGTATGACGTGACACCCGGTCTTCGGTCGTACACCCGGATGACGTCATCGCCCCTCCTGCGCTCCATTGCTCCCACGATTTGATCGCCCGACGTCGCTTCTCCTCAGCATCGCCCCAACTACCCGCCAAGTTGACCACGGCACCGGCCTGCGTGGTCAGGCCCGTACGCCACCTGCAGACAGCCAGAAGCATGCCCTCCGTCCGACCTATTTAAGCCGAATAGGTAAGACAGGGAAGGAAGGTCGACAGACTGAAAAAGAAGGAAAGGAGACTCGATTCATCCCAAGAACACTCCGAGAGGTGAGTAGACTCGGACACCCCCGCAATTCTCTCTGGGGAACTCTGGCCGACGGGCCAGCGCTGACTTGAGCGTCGGAGGGGTCGGGCGGAGCATCCGACCCGCCTTGCTGCAGGTCTCGTTCTCGACGACCGGAGCGTGCCGCCGCCTTTCGGAGCGGGTCGAGGGGAGCGAGGAGCCATCGACGGGCCCGGCACCGACGACCCGGTTTTGGATTCGCGCCGTGCGACCGGTCACGGTAAAAGTTGTTTCCCTAACAGATTGGCGCTAGAAGGAGGGCACATGCAGCCGAGGGTCTCCTCGCTCCGCTTTAACGACACATGGACGAAGGTCATTTCACGGTGGCACCTCGCGGAGGTCCGCACTCCGAACCACGGAGGGGCGATCCGCCGCATCGCGGTCGCTATTGGAGTATATTTAGCGACGCCGGACTCCATCCGCCGAGTCGGGTTCCACCGCTCCCTCCCGCCGTTACGGCGGAGGCTTTCGAGACCTTTCCCCAGCGGTCGGGACCACAGCAATCTTGTCGGTGTCCTCCCTCGCCTACTCCAGGAGGCGGCAGAACCGACCCTCCCAAGGCCGGAACCTCTTCCCCGGCATCAGGAGGCATTTCCACCATCTTCTCCAGCCTCGCGCCGGGTTCAGGACGGAACCCGGGCTCTTGAAAACCTGGACGTCCCGCCTGAACTCGAGGCGGTGTCTTCAGACTCGACGGACTTGTTTCGGGCTCAAATCCGGTCCATCGCATACGCGTGGATGAGGTGCAAAGGGCGTCCGTAAGTCCAAAGAAGAGCAGAGGAAGTGTCCCACCGGAGTCCCCGTTCGCCAGCGACATACGGGAATACCCAGTGCCCTTGAACTTCCGTCTCCCCTCCATCGACCTTTATGATGGAGTCAGTGATCCAGCGGATCACGTCGCCGCCTTCCGGGCTCAAATGGCCCTATATGGAACCTCGGACGCCTTGATGTGCAGGGCGTTCCCCACCACGTTGAAAGGATCCGCCCGTACGTGGTACAGTACCTTAAAAAGCGGGTCGGTAACATCCTTTGAAACTCGCCAAGGACTTGAGCTACGCTTTTTGGCGTTTGCGACCAAAGCCTTCAGTCGCACTCCTCACGGGTTTGAAGCAAAGGAGGGCGAACCCCTCTCCCACTTCGTGCGAAGGTTCACCACGGAGTGCAGGGAGTTATCGGATGCTCACCCATCGTTATTGGTGCGGCGTTTATGATGGGGCTGCGGCCGTCGAGGTTTTCTTTGGTCCTTGGTGGAAGCGACCCCGCGTCCATCGCGGAGATGTTTCGGCCGGGCAAGTCAATGCGTGGCGGCGAGTCACGGATGTCGGGAAGAAAGGAAGAGCGGCCAGGGGGCATCCTAATCCATCCCGATCGGGAGGCAACTAGGCGGAGGCCCCACACCAGGCGCCGTATGGGCCACCCAGCCCATACGCGCCGAGCCGCCACCTCCCCCTTGAAGGCGTCTCGGGCGCCAAATATTCCTCCGGATAAAGGAGCGGGGATGCTCGGGCCGCCCCGGATGAAGAGCCGGCGACACGGCCGATAACACGTATTGCGCTTCCATCGGCAAAACGGACATGACACGGAGCAATGCCACGGTAGGCGACAAATTGAAGAAGGCGATCCGAAGAGGTCACCTAGATCAATACCTCCGGCATCCGCGGGCACCATCCTGCGCCGAAGGCCGGTCGAGCAACACATTGGCGTGATCACGGGGACCCGCCACGGAGGACATAGCGCCGGGTCGAAGGGCTTACGCCGAGCCGTTGCGGCCAGAATACCACCCTCCTCAGGCGGAGATCACATTCCCCTCGGGATATGGGATGTAGAGCATGACGATGCGGTGGTGTCGGCCCGAATTGCCAGCGCCGGTCAGAAGGATTATGGTGGACAACGGCGGCTCGGTACATCCTCTGTTCGAGGCCTTTACGAGTTAGGGTTGCGAAGGAAGCCACGAAGCCTTTGCACTCGGCACTCACGGCTTTACCGTGACTCGATCTCGCCGCGGGGTGCGGTAACCCTACCATTGACTCTCGGGGATTCCCCGAAGGCCAAAACCCTGCTGGTAACCTTTCTGGTGGTCGACCTCCCCATTGCGTACAACACCATTCTGGGCCGACCCACCCTCAACAGGCTAAGGGCCATTATATCCACATACCACCGGACGTTGAAGTTCAGAGCCGGTCTGGAGTCGGGAGGTTCGGGAGATCCTCGAGTCAGGCGGTGTTACTTGCCAGCGACCTCTGGGTAAGAGGAAGAGGCGGAACCGCCCCTCGAAGACCCCGCGGGGCCGCGGCGCCGACCAAGCATCCGAGTCGACAAACGGCGGTTAATATTCCGGCGCAAGATGGCCGTCCGATCGGACGATCGGGATCGGCGGACCTGGATAATCATGGCGGCGCAGCTCGACCTCCTCGAAGCGCCGGCGTCTTCGCTGGGCGGTGCCGACCTCCGGGAATCGACTCGAGTCTCCCAACACCATCTGCACATCTCCCGACCTTGCTCGGTGAGGCGAGACCCGCCTCGATCCCTCGGCGCCAACAAGCTGTGCAAAGGAAGTCGGCGAGCTCTTGGCGTCGACTTCATTGAGGAAGTCCGGTATCCTCGTTGGGCTGTCAATGTAGTCCTCGTCGAAGCCTAATGGAATTGGAGGATGTGTGTCGACTACACCGATCTAAATCGTGCTTGCGAAGGATTGCTTCCCTTACCTAGGATCGACCCGGTGAGTCGACTCAGCCCGAGAATGCGCGCTTCTCCTTCATGGGCGCCTATTCCGGTTACAACCGGATCCGGATGGCCCCAGGATCGGCAACATACGGACCTTCCACACACCCCAAGGAGCCTACTTCTACAAAGTTATGCGTTCGGGTTAAAGAACGCGGCGCCACCTACCAAAGGATGGTGAACAAGGTGTTCGCCCGGCAAATAGGCGAAACATGGAGGTATCGTCGGCGACATGATCGTGAAAAGTCGCACGGGGCTGCACACCTCGGCGACTTGCGGAAACCTTCTCTGTTGAGAAGATATGGGATGCGCCTTAATCCGGCCAAGTGCGTCTTGGCGTGACATCGGGGAAGTTCCTCGGGTTCATCATACGAGAGAGGAATTGATGCCAACCGAGAAGATCAGAGCTCTCACCGACATGAGATCTCAGAAACGATAAAGGAGCTTCAATGCCTTAACGGAAGGATAGCGGCTCTGTCGGTTTTGTCGTCGGAGATAAGTGCCTTCCTTTCTTAGAGTCCTCAAAGACCCAAAGAACTTCCAATGGGCGGCGAGTGCGAGGAAGCATTCGCGAGCTGAGCGGCCTTATCAGAGCTCCCCGCCTTATCTCGGTGTCTGCGCGGAAAAACTTACCCTCTACTGGCGGCATCTCGGCATGCGGTGAGCTCGGTGCTAGTGAAGAAGCCCCGGCGCGCAACATCCGGTTTACTACATCAGCCATGTGTTGCGCGGGCCGGAACAGCGCTACCCTCCCATTGAAAGGTTGGCGTTGGCACTTGTTCTAGCGGCTCGGAAGCTACGCCCCTACTTCCAAGCCCATACGATTGAGGTAATGACCGACCAACCCCTGCGTCAAGTTCTTTCTAAGTTTGACGTAGCAGGGCGTCTCCTAAAGTGGTCGGTGGAGCTATCCGAGTTCAACCTGCCTGCTACAAGCCGAGAACGACCATCAAGGCCCGAGGCCTTGGCGATTTCATCTCGGAGTTGACACAGCGGAAGCGAGGCGTTGAGCAAATCCGCAGGCTGGACCACTGCGTGGATGGGTCTTCGGCTCGAGGCGGACTCATTCTAGAGGACCACGGCGGACACGCCTTGGCGTTCCCTCGCCGGTTTGAGGCCACAAACAATGAGGCGAATACGAGCGCTTACGCGAGCCTCCGTCGGCGTGAGATGCAAGCGAAGCGATCCATGTTCTCACGGATTCCCAACTTCGTCGCCGAACAAGTTGGCGGGAGTATCGCGCGAGATCCGACCATGTCCAAATACGCCGGTAAGAGCCCAAACCTCTAACTTTCCTCGCTTCACTGTCCGGTGCGGGTCCCAAAGCAGCGAGCGGACCAGCTGAAATTGGCCTCGGGCGATCGGAGGAACATCCACGAGGTCGAAGAGGCGACACACGGTCGGTGGCCATCATGGAGATAGGGGACCCGGTCAGACCACCCCACCTCGTGGATTCGGGAAGTCTTTGAAGTATAAGCGCCATGGGATCCTACTGCGGATGATGTCAAGGCGCGGCGGCTCTGCCGAACCCAGGCGTGGTACTGCGAGATTGGCGACCGGCTCTACAAAAGGTCGTTCTCCAACCCCCTATTACGATGCTTAGATCCCGATGAGGCGGAAGTGATTCTAGCCGAGGTCCACGGCGGGACTTGTGGGGAGCATATGGGCGGCCGAACTTTGGCCTTCAAAATACTGCGCCGAGCTATTGCGGCCTCTGTTGCACCGAGGCGCCAAGGCTTTTTGCGGCGGTGCGACACGCCATGCCGCTGCGCTCCATGCCTCCAGCTCGCCTCCATGGATTGCGCTGGCCCTTCGCTCAATGGGGATGGACCTCTTGGGCCCGTTCCCCGGCGTCCGGCAGTGGAGACATATCATCGTGGGGATAGATTATTTCACTAAGTGGGTAGGCGAGGCGCCCGGCAACCATTGCAGTGAGCGGGTGACGATTCATTATGGAAGAACATCGTGACCGATTCGGTGCGCCCAGCGTTATCATCGCGATAACGGAACCCGGTCGCCCGGCACTTTCGGTTCTCGGAGTTACTGCGCGACTTATCACATCGATTGAGGTTTAGCTCGGTGGCCCACCCGGACCAGCGGGCTCGAGGTGACCAAGCGTCTATCTGGATGGACTTAGGAAAAGGACTTTGGAAGCCCGATCGGTGGGTCGGCGAGCTCCCGAACATCCTATGGTCTTCTGGACTACCCGAAGGCGGCTTGGCGAGTCCCCTACGATCTGGCGTTCGGCGTGGAAGCGATCCGCCCGGTAGTTGGTCATTCGACATTCGGGTGGAGAACTGAGAATCCACCTCGGCCCGGGGAGTTCGGTGGCCTGGCCTGCACGCTAGAAACGCAGGGCCAACGCACACGTAAGGATCTGTGTTGCCGGGAGTTACAACAGAAGGTGCGCCCTCGACCCTCGGGATGGGAGACTTAGTCCTACGCGGCGGAGTAAGCGACCCGCCCACTCAAGGGCAAGCTTGCACCTAAGTGGGAAGGCCCCTCTGAGTAATCAAAGTAGTCCGGCCAGGAAGCGTTAGGCTCGCGACTATGACGAACAGCGATTCAGGACTTGGAGCGCAGAACCTTAAGAAGTATTTTGTTTGAGGACAAAGCGGAAGTAAGTCAATATAAGACTCGGACTATTGGAAAGAAGTCGGGATTTGTATTAAGAAGGCAAGTTTGTATTACCAAAAGGTTTGGATTACAAAATGGGCCCCTAGAGGGGAAAGAAGTATTACAAAAGCAAGGGAAGACCCTCCAAAAAGAAGAAAAGAAGTCTTCAAGCCGCAGCTTCGGGAAGGCTGTCGTCGAAGGGAACCTCGCCGGGCATGTCGACCCCCTGATCCTCGGGGCATGAGATGAAGGGATCCTCCTCGACCGCCAGAGCACGGAGGGCATGCTCGGAGCGGGCGAGGGCAACCTTGTACCCATATTAAATGCGATACGGCCGTCGGTCCGGTCAGAGGAAGCCCTCCGACTTCTTGTACGCTCGGCGCCTCCGGTCCCTTCCGTGCGACTACCTTCCGCCGCGGCAAGAGGCTTCTGGCGGCCTTGACTCGGCCTCCTCGAGGCGGCTTGGCGGCCAACTCGAAGCCTCCTTCATCCGGGCGGTTCTCCAACCTCTCCGTCGGAGATGCTGCGATCCGACCTCCGCCGGCGGCCTCGAGCTTGATCGGTCGTCGACTTCGCACCATATCGGCCGTCCATTGTTGGCGGCGCCACGCCTCGGTCCGACCCGCTCGGGCCTCTTCAGTGGCGGCGCAACTCCAAGTTGCGCTCGACCGGCCGTCCACCAATCGGCCGGTCGTGCACCGGTCGATGAGGGCCGTGGTGTAGTGGAGATTCTGCACAAGAGAAAGAACGCTAAAGTGATGAGCGAGCTCGGCCAGAAGATACACGCAAGGCGGTGCTTACCCACAACACCGATTTGGTGACTTAGCGATGGCGCTTAGGAGCGTGTATAGATCGAGCAACGTCGGGATGGGCGCCCGAGGTAGCTGGCGAGGCTCTCCCCCCCACACCTTGTCCCCGGGATAGACCATGCCAGGGCCACGAGAGGGTCGCTCGGCGAAGGACCTCCCCATCACTCGGGAAAGGAAAGGTGATCCTTCCCAGCGTGACTCGGCATAGGTCCTTCATGGCTGGAGGGCGCTGGCCCTTCGGTCGCCCCTTGGCTGGGACCGGCATCGGCGGTGGGCGCCGGTCGTTCGCCGTGGCGAGCGAGACCCGTCCTTGGCCTTGCCCTCTTCTTTGGGCGCCCCTCCTCGGTGGTGCGCGAGAGCCACCCGCCCGGCTTGAGCCGCCGGAGATCGCGGAGATGGTCCCCTCGGAGCACCGAGTCATGGAAGGACCGCGAGTTCACCATCTCTGAGAGAATAAGGATGTGTTAGAAGCTAGAATAAGGCGGCAAGCCTAAAAGAGGCGAGACAACAATGGCCTACCGTGAGCGCGGACTTAGTCCGGCCTCCACGAGCCACTTCTCCAGACATGTTGCGGATGGCTTGCGAGGAAGGAGGATTACCCTCAAGCTCGAGATGAGCGCGCTCCTCGGCATTGAGTTTGAGGCGAGTTATCGATGGTTCTAGGCGACCACCGAAGCCCCAGATCCTTTTGGCGCTGGACAAAGAAGAAGCGCCTCTTCCACCCTTTGTTATTGGTGGGGGCGCCACTAACCGGAACCACAGTCGTGCGGCGAGTAACCCGACCCCTTGAAGAGGCGAGCGAGAGGAGGAGGTTGCGGGTCGGGCGATGTTAGGCGTAATGGCATTCCCCGGAAAGCCACCAAATACCGCCGAGTTTGGAGTTATCTGTGAAGGCAAGATCCGCCAGAGATATACAAGACACTATGGTTGAATGCGGGGAAAGCGCGGGCCGGCCTCTAGGGCATCGCGGTCGGGCAAAGCCCTTGGGAACCGGGTCAGCCCGTCCCGCCGAGGCCGGAGGTTGTATTCCTCGGGATGCGTGCGCGCGGAGAATCCCCACCATGCGCTCGTCAGGTGGAGTCTTGGTCGTGCGGCCACATTAGGGCCTCTAGCGCCGCGCGCCGCCCGTCGAGGAAGGGCTCGAAGGAGGAGATGAAGGGAGCGGCGCGGGTTGTGTGATGGGAGGAGGAGGAAGAAGCGGAGGAAGAGGAAGTGGAAGGAAGACCCATCGCGCACTAACCTATAATGGAAGAAATCGTGGAAGAAGTTAAAGGCACGAGCCAAGGAGAAAGCTCGAGAAGGAAGGCAGCGGCGGGACAAGAGAGGAAAACCCCACCGATAAAGTGATAGAGTGTCGCGGGCTCGCTATTTATAGAAAGGGGGCCTCGACCTTCGCCTCCGAGGCGGCGACATGACACCGCAACACCGCCCAATAGCATCACATCGCCAGGCGGATCGCGGCGTCATAATGAAGAGGTGGCGTGTCCACCCCGGTAAAACTTACCGCACGCGGTATCCTCGATTCCAGCAACCGCACTATCGCGAGCCGTTTTTCGAAGCGGCACGGCGGCGGTTCGATTTTCTAGGTCTTGAGCGGCGGCTCGACCCGCGGTCTTCGGGCCTTGGCGGCGGCTCGGCCCCATATCGAGCAGCGGTTGGCGTCGTCTTCTAGGTCTTGGCGGCGGCTCGACCACCGGTCTTACAGGCCTTGGCGGCTCGGCCCCATATCCAACGGCGGTTGGCGTACCGTCTTCTAGGTCTTGGCGGCGGCTCGACCACCGCCAGGTCTTGAGCGCGCTCGACCAGGTCTTCGGGCCTTGGCGGCTCGGCCCATATCCAAGCGGTTCGGCGTCTTCTAGGTCTTGGCGGCGGCTCGACCACGGGTCTTACAGGCCTTGGCGGCGGCTCGGCCCCATATCGGCGGCGGTTGGCGATACGTCTTCTAGGTCTTGGCGGCGCTCGACCACGGTCTTACAGGCCTTGGCGGCGGCTCGGCCCCATATCCCGGCAGCGGTTGGCGATACGTCTTCTAGGTCTTGGCGCGGCTCGACCACCGGTAGGTCTGAGCCACCAGGCCTTGGCGGCTCGGCCCCATATCGGCAGCGGTTGCGTCACCGGCCTTCTAGGTCTTGGCGGCTCGACCACGGGTCTTCGGGCCTTGAGCAGCGGCTCGGCCCGACGGCGGCGGTTGGCGTCACCGTCTTCAGGTCTTGGCGGCTCGACCACTGGTATTCTGGGCCTTGAGCGACGGCTCGGCCCCATATCCCGAACGGCGGTTCGGCGATTTCGGTCTTCTAGGTCTTGAACGGCGGCTCGACCACTGGTCTTCGGGCCTTGGCGCGCTGCCCATCCCGAACGGCGGTTGGCGATACCGGCTTCAGGTCTTGGCGGCGGCTCGACCACGATTCTTCGGCCTTGAGCGCGGCTCGGCCCGTATCCCGACGGCGGTTCGGCGACATCGGCTTCTAGGTCTTGGCGGCTCGACCAGCGGTATTACGGGCCTCGGCGGCGGCTCGCTCACATCGACGGCGGTTCGGTTATCATGGTTCTTCGGTCGTGCGTGACCTCGACCCCTTATACCAAACAGCGGGTAGCGAGAGTTGGGCGTCACGCCCTTACCCGAGCACGGTATTCGGTACATGGTCTCGGCGGCTCGGCCATTGGTTTCACGGGCCTAGCGTCTCAACCCCCGATTACGGACGTCGGCAGCAGCGAATCGGGCGTCTCCTCGACCCCTTTATCGACGGCGGTTGGTTATTCTTTCCACGGTCTTGGCGGTGCTTCGACCATCGCGGTATTGGGCCTCGGCGGCTCATATCCGGCGGTTCGGTTATCATGGTTTTCCAGGTCGTGTGCGTGACCTCGACCCCTTATTACCAAACGACGGGTCGGTAACAGGGAGTTGGGCGTCACCGCCTTACCCGAGTCGGTACATGGTCTCGGCGGCTCGGCCATTGGTTTTAGTCTCAACCGATTACGGACGTCGGCACGGGCGTCTCTCGACCCCCTTTATCCCGAGCGGTTCGATTCTGAGATCTCGAGCTCGATCGATCGTATGACACGACACGGCAGAACCTCCGCCCGAGATCTCAGTCGGCAACCAGGTTTTCCGAGCAACACCCCCCAATCCTCAAGATCGTCCCGCAGGAGTGGCTTTTTGAGGGGGGGTAGTGTTAGGGGTATTGAGTATGTCGTGACACGGTCTTGATCCCCTCCTGCGCTCCATTGCTCCACGATTTGATCGCCCGACGTCGCTTCTCCTCGGCATCGCCCAACTACCGCCAAGTTGACCACGGCACCGGCTGCGTGAGTGTCGAGCCCAGACGCCACTGCAGACATAAGCATGCCCTCCGTCCGACCTATTTAAGCCGAATAGGTAAGACAAGGAAGGAAGGTCGACAGACTGAAAAAGAAGGAAAGGAGACTCGATTCATCCCAAGAACACTCCGAGAGGTGAGTAGACTCGGACACCCCCGCAATTCTCTCTGGGGAACTCTGGCCGAGGCGGGCGTCACGACTTGACCGGCGAAGGGGTCGGGCGGAGCATCCGACCCGCCTTGCTGCAGGTCTCGTTCTCGACGACTGGAGCGTGCCGCCGCCTTTCGGAGCGGGTCGGGAGGCGGGAGCAGGAGCCATCGACGGGCCCGAACCGTACCGAGACGACCCCCCGGTTTCCGGATTCTGCGCCGTGCGACCCGGGGTCACGGTAAAAAGTTGTTTCCCCTAACACTCCTCAAACAGTTTGTAGAGATGCAGGAGTATGTATCTAGTATCCATGTTTTCATATTATCTCTATAACTCAGGAGTCATAGAGGCCAACATGTAACATTGAGCGAGAGTGAAACCATCTATATACTTCGCATATCGGGTAAACTCTTCCTGAGGTGCTCCTACCTCAAGTTGGGGTATGATCGTATCTAGGATATATACGATTTTCCCTACTGTGAGAACTATTCTCATGTTATAGAGTCAATCCGCATAGTTCAAACCAATGAGGTAGTTGGCATTAAGTATGCCACGTAGAGGGTTTGATAGCGATATATTTCTGATAAACAGGAGATGTAGCATAAGTAAATAACATGTAGATTTTGTAAAAAAATAAACAATCAAGATATAGACTTCTATCTTGACGTGCTCCCACTATATTTCTAGCGAGTCACGTGACACCTTTAGCACATGAAATAGAAGTCTCCGGCAGACTTCTAGTGGGGATTGAGATCTAATCGGCGTCTTAGTGTAACCTCGAGGGACTCGACCAATCACACTAAGCCCAAAAAGGTAGGCAACTCTTGTCAATCACATTTCCTTGTGATTCTCATCCTATTCGACCTCCGAATCACTATGGTCTCGAGGGACTCGACTAACCATGATGTTCAATTAAGTCATCACCATCGTTACAAGATGAGTCGGATTCAATGATATACTCTCGAGAGACTCGACCAAGCATACCATGTTCTCAAGTCACCGGTGACATCTCTATGTCATAGGCAAGATAGAGAAATGTGAAATAGGTGAGCCTCGAGAGACTCGACCAACTCAACCTACGTCGGGAATTGGTTCCTACCTATAAAGATAGAAGGCCACATGGGTCAATCTTGTTAGGGATCGAGCGACGCTAAGAGGGGGGGGGTGAATTAGTGTAGCAGTAAAGAACAATAAACTTTTGACGATTTAAAATAGTTCGAAAAACTTCGTACGAAAAGAATAACGTTTCGATTAAAACCGTTTCGATTGCATTTTAACTTGAAGGAATACGTAAGGAGGAGACAAAGAAGTAGAGCATCAAAGTAAAGATGGTTTGCAGTAATGTAAATGACAATAAGATAAATGTAAATCGATTTATAGTAGTTCGGTCATACGACCTACGTCCACTCTCGATTCCTCTTCACTTGAGACCACCGGATTTTTCACTAGCTATCCTCCTTCCAACGGGCGAGGATGAACTCTCTTACAGCACCTCTCCTTTTGACGAGCTTAGGAGATAACCCTTACAAGGCCTCTTACCCCTCTCTTGGACTAGAACACACTTAAAGCTTAGAGGGAAGATTTTGATACTATTTCAAGAGAGTTTTTCCTTTTTCTTTCTCAGTTCTAGACCCCCTTTCAACCATGAATGAGAGAGATATTTATAGGCCTCAAGAGGATTCAAATTTAAAGTCCAAATTTGAATCACTTTCGATTTTTCCGGTGCTAGCGGTGCCACCGCCTGTCAGTGTTTGATTTTGACAGTGTACGGACAGTGCCACCGCCCGAGCCTTTTCAACACACTAGTTTGGGCCTTAAACTCGGCCCAAACCGGTCTAAAACAAGGCCCAATTGGCCCCTACTTGGGTTATAGGATTAACACCTAATCCTAACCCAAATTAACATGCTAACTATGAAATTAAAGACATTTCCTAAGCTATTACAAAGTTCGACAAGTCAAGACTTCTTCCGGCGAGCTTCCGGTGAACTTCCGGTGGTCTTCCGACGAACCCTCGGAAACCATTCTACGGACTCCCGGCAAGCTCCTGGACTTCACGATGATCTTGGCGAGTTCCAACAAGCTTCTTTGGCAAGCTCCGCGAACTTCCGACGAACCTTTCGGTGAACTTCCGAAAACCCTTCGGCAAGCTCCCTACTCGTTCTCGGCTAGTTCCGATAGCACTCCCAATGAATCTTCAGACTTCCGTCGAACTCTCGAACTCCCAACAATCCATCACACTTGTCTTCCGGCACTTTGTTTCGCTTTACATCTTCATCGTTATCGTAGTTAATCCTGCACACACACAAACAAAAACTCTACTTCGATTTAGATAGTTATTACAATGCGAATTGACATTCAGTTGCCCAGCATGTTATTGGTCGGTGCTTCTTCCGATTCTTCGACACATCGTCCTCCCTTGCGTTTTGTTGTCCAATCGGCGGTTGACCTTCGCAATCCCGATATCCTTGGCGTAACACTCTCTTCTTCGCCCGATACCCGACGTACGAAGCCTTCTACCGATTGTCAACCGAACCTCCGGCTCAACATTTAATATCCTGACGTGATCACCCGACGCAACGTCAATTCCTCCAGCGTCAACTGTCTAATCCTGATCGATAGTAGACCTGCGTAACTCAAAACATAGTTAGACCACAAAACACAATCAATTAGTTTCATCATCAAAATCCGAGATTCAACAAATCTAATTGCCTCACGCTTACTAACTTAATATTATCATAGGAGAGGATTTAGGTTCGGTCTCATGATATAACGTGTCACACATATACATATTTAATATATATTTATATCGCATGCAAATATATATACTTATCTAGTAGGTGTATAGCAATCACATGCTCAGGCACACCAGATGATCATGGACCTTAACCTAATATGATCAAGCCCGAGTCAGTAGACCTAATCATTTACATCAGGATCTATGTATATTGGTGCATCTCTACGCCCGGTGATCATCCATCTCGTCATTATCGGATCTGTCGGCACCTCGATGCATCTCCATACGTCGCGATCGTCTGAATCGGCCTCAAGGATCCTACTTCCACCTCCAAGCTTCCGCGTGTCTCTTTGTGTAATTACAACATAATTACAGGCACGCAAGCCCGACAATCAATAAAAAATGAAGGCTCGCAAGTCCCAATAATAATAATCACATACACATATCATATAGTCCATGATCATTTTCCCACATCACATATCATATGTATATATCGTATAGGATTACTAGATAAATAATAATAGTTAATTAAACTTTTAAAATAATTAAAATTTTGAAATCAGGGACATGTAGGGAATTTTATAAATTATCAATGGTATTTTGATAATTTTGATTCATAGGGGGCAAACCTATCCTTTTGCCCATTCGACCCTAAACAAAGTCAACTATCGCCTTGCAGCGTCGCCTCGCGTAGGCGGTGGGCAGCCGCAGACTAGCGATCGCCAGTCGGCGTCACCTTGCAGGCAGCCGGCTCGCGTAGCCTGCCTTGCACGCATCGACGACTACCACCTTGTGCAGGTAGTCGCAACCTTTGTGGCTGCTGCCCTGCACCTGCAAGCAACTGCCGCTTTGCGTAGGCAATCGCAACCATTGCTGTCGCCTTATGTAGGTGGCTACTGTGTACAAGGCAGCCAGCCCGCAGGTGGCCTATGTGCATGTGGGCAGGCTACATCCTTGCAAATGGATGCTGCTCTTGCTGCAAGTAGGTCGCTTGCAGGCACCTTGCCCGTCGACGCTGCCTCGACAAATAAGCAATTCTTCCATAACTTTTGTGTGCACACTGCTTCCGGTCGATCCATCGGGTAGCAATAGTTACTGTCTCTTTTTACCTTCATTTACGTGAACAAATTTGACATAGAAGGATTGCTCTAAAATACCTTTCATCAGTAAGATAAAGCGCTTCTCGGATATGAAAACTACGTTAAACGCAGCAAGAATATGTAAAATAAATCTACGCGATTAAACACAACATATACAGTTTATAAGTCAATCATCACACAATGAACCTGGCTCTAATACAACTGTTGGGAAATCTCAAATTGGCATCTCACGCACAGTGAAAAGCAAAAACAAAACTAGATTTCCTATAGTTAAGTATATGGTTGTTGTGCGACGATTGATGCGCAAAAGAATCGTAAATCTAAAAAATCACATGTATCATGTTAAAAGCATTACCTAGAGAGATCATATATCCTTGAAATTTTTAAATCCGATGAAAATGATGAAGGAGCACTAGCGTACTCCTCTCTAGCAGTAATCTACATAGCAGACACAACAATGACGCTCCTCAGATCACCGCGGGATCTCCCTCTCCATATGCACCACAAGACTACCGAAGCCAAGGAGGAGAAGAGGTGGCTAAAGAGAATAGGAGGGGTGACCACCAATAGCTCTAGCCTATGAACCATTAAGTTCCTTCTATTTATAGAGGTTTATTAAGCTTATCCTTAATGGATCCTATTCACATTGGATCTCTGTCTAATTGGATCTTATCTAATCATCTAATTCGATCTCTATCCAATCATCCAATTCGATCTCATCCACAAGATCCAAACTAGGGGCTCCGTAGATATCTCATATCCGTACCTTTACTCGTCATAATATCCACCTAATGTGTGTGACCCTCTAGGCCCGATACCGAGCTGGCCATGAGTCATTCTCGTTAGAACTTCTTCTGACTTAGAACTCCTTCTGATATAGTGAATTATTATCTTCATAATAATTCACTCGACTCATCGACTATAGACGTACTAAGCCACTATGCCATAGTCCCTAGATAATATAGGAGGATCTAATCCATCGGACCATCTATCCTCAGTTATCATGTATCTATAGTCCCTCATCCAAGTAATATCCTAGAGACCGTATATTGGGTATGGTAATGTCAGGCCCATATGGAATCCTATCCGAGTATTGCTCTAATCGAATTCTCCCATAAAACTCCTCTCTTATTCCGAACGATCCTAGCTAGGGATTTTTTGAGCAAGTACACGCGGGATATTCCTCTCATGATATCGAGAATGGATGATCCTCTATTGACACTCAATTGCCTTCGTAAGGTTGGCTACCATTCTCGAGAACCGATTGTACCAGATCTAGAGCTTTCCAAACCTGTAAATCCGGTATCAAAGAATAGAGTACTAATACAAGACATCTTTGGTGTTTTAAGTCTAAGAACCATATACATAACTTGGACTATGGAATCGCTATCTAACATCATGTATCATTAACCATCCAACATTTCATAAGCGGATCGATCAGTAGACTCATTCTCCAATAAACACCTGTACTATACCTCTAGTGTCCCCACACAAGCGACTATAAGACCAGTCGCCTCCATCATATAGACGAGTATACAACGTACCAATCTATCCGGTTATCTTGATGTCATTTTCGAATAACCTATGACCAAGATGATTTAGGATCTATATTTAAAGATATATCGGTCTCATTATCGTGATCTCATCATGATCCGACTCTTATTGCACAAATCCAATGATATCTAATATTTATCCAGATAATGTAAGAAATACCAGTAATAATAACTAAAGAGATCGATGCAACGTGTCATAAATACCATCACTCATATGATTAACTTGTAGGACACCTATAACTAATAAATAGATCATCAAAATATGTCTTTTCTCTCTCTTTTCCTAGTATTATTACCAAAACGCTTTCTTCATTATTCATCTTCTAATTTTATAGTTTATATCTTTCAAAGGCGCAAGCATATCATTAAAAAAATTTATTTTTAAGTTAAAAATGAAATGTTATCTTCTTTAAAGAAGGATGTAACAAATGATTTATTTAATTTGATAAATTATATATGCTTCCTTATTTCTTATCTGTGGGCATAAGACATTGCAATGAATCATCAGAAAATAATTTGTTTTATATACATATTGTTCGAGTGGCGTGTCTTTTTTTTTTTTTTTTTTTTGCCCGATGGCACAACGTTCCCTGAAATGTTGCAAAAACACCCCCTTATCTTTTTGTTTTTTATACATTACTTCAAAACAAAGGTTCCCTCCAATGTTGCATAAATTACACCTTTTTAATTCTTCCACATAAATTTATACATATATACACATATGGTGTTGCATATATCATGCTTCTTTTAATTCTTCCACATATATTTATTACATATACACACAAATCTGATGAAATCTTCAAGTCACGACTCGATCAAATCTGATCTTATACTCAATCAAGAAAAGATATTAAGAAAAAAAAAGGCCTCGATCACTACAGTACTACTCATGGTTATACACAAGCTTCCCTGCAATGTTGCAGGGCCAGGTTATTGAATAAAAGTAGGGAGGGGGTTGCGGGGCAGTTCATCCATGAAGAACTATTCTGGGATCCAGTTGCCCACTGCAGTAGCTTGATGAGACGATACTAAGCTCCTGGCATCCTGTCCACTCTTCAAGAGGCTTCAGAATCACAGGGGCTTCCGTGACAGCCGAATCGATGCACAGCATGGCTTTGTAATCCTCATCGCCAAAATCTGGCAAAGCCTTGGCTTTCTTATTCCAGGGGTTCCATACTCCTGCATCGGATAGAGGAACCACAAAGTCAAAAAGATTGATCCCTACAGGAAAGACCAACCTCGCTTATCAATTGAAAAAATGGTGAAGAGCCAAGCCTGCTTACCAGCATCAGGTAGGCACTCTTTTCTCAGCACCAAAGTTCGTTTCTTCTCGTGATCTATGATGGCAATCTTGGCTGGGGTCCTTAGGTACACCCGGTCCACCTGCCAGATGGAGCACAGTTATTCAATATTACAGACATGTTATGTTTGATCTTCTATAACTGAGAAGAATGATCACAAGCAACATGATTTATCATGTGGTAATATTCCGTGAAATGGTGAATTAATCTTCGGAGTGATAGAGCTGGAATGAAGAAGAGCCCAGACGAGAACTCGTAAGTTTGGATGGTCATCATCATCCAAAGGAAAAACAATCAGTTTCGAAATATTTACAGATCAATATGAAATATAGCGGTTTGGAACTCTTACTAGCTAGAATAAACATGTTGAGGAAACTTCATGGATTGTTCAGAAAATTTAGTGGGTTCAAACTTAAGACAAACTCAGAATTGGTGCCATATCCCTCAGAAGGAATCATGCCAAGAAAAACTACTACTAAATCTAGAATTCTATCTACCATGTTGCTGAACTTGTCGGGGATGATGCAGGAGTTCTTAAGACAGAAGATCTGACAATCTTAAGCACTTAACTGCTACTTAAATGAACAAGGATCACATCGAGACAAATTATGTCACCTGTTTGTCATTGCCATATTTGATTAGTAAAGAAAGATTAATAGTAAGATACCACTAATTTACTGTCACAGGATTTTTCCAACAATTAAGGGAGATTATCTATATACTGCTAACAACATTTAAGTACTATGATGTGGATTATGCTTCTTAACTTATATACTGTCATGATGAATGTAGTCTATATATAAAATATCAGTATCTGAAAGGCTCCATTGTACAGATTAATGCCAAATCAAACATGTATCGCATTGTGCATAAATGCAAACGACTTGAAGAGACAACTACGGGTACCTCTCCATCAAATGTAAGTGCATCACCCTGCTCTGTAAACCTCTCTCCATTTTCAAGATTATCCAAATAGTCGAGCGTTTCCAATCCCTCGACACGAATCTCACTGTAAACAAAAAAATCATTTAAGAATAAAAATGAAAAAGAAGATATTTGTGCCACAAAATCATCATACTGCTAAGTATATGATAAGGGTCGGAAAAGAGAAAAAAATGCTATCGATGATATGATGAAGCTGTCGAATTTATGAAGCCACCAAATTTTAAGAAAGAAGATATTGTAGTGTATGCACACCTGACATCTGAGACAGACAGGTAATTTTGGATTGCAAAAGTGAATGAGAAGTCCTTGCTACCGGTATTTCTCACACGAGGAATCAAAGTCAGCTTACTAGGATGCAGAATAACACGAAGTCGCAGTTCAAAGCTGCATAAACATCAAACAAAAGGTAACCATTTGTAAGCTAGGATGGTCATCTGCTTATCAGAGATCATATAGATGAATCCACTTCTCAAATATTACCTATGTGGCCATGTCTTCAGATCCTCATCTGTGGACTTCAAAATCAGGTCCACCGAAGAATGATTGTTAGATCGTGGCAGTGGGGATGGGCAAGTGTCCAATTCCCATAATCTGTTTCTAGCAAATCCATGCCGCTCCGGATAACCTAAATTGTCAAACTGTGGCTTGGAATCAATTAAATGTCCCCTATAGAGAGAACAAAAACATAAAATCTAAATCAAGCAAAAAACCTACCTGCGGGAAGCAGATCGGTATTCCTCCTCTGATTGGCTTAGGTGACTTTGTGCTAGCCTAAAAGACAGAGAACCAACTTCAAGTTCAAATCTTGGAGCATGTTAACAGATCAAAATTCAAGCATTCTTTGGTTTAGACAATGTCAGATGTTAAGGTTAAGAAACGAAATCTAAAGGTACTTGGCGATCGTCTACTTTGTTCTTGAGCTAAAAAGGGATGTAAGGTAGTAAAATAAATCTCAAAGGCCCAGTTTGGACCAATAAGGAAGTCAAGTCTTCGCCTAATAGTAAATAATAGAACTCTGTGATCAAGTGTACACAAAAAGAGATGTACCAAGTACCTTTGCGCTCACAAAAAGAAGCTCCTCTCGCTTTTCGTTCTTCCAGGACAGAACTTGTCCACCATAAAGATGAATCTAAGATAGAAAACATCGTTTGCAACAATCAGATGACATGACGTGGATGACGATAACGATGATGATGATGATATGTCGACAAAGTGGTAGTTGTCGCAAAAGGAAGTACTTGACATCCGGCAATAGCATCAAAATCAACATCACCAGCGCAATCAACCAGAAGAAGAAGAAGAGGGGTGGGGGGGGTCAAGTAGCGAACCACTGCGGAAGAGCCGGCAGGCTCCGTCAGGATGATCCTGGGCAACCCATCGCCCTCGTTGACGACGCTCCACGACATCCTTATCACGACGCTTCGCCTCGATGCGCAGAAGCTGACGATGATCGGGATTTATCGAGGGGGCGAATCAGGGGGGGCGCAACCCTACGGTATCGGCGTCTCTTCTTCCGAGAAGGTGGGACGGCCCAAAAATCTCGGGAAGGCAAACGATCGCGGAGGAGGGGGAACAAAGAAGGTAGGTCGATTCGGTGAGTGAGGCCGCGTCGCATCGCGTCACAGTTGGAGACGGCATTATGTGAGGAGACGTGGAAGCTGGCAAGAACGCGGTGAGAGGGAGACAGTTTGGTGGTCTCCAACGAACGCGGCGAAGGGGGAAAAGGGATTATTGGGGTTTATTTACGTATTTATGAAATGTCGTTTCTACCCCTACCGGTATTATTATCTCATACTTGTTCTTTAAACATTAAAATATTCCATAAGCATCCATCATATTGTTCTTAATTACTTTATCTTCATAATAATTTTAAGAGTAATAATGTCAATTATAAACTAAACATGAATCTTGGACTAGCATTTATATATGTTAAAATACTACTTAGAGGAACATAATACGAAAATAATCAATGTATTTTTCAGGGGAAATTTTGATATTGTTCTCAAGCAACAAATATTGGGATAGTTGTCCTCAATTTCATGGCAAGGAAAAAGGAACACAGTGCAAATATAATAAGAGGAATGCAAGAACCATTGTTTATATGATTAAAAGAACTGTCAATTAGTGCTTCCATTGCAAGGAACTGTGACACATGCTTGACATGAGCATTTTATATGCCTTCAAGATAAGTTACAGCTGTACACACTAAATAAGTTGAGCACTTTATTGGTAATAGCTGTACATCCTGCATACCTAAATGAAGCATTAAAACAACTCATGCTTCAAGATATGTCCCAAAGACACCAAACCTCCTTCCATTAGAGATAATAGTGGCCTTAGAGAGATCACCAATTACCCTTTAAATATGCTCAGAATTATTTAGTGACTTGCTTACACAAGAAAGAAGGTTGGGATCCATCATGATCATTCATTTAAAACAAGAACAGAGGTAGGTTAATATTTCATATATGGGGGGGGCACGAACAAGAAGACAACAAACCAATTCGACGCTAAGGGAAGTCATACTTCTTATATGTGAAAAGGAAAAAAAAATAAAAGATGTATGATAATGGAGAAAATTTAAGTAATGCTTGTATCATAACTCAAACTCAGAGACTAACATTAAAACTCCATGTGAAGTCTCAGAGAATTCAGTCCCTCCTATTCTCCCCTTCACAAACATTCATCTCCCCCATAAAAGATCTCAACCATCCATAGATGATGGCCTCCATCGGTTAGTTTGGGCTGCACCGAGTGCGGAAAGACTACAACAGATCCACACACGATACAAAGGCAAAAAAAGTTCAAATGTTACATGAAACTACAACAGAAGAAAGTTCACAGTGACTCATTATCATCACCTACAATCTGCAAAACAACCCAAAGATCGAAAGGAAAAAAAAACATAACGTACAAATGATGATGACTCTGTTATTTAATACACATACCAATACAACAACAATATGGCACAGAATGTTCATAATAGTAGTATTACTCTCCGGCTTTTTATTGCTTCCCTGAACATGTGCAATTTTCTTGTTCTTGCTTAAGCTTCTGGAGAAACAAAACAGAGGATAACCTTGAGTCATTATATCTGATATACTAGTCAATCATGAAACAAGCAAGAAGACCCTTTCTGTGAGCTAAGTTGTCAGTTCCAGGTAAAGACTGCGCTGGACAATAGATACAAGAATGGAAGTGCATATCCTGTCTTAAAAGGGGGTAAAATGCAAATAATTGAACGGCATTGATGTCCTTTTAAGCACAGATACAATGTTTGAAAGTTTTTCTAAATAGTTGTTGGGATTTGGGCTTCAGTCTTTATTCTCAATAGAAGATATAACCATCAGCAACTATTTATTCCTGAAAATGCCATATTTTAGTGGAACCATTGATACTGCAGAGAAGCACAACATGCGTGAATAGGCAAGTTTTTGTTACAGTTTATGACCAAGAGATCTCGTGATTTAAACATAAAATTTGTATTGTTGGAAAATCACAACTAATTTTAAAATTATACATGTTTGTGATACCAGAAGAAGAGAGGGAAAAGATTTATTGGGAAGGAAGAAGGAAATCAGAAAGTTTCTATTTAAATTTTATTACTTATATTTGGTAAAGATGACTCCACACTTCCTTGATACCCCTCAAAGGCAGTTTGTTTAAGTTGAAAGCATGCATAAGCACCTATTCGGGTTGAATCAATCAACTTTCTTCGACAGCTTCACAGGTACAACATGTACGGCTAAGGTGAAGGAAAAGAAACACAAAAGAGCAACAATGTGAAGGAACATTGACAATGTTTATGTATCTGTTGGTATGATTAAGATGAAATCTAGCAAGATAAGACAACTGATGGACACACAATTTTCTACAAATATTAAGTTATTTTATCCCAACTGGTAACATCTAGACACAGTCTTTGCCTGGTATGATCCTATAACTGCATTGTTCAGAAAAGTAAATGTTTTCAGTATGCACCTGAACTTGGCTCTGAAGCTCTTTGATGTGCTGAATTGCCAGCTCCAACATGTCCGAGGTGCTCGTTTGCTTCAATGAATTTGACAATAAAATCATCACTTATGTAAGAAATGATAAGCAGTGAGTAATCAGATGAGACTAAGATTTGTGCAAAATCTATTTACCAGATAATCTTTATTCATCTAAATTATGATGGAAGGATATAACCTTCATCAACTTCTAAACAAAGTGTTTTACACATGTCATTTTACCTTGTCCATATTAGGCACAATATCTTGCAATTTCCGCAACCTTTTACTAATTCGAGTTCTCCTCTCCTTACAAAGACAATAAGAGTAAGTTCAGAATAAGTTATGTTCTGCTTGTAACAAAAAGAGACAAATATCAAGTATAAATAGCACATACAACAGAAAGCTGGTGCAAGAAACAACTGCAGAGCTTGTATTTTTCACTTTCAAGATTCATGTATAAGAAATAAAACATCACAGAGAATGCTTAAAAGAGAGAAAATAAGAGATCAATCTGAGGCTGAGCTAACCCTCTCAGCAATAATCCGGGGATGTGTGGCACAACCACGCTTTGCTCGGACTCTGCAAGGCACATAAGTGCCTTGCAGAGCCAATGGAAAAAGATATGACAGATAACAGATGCAGGATCCACATATGTGCTTGTATTTTTCACTTTCAAGATTCATATATAAGAAATACAGCATCACAGAGAATGCTTAAAAGAGAGAAAATAAGAGATCAGTCTGAGGCTAAGCTAACCCTCTCAGCAATGCTCCGGGGATGTGTGGCACAACCACGCTTTGCTCGGACTCTGCAAGGCACTGAATCTTGTTGGACTTGAAGGTACTTCTCTAGAGCAGACATTTCTGATGAAGTTCTTGGAAAGCTAAACTGTAATCATTCAAGAAAATCCCCTGATTAACAGAATTCATGTTGAATTAAGAATAAATTGATATGAAGTCAAAGGCAAAACAAGATCCAAGATACTGAGATGTAATCAAGAATCTGGCTATTTATTAAAAAGGGTGAGTGACCAACTTAAGCAACAACCAAGGTCCAATAAAGACATTATGTCCAAATTGCTAATCAGCAATTCTTAACATTCATAGACATCTCTAATTTGTCACTGTGTTCCATTCTCCACAACATACCTGAGAGGCAATGTTACTGAGACCAGTGGCCATATCACCAGTATTATCTTTGGCCTGTTTATTAGGTGGAGCAGAAAACGCAATTGAATTGTTATCCTCCCACGAGCCCAGCTGAAAATTGCCAGAAATGTAGGATTGGCCAGCATGCCCAGCTGCCTCATCCGAGCTGTTGCAGCATGTATCATTCTCTCCTATTTCTGGAATGCTCAATTCTGAGATTTGTGACAGTGAATCTCTTGAAAAACTCCATTGGGACCTCAACCTTCTATTTGTAGATGCATGAATGCTGTCAGTGCCTGTTTGAGAGTAATTAGCAGACACCCTTGTAGTGGAAACACCTATATTTAGTAACAGAAATTTTAATCAACAATGAAAGAGTTAATAAAAAAGTTATTCATTATTAGCAGGAGATCAGTGCTTCCAAGACAAATAAACAGATTCAAAATGCAGATCAAGTCATTTGATAGAATTATTTGGCATTTATTAACAACATTGTGTATGATAATTATTCCTTGAACTATTAGCACTTTGAGTAGAACAAAAAATAAATTAATATATGTGCTTTTACAGATTGGATCTTGACATTCCAGGACAACAAGAAAGCTAAAAATTAATCCAACAGTTGATTCGTCATGACTTGAGTATTTCAATTTGTCATTCACAAGCTGTTTTATTAAAAAGCAAAACTTTGTAGAACGAGATCGTCAAACAATAAGCAGAAGCTTATTATGTTATTTGCAGTCAAGCATTACATATTATAATTGAACAATGTCTCCATGGCTTTTAGTTATAGCAACAACGTTGAATGTTCTATAAGATGAAGATGAAGAAAATACAATAAAAAATTAATTACTATCATGTCCCCTTGTTGTTTAGGAGCTGAACTAAAAATTAAACCAAGAAAATTTTAGTCAGCTCACTAAACAGAACAAAAATTTAAATCATTAGCCATACGATGTGATCCAGCATAACCTTTGGGCAGTGTGGGCTATCTTTTATTTTATGTGACAGTGATCAGAAAATTTAGCTGTTCATATTGTATTATTACAATGGCCAGATAAAATTTAGTAGTTTGTATCAATGATTGAAATTTCGTACCATATTGGAGTTTCGAGGTTTGTCCGGTATGGTACGTACCGGTATGTACCATTGGTACGCTAGGACATATCGATGGTACACCCTAACATCATAAAAATACCTTCACCTACCACGCTAGGCCGTACCGATCGATATATCTCGGTAACGGTCGAAATCTGGGGCGGTACCGGTTGGTACACCTCAGTACCGATCGATATGCCTCGGTACCAGTCGAAACACTAGTACCGCTTGGTAGAGGGCAGTCTGCGTACCGGTATCCTCTCGGACTGGTACGTACCGCCCATACCGGACAGTACATATCGAAATTGAGAACCTTGGTTCGTATTGTATTAACTATAAATTGTTAGAAAGAACAAATAACAAAAGAAGGGAAAATCTGAGCATGAAGGCGCTGGCATGCTATGCAACTGGACTCATGCCACCAGTCCAGTAAATTATTATGTATATTTAGTGCATCGTAAGTGGCAAGTTCTATGCACCTAAAGGACCCACAAAAAACTGGCACATGGTAAGTGCCGGTTTCCAAAAGATTTTGTGATTGTATGTCTCTTCCACACGAGCTGATCTAAATTACAGATCAAAATATATGGCATTCACGGTTGACATTGATCTTCACAGTTCTCATAGGTTGGTCCAAAATATCAATGGGCTACTAATAATAATCAGGAAAGCTACATCTCTCAACCAAATATCAGAATCAAAAAGGAAAGTATCCAGAAAAAAATGTTCCAGAAGAGAGAGAGAGAACCTCGGTTGTCTCAAGGAGCCCCATAACAAATATTTTTTTATGCAACTAAATGAATATCATCGTTCCTTGAGCCATGAATTATAGTTAAACAAATCAGGTGAGTTAATAGTTAGACGGTAAAATGACTTATGCAATGTGTGAGTGAAACTAGACTCTTCTCAGTTTATCAAGATCCTCAACAGATCGATGGCTCCTCCATGCTCCTACAGAACGTCCCTGGAGATTGTCTCTATCTCCCTCAAATAACAAATGTAGTTAAGAGGACTCACATATCTCGGGGTGTTAATCAGGCTGGTCATTCCTTGGCTAATTTGCTCAAACTTAGACAGCACCCAAGATATGGGTTTCCAATCTCCCATGACTTTTTGTTTAATGTTGTCTCTGATGTTGTTGTATGAGATGTAACTCCAGAATAGGTCTAAATGAATTCTTCCTTTTACAAAAAAAGGGAGAAAATAGTTAATTGTGAAAGAAAAAGTGTTTTGAATATACATAAAAGCTAAAGCATGAATATTCAAAGTTTAAACATTAAAATAATCACTCGTGCAACTACACATGCAACCTTCCATCTTCCCTTTGAAAAACAAAATTATCTGTTTTTTATATTTAAAAGTTCAAAGTCCACCAAAGGCTTTGGTCAATTAATCGACGTCAGATATTATCAGGACAAAAGCGTTCCATCGTGATGTTGATCTCATTGGCATCAGGTTTGCACACACTAATCACCTGATAACGATTCAGCAGGTGAAATCTAATGACCAACCTAACATAAGAACAATCCTTACTTGCGTTCTGCATGACAATCGTTCATCAATAACTGGAGATGTTACCATCGTGTCAGCTAAGCTAGATAAACAAGTGTATAGTAAGCGACTAATAATTCTGGGCTTGGATAAGTCTAATTATCTCCATCTTGTTTTACTATTTCATAGTCATTTGATCCATGAGTCATGGTTCTGATGCCACTCACTCCTGGTCACAATAATTTTCTCTTTCTTGCAGCACCAACCATAAACTGAATGAAGCAATCATAGTCCACATGACACATGAGCCTAGCCAGCCGTATCCCCTTGTGGGCTCCTCTTCGAGTTCATTCCACCCAGCACATGCATCCCAAGCCTTTTTTTGTGTCTACCTCGTCGTCCAGATCCATAACCACGCACGACGACAGACTCGTGCACCGTGCTCGAATCAAGGGCCAGCAAGAGGCCGGCACACGATCTATTCTACTCGAGATCACAGGAGCAAGAGAGACTAACCGTGATCCGTTAGGGGATGGGAGAAGAACCCCGCGGGCGAGCTGCTGTGGCGGACCAAGAGGGACCCGCCCGCCGACAGGTGGAGATCCCCGGCGCGGTACGACGCTTGCGGGCATCCCCCGACGCCGCCGGCGGAGTCCCGGCATCCAGACTCGGACGTGGGGCTGGACGATTCGCAGGCGAAGAACCGGCCCACCATCCCCTCCGACCCGGCGCCGACAGCCGACGGCTCCCCTCCTCCTCCCCCGCCTGCGATGGCCGAGTCGGCGAGCCCGGAGAGGAACGAGCCCGGCGCCGATCCGTACCGGGAGAGCCCCTCTAGCGGCCCCATCGAGCCCGATTTGGTCCCGCCGTACGGGGAACGGTTCATGGCAGCCCCGCGCGGAGACGTGCGCGTGTGGAAGGCCCATCAGGTCCGATTGGTCCCCGCCGGTCGGGAGCAGTTCATAGCAGCCGCGTGGGACGTGCGCGATGCGAGCGAGAAGGCGAGTGGCGAACCAAGCGACCAGGGGCAAAGAGGGTGTCGACGCGAGGGGAGGAATAGCCAGCGGAATAAGGAGTGAGGCCCATCCGTCTTATTGTGAAGGCTGGAGTAGTGCCAGTGGAGTAGAGGGGAATAGCCAGCGGAGTTGTATCAGTTGGACTCCAGCATTGATTGCTTCCTTGAAGGGCTTCCCATGTGGCGCCTTGTGGGGTGCGCACGAATCTTGCGTTGGACACCGACCCACTCAGCATTGAGTTAAGCCACCTCAATTTAAAATGGGTCAAACATATATATATATATATATATATATATATATATATATATATTCCTTATTTTTCTGACCTAAGAAAACCTACTTTTTCTCTTAGCTTAGCTTTATCAGCATGCGACTTTAAAGTATCAAAAATATGATGTCAAATAAATAATAATTTTATAATAATAAGCATAATCTAAAGAGTTTTTAGAAAAAATGAAGAAAAAAATTTATATCCCCTGCATTTGTATCTCATATTTTAAAATATTTAAATTGATATATTTTAAATATACATTTATATAATGAATTTACTTATTTAGACATTTGCAAATTGATACATTTATGCGTCTTGCTTAAGATAATGAGCTTATTATTTAGAGTCTCATTTTTGTTATTTATAATCTGAATTTTAAATATTCGTAAGTTATCCCTTTATAAATAGTTATATATGCTCTTATTTTATAATCCAATGCTAATAAAATTCTTTTTACTCCTTCCCTACAATCTTTTTTCTTCTTCTTTTTCATTTTCCTCTTCTAATCGCGAGATGACATAAAATGATGTAAAAAAAGATAGATGATAAAAATAAGATAATCTAAAGATTAAAAAAAAAAGAGAGATAAGAAATAGTTTTTCATATTTATTTACATTGTTTATTTTTAGGGTCTCCACATGTTCTGAGTCAACTAGATTGACTTAGAAATGTTAGTAGAAATTAACTACAGCATTAATTATTTTTTCATTCAGGTGTTAATACAAATTAATGACATAAATACTGAACCCATAATGTTTATTATATTTTTTTAGATCATATATTCTACAATAGTCCAGAAGACATCGGTTAAGTGCATCAACCAAGAACACGTTATCTTCAGACATTTGCAAAAGTCTTTTGTGCATTTATGAAATATTCAAAAATAAATAAATAAATAAATAAAGAGATTGTGAATAGTAAATTATTGTTTTTATTATTCATTAAAAAAAGATTATAAATAGTGAAAAAGAAAAATTTTAAATAGGAACGTCGTAAAAGAATGTGTACTTGATGCACTGCATCAAGTGATTCATCGTCATCATCAATGCACGCTTGGTTTCTGCACCATCCTGTTTTAACGTACTTTTTATTCTTTATTTCGGCATAGATAATATTATTTTTTTTTCGTCTTCAAGATAAAACCACACTTGAAAAATATGTTAGGTCGATTCAATTTCATCATATCGAATTGGCGATGTCATATTATTTATATTTTGGATCCACGAGCTTATCATGTTCGTATTAGAAGCATTAGCCCATAGGGAAGCATGGCGTGCCTCGTAATCTGTCCCACGTTATCTTCTCAAGGCGACTTCACATGGCGAGCTCATCACCTCCATGTCCTTCTAAGCTGTATCAAAGTAAGTTGAGCAACTTGTAGTTGTCGTCTTACTTGTTGGATGTCGGCCATTCTTTATCTTCCCCAACTTTTGCATCGCCATTGGCTTCTTATTGATGATGTACACGTCAATGCTCCTCCAATTTCCACTGTCGATTTGGAACGCATGCGTGCTTTCACTTCGCCTTTGGAATCCAATCGGTCGTGATCTGAATCCAATTCTTCTTTGGCCTCAAAGATTACATACTCTCTCTAAAAAGAAGTTCTCAAAGTGTGCGAATCTTTAATCTTGTTTTTCTTTTAGGTTTTTTATTTTCTCATGACAAATGGTAAACTGTAAGGATGGGATTAGTGGCTGATATCATCAAAATTTATCGGATTGTGACAGTAGTGATAATGTAATTCGATTCAATGGTCCATCTATCAACGATCAAAATGGTAATTTGATCCTATCAACGATCAAAGTAATCTTTGATTTTCATAAGTGAATCTTATATATCACCATAAGTTCGATGTTTTATAAATCAAAATTCATTCAAGAATATTTTGAATACTCAAGAAAATAAGTAAACTTACATATAATATATTATATATACTGGTATAAGTTTAAAAAAATTATAAAATAAAATATCTAAACTATAAAGCTAACAATTATGGTCAAGGATATTTGGATGTGGTTATTGATCAAATATAATTCAATTAATGAATTAAACAAGCCAAGGCTTTGGTTCTCACCTGATTGTTTAAACTCGATCGAAGTATGATACTTTTAAGAGTATAAATCAAGATTATATTGAATGTCGATAAATGATCATCTACTCTCGATATCATGAGAAAAATATCCCATGTATTTTTACTCAAACAAATCCTTGGTTATGGTCATTCGGATTAAGAGAGAAAGGATTCTCCAAGAGAATCCGATTAAAGCGAGACTCGAGTAGAAATCGTATGGGCTTGATAGTACAATGCCCAAAATATGATCTTTAGGATATTAGATGAACGAAGGATTATAGGTACATGATAACTAAAGATAAATAGATTCAAAAGATTGAATTCTCCTATATCGTCTAGGGATTATAGTGTATTGGCTTAGTACTTTTATAGTCGATGAGTCAAGTGAATTATTATAGAAATAATAATTCACTGAGTCAGAAGGAATTTTAATCGATATGACTCATAATCAGCTCGATATTAGATTTAGAGAATCATACACATTTGGTAGATGCTACGACGAGTAGATGTTCGAATATGAGATATTTACTGGAGCTCCTATCTTATTAGATATCTAATAAGTCATTGAATTATTGAATCCGATCGATGATATATAATAAGAGCTAATAAAATATTATTGGGTAGAGATTCACTAATCTAAGAGGCTTGGATAATTAGATAGAGATCCAGTACTTAATATGGTATGATCCATCAGGAAACCAAAAGCCCATAGGCTAGCGCTCTCTAGGCTACCATCTTTTATTCTTCTCTCTCTTTGAGGAACGTATTTGTAGCCCTTGTCATGTGGATTACCTATAGAGAGGATGATGTTTGACCTCTTTCATTCTCTCACAAAGATTTATAAGAATTCAGGGATATACGATCTCCCTACTAAGTAACATAATTATTTTTATTATAAGTAATTTTTGGGTTTTACGGGTTTTGCGTACTAATATTTGCATGATAACGAAACTTTTTTTTTGTGAAATTTAGGATTTTTATTTTCTGTTCTTCCGCTACGCATGTGATGTCATCCTTAAATTTTTAATAAATTATATTTTTAAATCTTAATTAATAATTTTTCTTGAAAGAGCTACTTTGGGTTGTCAAATTTTACGGCGTTTAATTCTTCATTATTCAATAAGTTGGCAAAGTAGTGTTATTTAAAGTTAAAAAAATATTTTCCTATAAAAAAATATTTTTTTTCCTTTAATTATCCTCAAATAAAAATGTGGCTTTAGTATAATATGTTGACAGCCATTGTATAACATGTACGCGACGCGGCAGCTTCCAGGAGATGTCTGGGGCCGGCGCCAAGCCACGCGTCCGACTTCTGAGCCGGCATCCGACGTCAACCGCTTCCGACGCCTCCGTCGTTAATGGATATCTTCGCGGGGCCCATTTGGTGGGCCATATCCTAGCCTGGAGAGGCGAGGTATGTTAGGCGAGAAGAACAAGTACGTGGATTCCATTAAAGCACTCCATAAGGACGTGCGACCGTACATTTGGACTAAATATGAGCGCGGGCGCCATAGCGTCTCCAATTACGAGATGGTAAAGAAATGAGTAGGAATGTCCGAGTGACAGAACATTTATAATTAACCACCAGTAGCCAACCTGGAAAGAAACGGAACGAGGGAGAGGGGCGCACGGCAAAATACTTTTGAATGCGTAAAGGCCGAGCTCCGCTGGCGTCGCGAGCGGCGAGCGAGTCGTGGCTCTCTTCCTCCTCCCTCTCCTCCTCCTACTTTCCTCTCCCTCATCCTCGCGTTTCTCTTCTCGCTCCTCCCCTTTCCAAGTCCTAACTCTAACGCTCTCCCCAACCCCAACCGCGGGGGTCGGTGGCTGGAGAGAGTGAAGGGTCCCCTTGGCTTCCAGCGACCGGGTGAGGCACTCCGCTTCCGTTCTCCCCGATCTCCCTCTCCATTGTCTTTGGTTCTTCTGACTTTTTCTACATTTTATTCGTGATCCACTCTCCGATCGCTGTTGTTCGTCCCGATTTTCGATGCTTGGTTTCTTGGTTGCATTTGGTTTACGTTTAAACGTGTTTCGTCGATTTGTGTGACTCGTGATTGCTTTGGATTTTGAGAGTGTTAGCTGGAGACAAGCTATCTATTTTCGTCGATTGGGCATCATTTTGTTGGGTTTCTCCGTGTCAAACATTGTTTTTAATGTTTTATATATATATATATATATATGTATGTATATATACATATATTCATTGTGATTCTGAAGCAGCAAAACAGAAGAGAGGTTATGATTTTCTTGGAACTTCTATTTCATATATGGCTTTGCTATGATTAAAATTGGTCTGTGCAATGCCATATGCAATGATTCATACTCGATGGTAGAATGCTGCGCCTCGATCTCGAATGACAGTGCGTATCAAGATTACGAAAAGGACCTGTCTCTGGTTCCCACCCGCCTGGGGGGAAATCGGTTGACGTCCTCATAGTTCAGCTGCTTAGCGTTGTCTTCTATGATGACATTAAATGGTTTCGTACTTCAATTTGGGCGTCTTTGTCATGTGTGATTCGCTTGTGCTGTTTTGTTTTTTCTAATATATATCATTTAGTTTTCTGTTGTACATCACGAACTTATTTGCATTCTCACATTACAAAATTAAATATATCTGCAGTTTGAGTTCCTATAATCGTGTTTTAACACAATTCATTGTGCCACTCAATCTCAAAAGGTACATTCACCACGTAAAAAAGATAAAGTAGAAAGAGTAGGATGCGGCGCTGGCTTTGCTGTTCTCGACATTTGGATGGTTCTTACCATGTTCATGAAAGTGAATACCTGACAGGCTCAATGCACGATGCATATGGTATGTTGTTTTGCCTGTTGAATTACTATACATGAATTGGTTTCTCTGAAGTGTCCTGACGTTTTCCTCTAACATTTGCACTCTGTGAAATGCACCTTGTGCACTGAGTTTCTAATCAGATAAGGAAGATACCTAGTGAAGGTATCTGTTATTGAAATTAGACTCGAAAAAAATGACATTAAAAGTGTATTTTTTATTTGTTTTAGTCCTATCCTCTTTATCGTTGTGGCTTGTTTTGGCTTCTTGAGATCATCAACTTGGATCATTGCACTAATATGCTATCTTTTTTATATTTGATGCTTTCTAACTTACATATACGTACTCATTATGTCCGATGATTTGATTCCACTGTCTCTCGCAGTTATCATGCATAGAATATTTTTATTTGTATTGTTTTAACATATTGTTTTCCTGTTTCAGTTTCTAGCTTGTGCTCCACTGTCATAAACCTATGGTTTTGCTTCACAATCTAACAACTTGATCTACACTTGTATATTATTTAAATCTTACCATAGGGCCTGAAACTATTTTAAAGTATATTTATATGGTTTCACTTTTGCTTGATGGTATTGGATATGTAGTCTATTGGCTGCTTTCATCGTTTGTCCCTTGATGATCAATGGTGCTTTTTGTGTTAAGACATGCAATATCCCCCTTTCTGGGCCCTTTTTTACTTTTTCTTTCACCAACTATGATTGTAAACCTTCTAAATTAACATAAACTTAGAAGTTTCAATTCTTGATTGATGTTATAAATGATTATGATTATTGTTGCAATGAGATAAAATTCTGATTTTATCTTGATGACTACTTACAAAAGCTTAAAGTTCTATTTTTTTGGTTACCTGTGATGTCATTTGCAATGTTTAAAAATTAGTTGGTGTAAAAAAATAGCAGCTTAGGTGCCAATGAGTATTTAGGCTCTAGTTGGCTGATTAAGCAGCACTGCCCAACGCCCATGGAAGTAGCATAGAGAGCTAAAACCTACATTGACAACAGCAAAAGAGGTGCCTTTGCAACTGTCAGGACACAGTGGTGGTTCACCATAGCAGCAGATCTTGCCTTTGCCAACTTTGATGGGGTCAACAACAGCTGCTGGCACTGAAGAAGATTGGAAAAAAAAAAGAGGAGTATGCATAGGAATTTTGAAAATACATAAAAAGAAAAACCTCAGCTTATGGGTAATGAGGAGCACCACCATCTGTTTTAGTTATCTGATCGTTGTTAGGCATGAGAGAGAAATCAACAAATGTTCAAAATTATATGGTCATGAGATAACATGTGTTAAAACCCATTACCAAATCACTCTATCAATTTTTAACATTTAAGTGCTTGATTTAATGGACCAATAAATTGCTAATGAATCAATTCATGGCTTTCTAGTGTCCATCTGTCTACTGCAACACCTACAGTGGTCAAATATACGACCTCAGTCTAGGTGGGTGGCTGCATCATTTCTTTAAATGATATTCATCTCTTAATGAAGTTTAACTGAAGCATTACTTTAGTACACATTTACAGTTGACATGTGATAGTATTATTTATGATACTTTATGCTTTGCTCATGCCCTTTTAGTCAAGAATGGCTGAATTAAGTTCAGCTATGAAAGCCTGATGCACTTGGAATAATGCTGGAGGTTCGAGGTTCTGAATTATTAGTCTTCCTCCTAAGTGAATGTTTGCTTGATTTTATGGTTTTATTGTGTTAGTGCTACCCTAGCTAGATTTTCTAGAGACTGTTGCTAATTATTGGAGGTTGGATATTCTGAAATATATGAGTTTATCTTAGTAAAGCCTCTACTTCATCTTACAATTAGGATTTAACTGGGTTAGATCTATTCCTGGTAGATATTTGTGAGCCTATTGCCAATGAACTAGAAATCCAAAACAGTTTTACATATAATAATAAAATGTGGTGTTGGAACTTGTGAGTTTGGTGTCACTATATCATTCTTATTTTAACATGTAATATGTTACAGTAGGTTTGTGAAGTTATTAGCTCAGTTTACCAAATTGATCGATATTGAGGGATCAGCATCTGAAACTTTAATATTTTTCATCCACTGCTTTGGAATAGTGGAACTTATACAAGAATCTTGGATGAAATGCAAACATTTGCTGATATTAGGGATGAGATGACTGCATTGCTGCTTATTACATCATCTTGATTATTTGAGTCAAGGCCACACTATCAATTGCTGTCAGTTTATTTATGTATGAAAGTTATGGCAAAACTGTCTATGTATTCCTAGGAGAACTTCTCAATTACATTACCATTGATTGCTTCACTCCTCAATAAATCAGAGCAGCATATGTATTTTTTGGAAAAGATGGTATGCAAAATCTTTTATTTATTATTAAAAATCTAGCATGTCAAAGCTCTCTTCTATAATCTCTTGCAAGAGGCTTTGAAAAATTATTTTATTCTTCTGTGCATCTTTTTAATCTTATTTTGTTGCCTGTGCTTTTTCTGTTGCATTAGCTGATATTTTCTTTTCTTTTTGGCAGATATGCCAAATGGTTCAAATTGTTGCACTTTTCCCGAAAATGAACCCCCAAAGGCAACACCTTCTATAGAAGTGCCTGCACTCTCATTAGATGAATTAAAAGAGAAGACTGATAATTTTGGAACAAAGGCTTTGGTGGGCGAGGGATCATATGGAAGAGTGTATCTAGCAGTTCTGAACAATGGAAATCAAGTGGCCCTGAAAAAATTTGATTCTTCATCAGACTCCGAGGCCAGTACTGAATTTTTGGTTCAGGTATGTTTTCTATTATAGTAGTATTGATAATAATTTTTCTGCCCTTTTCATTTTTACAGATGGACTTTGCAGGTCAATACATAAGCCTTGGTTCTATATACTGTCATCTCGGTACATATTCTTGAGAACCTGACTTCACCTTCTTTGAACATTAGGTATCTATAGTGTCTAGGTTGAAGCATGAAAATGTTGTGGAAATGTTGGGGTATTGTGTTGAAGGAAATCTTCGATTGCTGGCTTATGAATTTGCAACAATGGGTTCTTTGCATGACATCCTTCATGGTATGACATGTGGCATTGCTATATATTTCACATGTCACATTCTTTCAAAAAATTCGAAATGTTTCTATTGTATGAGAAACTATTCTGCTTTCTTGGAACTTTAGGCAGAAAGGGAGTTCAAGGTGCACAACCTGGTCCCCCACTTGACTGGATGCAGCGAGTGAGGATTGCGGTTGATGCTGCAAGGGGGCTAGAGTATCTTCATGAGAAGGTTCAGCCTTCTATTATACATCGTGACATCAGATCAAGCAATGTCCTTTTATTTGAGGACTTCAAAGCAAAAATCGCAGACTTTAACCTCTTAAATCAAGCACCTGACATGGCTGCTCGTCTTCATTCAACTCGTGTTCTTGGAACTTTTGGTTATCATGCGCCAGAGTAATTACAACATGGAGACTCAAATTGTTTATATACATTCTAATGTTCATATGTTCGATCTTATTTTATGTTCTTTGTCTGGTTATGCTTTTACTTATTAAAGGTTGTGACAATGATTGCTATCCAATTCTGCATGTTGTGGTTGTTAGTTCCTCTAACAGCTCATACATTTGTATATGTACTTGATATGTTCAGGTACCTCATTATAAGTGACTCGATAAAGTGAACCCAGGATCTTATGGCCATATTGTGTGTATCCATATTGCTTGTATGTGTGTGTGTGTCTATATATATATATATATATATAGAGAGAGAGAGAGAGAGAGAGAGGGGAGAAACAAGTAGAAAGATGTGGTTTAGAGGGGATATACATGACAAAGGAGTGATGTGGTTTAGAAAGGTTGAAAGCAACTTCTTATGATTAAGGAGACAGGCCTAGTCTTCAAGGATTTGAGACTGGCTATGTTGAGTCGGAGTTGAGGGGGAAACTACTGAGAAACTAGAAGCCTAACTGTGAATGTGTATTATATGCCACTGATTCAAGAAGGCTCTGAGCTGTTTGATTACTCTAATACACTAACAAGGATATGGACTGATGTGATCATCATAGAATTTTTTGTTACAAATTTTATGTGGTTCTACTTGTAGGGGTTGAATCGGAATCACACTGAATGTTAGAATAGAAGCCTTTATGCCACCAGTACTTATAGGATAGAGAAAGGAGTGATCAGAAAGACCACCGGTAAGTCTTGACCCAGTAGATTTAGCAATCATATAAAGCAAATTTGTACCAGACCCACTCATCAAAAGGTTGAGAGTTCGAAATGTCATCTAACATAATTTTTTTGCAAAAATAAAAAATAAATCAAACACTGTTTGTAAGGATTAGCAGTTTTTAGTTATCAGTTATTGGATATGAAGTATTCTTTCTGATTGCAAGTTTTGGGAGTACTTTATCCTATGGATGCAATTCACTTTGATGTTTTTGAATTTGATTTTGGACCCAGTACCAAGAAATCCTGAAATCTTTATTATTTTGAATGTTCTGATTGCTAAAATACTTGTAAAGTTTAACAGGGCAATCAATCTTTATTTGGAATTTCTTGAGCAACACTGGAAATCAAATGCGAGTTTGTTAGTGGGTTCCAACAGAACCTTTCAGAAGGCTAATCAGATAGCTTAATCTTTTAACTCCTTATATTATTGCTGCTTATCTTTACTTCTCTACTGGAGAGTTTTAGATAATTTATGGACAAAGGATGAAGACAAACAAAGTTAGAGTATTAAACTAATAACTGGGGAAATGTTCTGTCCTCATCTACACATAAAAGTTACTTTTTGTAGCACATGTTTTACTGAATAGCTGATCACTTATTGAAGGTAGTTCCTTGTCCAAACTTGTTTTACTGAATGTTCTGTTGCAACAGAACCCTACATAATTTATTGTTTTAGTTTTGGAAGACATAGCTAGTGTGAAAGAACATTGAGATGTAGAACCAACTCATTGGAAGCAATTGAACTCTCATCATTTATCAATCATCTATCATTAGTTGAATCTGTTCTTAGTGAGGAACCAGATGAATCTTATCCTGGAGCATAGAGACATTAGTTTAGTTTGAGATAGACTTAATTTCGAATTCTCAAGTATAATGCTCGTTTCTGGTATTAATGAATGATGTCAAAACTTATGCAGGTATGCTATGACAGGCCAGCTGACACAGAAAAGTGATGTATATAGCTTTGGTGTTGTGCTTCTGGAGCTGCTAACTGGCAGGAAACCGGTTGACCACACAATGCCCAGAGGGCAGCAAAGTCTGGTTACTTGGGTTAGTATTAATTTCAAAGGGAACTATTACTTGATTGCATCTCTATAATTTCATTCGTTCAGTCTTAAGTAGAAGTCTACGATGAGGAATATACACACATATATTCATATACATTTCTTGTATACATATTTATGTGCATACATATGTGTCAAAATCTGCACGTATGTGTATATATGCATAAAGAATTCGAGCTCTGTAGCCTCCTCATTTCTTGGAAATACTTTGTGCCATGTTATGTTGGCAAGATGGCCAGCATATTACAGGAAACAAAGATCACTTTCATGGTTATATTGTCCCACATCTGATATAACTGAGGAAGATCCTCTTCACATGTAGACCATCAAGTTAAGACTACAACTAGAAGTATTCTGGCACATTGTAGTGTGGGTCTCACTGTATTGTGAACTACACGAGTGTGGGTGCGGCATCTGTACTCTATTCGGCTGGAACCAGCCAGAACTAGGTTATGCTCAATTGAACCTGGCCGATCTGAGCTGGGCTTGGCTGTATGGTTGTTTCCTGTTGATCCTTTGCCTGTGGCGAAGAATGAGCAGTGACCACAGACCAAAAGGAGAGAGGGGAGGTGGAGGTGTCGGTGTGGAACATTCCTGCCACCAAAATCTCTGATCTAAAGGGCTGCTGCTACTTGAGAGGGACAATAGGGAAGCGGGACTTGAGGAAAGAATTGATTTTGTGAAATAGGATTTAATATCTGGCTACAGGAGAAAAGAAAAGAAAGAAGAGAACAGAAAATGGGAGAAGAGAAGAGAATAAAAAGTAATAGGGAAATGATAAAATAAGTGACAAAGAGAACGGAGAAAAGAAATATTGAAGTACTCGAGAAAACAATATAATCCATGCTCAAATTTGAAATTTGAGCTTTTTTTGGTCTTATTCCTGTCTTCTTAAGGAGGATAATTGTATCTGATGCTGATATCCAACTCCGAGCAACATAGGTTGTATTGTGATCAATTATGCTCATCAATAGTGGTATTCTGTTTGTGAGACGATACTACAAGCTCAGCAAGAATGTATGTCTTAAAGAGGATATATGTGGATACACATTGGTACAGATGTAGCCTCTCCTTGGATGTTTTAAATGAGGAAAAATGTGTACAAGCTCAGAATTGGAAAATTTTCTGAAGGAACATGTAAAAATGACACATTGCTAGCTGTTTCACCATGATTAGTGATAAGACTGTCTGAACAACCCTTTTTACATAGCAATATGGAAGCTAGTGTTTGGAAACAAAATGCTCTTACCACAGACAAAAAGAAAGATATAATCATTTTAAAACAACAGCAGTAACATCCAAATTTGTTTTGGCTATTTAGTGCTTTGTTAGATGACACTGAAGAAATAAGTTTTAATTCAATTATCCAACTTGTCCCACCATTAGTAGGTCAATGTTCTTTGAAATAACTAAGTATCATAAGAGTCCTAAAATTATCTGAATTTTCTGAAGATTTACTCTCTACACACGTCCACCTTGAGAACTTGGTGGTGACTCAATACATGATCTTAACCTCGACAATGGTTGAAAACCTTTATGCATAATGGGTCAGGTAACCTTGGTACTGTAGTCTACTACTGATTAGCTAATTCGGTCATTCATCTGTTTGCCTCCAGGGTAGCATGAAGCATGGAACTCTGATAATTGCTTACATCATTTGGAAGGGTTGAGGCTTGAGGATGATCATTATAAGAATACCATTTTATGTATTGACTCTGCAAGCAATACGATCCTATGTTCCTTGGATACCTCTTACCATCCATGGTTGACCTTAATAGTAAAACAGATCAAACAAATATGGTACAGAGCCATGATTGGCAGGGCATTTGAAAGACTTCAATGGGTATCTTTATCCAAAGCTTGTATGATATTTGCATAGTCCTACTCATGTATGCGGATTAATTATAACTTGTCACTTTACTTCTCAAATCTGTCTAGCCTACTCTTAAGGTTATAGATTGATGCTGTAAGACATATATGGAGAACTTCTCCACAAGATGCTCTTTTTTAACTTCAATGCTGATGTAACACCAGCATCAACTGCAAATTACATGCGGTAAGATAACCAGCCTTGTACTGTTTCCTTTTCACCTCGATACAGGCAACTCCTAGATTGAGCGAGGACAAGGTCAAACAGTGTGTGGATCCAAGACTGAAGGGAGATTGTCCACCAAAGGCAGTTGCAAAGGTCTCTCGTCCCCTTTATCACTTTTTCTGCATGTTTGTTATTCTCATGTCATGTGTCATCTAGTGAGGAATTTGTTCCATTCATGCAGCTTGCTGCTGTGGCAGCCCTGTGTGTGCAATATGAAGCTGAGTTCAGGCCAAATATGAGCATTGTGGTCAAAGCACTATCTGCTCTTGTAAATAAACAGGTTCCTAACCCAACGACTGCTGCTGCCCCATCCTCGGATCCCTGAGGATGCAACGATCACTACGTTTGGAAGTTTGGTAGGTCTCTCTGAGTTATATTTCTCCATGTACATCATTTTGATCAACACAACAAATTTTACGCTTTTGCTTTCCAATTCCCGTGCAGGTTGCTGATATGTTTTTGTCACCCGAGAGTTCCTTTTTGTTTTGCATCGTCGCTTATGTGAGCAGGTATTTGTGCCATATGTTATGCCTCCATATTGCCTTTGTGATGGGATAGAAACTGTAATATTAATTGCATCCACCAACTTGAGAAACTTTGTTTCATCCATCATTGGTTAACTTACATGTTAATTCGTCATGAATTGAGACTTCCTTTATCCCTAATTATTGGGAAATTGCAATGTTGAACAGTTCAGTGAGTTGACCAAAACCTTTTCTCCTCCTGTTCTAGAAACTATCCAAGTCAGCATTGTAATTTTAATTTCTTAGTGACTGCATCCAGAAACAAAAAGATTGGTTTAATGGTTAGAAGAGAGCGATCAATCTGTCATCTCTTCAATATGTATATATATATATATATTTATATATCTTTTTCTGTAACTTCTTAGCAATCCTATGTATTAATCCTGCAGTTCCATTGTCGATGCCGTTCCCTCCAAATAGACCGTATATGTAACATTTCGTTCCCGCCACGAGTAGTACGAACATGATTAGCTCCTCTCCTCTGTCCTCTTCCGTATCCTCAAACCCCGTTAAGCTCCAAGCTTCGCATCAGCCTCTCCATCCTCATCCACAATGGACCAAACTCCCTTCAAACCCCACTTCTCTGTCACCAAAAAATTGCATTCCCACTGCCCCACTCCCGCAGAAGACCCGCCCGACCGTCTCGCCAACAACCTCTGTCGAGAGATTGAAGCAAGCAGTAGCATCGAAGACGCATTCCGAGGCTCTGGATCTGTATCTTCAGATCAAACGTCAAGGAATCGAACTGGGGGTTGTTCTCGAGTCCATGCTGATCGATTTGTTTGTGAAAGTTGAGCGCGTCGATGATGCTTTTCTGGTGTTCGACGAAATGCCTGAAAGGAACGTTGTCACGTGGACTTCGATGATTTCTGGGTGCGTCCGAAATGGTTATGGAGAATTGGGGCTCCACCTTTTCGTCGAAATGCTCGACTCCGGTGTGCTTCCCAATGATTTTGCAGTCAATGCTGCCCTCCGGGCTTGCACTGATGTGGCAGCTGCTGAGCCTGGAGAGCAGCTGCATTCACTGATCGTCCGCTCTGGTCTTGGGGATGATCGCTGGACTGCCAGCAGTCTGATCGAGTTCTATTCAAGATGTGGGTTGATTGACAAAGCTCAGTCAGTCTTTGATGGGATTACAGATCCTGATGTGGTGAGTTATACTTCACTAATTTCAGGATATTGCAGGAATAATGTGTTAGAATCTGCGGTTGGAGTGTTTGATCAAATGGTGAGACGAGGGGTCGAGCCAAATGAGCATACTATTACAAGTATCTTAACAGCATGTGGACCACTTCTTGGTGAACAGATCCATGCTTTCATGATCAAAACCATGGTCATCAACAGTGTTTATTCTGCAAGTGCTTTGATTGACTTTTACTCAAGGAATTTTGAGTTTACTCGAGCTAAATTGGTGTTTCAACAAGTGGAACCTAAGAATGTTGTCACTTGGAGCTCAATGATCTCATGCTGTCTTCGGAATGAGCAACCAGAGGATGCCTTGAGAGTACTCAATGATATGGTTAGCGCAGGCATGCAACCTAATGAGTTCACTTTTTCAACTATTATTGGAGCTTGTGGATTACCTCAAGAGTTAGCTAAGTTGGGATTGCAGCTCCACTGCTTGGCGATCAAGCGTAAGTTAACCTCTGATATCCGAGTCTCTAATGCTTTACTGACCATGTATGCTAGATGTGGTAAGAGTGAAGAACTAGAGAAGGTGTTTGTGAAAATTGAGGCTCCTGATACTGTCTCCTGGACTGCTGCTATCTCTGGTAATTTCCAGAATGGATGTGATGACAGGTCCATTGAATTACTTCGCCACATGCATAGGGAAGGATACAAACCTAACGAGTATGGATTATCTAGTGCCATAAGTTCTTGTGCAAATCTTGCCTTACTCGATCAAGGAAGGGAACTTCATTCTCTTTCACTAAAGTTAGGGTGTGACCATGGTGTTTGCATGGGGAATTCACTGATCACTCTGTATGCCAAGTGCGGCTGCATCGAGGATTCAGAATTGGTATTTGACAACATGCATACTCATGATACATTGTCATGGAACTCATTAATTCATGGCTATTCATATAATGGGCACGGGGTAGAGGCCCTCAAAGTAATTGATAAGATGTTAGAGACCAGCTGTAGCATTCCAGATGATTCTACATTTCTAGGGATCTTGGTTGGGTGTAATCATGCAGGTTGTGTTGATGAAGCAGTTAGATATTTCAAGATAATGAATGATCACTATGGCATTATACCCTCTGCCTCACATTATGCATGCATGATTGACATGATGGGTCGAGCTGGAAGACTTGCGGAGGCACATCATATAATTGAGCAGATGCCATTTGAGCCAGATATTACTATGTGGAAGGCGCTCTTAGGATCTTGCATATTGCATAGGAATCTAGAACTAGGAAAACTTGCTGCAGAGAAGATTTTTGAGCTGACCCCAACTGACAGCGCAAGCTATGTGCTTCTCTCAAACTTGCATGCTTTGCATGGTGAATGGCAGGATGCAGAGAGAGTAAGGAGAAAAATGGATGAGAATGAAGTCCAGAAAGCAGCTGGATGGAGTTGGATCCAGATTAACAATGAGGTACATGCTTTTGTTGCAAGAGATAAGTCTCATCCTAAAATTGCATTAATCTATGAGAGATTGGAAGAACTCTTTAAAATAATAAAGGATGAGCGATATTCATCTCAAACTATTGATGCAAATGAGCTTGAAATTACAAATTTATAAAAATATATTTTGCTGTCAATTGGAGAATCATATGATGGATTTGCAGGCTAAGCATGCAACCCAATTTCCGTATGATTTTACTGGTATACCTTAGCAAAATGGACATGCAATTTCAACATGACCTTGCTTTCCTTGATGTCTGCAGTCACAGGACTAGGATGCCTCATACATGGAAAAATGACACATAATCTAGTGAATTCTTCTTTTCAAGTATCTATAATTCCAAAAAGAAAACAGTGATTTTGACTTTTATGCTTCCAAATACCTCCACCTTTGTGCTTGAAGGCATATTCCCAACTCCAGTCAAATTTGATTCATCAAATGGAATTTTTCTTAGGCTGAATCATTGACACAACCAAGAAAATTAGACATGATATTCTTATTTCTGCTACCATGTAACAAGTTGCACATTTAGATACAGTTTCATGTCTTCTCCTTTCTCTGCTTTTGCTGCCTTCTTGAAAATAATGGAAGTTAAAGAGCAGTGCTGGGCATTAGCCCATTGCCATTTTCATTTTTCTTCCATCTAATCTGCATCTCGATTTCTTAATTTATTCTTGTATGACCTTCATTCTTACTGCACTTTATGTTGTGCTTGTAAATATCATATCAATTTGCGCTTCTCTTGAGAAAACAGAATAATCAGTGTCTTTGTCCAACAGGATTATCTTTCCCTTTTCCTTTGTTGCTATTTGTTCATATTTATTTTCCTGTGTCAGAGAACAGCAAGTAAACAATTAGGCAAGGTGGACATTCTTGTTGGGTTTTAGGTGCATTTAGACAGACAGCAGCACTACATGCCATCTTTATGCACAAGACTTGGAGCATGATGTTATTATCATCTTCAAATAACCTTAGCGCTGATCTCTATATTGGTTGCAATAGTGTTAATGGTTTTGAATTTGCCAAGAAATTATGAGTTAAAAAATTTTGCCTGATGGAATCTTTAGGTGGACAACAAAGGAAAGCTCAAAAGATGCACATGAATTTGGTGACATGAGTCGTAAGATGTTGCTTGATCATAATTTTACTTTGAAAAATGGATGCATTTCTATGTAATGAGTACAATGACATAAAAATTAATATAATTATAAAATTATCAATCGTTATCATGTCTCAATCATTCTTTCAATTGATACATCGGTGTTTTCACAAGAATATGTTATTTTCATGAACGATTTCTTGTTTTCATTTTTTTTTTCTTTTTGATCTAATCATCAATATATGCTTGAGCTTTGATGCATTCCCCGTGCTAAAAGTTTGACCAGCAACTATCGTTGATGCAAGAATTGCTAATATGTCTTGCAATCATTGTTAAAATTGAAAAGATTATTGCATGCCACATCCACCGTTGAAGAATTGAAAATTATATACATATAGTGTTGTCACCCAACCAAAAATAATAATTAGATAAAATTAAAACACGAAGTTCGAACCTAGTAATCCCATTGATTTATTTTAACTTTGTAATAATAATTTTTCTATTTGTTATTATACTGCTTGCTAACTTACTAAATTTTTTTCTTTGAAAAAAATCTAAAATCATGAGTTCGAATTGAAATCGAAACTAAAACTATTAATTTGGATTCTCCAAAGCTGAGAACCAAAATCGAACCACCCAAAATTTTAGTTAATTTTGCTTAAGTCATATGGCATCATTATGTGTCCATCTATAAAGAGTTAGTTTCTCTAAAACCTTTTATGGTCCTTTAAAGATTTATAAAAGAGAAGACGAATTAAAGAAAATGTTTAACTCAAAAATCACAAGCAATTATTTCAGCAAACATGGACTTTGCAAGCTTTGAACGATCGCACAACAAGATGTCTAATGTGGTTCGTTGCGACTAAAAGTCTCCACAAGTGCCCACATGACACTGTTAAGAAATAAGATAGCGAATCAATCCTATATATTATCTTAAAGGCTTATCTAGCAATGTGCCACTTGAATAGATCTTAGGTGCTGTACTAGCCGACATTTTGCACCACTCTATGAAACTAGAAAACTCTTAAAATGATTGCCTGGATGGTCTGTTTCTTAGCAGTTTTGCCTCTACGCGACAATTGTGTATAACCTACGTTTACAAGCCTTAAATGGCTATAAAAGCCAATCAAACTAGGGTTGTTAAATTTATTGCAAGCCTTATATGCTGTGCAAAGCATGAATAAAATTGAAAGACATGTCTATACATAAGCAATATATCAAACACCCTATTTATAGCTTTGTTCGTGACATTCTCCCTCATTTATTTATTTGATGTCATCATCAAAGCTTTTGTAGACGTTGTACTCCTCGTCTTTACTGAATCTTCAATCTTCTGCTCCAATTGTAACGTGCCTCTTGGCTCCCAACTGCACTTGTTGCTATTGTTGAATAGTTGAACTTTGATCCGTCATACTGTTTCAACTTGCCAATTACCTTGACTCTGGCATTGGGTCGGCCGAGTTGTATTGATCCTTGTTGGTTCCTACAAATCCTTTAGATAAAGGAAAAGACCTTCATTGTTATGTTCTAGTCTTTCAAATATCTTATGTTGCTTGAATTAAGTGTATGCCTGTTTGAGCTTTAATGAGTATCGCCTTGCAAGTTTTGAAATTTTTTTTGAGTTTTTCCTTCGTAAAATTTGCCCATCAATTCCTCTTCTATTTAATTGTTACCACTAAGTAGGTTCACATCACTTCGATTTTTAATTGATATTCTATTAAAAAATAAAGCAGATAGTTTACTCTCAATAGTACTAATCACTATTGGTGAGAATTTAACAATCGTTGTCTTTCACTAAATTTCTTTAAAGAGCCTTTGAACTTGTGTAGAGCTCTTTCGCTGGATAAATAAGAGGGCTGGGATACTCAATTTTACCCATTCTTTTAAGAGTTTATTAGAAGGCAAAGGTTATTCGATTTTGCTTATCTCCTCAAGGGTTGTACTTCATATATTGAGCTGGTTACTAGTCTTTGCTTGCTCTTTGCTCACACTTCTAAAGTACTAAAAGTATTTGTACTCCTTGAATTGAGTTAGCTATTGTGATTCACTTTCTCACTACCATCGAACTTCTGGAACACAAGAAGTTTTGTCTAAAAAGAGTAAAATTTTATCCTAAATTAAAGTAAGTCTCAAATAGTTGTCTCTGGGATTGTATCATCTTCTTTATCATCTTTGTTGCCTATTTATCTAAGTAGAAAATGTATAGCATTATGTACTGCCTATTTCATTCATTGGTTGAGCACTCCTGTATCGACCTAAAGTCCTTCATTTTTTATTATTTTGATGACAAGCTCATTGATATTAATCTTACGAAATTCCTTGGCCTCTGCCCTTCAACTTTGTCTCGATATTTGGAGTTTGCTTTTGTATTCTTCACCTCCTTGACCCCTTTCACGATCAAGCAATCTCCCTCCATGAGAGCAAGGGATCGATGACTCCATGAAAGTTTTGCCTTTGTAGTACCATGTTACTGTCATAATTGCCATGGCCCTACTAGTTGTTACCTCGCATCTGCGTTCCTTTCTTCACAATCAATAGATTTTCCTCTGTAACATTATGACACTCCTCTGAGTCCACCTTCATTCTAACTGATGCTTGATTTTGGATAATCGAGTCCTTCTGGACTCATCGCTTTTTTACCCCTTTCGATCACCTGCTTCAATACTTTTATGTTCTCCGAACAATTTTCTTTAGTTTATAGAAAGATAGATTGTAACTCTCATGCATGGCCTCTGCTATCATATTGTAGGCCTCACACTAGTTCTGTCAACCTTTGCTTCTGTGGTAGCAACATTAGCTTACTTGGTTTTATCCTTTGACTTGTCGGGCTTCTTTAAGTGAATATAAGCTCTAAAGTAGTCCAACTCTCTAGTTGCTTTAATCATACCTCTCTATGATCAAAGCCATCCCCCGAGACTCACTAGTACTTGCACTCGGAATTCTCTCTCGGTGATACATAGCCCTCATATGCTGATGACTATGACTTTCATTTTATAAAAAATTCGATGCACGCACAAAAGACTCATCTTTGTGGTACCATGATATTCATTCCTTGAATCCATAGCCCTATTGGTCATCGTATTGTTTATCGAAGTAGAGCTCATAGTAACTCCTAATCATATCTCCGTATGGTCAAGTCCTTTGTGGGACTTCACCTGTGTGTGTCGCATTACCTCGAACTATTCCACCACGATCCATTGCATCATATCATCTCCTAATGATATTTTCATTATATTATAATTTTTGTAGGATGACCTCAGACTGCGATATCTTTATGTATGACCTTTGCCAACATATCACATCTCTGATTGTGTTTGCTCCTTTGGTAATTGACCACCTGCACTTGGTTCATACCCAAATGAAGCACATCTCTAAGATAATTTGTCGCCTAGCCACTCTCGATTGTGTTTGTTCCATTGGCAATTGACCTTCATCCATTTGCTCTTAGTTTATACCCGAATGAAGCACATCTCTAGGATAATCTGTTGCCTAGAAACTCCTTGAGTCCACTAAATTTGCTGAAGTTGGTGCGCCATTGTCTGGATCCTAGACCTTTGACCCTCTAACGCAATCTCTGCTAAGCACCACTTCCTTTATGACAACTTGAAAGGTAGCATTGTGACATATGTTGGGAAATCCACAAGGGGAGCGACATCACATGCGTAGCGGAAGAACAAAAACAAAACACCCTAGATTTCCCGTAGAAAGTTTCAATCATCGTGCAAAGATCGGTGCATCAAAACAAATCCACGAAAACTATATGTGTTAAAGAAAGATATCTAGGGAGATCGTATATCCTTGAATTCCTGCAGATTTGTGGGAGAGGATGAAGGAGGTCAAGCGTCCTCCTCTCTAGCGGTATTCACACGGCAGGGATTACGATGATGTACCTCTCTCTCTGGGGAGAGGAGAATAGGAGGTGACTACCAAAAGAATCCCTCAGCCTATAGAGCTTTGGTTCTCTCCTATTTATAGAGGCCCCCTGAAAACCCTAATGGATCTTTTGCCCTATTGGGTATTGGATCTCCATCCAATTACCCAAGCCTCTTGGATTAGTGGGTTTCTACCCAATAATCTCTTATTAGCAATTATTGGATCTCATCTCAGGATCCAATAATTCAGGGGCTTAATGGATATCTAATAAGATAGGGGGTTCAGTGGATATCTCATATCCGAACCTCTACTCGTTGCAACACCTATCATATGTGTGTGACCCTCTAAGCCCAATATCGAGCTGGCCATGAGTTATACTTGTCAGAACTCCTTCTGACTTAGTGAATTATTATCTCTATAATAATTCACCCAACTCATCGGCTATAGACGTACCAGGCCACTACGTCGCGGCCCCGAGACGATACAAGGGAATCCAATCCTTTGGACCTATTTGTCCTCAGTTACCATGTATCCATAGTCCCTCATCCATCCAATATCCCAGAGACCCTATACCAGGCATGGTGCTGTTAGGCCCATACGGTCTCTCCTCGAGTCTTGCTCTTGTCGGATTCTCCCGGAGAACTCTTTCTCTCTCAATCCGAAAAACCTTAGTCAAGGATTTATTCGAGCAAGAACACATGTGATATTCCTCTCATGATACCGAGAGCGGATGATCCTCTATTGACACTCAATAGTCCTCGTAAGGTTGACTACTACTCCCAATGACCGACTGTACTAGATCTGGAACTTTCCAAACCTATAAGTCTAGTATCAAAAAGTGGAGTACTCATACAGGACATCCTTGGTGTCTCAAGTCTAAGGACGGATACACTCTTTGGGACTACGGAATCGTTGTCGGCGTGAGGTATCAATAACCATCCAGTATTCCATTGGCGGATCAATCAGTGAACTCATTCTCCAATGAGCACCTGCACTGTACCCTTAGTGTCCCCCACACGAGTAGCTATGAAACCAGCTACCTCCATCATATGAATGGGTATACAGCACACCAGTCTATCCGATTATCTCAATGTCTTTCTCGAGTAACCTATGACCAGGATAATTTAGGGTCTGTATTTAAAGGTGAATCGGTCTCATTATCGCAATCTCATCACGATCCAATTCCCATTGCACAGATCCAAGGACATCACAATATACATCTAGATAATGTGAGATAATACCAATAATCATAAGCAAAGAGATTGACGCAGCGTGTTACAAGTGCAATCACTCATATGATTGGCTTGTAGGGCACCTATGACTAGCAATATTCTTCAAGAGTACCCACCTCTATGTTCTTTTGCTCTATGCTAAGATTTTCTAACCCAAACTTCACTTTTGCAAGTTGAGTCACCTTAGTTCCTTCATCACATGCTTTCTCGAGATCAACTGCATGTATCATGAAGCTCCCTTCAATTTTGGCACCTTGTAGGTTGAGTTGTTCTATCAGAATGAGGGACTCATGAAATAACATAATCCCACTCTTGCCTTTGTAAGAGTTTATGTTCTTGAACTTTGTCCAAGGAAAGTTTCGTACTTCCACTCTATGTTTCGTCTTCTATGTCGACTCTCTTCATGTAGTTTGGACACTCCACCAAGTTTCACGTAAGTTGCTCTACTTCTTGATTTGTATTGAGTTGATGGTGGCCCTTATGCTCACCATTCCATGGGTCAACCCTCCATTGAGTCTGATCTCCACATCGACTCTATGTGTGCCTTCATTTAGTGTTGCCTTGGATTATTCTCCCATTTAATCTCGCAATGTATCGACCAATGCATTAATTCATGTGAGATTATACAGTGATTTCTTATCGCTCGCTTGGTTCGTTAAGCTTTATGGAGATATTGTCTTGAGGTATTCCTTCTCAATATGTGCGATTCATTGCATATGATTTTCCCTCTAGAGAACTGAGACTTATCCTTCCTAGTTTTTTATCCCGTTGGAGCAATTTCTCTCTTGGCATCCTTTCCTTTGGAAGTTTCAGAGATCGCCATCCCATTAGATGACTCTGCCTTGCTGAACAAATTATGCACTGTTCCATCCCCACGAACGCACTTGTTATATTACGACTCTTCGCCAATACAGCCCCTTGCTGCGCCCCTCAAGGCCTAGCAAAATATTGAACTTGTTATACACTTCAGCCTCATGTAAACGTATCCTTCTCATGTTGAAGAGAAAGTTTTAATGTTCCATAGCGCTCGATTTTAGTCACCTTCGAATGGCCACAAATAATCCATCGTCCGCATATAAGCTCTTGCACGAGTACCAAATTCTTCAAGTTAACAATTCCCCTCACCTTTATGAGCTTTGTACAACTCTTTTAATTGCTGAGTGAGCCATCTCGCTTTTGTGGTGGTAGACGACAACACCAATAGGGGCCTCAAGTGGCTATTGTGGATGAGAAGAATGACGATGAGAGGTGAGGGCTACTTGATAATTGCGTCAATAACAAGTACAATGATGTACTCAGCGTCGAATTCCTAGACTCACATTTTTCTACCATTGCTAGATACATCCGTCGGAAGCTTAACAATTGCTCACCTACTAACCTTCCGAAGCTTTCCTTCCTAGTCGATGACAACTACGACAAATAGAACTCTTCCGATGAGCTCCCCATCTCCTCTTTTTTGTGCTAATGTCGAAACCGACGCAGTAATGGGGGGAGTGGTAGGAGCTCCGATAACCCTAGCTTTAGGTCGAGTGATCCGACCAATGGGCTAGTTGTGATAACCACCACCATCTACGTCAACGTCGATGCCAAGCGACACCACTCGACAATTGCATCAATGTTAAATGCAGATGGTGGTAGTCATCGTGGTGTCTATGACGAAGATGATGGCCACTTTGTAGTTGACCTGTTGGGCAAATCGCTCGACCCGAAGATAGGGTCATCAGAGCTCCTGTCGCTTCCTCTATTACCGCATTAGTTTCGACATGAGCACGAAAAAGGGGAGATGGGGGGCTCATCGTTGGAGGAGTTCTATTCGTCATGGTTGTCATTGATTGGGAAAGGAAGCTTTGGAAGGCTAGCAGGCGAGTGATTATCGAGCTCCGAATGGACGTATTCAACGACGATAGAAAAATGTGGGTCCCGAAATTTGATACTGAGGACATCGTCGTACCTATCATTTGTTGGGAAATCGTGAATCGGCATCTCATGCACATCGAAAAACAAAAACAAGATCAGATTTTCCAAAGTTACATACTTGGTTGTTGTGCGACGATTGGTGCACGAAAAATTGTAAATCCGAAAAACTGCACGTATCATGTTAGAAACGTTACCTGGAGAGATCATATATCCCTGAAAATTACAGATCCGATGAAGATAATGAAGGAGTACTAGCGTACTTCTCTCTAGCGGTAATTCACACAGCGAACGCAGCGATAACGCTCCTCAGATCACCGTGGGATCTCCCTCTCCACTGCACTACAAGGATGCTGCAGCCAAGGAGGAGGAGAGGAGGCTGAGGAGAATAAGAGGGATGACTTCCAAGAGCTCTAGCCTATGAATCAGGGAGTTCCTCCTATTTATAGAGGTGCATGAAGCTTATCCTTAACGGATCATGTTCACATTGGATCTCTATCCAATTATCCAGTTGGATCTCTATCCTGTTCACATTGGATCTCTATCTAATTATCCAATTGGATCATATCCACATGATCCAAACTAGGGGTTTCGTAGATATCTCATATATGCACCTCTACTCATCATAACATTCACCTAATGTGCGTGACCCTCTAGGCCCGATATCAAGCTAACCGTGAGTTGCTCCCGTCAGAACTCATTTTGATATAGTGAATTATTATCTCCATAATAATTCACTCGAATCATCGACTATGGATGTATTAGGCCACTACGCCATAGTCCCTAAACGGTGCAAGGGGATCTAATCCATCGAACCTGTCTGTCCTCAGTTACCATGTATCTGTAGTCCCTCATCCATCTAATATCCCAGATACAGTATATTGGGCGTGGTAATGTCAGGCCCATACAAAATTCTGTCTGAGTCTCGCTCTAAATGGATTCTCCCGGAGAACTTCTTCTCTCTCAATTTGAACGACCCTAGCCAGGTATTTTGCTTGAGCGAGCACACGTAGAATATTCCTCTCACGATACTGAGAGTGGATGATCCTTTATTGACACTCAATTGCCTTCGTAAGGTTAGCTACCATTCTCGAGAATCGACTATACTAGATTTGGAGCTTTCTAAACCTGTAAGTCCGATGTCAAAGAATGGAGTACTCATATAAGGCATCTTTGGTGTCTCAAGTCTAAGGACCAGACACACAACTGGGACTACGGAATCGTTGTCTAACGTTAAGTATCATTAACCATCTAACATTCTGTAAGCGGATCAATTAGTGAACTCATTCTCCAATAAGCACCTGCACTGTACCTCTAGTGTCTCTACACAAGCGACTATAAAACCAGTCGCCTCCATTATATAGATGAGTATATGGCGCACCAATTTATTTGGTTATCTCGATATCTTTTTCGAGTAACCTATGACCATGATAATTTAGGATTTGTGTTTAAAGGTGAATCAGTCTCATTATCATGATCTCATCACGATTCGATTCCTATTACATAGATCCAGAGACATCACAATATTCATCCAGATAATGTGAGAAAATGTCAGTAATAATATGCAAAGAGATCGACGCGACGTGTCACAAGTGTCATCACTCACGTGATTCACTTGCAAAGCACCTATAACTAATATCATCGACGTGGTTACTAAGCGGCCCTCACCTCTTATTGTCGCTCTCATTATCTACAATAGTCACTCGTGGCCCCCTAGTGGTGTCGTTGTCTACCATCATCAATATCGTCCGTCACTACCAACTGAAACATAATGTTTTTTACCAATATTTTTTTGTTTTCATTAGTAAAAATGACGAATAGACCTAGATATTTTATTTTCGTAATTATAGAAATACGAATATAATTTTTTAAAATGTATAGATGGAGACGCTAAAGATAACTAACTATAGGAGTAATCTATAATTAGCCCAGCAAGATGATGTACGATATACACATTTCAATAAAAGCTCAACACAAAAGACTTTTTGCTCCATAAATTACATCCGCATTTAAGAAGCAGAAAAATTGTGGCTATACGAAAGATTTTAAGGGCCTTTTTGACATTATTTTAATATTTTGTAAAAATTTACTCCTTGCATTAAGACATCACATGCCGCACGCAAGTATGCATGGGTCAGAATTCGACCAAGCACACCGTGCTTTCGCATCGCTATTTCCTCGCCCTCGAGGCCCACAGATGTCTCGTCAACGATACAGGATCGATTCATCTAACTACTGCTTGCTTGCATCATCGATGCTTTTTCGTTTAATCCTATGTTTGCTAAAGTAAACACACATCTCATTTATCACGTTGCATCCTCAACACACGAGAAAGGAAAAGAGGCGGCCCTGGAAACACGTTGATGGTCGACCAAGTCTCGGCTAGGAGAGTGCCTGATGTAGCACACGCATGGAAGTCATTGTCCAAAGTTAAATGTGAATAATTTGAAGCTGATGCCAGCGAAATCCGAATAAAGTAACCCCGATGTGGTAAGCGAGATGCGAACAGAACAAAATCGTCGATAAAATGGTAAAAGACATCCTCTGGTTCGGGCAAGCGCCATATCCCAGTAAACCCAACAGCACATGGCTCGTCCACGTCGTCGTCAAACGAGCGAAAGAGTTCCCTATTCTTTCTTACAGTGAAACAACAAGAGAGAGAGAGAGAGAGACTGACATCGTTCATTTCCGTTCACAATGTTGCCACGGCCAGGCTTCGACAAAGGAGTTCCCTCCGCCGCCGCTGACGGATGGTGGTGGGATAGCGACGATGATGATTCCCTACAGCATAGTAAATAAGAAATAGTTAATTGAGTTCCAACAACTGGATCTGAACGCGAGTCGGCGAACTTGACGTTGACGGCCGCGCCACGAGGCAGAGCCAGCGAATGAATGAGCTTTTTAAGACCCCGAAACTTTTGCCCACTCTATATATGATTAGTAACGATATATTCAACATAAATATTGCCATGCAGTACTTAGATTTGTACAAACCATGCACGAGAGAGAGAGAGAGAGAGCGAGAGCGAGAGAGCGAAGAGAACAAATAAAATGTGCATTTTACTGGTAGCAGCAGGCTAAAGTAGTGAGACGGAAACAGCAGCTTCGAAGCATCATCAGGGCTCATGTTGTACGAGTCGTGGCCACAATTAACATGAACGAACCAAGCAAAAGCCTTGAACACTAGTTGGGTGTGCAAACATGAAGCCGACTGTTACCAGTACGGCACAAAACACGCTAAACAAGAAGTTTTTGGCTTCTAAGAGGAAGCTTTCAAGCAACCTGGAAACCTACCATGCAAGTAGTATTCCTACAATCACAATTCGGGCAGCGTGCAGTAGCTGTTGCTGCATTGCGCTGCAGGTTATACGCAATATTTCTGTTTAAAAAAAAAGAGTAAGATTTCGAGAAGACCGAAATATGAACGTCTCGATAGAGAGGGTAACGAATACGAATACGAAATCCGAGTTCTTAGCGCCCGCCACACACGATGGAAACTTCTACTAGGAATTTGAAAACGACAAGGACACACCTTTACCCGGGGTTGGATGATGGCTTACCATGAGTTCGGCAGATGGTGAAAATTTACGTGAAATCGTGGAACGAAAACCTAACTGCTGGGAACGTCGAAACCATCACTAGCCAACCAACAGACTAACTCTGCTTCAAGATGTCAACATCTTTGCCATACTTGGAAATTCAAAATCGTGAAAGACGAATGAATGGTCGATTGGTTTAGAACGAGGAGGTGTCCCAAGCAAACGATTGGGTTTGAGAATACACTACGAAGAACTCGTGAACGTAACAAGCAAGATAAAACGACAACATCATCAAGTACAATTTTCAAATCATGCCATGAGCAATATCCTTGAGGTAATAACAAAATACCAAATACCTTAGGCTGTTAAGAGAGTCCCTAATTGTTACGGAATAAAAAATTTGCAACACAAATTACAAAGTATGAAATGAGCACTTGAGCAACTTTTAACTAAAAATCAGGAAACTATAAAGTAGTGAATGCTATTATAATTATGCAAGAACTATTTAAGGTAATTTGACCTCGAACTTTCTAACCTTCATTTTGCCATAACCTATTGCGTTATAAGTAAATGATAACAGAGCATTCTACACTTGCTAATATACATGATCAAAAGAATATAAATTCCCATGTCTAACAAGGAACAGACAAACAGACATCATCTTGTACAAAAAACTGCCGACCTATTTACAGCAAATGCAAAGAAGTCCCGACGAACAATTTTATTTATTATGCACGAAGTCGAACACTAAGACGACAAAGTAACCTAACCGCACAGACATGAGCTCTTACCAGAAAATTAAGATAAGCATATCAACAAATCTGGTTAGATTATCCTAATTCCTTCTACAGACATTTGTTTCCACTTGGGAGCTAAGTGGAAGCAAGTCGCAACAAATAGCAAATAGGTGAAACTGCTAGACAATTTTCCCTTTGCACCTAAAGGAGCCAATGCACAATCACAGCTCCCGAAAGAATTTAACTACGGACTGGACGGCGAATTCAGAGGAGATTTTGAAAGGCCTAGCTATGGGAAAGGCTTTGACCTGAATTTAAATTCCAAAATTCCATCTCCACACGATCAAAATGTCTAAAGATGACTACTAGGAGTCAACCCAAATAGACCATGCGTGCCATGACTCCATTTGTCTAACGCCTATGCCATAAGAATCAACTATATACATCCCTAAACAAATATAAGCTTGAAACTAAAAAAACTGGTAACAAGTAAGAGTCATACACCAGTCCTTTACTCTGATGAATAAAGGTCTGTCAGTCATCTCTGAGAACAAGTACTGTCAAGGTGTACAGATGTTAACTCCGACAAAGTCAATATAAGATATGGGGGATTAAATAGTAATTAAATATCCAGAGCTAAACTTGCCCTCAAACCTATTAGAACTTGTAGAACTTATAGGGTGATTAGGCCAAAAAGTGGAAAACTAGCTACATTAGTGGTTCACTCGTGGCATCATTACTGTTCAACCATCCTGAATGGATGTGAGCAACAGAATGCAAGCTGTCTAAAAGCGAACAAGCCTATCAGCTTTTCTTGATACTTTTGGATGGTCTGATGATAGTAACCCAATTAGCCTGCTCTTAGCTATGCAAAGATATGTGGGAGACAACATCCAAGATAAGCCACCTCAAAACTTACTGTGTACTGTGGCAATTGAAAAGAAAGATTGCAGTCATGGACTCTTGGTGTCACACACTCCTCAACTAGCCTGAATAGTTATTCTAAGCACTAATCTTCCACTTGTACAAAAAGCAAAACAAGTCTTACCAGCTTTCGTAAATGATCCTAATTCTTTACTCAACAGTGCAAAAAATAAAGAAAAAACTTGTTCTATATAAAAAATTACTGCAGTCCATGGCATCAAACTTAATCCCTATATAATAAATTTGAGTTTTGTTTAACAATAACAAAAATCTATAAATATCCCAACTTGTATGCAGAATTTGCAGATTTCTAATGGATATCAAACCTCGCAGGCTATGTGACCAAGCATATAAAAATAAATAATTTTGGACTGAACAACTAGAATAAATGCAAATTAATCTAATCTCTTTGCTAAAAATACAAAGGAAATAATAGCAATAAAAAAGCAATAACATGGAAGTCATAAATCACATTCTCTAGATGGAGATGATAAACTAGAGCGTGTGACTAAAACCAAGAATATTCAATCAGTCAAATAATTCAACAAGAAACATGCACCTTAATTAATCTTCACCATGTCCACAAGATACTATTTATAAACAACCTGAATCTACAAAATTATATATCGCTTCTTTTGAAGTTGAGATAGCACTAGCATGCATTTAAATGACATCAAAAGAATCCAGTCGACATCAGTTAACATGCTCGTTCTCCAAAACCAAGCTTTACATTGATATAATGATTAATATATTACATGGAACCCTATAGCAATTCTGGTCTAACTTTCAGACATGGTTAACGCAATTTTTGCATTGTATGATAAAATATCATAGAAAAATAACACTGTTGCGATCAGGTTTTACAAAGGAACTATATTCATTCCCCAATAAAATGGTGATACCTGTGAAATCTAAAATACAGCCTAAAATCTTTGTTCAAACTTCTATTAAGTAATATTCATTAGTTCTATTTTGCAACTCGGTCAAACCAAAATGATAGCTAATCTGCAAATCATGGACTGTAACAAATACAAACATGAAAATCAAAAGAGAAAACTATGCATTTTAGTTCAGTTAATTCCAAATAGAAGAAGAAAGTGATCTACTAAACTAAGCAATAAAACTTCAGCATATCCTTTAATCACACAACCAAAGGAAAATATTACCTGACACCAAGAATTACTTCTCATTGCTGATTTCCAGATCCTTGGACAGTGTGAGCACTTGCTTGCTGCTGTTGTTGAATTTGTAGAAGCAAGTTAGCAGCAAATTGAAGTGTCGACTGATATCGCTGGTTCTTGTCAGCATCACCTTGGGATGTTCCTTGGCTAGAACCAGCTAGAACAGGTTGTAATGGTTGCCCTTGGTTAGAGACCTCCATATTCCCTTTAGCAATTGGTACAGGCATGGCAGGTTGATGCTGAGGTATATTGCCAATGAGATCATGGGCAGATGAAGAACCAAGTCTCGATTGCTGCTGGACAATCGAACCAAACACATCAGCAACATTTGTTGTTGGTAAGCTTCCGTAGTTGTCACGAGCTGTAAGAGGAGTATCAAGCTGATAAATTTGATTGCTTTGGGTGGCAGCAAATTGTCCATGTTGTGATATCGCATAACTATTCAACAGGCTAGTTGAAACAGCAGGAGCTGGTGGCATGTTAGTAGTAGGATTTTGAATCTGCAGCATACCAAGTAATGGTTGTGTAGGGGGGTCAGCCCCATTTGAAGTATTAGTATATGGTGGGAACTGAGGGACCGATGGTGCCTGGTTACTGAAATTTTGTCCTAGATGAGGTGGCATACTATATTGCTCCATGGAAGTAACAGAAAGTGTAATTTGGTTATCTTGCCTTCGATTCTGAAATGGCACAGATCCATCAGGCACTGTGGAGGTAAGAGATGAAGCTGATCGCACAGTGGAGCCAGATGGCAATTGAACAGCACCAGAAGCTGATGATTGAATGTTGCCAGGGATAAGAGAAGCTAAAGTAGCAATCAGATCAGGAGTCAAGGAAACCTTCGACTGGGAAGCAGCAGCATTGCTTTCCTGGTCCACTGCAGCTGATTGTGCTAGGCGTTGTTCATCCCCATGTGCCAACAGGAATTTTTCAGTTGCTGCATGACGTGCCACCTCCTCATGCAAGGACTGGTTAAAATCAACTCTCGATGCTTGATCATCATTGCGGGAAATAAACTTCTGCAAATTAGGTGCCTCCTGCTGATCATTGTGATGGGATGCTAAGGGAGGAATGGCTAGTTGTGATTGTTGCACAACTGTACTGGTTGATTGTTGCGGCATTTTCAGAACAACACCATAGAGACGTTCAGGACCCTTGACACCCAATACCTTGGTCAAGAAATCAGATGGAGGCACTAAAAACAGTGTAGTACCATCCTCAAGCTTTGCAACCCCCGCACGATTTTTTAAGCCCAAGTACCGTAGAAAATCTGTATAAGAGGCAAAATCATCTTCACTGTCTGGCAGAAAGAAGACAATGTCGAAACCAATCGCCTCATCATAATGTTTTGCAAGCATATCTAATCCAGTTCTGGCTGAGCAGTTGACAACATCAGACCTGCCAAAAAAGAGTCATATCACAATAATCACAGTAAATATTAATTCACTCATGTATTAAGAAGCACAGACTTACAAAGAAAGGTCGATGCCCTTTCCTATCGGTATACAACGAGCATAACAAACATGAGTTCCACCTTTGGCAATAACACCACGCCAGCAGTAGTCTTTATCAGAAAAAAGCACATTAGGACGACTGTGAAGAACGGAACCAAGTTGACTTCGGCTTGAAGCACCTCTATCAGGATGAGAAAACACAAAGGGATGATCTCCAACGCTGCTGCTATCAACCCTCCTTGCCAGAAGAAAACCATCATTGGTGGGAGAAGCATCCACCCGTAACCTTTTTGGATCTCTCACGTCAACCCCATCCCATCCATCAGGCATGGGACGGCCAGCTTGAAATACACTTGAAGGAGAAGGCAGAATGCCTGGTGCTGAAGGAGACCGACGTCTCCAACTAGGCGGCATGGATTTGCTTGCATCAACATCAAGAGAATTTGGTGCAAGAGCACCAAATTCATGAAACTCAGGTTCCACATGGCGAATATCAAATCCTTGTGGTCCAAATGACCTTGTGAAGATATTTGTTCCGGACATAACATTAGAATGTAGTGAGCCAGAAAATTTACTTGAGGTGACTGAACGGCCAGCACCCAACACTTCCAGAGGTCCAAAAGGCCCTTCATCTGAAAACATCTCAGGTCTATGTGCTCTAAATGAAGGGACCATTGGCAGATTATCCTTACCAGGTGCAAATTCACTGTTTGAAAAAAAGATCTGTATCCTAGGGTCATTGAAAAGACGACCTTGAAGACCTTCTTTAGCACGCCTTGCTTCATCAACACTTCTAAACTCTACGAAAGAATAGTGCCTCGATGGATAACACTTTATCCTTTCAATTTCACCAAAAAGAATCATAGCATTATGAAGCATCTGCTCATCAATCTGAACAGAAGGTGGATATCCTACCCACAGAATGTTGCTTGGATGGCCATCTTTCCGCACTCCATGAGGCTGAAATTTTAGACAAAAAAAAAATTGACAAAATGAAATCAGTATCCTACAAAAAAAAGTATGTAGCAGCTAAAGTCAGCAAAATATTCAGCATAATTCAGGTTTTTTGTTCAAATGTACCATATCCCTCTTAGACCCAAGGGATGAAGAATTATGGAAGTTTCTCAAATCATCTGGAGGCAGAGATCGTTCTACTGGTTCCAATGTTCGGTTGCTCAAGTATCCGTTCCTTGAATCATAGCGGTCAGACCAATCCTATTTAATGACAGGATTAATATGAGGAAAACACATAAATAAAATATCTTAAGGATGTATATCAAATGCAAAGTCATCAAGATCAAGGATTGCACATGCCATCCATGCCCTATGGTACTTTCCATTCAAGCACAATGCCTACACTAGGCATGCATGCACACTGGTGTCATGACCCATGATATGGCAAGTCAATCCTTGATCAAGATAACTGAGAAGCAAGAAACTAATGCTACCACCAGACTACAGACCCTTCTAGGAGGTTGGGATCTCAGAAAATCTACACGTATTTGTTCACCAGCTAACCGCTTCCCGTTCATGCTTTTGTGAGCAGCAATGGCATCTTCCAATTTGTAATATTCAATTACAGCTGAATTTCGATCCCTGAAGAACTTGTAGTCTTCAATCTTACCAAACTTCAAAAATTCATCTTCAAGTTGTTCCTTTGATATAGATGAATTAAACCCACCAACCCAAATCTGTTTAGCTGCTTTTGGCTGCATCAGAAAATCAAACACAAAACTCACTAAATACACACATACTTGAGTACATACTCTAGCATTCATTTCTAATATGTCAGCATTCTCTGAATGCAAATAAGCAGAAAACCAGTGAAGAAAAAAAAAAGAGAAAAAAGAAGGAAACCACAGGCATAATGACATGCAGAAGCTTTTGTAACTGTTGCGATTCAACAAATCGATGCATCAGAATATGCTTTCATCAAATTATCATTCCGTACTCCTTTTACTAAAGAAAGTGTTGTTTGAACTCACTTATCTTGATCAGACAAGCAGGTATCTTGTTGCTTTGCTCTTGATTAAATAACAAATACAAGCCATTGTTAACAATAGGTAATAACATGGACAACTTCCTTCAGAACAATCTACAGTACCAGTTACCAAGCATTAAAAGGGTTCCATCCATCATATATCAAGAAAGGAAGGAAGGAATATTTTGATTTTGATGATGAAATGCTACAATACAGTGAAATGCATACATAGCATAACTAACAATAGAATGAAACTCCAATAAACTTCAAAACAATTAACATATTGTACTTAACCAAATGAACCAGATGTCAGTAAAGATTTAAATAACACATAAGTTGCTTCTCTAGCCTATAACAAACAAATAAAGCAAACTACATAATTATCAACAAAAATATGTAATCCTTCCCAGACGCCACATTGGCAAGAACCTAGTATGTCCTCTTTTTAATAGAAATAGGATGTTGAAGGACTCTGGTTTAAAAATCAAAGTTCTTCAAGACTTCAAGTTAAAGCAATAACATTGTGAGCCATCAGCTATGATTGAAAGCCATGTTAAGTCTATAAACTTAACAACAGCTGATACTTCCTCAGTCATGAAGCAAACAATTGCTAATGCATCAAAGTATATAGGGTGTACCCAGTGCACGAGGCTCCCGCCAATGCGGGGTCTGGGGAAGGTCAATATACGTAGCCTTACCTTTAAATATTTAAAGAGGCTGTTTCCATGCATCAAAGTATATACATCAAAGAATATAATTTCATAGTACTGATAAAATTTCAGTGTGACTTTTGCAGCAAAAATAATAATAAGCTAAAGGATGCCCAGACTCAGAGAGTAGCTTAAAAATTGAAGATATCTGTAATTAATATTAGCCTATTAAGCTTGTAAACAATTTTAAGATCCCATCGTATGCAATGTCAGCCTACATCCAAGGTGGTACTTGTAGAAAATACATTATTTAAAGATTCTAACAAGTTTAACTAGCCATCTGAAGCAACTAAAAGACTACAACATGCTCAGATCACATGGCATATATAAGTTATCAGATGTCAACGTGATCAATAACAACAATAACAAAACCGTAAGTCCCAACTATCCGGGGCCGACTACATGAATCTTTTGCCCCTCTATCAATATCTGCAAAGAGCCATATGTTTAGTTAAGTTCAGAATACCTAAATCTTTGTTCATAGTTTCTATTAACATCTTTTTAGGTCTTTCTTTACCTCTTCTTGTACCATTAACATTAATAATTTTACATCTTCTGACTACTACATCTAGAGGTCTCCTCAACACATGCTCATACCATCTTAAACAATTTTATCTTATCTTATCCTGTATCAAAGTGGTGTCTAATTATTCATGAATAAAAGTATTTCTTTTTCTATCTTTCCTAATAGCTTCATACATCCATCTCAACATTCTCATCTCGACAACAAAAACCTTTTGTATATTTTTTTTCTTAACTGCCCAACACTCAGATTCATAAAACATTGTTGGTCTCACAACTGTTTTATAAAATTTTTCTTTTAATCTTAAAAGCATTCGATGATCACACAAGACTCGTGATGTCCCTCGCCATCTTAATCATCCTGTTTTTACTCCATGAATAATATCTTCATCGATCACTTCATCTTGTTGAATAATTAATCTAAGATACCAAAGATTTTTATTTAATGATACTTCTTATCCATCCAATTTAACTATATTCTATTGTCTATTTCTAAAATTACTAAAATTGCATTTTATATATTTAGTCTTAGTCCTACTTAATCTAAAACTTTTAGTTTATAAGGCTTACCTTCATAGCTCATGTTTATAATTAATTCCACTTAGACTATCATCAACAAATAACATACACCAAGGATGTTATTATATAAGTGACTAATAAATTCATCTATTATCAATATGTCAACATGGTCAACAAATGAAAATTTTTATAAGTAGAAAGAAAATATTCAGACATTTATAATGAGGCATTTTAAATAAAAGTATTTTCACATATGGAAATTGTCATTATCCAATAATCTATCAGTACCAGTTGTTGGACGTAAAAATCAGTTTAATGAGGTTGTTGCATGGCTTTTTAGAAGTACAAAATTTGATGTTTAAAAATAAGAGCACTTGACCAACAGTGAATTAATGCATTTAAGATGAGAAGTACTTTTCGTTTTACAGCATTATAGTCAAAAACACCAGGTGTCATGCTATGCACTTAGTTACCTAGGCGTTCATCCAAGTAATGCAATGTGTTTACCTTTACTGTTAATTATATCATCAAATAAGAACTTCAATCAATACATGAGTTTTATTTTGTTGAATATGCAAGATGATTACTACCAAAACACCAAATTACACACCTCTAGCCATCTATAGTGCACTCAATTAACAAAACAAAAATTAAATTAATTCATGTCTAAATAACAAAGCAATAGAAAATGATACATCTGCCAATCAAACTTAATATCAAATAAATGACCAAAAGATTCAATCTTTTGTGTTTTCCTCTCATTCAGATAACCCTTTGCTTTCCTTCTAAAGCAACACTTTTGACCTTCCCCAACTTAATGTTGTTTTGTCCAAAGGTTTCACCCTTAGTTGTTGTGTCATAAAACATAAAGTGACAACTTTAGGGCCTTTTGCATTCCTTAGATAATGGTTCTTCCATCCATGATTCCTTTTCTTCTGCTGTACCTTCAATTGTCTTTATACCTAAATTTAATTTTAATTACCATATGAGATTGATCAATTAAGCCATGAATAGAGGGGAGAGAAAAAGACGGAAGCGGAGATAGAAGAGAAAGGGTAACAATGGAGAGCACAGAGAAAGAAAATAATAGGGAAGGAAAACGTGAAAAGAGGGAAGGGAGTGTGAATGTGATGATTGATTGTTGGCTATAGAGAGAGGAGAGGAGAAGAGGAGGAAGAGAAGAAGAGGGAGGGGAGAGTGTGGCAGTAGTGGGTGTTGGCCGAGAGCAAGGAATGGAGAGAAAAAGAGAAAGAAATGTGATGTGAAAGAAAAGGGAAGAAAAGACAACAGCAAAGGGTATGCTGACTTTGCACACTGGAGAGGGGGAGAAAAGAAGGGGAAAGAGAGAAGAGATAAAAGAGGGCAATGGCAGAGCACTCACGAAGAGAGGGGAGAAAGAAGAGGAGGAAAGAGGGAAGACAGAAAAGAGAGGAAGAAACGAGGAGACTTGTCAAACTGGGAGAGATGTAACCAGCAGTGCAACATTAATGACAAAAATGCTAGGGAATAGCACCAATGCCAGATGTGGGGTTAAGATTGGTACCAGCCAAAAGGAAGAGAGAATTGTGTTTGGGCTGGATTGAGGGTTTAGGTCACCCAAGCCAACCTAGGTGAGTGCTTGGAACATCCAGAAATTCCCAGTGGATTAGGTCGCGGAGACCAGCCTAGGTGAGCACTTGGGATACCTTGAGGCACCAAGGGTATAGGACCCCTGGGTCATCCTACAAGCACTTGGGAAGCCCAGTGCCTAAATTGAGCACTCACCTAGGCACAGAGGGCATACTTTCTGGGCTAGTCCATGATTGTTTTTCTCTGAGCATCACCATAGATAATACTTCCCATTAGTTGTACTTACTAACAGGAATTTCGATTTCGCACAGCCAAGATTCTTTCATACTAAATTGGCATGATAAAGGCGGTAGGGTCCATGTCGTGTCAAGAATGTCCAGCTTTATGTAATGAACCATTTTTGAACTCTTATGGGATCACTGAAACTATTCATTTCAATTTGCTTCACAGTTTTTCAGATATTCACATGGCACCATGAAGGGCATCAATCAATATACCGGTGACCATTTGCAGGAAAATAATTAACTCAATTTGTGATAGCCAAAGCATGTTAAAGTTTAAGCTTCCTATTTATCAATGGCATAATCAAATTGAAAAAAATTGTAAAAATTTCTCTTATCTTCAATTGCAACAATTTGAGGCACAACAACTCAAGTTATATAATACAGACCTTTAAACAATATATTTTAGAAATCATGAAACAAAAATTAACTATTGGCATTATATAATGAACAATCAACTGTTTTCAGCAAAAATATGAATGGACCTTCAAGTGTTTTTACAAAAATAATAAAACAAACTTATCTTTCCCATTCTTTATGCCAACCCATAACCTAAACTTTGCCTTCAAAGAAGGCATATACATGAGCGCATATTTGGGAAGCAAACTAGTGAAATATAACTACAGTTTGCTGTCATTTCTTGTTTTATAATATTTGAGTTTAATATTTTTTTGGTTGATTTCATTACCATAAAACCACCCCAAAAAATGAAATAGTTTAATTTCTGATTCATCACAAAAATGCCATATAAGAATTGGCTTCGATATGTTGGTCACTTAAGAATTCTTCCCAGATAATTCCAAATTTAAACATGAAGATCATGTATTGCATTCAATATCCAGTTTGAACTTCAAATGGAACCTCTTTTAGTTGTCCAAATATAAAAATGATATTAGATAGGAACATGCAGGATCTTCAGTACATTATTATTAATGAAGATTCTACTAAATTATTTGACAACTTTGACAGTTCTCTAATGTATCATTGAATTCTTTCAGTCCTCAAGGCACAACCTTTTGAATTATACTGAAATTTCTTGACAAATCATTGCATTTTCAATAAAAGAAAGTTCAACTTCTAATATTTATAAATTTTTTGACATGTAAGGTAGAAATGTTGATATCAACAAGGGTGTGAACTACGGCTATCCAACATAGACATTGAAGTTAAATATTTTGAATGCCGCGGATATGGCTTGTGATATAGCCAAACACTGAGTAAAAGATCATTTAATTGAATTTTGTTAATCTAATGAATAAGCATTCCATCTTGAAATCCTTCCAAATTGCTTCAAAATACAAGTACTAAGTCTGTGGAAAACCCCAAGGGCCAGGACCTCCATCTTAGTCAAGAAAATGTTATGTTAGTGATTGCCACCTTAGTTCAAACCTTTCCTTTGAATATCTTAATCAGCATATGAATACATATTTGAATTGTATGAAGCTACTCCACTGAGTACATGACATCAAGAGCGTGGTTGCATTAATCAATCTAAGAGTGGTGGAATTTGCATCAATCTGTTCTTGCATTCTCCGGTATGTTCTACTACATGTTAATCAAGAGCAGTGTATGATGTGCAACTCAATTTGTAATCAATAGGCCAATTAATCAGATCCTAAAAATATCATGTCATGGAGTTGCTACATGAAAATGAATGTGTAGTCTGTGATAACACTGAAAACATGTGGGTGAGCCAGTGTCATGATCAGGTTTTCAATGATTATTAATAAAATTCAGGCTACTTAACTGATGCCCTAGATAACTAATGAATGTTAGTCAAAACTGATATCTGAAAACCAAATAGTGGAGCATGCAACATCGTTTATCCCGTCATTTCCATGTCTTATTGGTGACTGTAGGAAGGTGATTCAGATTTCATTCGTGTGAAAACAATCTGTAACCTATTGATTGATTCCATCTTGAGGCACAAAAACTAACGAAGATTCGACCTTGAGATCGAAACCTAATAAAACAGATTAAATCAAACAAACCCACTCAACGTGTGCATAGCCAAACAAAATGATAGATTTAACTAGTTATACCAACTTTTGCGACGAATTGGCTAACATTCAATTTCAGATTACGCGAAAGGGGATACAAACCGGTCGGGCAAATTCGAGCCTCATCGCATGCCCTTGGATTATGGACCCCTTCAAGGCTTCCTTCGCGGCCTTGGCTTCGTCGACAGTCCGGAAGTACACGAACGTGTAGCTCCTCGACCCGCGCATCGTCGTACAATCCAACGCGCCGTGCTTGGCGAAGACGGCCATCACGTCGGGATCGGTGATGTCAACCGGAAGGTTCCCCACCCAGAGGGTGTTCGAGGGGGCTTCATCGTTCTCCGGCTCCTTGGACGGAGGAGGCCGGCGGAGGTCCGAAGACCCGCCAGCCGACTTGTTCATGGGCATCGACAGATCTGCCAAACCCTAGACGAGACGATCTCCACCGAATCCACAAGATCTTGGGCTACAAAACAAAAACGGCCGTCCAGAATCGACCTTATCGAGGGGAGATACCGAGAGCGGCAACGCTAATGCGGTGGATCGAAAGGAACAAGGGAGGAGGGGGCAGGTGGAAGAAACCCTAGACCGAGGGGAAGGATTTGTTGCCCGTGCCTTATTATGCGAACCGGGGAGCCATCGCCGTGCGAGACCACGAGAGACGCTTCTAGACGCGACGAGGGCACGACTTGAGTTGCGACAGGCCGGCGATGCGCTTTTCGGTGCGGGTGTTACTTGGGTCGGACTTATTCGGATCCTCGGGCGCCTCCGCGTCCGTCACTTAAATCCGAAACCGAAAAATCTGGTGCAACTTCAAATCACGCGATTCAAATCACTTAAGGTTCCAATTGGAATAATTGAGGCATTACATTTGGTAATCGCAATCAAGACATGAATGACATAGCCTATTGTTCGCGAATCCAAACATTAATCATTGGTTATTCAGCTTACCAATTAGATACCAGATGTCAATTGGTGACTATTAATCTGATCCTTTACTCATCAATTTTATTTGGAATTTGGGTTTTAATTGTAATTGACGGGAGACTTTATTTCTAAACTAGATTTGTTGGTTCAGTGATACAAAAGGAGAAGATTATATCATATGTCAAATTTCAATTTCTTTCTTTTGGCAAAATAAAAGCCTAAGTTTTTTTTTTTTTCTTATTCATTTCATTTCCTTATCAAATCTTTAGGCAAATTGTTGCATCGCTGCCATCAGCTCTGGTCTGTCAGCAGGAATTTATTTAAAGATTAATTTTAATTTAATATATTAAATGAGGTACAAGATTGGAGAATAAGGTCCATCAACTGTGCAACAGTATATTAGGGACTAAAGCTTAAAGTTTAGGGAGGTGGAAGAGTTCCTGAATCGGCCTTCTTACTTGCACATCCACTCTCACAGTTTGATTTATAAAAGTCAAATCCACGAGGCGAGTTCTTACCTGAAATCTCCTCATTCTTCAGTGTCTTCTTAGTCGCTAACAGATCTGCTTCAATTCAGCTTGAGTGATATTATAGCAACACTAACTTAGCAAGTATCTCTCTGTGAAAACACATCAGTGACGGATGGGATTCACGTTTTGAACATGTTCCTCATGAGCTCCTATTGCTTTCTTGTTGAGGGAGTTTGCAGAAGCGTTATCCCTGAACAATATGGTATGCCCTCATAGAACAGCTGCTTGAACAATCCAGTAAATCTTTCCTCGTACCTGAAAGTGAAACAATCACAGTCAAAAAGCTTGAAGAGGAAATCCTTGGGGCTGGTGCTACCAGTCTGTAATCTGTAATTTTTGGCACCATAGCAAGTCTTTCCAAGAATTAATATATGGGCAAGATACAGCATTACAGCTTTTAATCTTTCCGTGGAAGAAACTTCTCATATTTGTGCAACTGATATGACTGATACAGGGAAACCAACTAAATTACTGTGACTTCACCAACTATTCAAATTGTTCACAAAGAAAAAGTTCCAGAAACAAATTTCAATTTGGAAGACTGAAAGCAGCAGAAGATTAGAAGCAATGATCACTTAGGTGCCAGAGAAAAAAAAAGTATAAATAGTTGCCAAAGTCAACTGAAGCTTGTCTCGCAATGCAAAACAATTATTATATGTTCATTCATTTCTGCTCTACAACAACAAAGTTTATCTGGAATTAGAATCAATGGTTTTTTTTTTCCCCAGAGAAACAGTACAAGAGCATGTTATATGCTGATATTTTTTCCCATTCATTTATATTAGTAATTCTACATACTCATAAACAGCTCAAGAAAAACCCATAAAATCAAAATAAACTATAGCCTCCTGAGAGAGGATATACTGGGGGAGAAGCTGGGAGAAAAGCATAAATAGTCTTGGACCATTGAATGCAAAGTATATTTTGGGCTTGATGAAATGAAGCTATAACAGACGATCAAATTTTTAAATCATGTCAATAATATGTATGACTGTAGGAGGAGCAGGACATTGTAGTTGTTACATGTCAAGAAGAACATATAAGGATACAAGAGAAGATCCAGTCTCGCATAAGCACAAGCATATTACACACAAGTTAACATTAAACAGATCTTAAAAGGTAATATTTCCAGAAATACATACCTGTGAACTGCTTTAAAAGTTATCCTTCGCTCGGCGAATGATGCCCAAGGCTTGTGCATCACTTGCAGCAAGTGGAATATTCAACTTTTGGCGGATCTCAGGACTAAAGGTGCGCAGAAATGGATTACACTGTTTTTCCTTCTTTATCGTTGTTGGAATCTAGGACACCAAGGTACATTAGCATGTCACTTGTTAAATCAAGATAGATCACAAACATACATTGAGCTTTTCTCATTATTAGAGGTAAATTAATTTCACACTGAAAGGCTTCCTGGAATAATATGCAAAAGCAACAAATATAGTTTAATTTCTGTTGCGCTCTAAGTAGAAAAGGACAAATCTAATCACTGTTTAATACAACAATTTAGCCTGGTTTTGCATAATTACCGTTGGCAGCTTTTTACTGCGAAGACGAGCAACATCTGCTGCATACTCCTGTAGTACTTCATTGTTGGGTTCTATGGACAACGCAAACTTAGCATTGCTCTGCCAAGAGCAACAGTAGCATCAGTGCTGCTACATATATTGTGGCCACTCAAATACTATAAGAAATGACTTTATACCAGAGTGTACTCGTGACCACAGTATACATCTGTGTTATCCGGTAAAGACACAATTTTACAAAGTGATGAAAACATCTGCACAAGGATAAATGCAATTGTCGGTGATACATATTTTACGAAAACTAAGAAGCAACCTTTGCCAATGATCATTTAACTAGAGTCAGCATTACAACATGGAGCACTTAATTCTAATTGGCATGCGCATATTACTTGCAATTCTCATGGACATATAGACAGGCCACACCCACTAAGATAACCTTCTGGTCTTTTAGATACCTGTACCATGAAGTATGAACAACAAACTATCCCAACTGCGTAGGGTTTGGCTGCATGGATGTGTTCTGATCATCGTGTTGTCCAGATGGTAATGTACCAGTCAATCTTTTAAACAGATGTACTACAGGCATAAAAAGGAATCAACCTTGCACTTCTATTCAAACTATGAGTGTATCCAGAGAGAACACTTGATTAGTCCAAGAAATCCTTCGGTCGTAGTCATTGAAATACAGGATTAAGTATGCATCAGTTTTTTTCTTTTCCATTTTAAATTTGATGGATGGAAATTATCTTGTTTGTTGCTTGATCCACTTTTGTCTTGTTTATGATTGAAGCTACCAAAACAGGAAGCATATTTGCAAAATTAAAACCACTTATTATATCAAATGAAAACCTGATCTGGGTCTCCTTCAAAAAGTTTGCCACATGATAAGCTAAACAACGTGTCACCAGTAAATATTGCTTTACATCCAGGGAAGTAAAAGCTTACGTGACCTGCTTAAATTAAAGAAGAAAAAAATAGTTATATTTAGATCACCGGTAGGAAGACAAGCTGTATGAAACATTGGATGTGGAGTATATTGGCTATAGCTATCTTTTGTAAATTTAGTTACTCTGCATATCTAGCCAAAATTCTGCAGAAGAGGGATATATCATAGAAATTGAATGCATCACATTCATATGATCAAATAGATCAAACCTTTTGTATGCCCAGGGGTCTCCAACACATGAACCTGGTGGCCTGCAAACATCCATGTTTCTCCATCATGCAAGGCTATGTCTATGCCAGGAATTCTATCCTTGTCTTTGGCAGAACCAATCACCTATATTTAGCACATCAGAGTCAAGAATATCGGACTGTGAAAAACTTTATCAGGATAATTATTGCAATCTTACATTTCTGGCATACCCATGCATTAAGAGTAAATGGGACCACTGTATAGTTCCCAAATAAACTTGCAGAATCAAAAATGCCATTCTGTTACATCTACATTTTACTTTCTATCTAGGACGTTTAACACATTCTATAGTAGTTCCATATATTCCATATTACTTTTTAAAAGAATATCATAGGAATCAGCAATCATCATGGAAACCCTATTGCCCAGAGTCCTTAAATTTCAGAATTCAGACAATCCTTAAAATTATGAATGTATCTTTTATGAAAGGGCATTCATGTTATAGGCAACTTTCTTTTCTTCTCTCTCAGAGTTTTAGTGAGTTGCAAAAACCTATAATAACAATTCCCTTGTTTCTTAATTATAACCAGTTTTTCTCTCCACATCCTTCTTTTATTATGTGTCCTTTTGCTCCTCCCACAGTCTTCTTTTCAGGCTATCAAATTGGCTAGAATTGACAAAATTTAGATAACTCTAGCTGAGTTTGATAAATTTTTTACTGACTTTGACCACTTGCCAATAGTAAGGCTGGCGAATCTACCAAAATCAATCCACCCTGCATAGTGTTGATTCAGATTACACTGTCATATAAGAATTGGCAGAAAACACGTACTATTTACCAGAAGAACAAATGAAAAATCATGTGGTGTGCCAAATAGTGCATGATCTCAGTATTGTATTGCATTCTCTTTGTAGAAACTTCATTATTCCCCCTTGGCAGAATATGTCTAATAATTAAATTTCATTAGCTCAAACACAATATGAATCTCCTCAAAAACATCATAAACCCAACCAAGAATCCAACTCTTGAAAACTCGAACCTCAGTTTAGTCATGCAAAGCCCAACTATAGTAGTTGTTGACTTGTTCGTGAATGAGTATATCAAAAACCAAGATCACTGAAACTTCAATTATTGTCTCTCAAAAGACAAAAGTATGCAAAGGAATAGATACTTGCTAAAATAATACAGATTCCTAGAGAAGTTAAAAAGGCAATAATCGGATGAGACAGCAAATGTCCATTTTGGTGGAGTCTATTTTAGTCTCAAACATAGGAAAAAAAAAAGAAATGAAATTTGTCATCGTCATACCTTTGCACCATACCTTGCTTTGAGCTCCATGTTTCCACCAGTATGATCATAGTGATGATGAGTGTTAAGTATATAAGTTAAGCTTTGATTTTTGCATTCCAATGCATTTATAACAGGTACAGCTTCAGAAGGATCAACTACTCCGACTGTTCCGGTATCTATGTCATGCAAAAGATAAGCGTAATTGTCTTGAAGGCATTGCACCTGAAAAAATGTGCGACATATTAACATTATGAATGTATGTGACCACAATAGCTGCCACAGTGATGACAGGAAGAGATAGAAGCCGAGGTAGAGATTCAATGTAAATGTGGACACCAAGGTGGCTTTTACCAAAGATGAGTTTGCAACTAATACAAAAAACAGATTACAGCCTTAATCCCAACCATTATGCAACCATCTTTTTTAATAATTAGGATTTAAAGATGAGTTTATTCCACCTGACTTGATCATACTTTTACGAGCATTAAAAACCATGAATCTTAAAAGACTGTATGTTTGCTGGAGAAAGCATCATCAGTACAACGTAAGGTCAAAACTCCTGAAACTGTTAGGACATCATCACTACTCTGTAAATCTCATGGCAAGAGTAGTTTATGATGGCCTCTGCTTTTTAATTTAGCAGAACACTAAGTAAAGGGTGTGACACCACAAGTATTTGTTATATTGATCAATAGGATTAATGTAAGACCTTAACTAGAGAACGTTGCATTTTGTATTTAAGGCAGAATAATTCAACATTTCGTCTAAGAGCGAAACCAACCATATAAATGTATTAAAGTATTAGAATAATAAATGGAGTAATCAATATTCCCCCAATGTAGATAATACACCAAACAAACATCTCTATGGAAGTTCAAAATAGGCAATGGCAGTTAAACCAATTGAATAAAATTTCAAAAATATGTTCAAGGTAATAGAAAATTTCAAAATAGATTCAGATATAAAATAATAAAAAAATTAAATAAGATAAACCCAACAGTGAAAATATTTTCCGAAACCCAGTCATATGTTCCTTATTTTGTCATCTTGAAATTTTTTTAAATGACTGTTCCATTTACTATCCTGATCCCTAAAACTTGATCCTCATCCTCTAACTTATAGCTTTGTCCCTTTCTTAGCATTCATTACCTCAGTGGCTTAAGATGACATGCTATTTAGCACCAATACTCACCATATGTAACTGTTAGTTGAGTTAGCCTAAATCGACCCATTTAAGAAACCTTCCAATTTGTGACCTTTGACTAGGAATGCATATCTTTTTCTTATATCACTTGTGGATATTCTTTAGTCCGAGAAATAACAGGTGTATGCGTGTAAAGAAGTACCTGCAACATCTAGACTTTGCATGTCCCAGATAGTAAGACTAACAACAAAAAACATGATAAGCATGCTGCCATTCTTCAAGGACAACACACAATGAAGGATCATACAGTTAGTTACTTTAAGAAACAAAAATTATTCACATATTATCAATGAGTTTAAGAATGCCATAGATACATGACTGCAGATACACCTAATAAAATTGAGCGCATAAAATGGACTTGATGGCTCTAGTGACACTATGCTCACCATGGCTAAAAGGTGAAGAAAATTAAGCATCTGGCATCCAATAGTTGGGATCTACGGCTTGCAGATTGCAAAGGTAAATATGGAAGAAATCTCAAATTAACTCAAAATACATACCTGGCAGGTCAGTGCAACACAGTAGTAAACACAATGACAAAAATACAGAAAGCAAAATTCTAAAGACATCAGACACTCACCAATTCAATTTGCAATGAGGATGCCATAGAGGTAATATTGCAAAAGGAAGGAGGGAGACCCAACAAATGATTAGCTCCACGCAAAACTTTGACAGGTTTGACAACTAGTGTTCCAAAGCCATAAAGTAAATTTTTCCCAAACCATTGTTTTCTCATATTTGTCCATATGCTGGGTTGCACTCTCATCTGTGAAAGAGAGGTTACATTGATATTGAGACACAAAAAAAATGATGAAACCCATTATGTGGTGAACAGCATGTGTGCTTCATAAATGAGCAAACAGGAAGAAAAATCAGCTCAAGTAATGGTGGAAGAGCTTTCGAGCAAAGACAACAATAGCAGTTAAAAGCACCGCTTCTAATAAAAGAGTGGCTACTGCCACCACGGGGTTTTGGGACATTTAGTGTACATTACCCTACCCCTACAAGTCACTTTCAGTACAGCTTCTCTGGCTCAAAATAATAACCAGGAAAATTGTTGAAGATGACAGATTTCTAGGGGATATACTTGCAATACCTGGCATACCAGACACTACGGTTGCTTTTATCATGGGAATCCTTCTTCAGATAGATGTTGTATGTCCATTAAAGCACTATTTGCCCAGGCAATGGCCTTTTAGATAGCTACGAATACTAGTACTGGAATGGATTCTGTTCATTCGGTCCGCTAGTCTTTGAAAATTAAAACCCTTATGCTTTTAGATGCTCAAGTTTGTAATTTGCAAAAATTGTCACCATCTACTCATTCTTGCCTTCAAGCACTCATCTGAACATCATAGAGAACCTTGCTGCAAGGAAAATTCACGTATGACCCTTGTAAATCATGGGACACAATGAATGCGTGAGATCCTTGAGTCAAATGAACGCACACACTAACAATGTGGATTATTTGTACTTGATGTCTCATCCACAATATTTCTAACTGATCCACTTCCATCACAACTAATCAGCAAATCTCGTCGAAGCAACCACGGCTACTGCTACGAATCATCCCCACAGGTTTCAATCGCCAAAACACATAGATAACCCAACAGTAGTATCAGCATATAAATTCAAACAAGAAAAACCTAGACAGATCCGCCATAAAATCCACGAATTCAGAAGCACACGTCAGATCCGACCAGTACCGAACACATCAACTGCATAAATTTTCGAACCAAAACAGACAACACACAAAAACAAGAAATCGGGATCAGTCAAGCGATTCTTTGCAGGGAATATCTCAGATGCCCGGAGCAAGAGTTTATCTCAACCGAAACCACACAAAAAGATAAACGATTGCAGATAAGAATGGCAAAAACGAAAGAAGAGACCGAACCCTCCTCCCCGAAGAAGACCAGGAGAAGGAAGCCATCAAGGAGGACGCCTTCGCGAGCATCGCCGGCCGGTGAGAAGACGAGACTACGCTAAAAGACGAAAGGGAGGAAAGAAGCAACATACTTTGCAGGATCCCGGCGGTGTCGACCGTAGGAAACGAAACCCCGAGACATTAATCGAAGAGAATTGTTCAAAGTCCATCGTGCCCCCCTACCTTGAGTGTTGGCGTTTGATGTATGCCCACCATGTGGAGCAGGGGTTGCTGCAGGGGAGGGTAGTTTAGTCATTATACGATGGGATAAGGCGAGAAGACCAAGCTGCTTTAATGTTTGTGCTGTGGATATACTAATACGACCCGAATCCGACAAGCTAATGTATCCACAGAAAGGATTCATTCTTTTTGTTTCGGATCAGATTCGAGTTGAGCTTCATGTTTTGCCCGAACCCAAATTTCGGGTCGGACTTTTCTGTTATCGGGCTCTATTAGAAGAACTACTTTCTCAGCTCTTCTCAAACTATTCTTTTGCTTATATTACATGTACTTCGCATGTCATTCAATATTTACCAGGAAAAGTTGTAGCTAGCTGGCATATTTTTTTCATTTGCTGAAATTTAACATCATAAAAGTTTATTCCTTATATTTTGTTATTGATACTGGCTGACTTGGAATTAGCTGAATGCTGATCACATTTAACTAATATGATTTATTCTTGATATGCGTGTAAGCGATTATGTTATTATTTTTATGAAATATTTTAATATTAAAATTTTAAATCAATTTAAGACACGTAGTTTTTTATGTTACTCAAAAACTATTTATCTAATAATCTATTAGTATATGGATTTGAAAGCCATAATGATATTGATCTGCAATAAAAGTTAGATTTATCTTCCCTTCTCTTCTTATCATGTACAAGATTACTACGAGCGATGGATTAGAGATAAGAGAAGATACGATAAGATATGTAATATCTGATTGTTTTATCCCTACGAGGTTCTGTTCTTTTATAAGGGAGAGCTATCTCTTGAGTAATCTTATTATAATTAAAAAAAATTTCTATTACCCTATAATTATAATTAGAATATAATCATATCTATAATATATCTTACATAATTATATAGGATCACATAATCTAATAATAAAAAATATTATCAATCAATAATCATCCGATACATGGTGATAAATATTATAGTTCAATTAGCATAGAGGGAGAAGACCAATCTCATTTATTCACCCACGTGCATGTTAGTCCGAGGGAGATTATTACATGTTACCTCTCAACATTATCTATATGGACAATAATCCAAAGGAGAGATTATAGACTATCCCCTCAAGAAATATTTCATAGAATATCTTCTCTCATTTTATTTAGTATAAAAAAATATTTTTTAGCATGTTAATCAAGGTTAATATTTTTTTATATTTTTACTCATCATATCGAATTAATCTAGGCATCAAAGAGATCAAGTTGAGAAACTCACTTTTGATCTCGACCTTCGTATAGATCACCATTAGAGTCATAAGCATTTCTATCTTGGATCTCGAGAGCTCCAAAGACACATAACCAGCAACCTCATCCTTCATGCGGACCTAAATCACGTTGGGGTTAACTACCACACCACCAATTTTTCAAAAGAACTTTGTCTTATCGTAAGAAAATTCACGTATAACCTTGTAAGTCAGAATACACAATGAATACACGAGATTCTTGAGTCAAATGAATGCACACACTAACAATGTGCATTATTTTTAATTGATGTCTCATCCACAATATTTCTTACTTATCCACTTCCATCCCAACTAATCAGTAAATCTCGTTGCAGCAAAAAACACATAGATAATCCAATAGTAGTATCAGCATATAAATTCAAACAAGAAACATAAAATCCGTGAAATTAGTAGCACACATCAACTGTATAAATTTTTGAACCAAAACAGACAATACACAAAAACAAGAAATCAAGATCAATCATGCAATTCTTCGTATATCAAATGCTCGGAGCAAGAGATTATCTCAACTCAAACCACACAAAAAGATAAATGATTATAGATAAGAATAATAAAAACGAAGATAAGAATAATAAAAACGAAAGGAGATCAGGAGGAAGAGATCAAATCCTCCTTGGAGAAGAGTAAGAGAAGGAAGCCATCGTGGAAGATGCCTTCATGAGCATTATCGATCAATGAGAAGACGAGACTCTACTATTGAAGTATAGTTTGTAGACTCCACGAAGGGCACCCTTTTGTCACAAACTTAATTTGAATTACCTAAGTCATGAAACATTCTTACAGCAAAGTTACGAACTTAGTTGAACTTGTCTAAATCATGAAACACCTTTGCACCAACTTCTCAGGTTTAGTTAGGATTACCTAAGTTATGAGTACGATATATGCATCAAAGGGTTAGTCTAGTTCCAACCTCATACAAGTCCCGAAGGACTTGTAAAATAGAAAGTTGATTAGTTTGAAAACGAGCAATAGACAAGTCTCAACGTATCGTGAAGAGGGAAGCATTACAGGCAATTCAGCGAGCACCTTGAGTACATGAGAGAAAAGAGAGAAAGAAGAAAAACAAAAATTTTAGAAGATTGAATAGATAGGTGCAAATTCACAAATAACTGCTCCCCGGTGTCGAGCGCAAAGACAAATTTTCATCAAGTTGACATGTAAACTTATGAAGATTGTTCAACGCCTTACACACGAGGAGCAATTGTGTGCAGACTTGGGCCATAAATAAAAATTATTTATATTAATAATAAATTATTTGAATTTCAATGGATTGGGCCATAGATTTTAATTTTAATAACATATATAAAAATAATTACATGTTATAGTAAAAATATGAAACCATCATATTATAGAATAATTTTTATAATATAATAAAAGAGGATGACAAGAATGTCAATAAAAGAGACACATTAAGGAGATTAGATAGTATTAGTCAAAGCTTTTATCAGCTGATATTTTCAAAATATATATATATAAATAAAAATTGTTTACTTTAATAATAAACAGTAGTAAAAAAACCTTAAAAGTGCAAACATCCATCATAAAAATAAAAAAAAATCAATTTTAGATTTCATAAGATTCAAAAGGGGTAATTAGTGGATCAAACAACTGGTTGAGCATCTGATTTCTTATTTTCCTAATCTGATCAACTGGTTCAACATGTGATTGAGGAATTTAACATTAATGCATCATAAACAGGATGATATTTTGTGACAAACAAGTCACCAATTAGTTCATCCACACAATAATATTTTAAGATATATATATATATATATATATATATATATATATATATATATATATATATATATATATATATATATATACAAGTCAGCAATTAGTATGCATTTAATGTTACTCCATTGCTCAAGTCAATTAGAGATATTAAGTTTTATTTTTAATTTTACTTATAAAATGGTAATGGAATATTCTTAAAAAAAATATTGTCCACACACAAACTTATGCTAATGCAAATTTTGGTTGGTCCTGCCATCATCTCTACTCACATACAATGCAATCGGCGGACACAGCCAGTCTTCCTCGATTCCCTTCACAAAGCAATCCTCAAGATCTCCACACGTGAAACGTCGTCGTGAAACGCGCACATCTCCCGCCGTTGGCGTACCGCCGCCGCCGCCCACCTCACATGACGGTGGCACGAACGAGAGGCTTCCCCGCAGGCGCACCCTCCTGCACATCACCCCAAGCTGCTCTTCGATCGATCTCATCCCAGTCAAAAGCTGAGCCCACTCTCCTTGGATCTCTACACCCTCTTTTACTGCTGCATTCATCAGCTCCTCGATCTCATCTCTCCATGCCGTCTATATATACACTTGATCAGTTCTTTTTGCAAGGACGAGAAGATACGATGCGGTGCAGCAGAGAGCGGCTTCTAGTGCTGGTGGTGCTCGGCTTATGGGCGACGTGCTCGCGCGTGGCAGAGGGCGGCACCAAGTTGCCTTTGAATGGCCTGGTGCTCCATTACTACAGTAAGAATACGCAGTGCACCGAGGCAGAGACTCTGATAACGAGAGCGGTTCGCAAGGCGTGGCAGAAGGACCCGTCCATTGCTCCCGCCCTCCTCCGCCTCCTCTACTCCGACTGCTTCACTAGGGTACCCACCCTGCAGCTCGAGTTCCTTCTTCTGCATGCGATCCAACGCCCTGCCTTTTGTTGCAGGGTTGTGACGCTTCGATTCTTTTGGATGGGAAGGGATCGGAGAAGGAGGCACCGCAGAACGCGGGACTGAGGGGGTTCGACGTCATCGACGCGATCAAGCACGAGTTGGAGTCCAAATGCCTCGGCGTTGTGTCGTGCGCCGACATACTCCACCTCGCCACCAGGGATGCAGTGGCGTTGGTATGTATACCATCTACCACACACACATATATGAGTGTGTTGCACGCTGTTCTAAGCTTTGGCTGCTGCAGGCAGGAGGATGGAAGTATCCAGTCTTCACCGGAAGAAGGGACGGGAATGAATCGGATGCGAAGACGGTTGACCTGCCACCACCCTCCATCTCTTGGGATGCTGCCCTCTCATATTTCGAGTCTCGCGGTCTCGATGTGCTCGATCTTGGGACTCTCTTAGGTTCGATGGTTGATCTGCCACCGCCCTCTTCTTCTTCTTCTTCTTCTTCTTGGTCGTCCCAACTTCTCTATTTGCAGGTGCTCACACCATGGGAGTGACTCACTGCCGGTACGTCCACGACAGGATCTACAACTTCAACGACACAGGACTGCCCGACGACCTGATGGACTGCAGGTTCGCAAGACAACTAGCGAAGACGTGCCCGTACAGGTACGCACCGGACCAACCCGATCCGACCGTGTTCCTAAACCCACACTCCGGCGGCAACTTCACCTTCGAGAGCTCCTACTACTCCCGGGTGCTCGACAACCAAGCCGTGCTGGGGATAGATCAGCAGTTCGTCACATCCAAGGATGGCGTGCGCATCGCCGGCGAGTACGCTTCCGACTTCGACGACTTCAACCGCTACTTCGCCCTGGCCATCAGCCGGATGGGCAGCATCGGGGTGTTGACGGGGAGCCAGGGGGAGATAAGGCGTAGCTGCAGGTTCACGAATGCTCATCACCCCAAGTCGAAGTGAAGAACCATTTTTGAGGCCACCTGTAACTTCAGATCGATGCAGACTGCTGCCACCATTTCTGCCATGCTTGGGAGCTGCAGTAGATCACCAAGTGTTTGAATAAAGCTGGAGATTAAAGTTGTGTGTTGGAAGTTTATTTTGGTCCATTAGCAACAATACATCATGTAGTAATAAACCGATAGAGAGGGAATTAGAAACAGAGAGATCGGATCTCATCTTTCTCTCACTTATCATTTACAAAAAAAAAAAAAAAAATAGAATCCTATAAATATGTACATTCTAAAGCCATTTATCAGTTTAATTTCAGCACTCTATATATTATTTAATATGTTGGTTTCAAATACCATGTGTGCATAATTTCATATAAAATAAAAAATTTGTTTGCAATAGACATCCAAAATTTGCATAATTTCCAGTAAACAATAATTTTCCACTAATATGATTTAACTGAATAGGTAATTGAAAAAAAAAAAACTCCTTGTGTAATTTTTATTACAACCTCATTGTTAGAGCAAATCGCGGTTCCGAAAACATCAGTTCCAGGGAAAATGAAATAGAAACCGGGCCGATTTCATATGGTTCTGGAACCACAGCTGGTTCTGCCTCATGCATGAGATGTTGGTGTGATTGCAAAGGAAGGTGACTCCAGAACCATATCATCCCCTTGGCTGGCTGGATTCTGGCAAGTCCTCATCATGAGAGCACCACACTTGGTCAGCCATGACCCAAAAGCCACAAGTCTTCATCATGTAGTTGATTGAAATGCCTTGCCTTTCTACTGCCACATTAATCCAAACATTAGGTAGAGAAGCACTATATGCCCCCAGGTAAGATAAAAGAAGCACTGGTTTTATGTGGTGTCATAATGGAGGAGGATGATGATGATGATATAAGTGCCATGATCAAGAGGAATCTACAACCAATGATGATACATACCTTTAGAACAGGATGGAATGCACTACATCACATGAACTGCAAAGTTCACACACTCCTGTGGAAGTGATGAAACCTAAAAGAAGAAACAAAAGATACATTAGATTGATTAGTGTTTGACAGTGCCATCACCATCTGTTTCTTTTTCCAAAAGCATCTGCCTTTCTTTTGTTGACAGCCTATGTCTAGTTTTATAGTCCGCAAGGTTTCCTTCTCAGGAAAAATAATAATAACAGCAGTAGTAAGATTCAGATTCAGAAAAAAGAAGATTTATGCAAGATCAAGAGAGTTTTTGTATAATCTACATTGACAAAGGCATTTGATTCAAGCATGTTGAAGACCGAAACAACATAACCTTTTTCCTTGTACTTTGAAAAAGTTGAATAAATCTTATGTTTCCAAGAATGCTGAGATAAATGCCAAAACTGATCCGAGTCTCAAAACTTTGTTTTGGGGAGACAAGGTGGCTGACAAAATACGGATCTTACAAAAGTTTATTATGTGCCTCAAAAGGTTTGCATTGTTAATCTAGATGACGAGGAAATGAAAACGAAATGCCGCAATTGGTACATAAAGACAATCAGGAGTTCAGGACACTGTAATGCCACACTCTGATGAGAATTATCAGTTAAAACAAGGTGATCACCACCTAATGATGTGTTATGTCAATGAACTAATCCTTTTGCAAAGATATTCCAGAGACAGACATACTGATGATTCAAGAACAGTAACAACGAGTATGATGAACCTACGATAGTTAATAACTTCCCTCGCATCTAAACGGGCTATTTGGATGAGGGATCCACCCTTCTTTGTCAAGATTCATGCTTCCTTTATCTTGAGTAGCTTATAAGCAAACATCCTATATTTTGCCTTGTGTTCTCCTCTAGGGCATCCAGATGAACACCTCAGGTTGCTTCCTAACCTGCAACGCAAATGAAAAAGAAAAGAATTATAGGTAGGAGAGGTGATTTCTGTGACTAAAACTCTTGATAATGTTTCAGATGATACAATCGATGATTGATCAAAGAGAGGTCATTGTATTTGTTTAGGTTGGTCCAGCATATTGATCCCATGTTGTCCTTCTTTTTCTTCAGGAGTTCGTCTACAGGTGTGCCACTTATACGACTTGTCTTGTTAAAGTTTTCCATAGTTTGTCCACACCGTGTTCATGTCATATTAAAGATGCACAAGACCAGAAAACCCATCGATGATTGCAGGCAGAGTATTATAATGGGCATTCAGATGAGTCACCACATTCTCCAAAGACGAGAAGGATCTAAAATACCTTGGCTTTGCATCTTTGGACCAACTTGACATAGTAAACTTCTATAGGACTCCACTGACATTTATTTGCCTAGTGTCTCAATTCTACTGAAAAAAAGGAAGCAACCTCAACAGTTTCTCAAGTGCCTATAGCTGTCTTCAGAAGGCTTTCTATTGAAGTAAAGTTGGTTTGGGGCCATGAAGTGATTGTTCTCTTCCTCATCAATCCAAAAGAGTGTTATAGAACAACCTGCACTTAGAAAAAGTTGAAAGAGAGAGAGAGGTCAAAAGGACCTTAATCCATGCAAGGAAGAACCAGATGCCAAGCACATTGAATGAGAAAAACCAAGCCAACCTTGCATATATATATATATATAGTTCCTTGGCAGAAGAGCAGTTCTCTATGGTGAAGTGATATTCCAAGCTCAAGCCATATCTACATCTTCTCCTGCAGCTGAATGATTTTGCTAGTGAAGTAGTTCCTGGAGTCTGCCAAGGTAGAAATATAAACCTTCCTATACTGATCTACAGTTCAGACTAGAATGGAAACTACATCAAGTTAATTTTCTTTTTGCAAAAAATTTCCCAAGATATAGTTCAGTTGATGAGTGAAACTTCAATTGCAGTTCTATAATATCTGCAAATCTACTCAGTGCATTGGTTGAATTAATTGGACTTGTCTGTTAACCGTCATAATGGCTGTAAACTATCAGATTTTTATGTGGATGTGACTAGGAAGAAAAATTATTTTCTGATTGACCTTAAAAGTTGTTTAAAACTGTCAACATCATGCAGTAATCAAGTTTTTTTAGTGTCATCTATTATTCAACTTCTAGGGTTTCTTCATCTAATTTCAGGAGTAGTACATTAACTAGAGTTTTATTAGCTACACATTACTGTGCAAAACTGGTTCTCATCATACTAAAATTTCTTTTCTCCAGAGGCAATGCTTTCGTAGTGGCAGTAGAAATTTAAAAGACTATAACAGGAAAGAAACAATTCAGTTATTGTCTGCATAATGCAATAAATAATGAAACAGCCAAATACTATGAGGTAAATTACATTCATAATCTTAATCGAGGACTGCTTGTGATTGTAAACCTCAATTATATAACTTCTCAACGTTTTCCTTTAAAGTTTAGTAATAAACAAATTATGGTCATACACTCTTTGAAGGTATGAACAAGACAATAATTGAAACTTGAAGTTTCCCTTACCCTTTTTTCAGAGACTTTGATTTGGAAAGCTACAAGTCTGCAATTGTATTTCTCCATTATCTGTTCTAAGAGGGAACAATTTTTAAAGGGAAAAAGGAGTATTCCAGCTTTCCGTTCTCCTCATTTTAAATGAAGCTCTTTGATTAACTTGCGTGGTGCAGAAAATGTATTAGGAAAAGCCCATAAGAAGAAGGAAAAAACCAAAAGTGAAGATCTGCGAAATTTTAGTACAATACCTAGTTTTGCCAACAAGATGCTAAGGCTGGACAAATGTTTCTGAATGTAATTGATTACGGTACCATAAGAAAAAGAAATATTTCTTCCAGAAAAAGAAGAACTGCTTGACTGAGGAAGAAAAAAAAAAAACTACAAATATGAATCACTTTTGATTTTTCTTTAAGCAATCAAGAAGACTATCATACTAACATTAATTTTCTTTGCAGCCAATTTTAGTGTTCTTTGCAGGTTTGGAGAAACAAATTGTTCTAGTTATTCATAATATTATCTGAAGATCTTGAATAGTACTATCACAGTAACCATCTAAAAGTTTGCTTGTCGCATGCATTTCAGGTGTTTCTATGGTCAGACTCATAATAACAAAGAGATGGGCAAGAAATCAAGTTGGTTTTCTGTTATAAAAAGAGCCTTCACTTCAAGCTCCAGGGATAAACTTGCTGACGCAAGAGTTCAGATCCATGTAAGTTGAACTTAAGGTTTCCTCGGCCAGAATGTCTGGAAGAATTAACTACCATAATGACTGTTCCCAGAGTTCCACATCTATAAGAGACCCAATTATTGACAACTTCACATGAAGCTGATTATCCATCTCTTGCATGTGATATCTGATGCTTGGCAGCCCAAAGATTGCTTTAAGGACAGCAAGATTGTAGAGAAGTTTCAATCCAACAATTACCAAACAATGTTATGCAGTAACAATATGGAACTTTGTTACATCTCTTGGTAACACAAGATAGTTAAAGAATGAGGCAAAACTTCAAAAATATATGATATAGGTGAACAGGTATATTCCAATGGATGTTAGGTTAATAATTCTATCTGCTGCCATTTTTGGTATACTATTGGATTGCAAGGAAATTCTATTCGATCCACCACAGTGAGCAAATATATTTGTTAATCTTGTTTGATCTCTCAATCATGAAAGTTCATGCTAATGAACTTGATAATACATCCGAAGAAGTCTTTATGAATGTAGGGTTCAGAGAAGAAACTCACAAAGGAGAAGAAAAGGTGGCCTTTTGGAAAATCCAAGCATGGTGAAATCAATTCCTTCATTCCCCTGCAGAGAGAACCAAGCAGCATCGAGAAGATCTTGGAAGATGCTGAGAGTGAGCAGCCGCAGCAGGATGGAGTGCACTCAAGGCCCTCCAAGAAGGTTCAACAATCTATACCAGCTGCAAGAAAACAAACAATCATCCCAAACTACGCTCATATTTCAGCAATCAAGATTCAAGCAGCCTATAGAGGTCATCGGGTAAGCTCGTCATAGCATTTAATTAACATCAGAATGTAAATGTAGAAGAAATCAAGCAAAAAAGTAGTATTGCTCCGCTGTAAAATATATGCGAACCAAACAAAATGTAGACACTGAAACGATGGAAGAAGTGCCAACAATTTTAGCTTTTTAAAAAAATGAGAGTATGATCATAAGAACTCATGTCATTCGTTACAGCATCCAAATTCCATTTGCATGTATGACTTTAAACAAACAAGCTTATTGACCAAGGCTAGGCATATAACCTCATGTGAGCTTAAGAGAAGATAGCAATATTACATTCCCTTCCATGAAGCAGGCTCGGCGGAGCTACCACGCACTGAAGGGGCTAATGAGACTTCAAAGAGCCATGAGAGGGCAGAATGTGAAGCGGCAGACGATGAACACAATGAGATGCATGCAGATGCTTGTTCGAGTACAGCTGCAGATACGAGCTAATAGGCTGCAGATGATGGAGAGCAGAAGTCTTCAACCCCACAAGACATCACCACAGTGGAGTGCTGCTCACCAAGTGAGAAATCACCATGAGCAGGTAATTTAGAAGCAGAGTCTGCTGACTTCGGGTGTGGGTGTCTTGCAGACTGAAGCAGAAGGCCATGAAGAATGGGACGATAGCGTACTCACAAGAGAGGCTCTGGAAGCAAGGATGCGGCGCAAGGTGGAGGCAGTCATCAAGAGGGAGAGGGCATTGGCCTATGCTTACACCCACCAGGTACTCTTCCCTCTCTGGAGTCACAGACTTCCTACTATAACGCACGCTTGCAACAATCCATCGGTGTAATCCTCATTTTTGGTTCCAATATGCGGAGTTCTAGTGATTCACCATCCCCACAAGGCAATTTTGTCACCTGACAAAGATCATGCAAATTGAAGCTTTGCTTGTTTCTAATTGATCTAAGAGCTCGAAATGAACTGTGGTAGCGTCCAGACTGCATGCAACATCAACAGTAACAACAGGTTGGAATCACAGCTCTGACCTCTTTACGGGACTCTTCGCGCAGCTACTGAAGGTGACGCCCAGGTCGGCCGAGGCCATGCTGACCGGCCTCCGCTCCGGCGGCGCGCCCTGGTGGTGGACATGGCTCGAGAGCCAACACCCCTCCTCCGACAACCCCGAACCGGCGCCGCCTGTCCGAGCGCCGCGTCCTCAGACGCCGCGCTCGCCGGCCGCCATGCGTCCCAGAGCCACACCCGGCCCCCGCCGGCCGCACCGCGGCCACTACACGCGCCTGAGGCCCGCGGACGCCGACGACGCCAGCCTCACGAGCTGCCCGCCCTTCGCCGTGCCCAACTACATGGCGCCCACCGCCTCGGCCAAGGCCAAGGTGAGGAGCCACCGCGCGTTCGTGTCTGTGCAGGAGCCGAATAAGAAGCGGTTCTCGTTCGGGTTGGGTCAGAGCTTAGGCTCCCTGTTCGCCGGCAAGGAAACCATTAGCGGTGGCGGGTGTTGCGGCTCGAAGAGCACGGGAAGACAAGGGAGGCACAGGCCCACGCAGTCTGTGGGCGGCATGAGCGTGGACTCCATTGTGTCGCTGCCCGTGGGAGCTGTTGCCGGCAGGAGGAGCAGCTTCATATAGTTTTGCTGGTTGGGAGTTACGTGATTCCTTCCTTTTGTTCTTGCTGTGATTTCCTACTGCCTTGTTCATGTTTCTGGTGTTCATCTCCTTGTCAATTATGTTGCCTTGTTGCTTGTTTGGGATTGTTTTGCAGTTCTGGTCTTGATTAATCTTCTCAACAAAACAACAAAAACATCTTTTGTTTATGACAGCATGTTTTTGGATTAGAATTTAGATCCTGATGAATTTTGTCAAAAAAAAAAAAAAAAGGAGAAAAAAATCTCCACTGATTTGATCTTGTCTTTACATACAAGGTGTTGTGGATGCATGCCTTTCAAGTTATAGCAGATAAGAGATAGGAAACCAAAACAACAGACATCAGCTGATCCGTAAACAATCGATCACATTGAAACTTATGAATCCTGGTTTCAAGAAGTCTAAGCACTTTGGAAATCACTTTACATACTATGAGTATCAGCTTCAGGATTAAGCACTCTACATACAAGTTAAAGACTGCAAAAGCTGAGGAGGAAAGTCTTGTTGTTGCCTATATACAGAATGCAATAAAAACGGCGTCATGCTTCCGACACTTGATTCTCATTAGTCTGAATCACTGATTCCTGCGGCAGCCCTTTCAGTTCGTTGGCATCGGATGGCTGGGATTCATGCTTTGCAGCTGCTTGCACGACGCGATCGCGCACAGCGGTTGACGAGGGCGATGTCGGTAGGCCAATCTTGTTCGGCTCTAATCTTGTGGCTGCCCATGAGAATGCTTGGGCTCCTAGTCGCACTGGAGACACCAACAACCTGAAATAAAAGCAATACAGGACTTCAAGTTACAGCGTGTCAAGATTGCAACAACAACCAGTTTGGATAGCCATCTATGTTCAACTGTTGATTGAGTCGAGCATTGGAAACCATGTAATGCTCACAATACTTGTGCTTTATTGCTCGGTAAGGTAACCAAGGCAAGCAGCATGGAGTATATGAGAATAGGCCTACATCATACTTGAGCACCGGAGAACAGAAATCTCGAAAATAATGGTTTGGTTAATTATCAGACTAAACTCTCACAAAAGGAAAGAGAGAAAGTATGCATAGTATAGCATTCTTCATTGATAGACAAATTTGTTTCCTGTCTGTTATTTTATAAGTTAAATTGATATTTTTCATTTGAATTTCATGAATTATCTGCCAGTCCGATTAGGTTAAAAAAAAATAGAGTTTGTATCTTTGTGCCTAATTTTTCTTGATGGTAACTAAGAACTAGGGTTAGCATGTATTGAGATATATCAGGCAAGCGGCAACATTAAGTTTACCCAACATCTTTCTTCAAATCCTCAGAATCCTCATATGAAGCCACCCTTCGATAGAGACTCTACAAAATAAGTAGAAATGACATATGTTAGTGGATAACCAGTAGATGCGAGGTGAGTTAATGGTGGGTAATCATAAAGGCGTGCAAGAGAATCATGCAAACCTAAATAAGAGGGGCATAACAAGTATAAAAATCTTGAAGGGAACAAAAAGTTAACAAGAATTAAAGACCAGGAATATAAATAATCCTGTCACTTTAAGGCTTCCAATATTTTAACAAAGCAAGTCATAATTCTGCAAAGGTAATCCTACAACCTACTATGCTCATGGAACAATAAAAAAGTGTACCGTAAAGAGCGCTCCAACACTTCAACTTCATATTGTTATCATGCTTCAAATGGCCCATTTTAGCCTCATTAGATAAATGTTTCAGTGATAAGAAGTAACTTAAACAAGAAGGCACAAAGACATGAAGAAGCAAGATATATTACATTAATTATATTAGCTGTCTAGCATTTCTAGTTTTGGCATTCAGCATATCTGCATGCTTGGTAAAGCTAATGTTCTATGGTGGATATGGCATAAATCCGAATCAACCTGCTTCTGGTAATATCATTAGTAACTGTTCTTATTAAATGATTTCCATTTTGGTATATCTTCAATTCTATAATTTATATCCAAGAATAAGTCTACAAGCAACATATTGAACAACAAGAATGGTCCTTTGGCAGACACACAACACCATATATCATTGAATCCTATTATAGTTAGCAGTGGATGTGGTTGCCAGAAAGACGGGTATAAAGTTCATATTGCAAATTATTGCAGAAGTGTGAAACCCATTAACAGAAGATGTGGTTAGCAGCGGATGTGGTTGCCAGAAAGTATCATCTATCAGAACAGGTATAAAGTTCATATTGCAAATTATTGCAGAAGTGTGAAACCCATTTACAGAAGAATGGTACCAGCCCAAGGCCAATAATAGCAATAACTTGCAGTGTCTTCTCCCACTCTGCAACCAAAGTACAAATTAGTTGGAAACATGCTGAAAATGAGAGGTTTTGGTGCCATAATGATTATTTCATATTTAGTTTTCCAAAGGGGTGTGATCTTGACAAGAAATCATTAGCCTAACTAGACTACTTTTTCCAATCCTGTCTTTTAAGATATGGTTGTATGCAATGACAGATCAACAAGCAAAGATTTTACTCTTGATATATTTGCTCATATAAAATCACACTACTGTCTCAACAACATTACTCACATTAAAGTACTTCTTATGACAAAAAAAGAAGTACAAATATGTATACAGCTACTGAATGAATGCACTTCAATAGCATGGAAAAGTTCGCAATTGTGAAGGAAATTCAAAGATTGTAGTTATTAGGCTTGAACTTATAAGGAGTTATGAAGTGAATTAAGTAGGCTATTGTTTTAATGACAATAAGTGTGGCTGTTTATCTGATATGATAGTAGAAAGTGTGTCTATCTCTTGCTTAGTCGCTTGGTTTATCCGTAGCTGTGTTATAGCTATCTCCGGGATCAGAAAGCAAAGTGGTTTTCACAAATTACTTTTTATCTCATTCTAAATGATGCTTACCTAACAGAGCGTAGATGGCTGCAGAAATGCCCTGGCCATATACACAAAAAAAGGAAATCAGTAATCTAATTAAGTGGTCCAAAACTAAAGCATTTAATTTGAAAGTAAAATTGTCTGATGGAGCATGTTGAATACATATTAAATAAATTGACTCAAAATCGATCATGCAAAATTGGTACTAGAACAGCTAGGAATTTGGAAGAATTAATCGTTAAAGGAGAGGTATTGACCATCTTACCACAGCATATCCAATAACAAGTGATGGGGTAGGCTTAATATCTTCAATGATTGCCTCAGCTTCCTGCACACATTCTAAATGAAATGTGTGAGTACATGCAGAAACCAAGTTTTCATCGAAGCTATCTCCATAATTATTTGGGGAAAAAGAACTTCCGTCTAACATTTGTTGATAAAAAGGGTATTCATCCACCAATATTAATAAGCAGGATCATTAATTTTAACTCAAGCCATAAGATACAGATTTTTAAAGAACTACAATTCTGATTCTTTGGAAAGCTTTCAGACGGAAAGAGTTAAGAAAGATCCAGATTTAGTGACGCACAAAGATGAATAATGATGCAAGTCCTAATGAATTTTGTCATACCTCATTCAGTAACGTCAATGTGGTCTCGGGTTTTAGCTCTTTAATGCGGAGACCATTCTGGACCCAAGATCGGAAGCCACCTTGAACCAAGTAAGGATTCTATTTCCAGATGTGTCAGTTACACAAGTTCATTGCATTAGATTGTAATTACTGGACAATAAAAACACTTGAGACAAATTGTTTAGTGCTTGCCTTTACACCAAGCTTCTTCAAGGATCTAGCAATGGCCTTAGAATGACCACCATTAGCATCCATAACAATGACCTTTGACTCATTCTACACATTTGAGGAAAACAAGAACCACACTGAATATCTACGACATAGAAAGGAAAAATTGATGCTGTAACTACTTGTCACTAAAAGGTACAGTACTTTTATAATTTTCAAACTGCGGATGACAGCTGCAATTAAAGAATAATCGACTTCTCTCCCACCCTTTAGCAGTTTCCTTACTGAACCATCAATCTGAGAAAGAAGTAAAATCATACTATAACAATGAGTGAAGCTTTAATTGCCCTTAAAGAAAAATGAAAAGAAAGAACTGTGAGCATACCTCAGGAAGGACCACACTTGCATATTTAGATCTGGCACCTCTTCGCAAATCAGGAACACCATCTCGCTCCCTTAGATCCTACATGAACCGTATGATTGTAACCAGGTATACATGGCGCTATATACTCTACATTATTCCTTCTATACCACACACAAAATCAAAAGTTTCATATACCTCTGAATCATTGTGTCTGAAAAAGGTTTTACAGATTTTGATCCACGGAGAGAAATTTACGGCACTTTCTATCATGTGGAAAATAAAATGAAAAATAACAAGAAGCATTGTAGAATCCAGTATACAACAACTAACATAGACTGCTTAAGTCTAGCAGGAACAACAGAAGAAAAGAAAAGGCTTGTGAAATTTACAGTCTCTTGCCTCAGGCCGGACATCAATAAGTACAGCATCCCGCTCATCTTTCAGAAGCATAAAAGTTGTTTCAGGAGTCAAATCACCAGAGTATCCGCCATATTTGGAAAACCAGTAAGATGTTCTGCAGATAAATTGGAGATAAATTTGAACTGATCAAGAATTATATGAGATCCATGGTAGGAAAATGATAAAAAGAAATTTTGCAGTTACCCTATTGCAGCCGAGCTGCCAAAGAAAAGCACAAACTGGACAATTGGATCAGTAGGATCCAAACCAAGAATTTTCTCGAACCCTTCAATAATGACATACACCTGCATCATGGCATGCACAGTGTTCACACTGTTGGACATCATACATGCACACTCATGGAAAGGAATCTGGAAAGTGGTAAAATGTTGATCCACCTATATACCTTCTGAAAGGCAGCTCCAACCGGCTCTACAATTTGAATAGCTTTCTCCTCAGACAAGTCAAGTGACTCCTTAAGATTTGGTGGAAGCAATGACTTTGCTGATCCATAAGAATATACGAGAAATGATGCTGCATTTCCCAAAGAATCCTCCACCATGACAATTGCTCGCCTCAGAGTGTCAATAGCTAGACCACCTACTCCATGCACATTTTCCTTCAACATACTAGAGAATCCTGTCAATTTACCACCAGCTTGTTCTTTGGAGTTATAAACCGAAGAAACAGAAGTACTGAACACACTTTCAATTGATTTTGTGAAGCTTTCAATTGCATCCGAAAAAGACATCTTAACTGTGCTGTAAGTGCTCTGCACAGCATCTTCAGCTCTCCCTAGTGATGCATCTACAGATTGATTAATTCCAGTTATAAAATTCTCAACATTTTCTTTAAGATCTGAGAATCCATTATTAGTCACATCAGATGTGTCAGAAAGTGGCATTGGAGTACTTGCTGGAATACCTCTACCAAGTTCACTGGGCAAAGTTTCAGGCCCAGGTATATCATCGGCAACTGGATATAAACCATATATTTCACTTTCTGAGTAACAACTGCTATCAGGCAAATTATCCAAGTACTCATTTGGAAATCCGTGAACTATATCATCAGATTCATTCTGGTAGGGAGAGAGTATGAATGAGTCAAAGGTGCCTGATCCCTGAGGTCTTTCCACAACTAGTGAATGCATATATTTACTAGCATGTGTTCTGAATGACTTATCATTAGCATAAGTACCATCTTGGATGTAGAAAAGTAGCTCATCCTTAAAGAAGTGCCTATCATCTATAACCTTCCGAAGAGGATAAAAAGCCTTTGCACCTGCATGGAGAGATGCCTGCAGACAAAGGTTCTCAACTTTCAAACCAAAGTGTTTGCTTGTTGCCCGCGACTTTTGGATAGCACAAAAGTTACCAGTTTATAATAGAAATCTTTAAGAGCAAATGGTATCCAGTGTCAGTAGAAAATCTTCATTTTCACATTTATGCTCATTGAATCATTCGAGCATACATGTACATCCAATTTGATTGGTAGCACATAACGTGCACCTAAGCAATTTTAGCAAGTGCTATCAAGCATAAGAAGTATGAACTTTTACTCAGGCATATGAAAAAAGTACTCTTGGTCCGCATGGTAAGACAAAAATTGTGTTTTTAGAATCTTCCTATAATCCAAAAGCGGCCATTTAGTGGAATCCACATCAGTGGAAAGGGTATTACCACATCAGAAAAATGCTAATATTCATACGCGGCAGAGACTTCTAAATGTGCATCGATCAATACCACAGTGCGAGGTTAAAATGAACACAAAAGCGGGCAGATTTTACAGATTTCATGAATGTTGTCATCGCCCGAAAAACCTATACAGAAAACATCGGGCTTAAGGAAGCTTTACGACACTGGCAAACATATTTATGCCGTCCCATAATTCTTATCGCTTTGATCGACTTAGACAACGGATAAAATTGCGATTTTTCTTCGTGCGCTCAAGGTGATTGCGTCAGAGAAAAGCAAGGAAATTTAGCACGGGAAAGAACACCGATCACCTGTGCATGAGAAGAACAAGTAGCTGCAGCCGAGCAAATGGACAGCATCATACTCAGTCTACTGTTTCCCTTTTCCCTCTCTCTTCCGGTCTGACCAAATCCCCAGAGGCGCTTCTGTAGCTTTAGAGAATCTGGCTCGGAGTTGCGGCGGGGGGATGGGGAGAGAGGGATGATTTAGTGACGGTGCGGCGTCGCGGGATTGGCCAATCGAATGGCGCGAGACCGACACGGTGGACAGGCGGATGAGGTGCGTGTCGCGGAGGGCGGATTGCAGGCTCGTGTGGTTCCCGGCGTCCTCAGGGCGGTCATCGCGGGTCCCACTCGATCGGCACTGCACTGGTGGGTGCGAAGCTCTCGGGTGCAATGTTTATTATGGTGCTAGTTTTTTTTTCCTCATTAATTCACCCCCAGAAAAGAATTATTGCTAATTTTAGCGCATTTCTAAGAAAATAATTATTATTTCAAAATTTCTGCAAAACTCACCCTAATAATAATAATCTGAAGACCATCTAATTCATTAGTTAATTTTTGGATACACCAAATTCGATTATATACCACATAATTCTGTTGGGTATTTTTCATAATATGGATTAATCATCATAAATGTTGTGATTTAAAGCGGGTTTGAGCTGTTGGCGGATCAAGATCCGGCTGCAATTAATTACTTTCGTGACCACAGAACGTAAAGCCCTGCAAACAACGACCACGCAGGAAGAACAGCGATGTGGCGATCCAAAGATAGGAAAACAGTCGACAAAATTATGGGACAAGTAACTTTTGCGTGTTTAACATTCTCGATGTTTCTTGATTCCTAAGAAACGTAGCAAATAGTGTTAGAAAATGTACAAGAATTGAACCACCATCAAATGGTTTTGTCTCATCGGTTTGATAGACAAGCAAACACATTTGTGCACATATTCACACGGTTTACGACTATTAGCTTCTAATCACATAGATTGTGGCCGATCAATCTTTGTCATCTGTAAGCTCGATGCAAGTTCCATATGTTGGTACTCTCCACTGTACAAGTTGTTGCTGGATTGAGGAGGAGCTGCTTCCTCACTCCAGTGCGTTTATAGAAAACCTCACGCCTGGGCTGCAAAGGTCTTGAGCTCAAAGAGGAGCTGAATCGCTGATACACCATAGTGGGCACTGGTGAATCTGATGTACTAATTACAGTCTAATCTGAAATAATAGAGTAATTTCTTTTAACACAGATATTGAGCTCTAAATTGGTAATGAAATCTCACCGTGTTCGCAGTATGAAAATTAATTCACCCCGGCATCCAAAGTAAGATGAGGCTGCCATGTGGTCGATGTTCTCATGCTGGAAGATATGCATCTCATGAATGACTGTAGGTCAGGTGTGTCGCAGGGTTCATGTAATAGTTATCGCTGGGTAGCCAGTTCTTGAAACTTTTGAACTGGTAGCTACGGAAGCAAATTACTGTCTCCATCTACGTAATCAAATTACTGTCTCCATAGCGCTCTCAGGGTTGAGAAGCGTATGCTGAATCTTGGCTACATTTTGTTATAAGATCATAGTTGATGGAAGCCAGTTGCGACAAGTTCTGGTCATGGTTTACAGAGTTATGTAGTAAGATTATATTTCAAACCGAAATTTATATATAATCAAAATTAGTTTGTTTCAACCAAGCTTCTACCTTAAAAGAAAAATTACTGAAGGAATACTTCACCGAGAGCGTCGGCCCGAAGTCTGCCATACTGCCACATTCATCTCCCTGTTCAAAGAAAATTGCAATGAAGGATGAGAGCTCAAAGAATAACAACATTCTTGAAATCAAGTAGAAAAGATAACTCTTCTTTACATCTTCATCCAGGTCAGAGCTGTGAGCACTGCTGTGGCAGCTCATGCTGCCTGTATCAGTCATATCATCATATTCATGAGACTCCGTATAAAGTTGTTCATCAATTGCATTCCATGGAAGTCGGCTGGCAAAATAGCTTGTGTCATCATCACCTTCGGTTGATGGAATGAATGCTGCCTGTGGCAAAGAAAACACTCTGTCATTATGTTTGTTTGTATTGAGAACTGAAAACTTGAATAACAACGAGGCTCAATTCTGTAACCTTCTGCCTAGCGAGCATATCCCAGTTGATGCTTTCGAAGAAAGGATGAGATTTCACCTGTCCTAGGGATCAAAATTGTGTCAGGCAGTACTGATCTAGCACAAGTTGTTCATAAGCTAGATGAGATTTACCTCGCCAGCCCCAGTTGCTCCAAGTCTTTGGACTGGATTCCTAATCAGCAATCTGAATCCAATGAAAGATGAGTTGGAATAGTAGTTTTAGTTTTAAAATTCTTCAAATTCGTGGAAAGACATCTTATAGAGATAAAAGCTCAGTAAATCAAGAAATTGTAGTAAAATGTGAAAGTACAGGAATAAGCTTTATTGGTTTAGAGATGGCAACATGCACACATGGAATACAAGTTGAATGAACTAAGTTATGCCAGGGAACTAACCATTTTAAAATTCTGGTAGAAGATGAATATAAAAATGTCTCCAACATCAGTGTGGTTGAACAGCACTTGGTTTATATGCATCCTTAAGGTCATTAATGTAAGTACAGGTATACATGCATCAGATAAGGTTGCATTATATGCATCCTTAAGGTCATTAATGTAACTACAGGTATACATGCATCCGATAAGGTTGCATTTGTGACACTGACCTTTGTGGAAGCTGTGGCATGATACTTTTATATATCAAGGTATGCCTTCAAATGAGACATAAGATAGCCTTCAATGAAATTTTTAGTTGCTTATTTGCCAAATAAGTCTGATGATCACCCTCCATGTAAGCATTTTAATAACAAAATCAGACACATTTCCCACTGTGCTTGGTAGCACTGGTAACAGCTCCACATTTGCTCATTCAAGATCTTATATTTGAATTTGGAGTTTAAGATGATCACCTTGACATGTTTTAATGATTGAATATTTCTTTCTAAATGTATCATTACATCTCAAATACTGAATAGGATGTTTACCTAGAAGTAGACCCTATATAGTGGTATAGAATCAAGATACCATTGTTGACAATGCCAGGAACATATTTCTTTTATCTGACCCTTGGGCATGTGAAGACGGAGCTGGACTAATAGACAGAATTGAAACTATCCCTGTGTTCATGGTTTTCAGTTCTTGCTGATCAGATTGTTGTTCATTCTAATCCAACTGGTCTAGCACTTATCTTCTCGGATTTGAAACTTCTAATGATGAAATAAGAAAATGCCTGGTTAGTTTCCTGAAACATAAAATCCACTTATTGCACTCCATGTGATTCTTAGATAATAAGTTGTACATAGCTTTGAAAATCCAACAATGTTATATGCTCAAACAATATGAATGACATACCAACAAGTTGATAAACTGAAAATAATTGTTTCACCTTCCTATGAATTTGTTGAAGCAGTGTGTGGCCATGGCCACCAGCTAAGCGACTACTATAGTTTATTATTTTCTTTTTCCTTGCATTGTTTGACGATTCATTTGGTGCAGGAGATAATTTTAAACAAGGTGCACAAAGGTAATACTTATTTAGGACATCAATGAAGAATTCATAAAAAAGACAAAAATAACTAAAAGCAAAAGAAAAAAGATAACTCTCAGATGTTACTTGTCAACCAAATCATAAGCCTCCAAGCTCATCTCTTCTGGCACTTGTGGCCAGGGTATATCTCGATTCATAATATTATCAAAAATTTTCTGCAAAAAACAAAAGCACATCGTTCGTTACTATAAAAAGTTCAGTAATGAAATGACACTTGTGCTTCAACATTTTCTAGGAGTAAAATTGATAACGAGGAATTCAGGGATAAGCATAATTGCATGAACTTATATCGCTGCTGGAGTGTTCAGCTGAATGTAAAGCACTTGTGATAGAACATAGGCATTTACATATGAACTTTGGACTAATACAAAAGATTGTTAACGTTATGTAACAAGAGTAACATGTTCAATACTGATTGACCTAGAACCTCATCTAAAAGGGCTAGACTAAAGTTATTATTTAGTTCCCAGGTCCTGCTTGGGATTTAGCACACATCAAATGTGGCTTATGCCACATTCCCCTTCCAAATTTTGACATTCATGCCAAAGAAGGATCCGACCACAAAGAACAAGAAAAACCTATGATCAGCTCAAAGGCACAATCATGAACACCACAAACAAGTTATAGCCTTCCACCAAAATGTCCATGTTATAGTGCACTCTAGTCATATGAGGATATAAAATAGTCTACTTCCATGTTTCTCAAGTCTCATAACCTTGGACTATCTAAAATAACTATTCAGAGCTTAACAATAAAATCCCTTGATTACAAAAAAGCCGTATGTTCTTCACAGGTTCATATGATGAACTTATGTGAAAAGGTAAATTTGGATGCTCCTGAAGATCTAATAGGCAACTGGTTCAAGTCAATCACATTCCTAAGGGTACATCTGCACACTTTTGGCACCACACAAGACCCTCTACTAATACTTGGGCACGCTGGTAAATATCGCTCTGTACATCTCAGTACTGTATATACAGCATTTCATGCTATATTTTATCAATTCAAGGAAGTTACTTGATATTTCCATGGATTCCACAGTTGCATACCTGTGGATGCTCTGCATTGAATGGGGGAATACCTACTAGAAGTTCAAAAAGAATAACCCCCACTGACCACCAATCTGCAGTTGGACCTACACTCGAGACATTGTGAATCAACATAGAGAACATAATGAAATTAGATATAAGAACACAATAAACTATGCAACTCTTTTTCTTCAAAAAGGAAAAATGAGGAAGAATGCAAGTTTATCATGACAAACCATGTGGCATTCCCAGAAGTATCTCTGGTGCCAAATAATCAGGAGTTCCAACAGCTGACTGTTTCTGCCTTTGTTCTCGTTTTAGTGCTCGTTGTGCTGCTGGAAGTGGTTCATCATTATCCAAGAGAACAGAACCACTGACATCTGGACCTGTTAAATCATCAGTGCTGTTGATAAGACCAACCTTAGAAAGCCCAAAATCAGTCAACTGCAGCAAATACAAAAGCTATGTGAGCTTAAAAATAATGTTACATATAAATTAAATATATTAGTGGATCAACTTAACTAAGCTTGAAAACAAAATAAAAAAAGAAGCAAGAAGGTGAAATTGTTCAACTACAATCAGATTTGACTATGCTAGAAGAACTATGCAGAATATTTTATAATTTACATACAAAGCCTGGCATATGATGGCCATATTGGGAAACATCTAAAAGTTCACTCTGACAATAGAATCTACCACCACCATGTGAGAGCATTAGGTTGATAGCATTTGACGAGATATAACCTACTTGATATATTTCGAGCAATATATTCTTTTTCACTATCTTGAACTAGCATTTGTGAGATTATTATGAATTTCCAGAAATTTAGGATCAGAAAAAGGCTTGACAAGTCAAACAAACTCAGCCTACATAATGTAACCAATTTTAATACCCTAATAGACTTATTTTAATTTTCTTAGTGCACCCTAAAAGAAATGGTTTGAAAATGTATCATGTTTATCTAAATTCTAATAGAATTGGGTAAGTGTTTCCTCCTCTATTAGGGTCAGCCGATGACCAGCCAAAATGATGATGTCTTAATAAAAAAAAAACCAACTCATCAGCTGCATTCTAACGGACAAGAAACAGATGTGTAGCCAATCACCTGCATTCCCTGTCCTGCTATTTTGAGGCAGAACTCAAATGGATGTGTAAAACATACTTGGAAAGTGATTCTCATAACCAACCACATAAATGAAATGTATTCTCTTCAAAATTCCTTTATCAATGATTTTAAGCAAACATGGGATCTGAATTATACTTGAACCTCGAAAAGTCTGTATCATTGTACTAGCCATTGTTGCATGCTAAATTTGCAAAAAAAAAGAGACACTTTTCAATTATGACACATAAATTACAACATTGACAAGAAATGGCAACTTGCAAGCAAAAGATCAAGGATTCTAACCTTGATATGACCATCCCGAGCAATCAACAAGTTATCTGGCTTAAGATCTCGATGAATTACATTCATAGAATGCAAGTATTCCAATGCAAGAACCTGAAACATCATTTGCTAGAGTTATAACTCTCTTCACATATGGCCCTCCCTCTCTGGTGTAAATGATTGTACAAAATAGATCATATCATAGATGTCTCATGGGGATTCCTTTACTCACTACTTCAGCTACATATGTACGTGCCATGTCTTCATCCAAACAACCCAAATTTCTTAGCAAAGAGTACAAATCCCCCCCATTAATATACTCCATAACCAGATAAAGATTTTCCCTACATGTGAAGGAATAATAGAAGCGCACCTGTATGTTCACCAATCAAAATTAGAGACACATCCTAAAGCAGTTAAAATGCTAAAAGTTTAAAAGAGCTGCTTACCACAAAGGGATTCCGAGTTGATATCAAGATGTTACGTTCAGCTAAAATACTTTTGACTGCATTCTTGCGTATCATATCAGCCTTTTTAAGAACCTATAATACATGGACAAAAAGTATGTACATCAAGGATGCAGTTTCTTGTACTACAAAACAGGGCTTCGACCAATAGAACACCATAAGAACTGGATATCTTCTACCAGAGAAAGCATACTTTTTCGTAAGATGTAATGAATGAGGAATGGACTTATATATAACATCAGTGACTTATTATTCTTTACCTGGATTAGACATTTGAGTATTAAGAGCTAGCATTAAAGATATACATGAAAGACTTTACAACAGTTCATTCATAGGATTAGCAGTACAAAAAAATTGATATTACAAGCAAAGATAATATACTTGTTTTCCCTCCTTTATATGGGAGCTGAATACAGTTCAGTTCATCTTAAGGCAGAATATATGGGAACTGAAGAATACTAGAATGATTCAGGTTTCACTTGCTGGATATAAGAGAATGCCCTCAAGGATAGGCATAAAGAGAACTTATAATCACAGCATCATACCAAATGACATAAGGAAAACTTAATAGAACCAGTAAATATTGTGGATAATCTGATGGATTCTAGGATCAAGACATTTATGTTTTGCAATGCATAGACATGGATGTGTAAGAGGTAACAACAATCTTCAACATATTAATGAATCTAGGGGCTGCACTCTTAGGTGGGAGACAGGAATTTGAGAGGACATGCAGTAAATAACTCCACAGAACTAAAGCAAGAAAACAAATCACTTCTTTCAGTATTCCCTCAAGCCCTAACATGGTAACACAAACAAAACAACTCAACTGAAAAGAATAATATGCTTCATGAACAACCCTAACAAGGACTGTTATTAAAATGTTCTAAATCATGATTAAAAGAGGCATAACCAGATGAAACTGAAAACTTGCAGATGTAAAGGTTGGACAACATATATAATCTAACTGAAAGAAAAAGTTGCATTTCTGTAGTGTTCATATGATGTCAAGTCAGGTAAAGAAAACAATCTTATTACCTTAATTGCAAAAAGGTCACCTGTGACTCTTTTCTTTGCAAGGAAAACCCGTCCAAATGCCCCACGACTTATTGGTTTTATAATTTCAAAATCCTCGATAGATGTTCGGTCCTTAAACTTTGCACCCAAGGGGTTTGTTCTAGAGATACTGGTCATACCATTTCTTAAAGAACCTTCTTCATCTTCTATCATATCTGAGACATCGTTATTCCCATCATCCATCTGTCCACATAGATGAATGAACTTCTCCCTGTCAAAGTACCACCATTGGCATAACAGTGCATCTATAAATAGAATTTGAAGAACGAAAATGATAATTCAATGTTAAAAAATTTAAATTTCAATTTCAATTCTATTAATTATAAGAAGTATCTCATATGAATTAACTCACTGTAGCAGTTTTGTGATCCGTCTTCCAAATGTCTCAACGAGAAGGGCATCAACTTTTCTAGTATCAACAACAGCATTTAAGTCTTCTAGATAGGAGCTCATTTTCTCGAGCGAGTTGTAATTGTAAGTTTTTATTCTTGCAATGCAGTGCACTATATCTAGAAGGCTTTCTATCTGCCAAAACAGATGATAGAACAGAAGTTAAATAAAAGACACTCAATATATAGTTGAGATAAAGATTAACTTCTAGGAAGTCCTCATTAATGAGCTTAAAACAATATATAGTATGATTCTGACAGGAGTAAGAAATGTTATTGCAACATAACTGGATCAGCTTAAACATATTATTGCAAATTCCCTGTGGATGTTGGAAAAAAAATCGAGAATAATCTGCATTGCAACTGCCCTATCCAACCCTCTATGCTTTGGTTAAAATTCCAAGCCTTATCTTCTGAACAGATCTCTAAAACCATTGTTTGAAGAAACAGGGGTTTGAATTATCAGCATAATACCACTATTATAGATGAGGTGAGATATGGATGGATTGTGATGGTTTGTTTTCTAACTCTAGTGAATCTGCAGGGACTGGGTACATCGTAAGGGATAAGCAAGGAAGGATGGTGGCAGCTGGGACCAACACCCAGAAGGCCAAAGACTCTTTACAAACCAAATGTTGGGCTATGTGCAACAGCTTTGGAGAGAGCAAAACAGAAAGGCATATGTGATACCTTGGAGCAAACGGCTATGACAGGAAGGAAAGTACAGGTAATGACTGTTCTGAACTGAAAAAAAGGCTAATGTTTCGAGACAGTCTCATATCCCTAGATCAGATGATTTTGTTGCCCACAAGCTTGCTAACATGGCAAGAGTTAGTGGGATTTCATACCAGTGGGATCATACTGCTGATTTTTGTAATTTTGATGTCAGTTCTTACTTGAACAAGATAACTATCTTTCCAAAAAATTTATAAAAAAAAATCATGAGTCATCTGCTTCTTGAAATTTTTAAACATCTACACATAGATGATCCGTATATGAAATATTTTTTTCAAAATCTTGCAAAAAGAGATTGCAAGTTAAATATTGGCAGTTCTCTTAAATGTTTCTTTACAATAAAAACAGCAAATAAATAAAATTACTGACAATCACATACACAACCTTCAGTAAACTCACAGGGACATTAGTCCATTCAGACAACAATGATCAGAAAGAACAAAAGATGGCAAGATGAGAAAGACGGAAAAAAACATGTCTTTTAGAGGACAAACAATTGAAGACTTGAGCTTGCAAGAAAGGAACCAATTATACTTAAATGGTTGATGATATTTTCCAACACTTTCTTTTTTATCTTTTCCCTTCTTTTTGTGGCGATGGTCCACCCAATTATTATTGTGCATGAAAAAAGAAAAGCCATAGTTCCATCTGTAATATCTTATCAGAGAAACTACCAAATCAACTTTTCAAATCTACCAGAAATCTCGATAGCCTAATGTTAAGTCAGATGGTTAAGAACTAAGATACCTGCTGAAAGTTTTCATGATCAGCAAATGCTTTGGTTCCAGACAATAACAAATGTATCTGGCCAGTTCGTGGTGTCATTAGTGGTGATTGTGGGGTCATATTTCCTGATGATAAAGCACTATGTGAATTGCCCAACATTGCAGGTTGTTCATTCAAATTATTTGCAATTAGGTTACCAGCAAATTCCCTATCTATGATATCTGCATCAGATGGAGAGGATGAATGATACTGACACTGAGATGGGACATCCGACCCTTCAGTTAAACATGAAGCACCAACTTTAACAACCTCATGGTGGATTTCTGAAGTATCTGATCTCTTTGGCATGCAGGAGACTAAAATCTTCTCAAGTATTTCAGCAACTCTCTCCAACCGCTCATCGATAGTTAAACCTTTTGAATCACATTTATCGGCGATAGTGCATGCTCTAAAATGGCCCTCAGCATATATAGTTGGTATCTCATAATCACATATCCTACATATCATTTTTGGTTTCACATGAGCTGGAATTCGTTGATCTCCAGAATAATCAGCAGAATCTTTCCTCTCAGACAGCTGCCCCATTGAACTTCCTAGGATTTTAGAACAAAGCTCAGTTGCGTCGAGGCTTTCAGTATCTTCATGAGCACCCAATGTAGGTTTACCGATTGGTGGCAATGAATCTAAAACCTTCTTTGAGGGGAATTCATCCTTTTCATCATGGTCCTTCTTCTGATTCTTTTCAGTTGATGATGGAAGCTTCTTCCAGGACGAAATCCTAGCTCTAATGGCAGTTGAATCTGTGTGATGACCAGTAAAATCTTGGCTAAGATACATATGTTCTTGGAACCTCTTCCTGATCATCCTTTCCTTCATATCTTTAGCACTTGATGAGATCTTGAGGCCACCACCTCCTGATTCAGAATAAAATCCCAGATCACTGAGCTGGTATAGGCCAAGAACATGTTCATTCCCTCCATAACCCCCCTCTTTTTGGAACTGAATCAGCCTGGTGCATCTCGTGAGGATGAAAAGAATCCGGGTGTGTGCTTGCTTGAGCGTGCCCATGGGCAGTTCCTGGCGGCGTTCATCCAGATTCTGGACAATCCCCTCACATTTAGACCATAATTCATCCGGTGACATCTCCGCACAACCCTGACATATCACCAGAAGGTCCTCCAAAGGCATCCGCCGTTCAGGATGCTCAACCGCTGCATTTTCAAGTATGTCCACCAAATCGCCCGCAAACACACCCAACTCTGCGTTAACTTCTTCCTTCAAACGTTTAAATTTCGTTCGAATCACAGTCATTATTTCCTACGAAACAACAACCACAACACACAAAAACATCGAAGAAGACAATCAGGCGTCAAGACCTCGTCTTCACTGAATCAAAGAGCAGTAGGATGACAATGAAGCGGTGCATCACCTCCGGGCTGCTGAGACCTCGAAGTTTGCGGATGGGCATTTGGCGGGTGGTTCCTGTGGAATTCAACTCATGGGAGAAGCTCTTGACGTCGGCGGGGGAACGCTTCCGGCGGCCGCTCGTTGCGCGGAGGATGGCACGGAAGCGCGGGGACTCCATCTCCTTGACGGCGTCGAACTTGACGCGTTGATCACCACCGCCCTGTCAGAGGATTTTCATCAAACACCATGTATGACTGCCAAATGCAAATCACGGAACACATCGAGCCCGGCAAGAAATCTACCCGAACCTTCCTGAATCAAAGAAACTGGGCTCCCTTACCTCCATGTCGATGCAAAGATCGACCTTTCTTTCTTTAATGGATTATTTGGTCCCAAACGTTTACATCCCCCCTCATCACGAACAGGTTATCAAACAAAGGAACAAAAGAACAAACGAATCAAGAAACAACGGCAAGTGGGTCATCAATTGGCTTGAAAAGATAAAGAAATTACCAAACTAAATCAAAGAATGGGCACGAAAAACTACTAAATAAACCGGAGCGGCCATCTCTGGCCTCCATCATTCTATTATTCGTTCATTTGTTTATTTGCTTTTACTTCCCCTCCATCCGAAGCCCACGGGAAGGCCGCTCGTCTCTGCGTTGGCTGCACCCGCGGTCACATTTAACTGATGCCAGATCCGCACAAATTTTGTGGAAGCCTGCAAATAAAAAAGGGCCACGTAGTCGGTCTTCCCTAAGCCTGCCTTCTTCTGTTCCCGAGGCTTTTGTTTTGTGTTGCATTATGGGATATAATGATGTGTAGAACAGTTCCAAATTAACATCTTATAGGTGGTGGTTTCTGCAGACTCTAAAACCTGCCTTTAAACTGAACTGTTTTGCTCTTCGTCCACGAATCTTTACAGTGTGTGTCTCACAGCAAGACCGATCGAGATCTGCTATTCCCATCTCCTTCCTCGCCACTTCGATTGCAGAGCTTCTCGAGGTTAGCAGCGCACTCCTCCATGCCACCGACGTACTTGTCCATGCCCTTCAAGTGCCGCGCCAGGTCCAACCCCATTTTCATCCATTTCCTTGCAGTGGCGACCTGCCGCAGGCGGACGGCGAGCCCTGACTTGTTCCATGCCGTCATCGCGAGCCACTTCCCCTCTTCGACGGGATACTCGCCTTCCTCGAGCCCGAGAACTATCTGATAGGCTTGCCTGTAGACGTCATAGGTTGCGTCATTGTCGCCGCCGTCGTTGCCTCTGGATGCAGCAAGGCAGGCCAGCCTCCGGATGACGATGCCGACCAGATTGTAATCCGGAGAAGGGGACGCGAGGAGGACGGAAAGGGAAGCGTTGAGCGCGAATTCAGCGACTGCTGGGTTGTGCTGCTCGCCCCGAGAGGCGGCAAGGCCTAGCTGGAGAAGGTGATGCGCGGTGCACGCTTTAGAAGCAGCGAAGCTCTTCACCAGTTCTAGCTGCTGCGGCCGGGCATCGTCGTTGAGTCTGTCGATGAGTTGATACGTGCTGTAAGTGTGGAGGAAGAAGAGGTCCGAGTTCTCTGCTTGATGATCTCTGGACTCTTGAGCTGAGGACGATGAGATCAGGGGCAATATCTGCAGGCATTCAGGAATCGTACATTAAGAATGGACTAATCTTCCTTCAAGTGGATACTGAAGCAGTACCTTTCCAGCTCTCTTAAGCATTTCCATGGCCTTCTTCACGTCAATATCAGACATAGGAGCCTTCTTGTGCTCCTCGGCGTTGAGCATGGCACCGACACTTACGATTAAGGACTTGCAAGATACGGCTTGGTTTCCACCATCCTCATCACCAAGTGCGCTGTAGAACTCCGACGCCAACTCGAAGAACTTGGCACAGGATTCATAGTTCTTCTCCTTTCCGGACTTCTGCCCCATGTTCCAGGAAATCCCCGCAAACCAATTCAGCTCACGCCGGCCAACGGCGCCCTTGCCAAAGAAACACTCCACTCCAAGGTCGACCATTTTGGCCCGAGCGTACTTGGTGTATTTGAGGATCTCCGGCTCGCTGTTTGGGATTCGATGGAGCAGGCTGATGAGATTTCGAAGCACTGCAACTTCAGGCATCGGCAGTTTCTTGCCAGGGGAGTAGAGGTTGAGGAGGACAGACAATGAAGCAATTGCAACGGGGAGGATCTGGCAAGAGATGGCCTCGTGGGTGCAGAGTGTGAGGAATTCCGGGTTGAAGTCGATGCAATCCAGCATGGCTTGCATCTGATTGATCGCTTCCTTCTCATCCTTCTTCTGGAGATGGATCTTGAACTGTGTGGCATTCACAAAAGATGAGCAAGGTAAATTTTGATGCAGTGCATGAAGAATCAAGGCCTTTGTCAGTAAGACTATGGGCGATACCTTCAGAAAAGCGCACTTGATGTTAGGTTCGAGCTGTGGAAGGAGTGTTTAGATCGTCAGTAGTGGATTCATGATTAGAAAAAAAAACTGGATTTTTCATTCATTCGACTGGAAAATTTACAGTATGGATAGAGAGACATACCTTTTCGGCTTGTTCGATGAACTCTTGGGCTCGATCAAGCTGTGCAAGGGCGAGATGACAGAGAGAAAGTACTCTGAAGCAGTTTGATCGACGAGATCGGTGCTCCTCGTCACGAGGTACGTAAAGCATCGATTTTTCGAACATCTCGGAGCTTAATTCGTAATCCTTGGATCTAAAATGCTCGGCTCCGCTGTGTTGGTCATTACAAATGAAGAAGGTTTAGTAAGAAGAGGAAGCTTGCACTGGAACTGTATGCAGAGAGAAAGGGATGAGCTCACCAGTTCCAGAGGAGCGCGTGCATTGCGCTGCGTTCCTTTGCTGCTGCAGAACCCTGGAAGAGCTCCACCACCCTCTCATCTGCTGTGAGCTCCGCCACCACCCTTGCCCTCCCTCCGCCACCACCCTCGGCCACCCTTCGCACCACCCTTAGCGTCGCCGCGGCGCTGGAATGGCACCGCCCCGCCAGGCCCAGCAGCACGGCTCTTGCCGCATCTGGCCCTGCCGCCGACAGGTATGCCTCCGCAGCCGAGACGCACGCGGCCTCTGGAGCCTCCTTGTTCGCCATCATTCCCATCAGTTCGATCTCCGCCTCCCGCAACCTCCCCGCTCCCAGCCACGCCTTCATCGCCACGTACCCTACGCTCGGGTGCTCCGTGACTGACGCTACCGCCACACCGGCCCTCACAGCCTTGACGCACTTCAGCACCCCCTCGTAGTCCTCCGCCTGCAGCCGCTCTGCAGCCAGAAACCGGAGACAGCGTCCCTTCAAGCCCTCCAATCCTAGGTTATCGCCTCCGCCTCCGCCGCCGCCGCGGCTTCGTGCGGCGGCAATCCCCTTCTCGCACAGATCCAACGCCTCGGTCAGAAGCTTCGACGCGTCCGATCCCCCCTCTGAGGATTTCTTGGAGAGATCGAGCTTCCCGAACTGAAAATACTGCTCCGCCAGGTCTCGAAACCCTAACGGTGATCCGAAGATTAGATTCTTGGACCGATTCAAGAGCGCGATCGCGAGATTCCTATCAGCGACCTCCCACGCCGTACGCGCTCTGGCGAGGTTGAGGTCGAGGAGGAGTCGCCGCTCCTCCTCGCCGCCGATCTGCGGGGTACCGTCGACCTGGGCCGTGGAGGCCAGTTCGGTGGCGCGCTCGAAGCACCCGGCGGCGAGATCAAACCGGCCGAGCTCGTGCCAGAGGAGACCGGTCTTGTGGAAGAAGGAGGCGGATTTGAAGCCCGCGGACGGGATTCCCATGGGGACTCCAGCGACGAAGAGGATGTCGGCGGCGACCTGGCGGAGCTCGGCTAGTTCGGCCTTCCGATGGGGGACGTCGGCGGGGAGGAGCTCGGCGGCGTTGGAGAGGTCGACGCAGGCGTTCCAGAGGCGGTAGCTCAGCTTCCATAGGTGGAGCTTGGCGGGCTCTGGGAGGGAAGCGGAGGCGGGAAGGCTCAGGCGGGAGATGGAGCGGCGGAGACGGCCGGCGAGGCTCGACGGGGAGAAGGAGCGGTCATCGGGGTCGAGGGATTCGATTTCCTTGACGGAGGACTCGATGTCGTCGAGGAGGAGGCGGAGGGTGGGCTGGGGGTCGCCGGGAGAGGGGCGGAGGTCCGGCGAGAGCTCCGAGATCTTCATCGCTCGGGCGGGAAAGAATGAGGCGGTGGGCTTCTGTTTGCTGTTCGATGCGATTTAAAAGACGGAAATACCCCCCTACAACGAAGACATTATAAACATGACGGCAGGATTATTCCGGTAATTTGAGTTCGGAAAAATTCTTTTTTGTGGCCTTATTGTTTATGAGCATACCTTTTTTTATCTATAAAAAAATCATCTCAATAATTAAATGTGGATATCTATTTTATATTACAAATATAATCAATATATGTGCTAATATGATTATAAATTTACATTTTTATTTCTTTATTTCAAAGTGGAAATGAGAAATATATCTATATACTCCTCTCTTTCTTTTCTTTTTTTTGACACTTAAATCGGTTTAAGGTCTAAAGGTTAAAGAAAAATAGAATTAGAATCATAAGAGATTCATATTTATAAAATGTCGAGTGTAATATTTTTAGAATATAAAATACTCATCAATTTGTAAAAATTACCGATATGATCGATCAAATGGAAACTTTCAGCTCTAATCCTCGTAATCACTCCTTAGATTCTGATGATCATATGTTTAGTGTTCTACTATATAACCCTCCAAGTTCATGATCATAAATAAGACAGACTATTCGATCATAATCTAAATAAATTATTTTTAGATTTAGTATTTGACTGAATTTTTAAATTTTATTATTGGCTTAAGCATACCCACACCCATCTTAATCTTGAGTGGTCTTAACATAATGATTTGAGGTTCTTATTCCTATTCAGTTTATGATTTTCTAAAAAAGGAATCATTAAATTTCACTTTATTATTTCTCATATCAAATTGTTAGCGTACCTTTACGTCGTGGTCGTTAAGTTAGCATGGCTAGGTCCGGGTCCGGATGTGATGGGGTCGCCTTGATCGATGTTCGGGTGGAAAGTCTGCGTCGGGTGAGTGAAGCGGATTGTCCACCTGCTCGGGGTTGACGCCTCCTGCCAATCAGCTTGCTACGGGTCCTCCAACTCCTGCACACAGGTCGAGTCGGGATTTTACGACCCGACCCCTCCGATGCTTAAGTTAGTTTTTTATGAGAGAGATTATTGTTCGAGAAAGAGAAAAAGTCCACTCCAATGGCAGAATGAGATTTTGATCCATAAGATACCGCAGGAGTACAACCCTGGGTGTTCGAGGTGTTACTGTGGAGGTGCTATCTCAAACTTTCCCGAGCGGCATTGTGCCTCGGATGGCGCCTGTACTCATACAAACACATGCTCGGTGGAGCTGTCGAGGCGTCGTCATGGGCTTTCTAGGACAACATTGTGTTTCTGGAACGATGCTCGTGCTCGGTGGCACTGTCGAGGCACCGTCCCAAGCTTTCCGGAACGACGCTGTGCTGCCCCACAGTCAACGCCTGTTCTTGTACGACTGAGGGTTACCGAGTTGTGCTGATGTGACCTGCCACCTTTGCCTTTGTGCCGACGTAACGGTGGGATGTCACCCATGGGAGGGTGGCATCAGTACATACATCATCACAAACTAACGAGCAGAAAAATGAATTTCTCCTAAATCAGATTTGGATATTTATTTTTCTTACATCTACCTACTTTAAACTTGACTAATGAATATTTTAAATTAACTTAAATAGATTAGGTAAGTATGGGTACTTAAAAAAGATAAATTTATAGAAAAAAAACTCATATTTAATAAAGTCTCACAAAAGCGCTCCAATCTTTAAAAAAATCATATAATATTTTTCATAAATTATCATTTTATCGCTGGTCTCTAATTGGACCTATCTTTGCCCTATATTGTCGCCTTGCATCATCTTCGTATCTCTCCCCTCTTACCTCATCGAACATGACACCGAAAAGAGACTATGGAGGGTGAGACTCCCATTTTTATGTGGTCTTACTGGACTCAGTGATGAAGGTATAGTCTTCATGGTTGATCGGTAAGTCACTAATACCAAATTCTTTATGACCATGCATAATGAATATATATTTTTAAGATCTCGAAACCTATCGACCAAAGTCCATATCCGAATACCCATTGGCCATAGTAATCAAATCAATGCAATTACATCAAGCTCCTAATCTCTTTAGCTTTGCTCATTGATTGCATTCCTAACCAATTATGAGATCTCCAAATCAATCCTAAGGTTATTTGTATTTTTAAAAGATAAGTGGTGAAATTTTTTATGTTATTTGTTTTTTTTTCCATAATTCATAACGTCAATATGCATTCCTTCCAAATGCTTATAAACAATAATAACAACAACTACATGTGTGTGATATTTAATTTAGAAAACGGTGCAATCTTCCCTCTATTTTATCAAAAATATTATTTTCGAGCCTTAAATTATTATTCTTAATTTCTTATATTCCACAGAGAGAGAGAGAGAGAGAGAATGCCATGCCAATGTCCTCTCCTCTCGCTTTCATGTCGATGGCGAGACTGCCATGCCTATTTGACAAAAGCTTCGTCCATGGTCGAGTGAAGTGGTCATCCCTTGTTACAGTATGTCCATGGATACAGAGAAGTGAGAAGGAGAACACTACAAGAGAGAGCTGTACAAGAAGAGAGCTTCACAGGCAGGAAGCTCAAGCGGCCTCATGGCGCCTCAGGACTCGGCCACCTCCTCCGGAGTCTCCCTCTTCCGCGTCGCCTGCTTCGCCTCCTCCACCGTCACCGCCACCGCCGGAGCGGCGTCGGTGCTCGGCGGAGGTGGCGGCGCTTCCGGCCTCCCGTCCACGCAGGCGGCGCACTTCCGCTCGACCCACCCGTGGAGGTCGTAGTGCCCGTACCCGAGTATCGAGAGGCCGGAGCAGAGCCGCCCCACCAGCCCGGCCACCACCGCCAGCGCCACCACCCCCAACACCACCCCGATCACCGGCCCGATCGAGCCGCCCCCGCCGTGCGATCCCGAGGGCCCCGCGTACGCCGGCGGCGGCTGCTCACCGAACGGAAGCGACATGAGCGGTGCCCGACCGAACAGAACCCCAGAAAAGATCGGATTTTTATCGGTTTTCCCGAATTTCTAATGGGAAAACTCCAAGAGATGGTTTCTTCGATGCGGAAACGTCCACAAGATCGGATATTTAATGAGGAATTCCGCAGACGACCCAACCAAGATCGAAACCGACAAAACGATGGGCGATCCCAAGGGATCTCTCGGGGTCTTCCATCGAGGTACAGCTTCGGGACGAAAGGAAAGGGGTTTGAAGCAGCGAGGTGCAGCTTCTGGAGACTCCCTTATCGACTGCGGTGCAGCGTTGACCCTGAGGACGGCATGATGTCATAAGTTCTATTATTTAGATCTATTTGTTCCATCTCTAATTTTGTCTTGGCATTGGGTTGCTTGCATTGGTCAATGTTCATCATCGCACAGGCGATTTCAACGACCAGTTTAATCTTAACTCATCATGATTCGATCATATCTTACAAACAAGATTGCATAATTTATGCAACATCAGAGGGAATTCTTTCTCCTCCTCCTCCGAAGGAGACTTTATGACACGAACAGATCATTATAAGAAGAGTTGCATCGAAAGGTACATAAATACAACTTGTCTTCAAAGTTCATGAAATCTTCGCATGCAATCTAATTCGCACCAGTAATGCATGAGAACATGCGGCTGCTCCCAAACCTCGTCTGCTTGGCCAAGCGGCCATGTCCGCCGCCAACCCTCTCGGGCGAGAAGTCCTCCAGCGAGCGGTGCCTCCTGTGGCCATTCTGGTCCTCGTGGAAACTCCCGAGCTTGATCGGCGCCGGCCGGAGGAATCTCTGGGTGTTGGCGTCGCCAAACCACTGCGAAGAACCGGTCGAGAGGGACCGGTAGTACTTGCGAGCCTTTCTTCTCTTGATCGCCCTGTAGATGTATGGGATCAGTCCTTCCATTGTTGTCTCGGTTGGAAGAGCTGAAGGTTCTGCCAAGCCTCTTATAAGGAGGGAGAAGAAAGCTGAGTTGACTTTGGTTCCTCCTCGAGTTAATCCGCATGCCACACCCGCTTGCCGAACAAGAAATTGCTGTCAGGATAAAGATGGAAATCTCCTGTCACCCACTGTCATTAGAAAAGATCATGAAGAAGATCAAACAATGCGACAGTCAACCACTTGGTGTATAATAATCACCAAGACCAGAAATGAGCTCTCGGAGTCTCCCTCTCGATGAAGCTTCTTTCATGCCGTCTCAACACTGCTGTTCTCATCATTGGCGGCATGGGGTAGCGGGTTTCCATGGTCCCGAAGGCACAGAGCCGTGCACGAACAAGCCAAGCCTCCTTGGTCTGGTCACCTAACTCTTCACTGATCACCTTCCATGGAAGGTGCAATAAAGGAGTCAAGCAAAGTGACCTAATCCTTTCCGGTGCGGATTGCTTTCCCCTCTCAGCTGAAAAAAGAATGCAAACAGCAGCAGGTCCACAGATTGATCAGCCATCAGGTGGAAGAAGCTGACCACCTATCACTCGAGTCATCGAAACAAAGTGACTTGAAACCGATGCATCAGTCAAAATAAGTGGTCTCCTCCTTCATCTTAGCTTGTGCTTGCTTACATCTAAGCAGGTCAAGACAGTTTGCAGTATGAATTCAGCAACTGTAGTTAATTTGCAAGTTGGATATTTATCATGCAAACAAAGTAGATTTTGCACCTGGAGATGCTACAGATCTTGTTTGTTCAAAGCATATCTTGGTGGTGCTGACTAACATTATATTATATATGTGATCCCTCTGAATTCAATGAGTGTCTGAACCTGGCACTAAAGCTATCCAGTTCAAGGAACAGGTTGATATGCCAGTTTCATATGGCAATTAAATTTCACCCACAGGAAGAGCTAATGGTTTTGTTTTGGTCACTGGTTTCCTGAAAGCTGTGGATGTGGTTTTACTGTCTTCACTGTAGCAGAACTTTATTTATTGGCAGAGACATTGTTCACTGATCTGTGTGTTACTTTGATTCTGGGAGAAAAGAACTTACATATCATGAATGTTTGACAACATTATGCTTTTAAAAAAGGAGAAATATTCAATTTCCACAATTATATTCCCAGAATTTTACTATTATACAAACTAAAGGTGGTAATTAGAATTTTAGTTGAACAGGGTTATTTTTCCATAGATTTATAGAGTAATTCCACAAATATTTATTTTGCTGTTGCAGCAATTGATCACGAGTAATTGCACCCACACCACATGGGAGAACCCGGTCCAATTGGGGCATGTTCCTTTCGACCGGTGAAGCATCATGTGGCTCGTGGGGTCAAGAATTCATGACACGAATCACGAGGAACACGTTTCCTTGGTCGCGTTCGTTGTCGCTTCTGAAACAGCTTTATCTTCATCATTGCGGTGGGCCAGGGCGTTATTCGTGTCTTAAGTCGTTACATGTCACATGCTCGTCCCTGGGTTTCGAACGAATCGAGCTTACAAGTGGAGCGAAGGCCACCGCACTCGCCCCTTCTCACCGCCGCGAGTGTCGCACCGCCGTTGACCTCTCCGTCGTCACCATCAGGTGCTGCTGGCCCCCGATCTTCTTCTTCTTGCTCCCTCTAATTTCTCTCCGGTCGATCCTCGCCATCTCCATCCTCAGTCTGCCCGATCCGAGGCCAGAAAAGCAACAGATTGATCCCAGCTTTGCGTCTGTTCCTGATCTCGGTGCGTGAGCGTTACTTGCCTTCTAGCTGTCTGTCAAATCTTATGATCATCTCTTTCTTCATCTGTTATTCTGGAATTAGGTAAAATTTACCGACGATCGTCGGGCGTATTGAACCGATCTTGAAGGTTCTGGATGATGTTACTCATCTCGTCATGCTTTTAGCTTCCAAGTGTTTCTTGGCGTCTGTTTTAGATGGATTTAGCCTACCGATTTTGGATCTAAAAAGAAAAAAAGAACTCATTTAAGTGTATCGTTTTGTTTCTTTAATTTCTTTACGTTAGGATAAATGTTATTTTTATGATTTAGGTCTAATGATCATCTGTCTTGAATTTAGTTTGTATTAGACGATCTTTTTCTGTATGTTTTAGGCATGGCATCCTCTGATGACCCAAGAGTTGTCGAAAGAGAAGCCAAGGAGAAAAAGCACGAGAAAGAAGAGGGGCATGAAGAAAAAGGGGGTTTTTTCGACAAAGTGAAGGACTTCATTGAGGATGTTGGTGAGAAAATTGAGGAGGCGATAGGCTTCGGGAAGCCAACTGCCGATGTTGCTGCCGTCCATCTACCATGCATCAATCTGGAGAAGGCAGAGATTGTCGTTGATGTGCTGATCACGAACCCTAATCCCATCCCGATTCCCCTCATTGATATCAATTACTTGATCGAAAGTGATGGGAGGAAGCTGGTGTCTGGACTGATCCCTGATGCCGGTACGATACATGCGCATGGCTCTGAGACCGTCAAGATTCCGGTGACGTTGATATACGATGACATCAAGAGCACTTACCATGATATCAAGCCTGGAAGCATCATCCCTTACAGAGTCAAGGTTGATCTCGTCGTGGATGTGCCGATTTTTGGGAGGATCACCCTGCCTCTGGAGAAGACTGGTGAGATTCCAGTACCATACAAGCCGGACATTGATGTCGAAAAGATACACTTCGATAAGTTCTCCTTTGAGGAGACAATGGCATCCCTGCACCTGAAGTTGGACAACAAGAATGACTTCGACCTGGGGCTCAATTCACTGGATTATGAATTTTGGCTCTCTGATATCAGCATTGCAAATGCAGAGCTAAACAAATCGACAACAATTGGAAAGAATGGAATTACAAGAATGGAGATACCCATCTCTTTTAGGCCAAAGGACTTCGGCTCTGCTCTTTGGGATATGATTAGGGGCAGGGGTACTGGTTATTCTATGAAAGGAAACATCGATGTAAACACTCCATTTGGACACATGAAGTTGCCGATCAGCAAAGAGGGTGGAAACACTCGCCTTAAGAAAGGAGATGATGATGATGATGATGGCGAGGTAAGCTAGCTTAGTTGTTCCTTTTCCCCTTAAAATACACTTGTATACATATGCGTGGCTAATTTCATTGATGAACTGCATCTGCTTGTTAATTTTGTTAGACATAAACATGTTAGTGCTAAAATATCACTAGCTGTTGATGAGTAGTACTTATGTGAACTGTCAGCATGAAAATAGTCGTCATGTTTTGAATACTTATTCCTGGACATTTTTTGTTGTTTGGTGCAAAGCCTGTTGAGAGCAGTCTGTGCTCTAGCAGACAGGCAAAAAGAAAGAAAGAATTCTAGCAGCTAATGTTAGACAATTTACAACCTTGTGTAGTGAAGCGTCGTGTGATATCTTCAAGATGACGTTTATAATTGGTAATAGATTTCAAGGACACAAGTAAAACACTTACATTACAGAAGCTTGTGCATCTGAGCTGACTTGTTGTGTTTGTTGGTTTGAAAATTTTGTTAAAGATGGACCAACCGAAAAAGATGAAATACTGAGATACATAATTAATGAAGAATGATGCTCATCTAGGTGTGACAAAAAGGATACGAGATCAAATGCTAGTATTTTTTGTCTTTCATTTTTGTTCTCTTAGACACATTCACTATGAACACCATAACCTTTGTACATACATCAACTAAGATCTGAAAATGATAGCTTTTTAAAGTGGCTATATAGAATTTGTCCTCAAGACAAAGTGGAATGTTTGTGAGGATGGTATTTAGCTGATACTTATCCAACATTACAACACACAAGGATATCAATTCTTATAGTTAGATAAGATCATGCGAACCAGAGAAAAGTTCAAACTTCATGGCTTACAACTAATGCAAATTGTATATATATATTTGTGTACTAAATCTTTTGTGTGTCAACAACTGATGTTCCTCTTGCTAGAGATTGCTTTCCATAGAAGATAATCCATTGTCAGATGGTGCTTCTGATCCTTTCCTTCTTTCTCAAGGAACAACAAAATTTCTAAAATGAACAGCAACAGATGGCATCTTTTACCAAAACATCAGTTCTGCAAGTCCATGCATGGCCTCCTTGTTTGACTGGCTGATTTGTTGCTAACCTTCCTGTAATACCTTTATGCAGGATTAGAGCAGAAGTGTGGAAGATTTGCAGTCAAGATGAGTTTGAGATGTGAAAGTAGATCAATATATAGCTGTATCTCTGGCGATATATGAGTTCTGTAAAAATCATGTCCCTTGTCTTGTCCTGTTCTGGCATTTCAACCCACTTCTGGGATGGTATTTTGGCCCTTATCCCTATCAAGAACTGCTTGTTTATTAGCTAATAAGCTGCTCATATATAGTCTGCTCGTACTTTATGGAGTTTGTAGCATGCATAAGCTGTTGTGTAATGTTTACCCACATATATATATATATATATAATGTTTACCCACATGTTATGATAAAAATGCATAGGGAAAAGAGGAAGAGAGTCATAGATATAATATGATTTCTTTGTCGATTATAAAATATTTAGTATATTAATGAGAGAATATTCGCTAGATATCATGCATTTGGCACGTCCACACTTTTTAACTGTTGAAGGTTTCATGTGTCAAGCATCGATCGCCACAGATAACAGTCATATAACTATTTCCCTCATTTTCTCTTAAAGAAATTAATCGGGGCCAAAAATGTTCCAAGATTCGTGACCGGCGCACCTTCCGGTGATGCGACGGATGGCTGAGTCGGTAAAGTTCCACGTAGGATCTAATGGCGTGACCGAGCCGGCTAACAAATGGTGCTCTCGTGTTACCGGCTTCGGGTGGAAAGATGTGGCTTGGTTCCCTGCGAGCCAATGCGAGTACGCCAAACCCAACAAATGCAATAGCAACCGCAACGGGCTCCACAGCCAGATCCAGTTACAGTGGAGGTAGACGCGACGGGTACATGTAAGCTGGTAACCACGTCTCTGGTCCTACTTAAACGGAGAGCTCAGACCCAGATCACTGGTCACCTCCGAACCGGAAACTTGACCGGCCGACGTTGCACATTGTAACGGAGCAACGCTTCGACTACTCATTGCTTTACCACATCATTTACCCTGCCACATATTAAGTCCGATCTGGGTTTTCCTTCAATCAAAAGAAGGGTAAACGAACGTGTCGGTGGTTGAAGGATTGCGACCATTATATATCTTCCGCTGGAAGACAATAGTAACAGAAATGGAGCTCCGAACGGCACCCCAACTAATATTAATGCCAAAACCCACAACCAGAAACAAATCTCTCTCTCTCTCTCTCGTAATTGAGCGGGGAGTTGAATCTCTCCATCGCTTGAAGTCTCCCACCCTAACCTAATCTTCTCGTCGATGAAATCGAAGCCCTAGTCTCTCCCCTCACTCGAGCCCTGTCTCCGTCGTCTCGTGGACTATATCCCGCTGGAATCATTGTTTCGGGGCCTCGATTTCTCTGCCGTTGGCTCGTACCCGAGTCGAGTCATGGAGGGTGGCGGAGGGGCTCACAGTTCTCGCACCGCGGAGGAGGTCTTCCGCGACTTCAGAGGCCGGAGAGCCGGCATGATCAAGGCGCTCACAACCGGTTCTTATCGTTTCGTTTTTACGGGCGTGCTGCACTTGTTGGTGCTTTTCCTCGAAATTAATGTGTTTAATTGCTGCTTCTGGTGGTGCAGATGTGGAGAAGTTCTACCAGCTGTGCGATCCAGGTGAAACGGTCGCCCCTTTCTTCGGTTTATACTCTTTGGTTAGGGTTACGCCTCTCGGTTTTGTTAGATCCATGGTTTGGTCCTTGATTTCTAGTGGATTCACTCGATTTATCAGATAATTTGGTGATGAATGATTAATGGAATTGCATGTTGTTTTGTTTGTTGGTTTAGTGGTACTTGGTATATTACGTTAGTTTGTTAGGCATTTCCTGTAGTTCGTCAAAGTTACTTGCATTATATCACTTAGTTTATGTCCGGATCAGTTTATGTAGAGTTTACTAAGCCCTAGCTTGCATAGGGAAATAGTTGCTTGAGTTAAACATAAACAGAAGGCATCTTTTAAGGATTTGGCTAGTGGACAGAAAAGCTCAACTATGATAGCCCGTTTTGCTTGGTCTTCTGCGTTACCCTTGTCCCTTCTTTTTCAGTTTATATAGAGTTAACCAAGACCTTGCTTGCGTAGGAAAATTGTTGATTGAGTTAAACATAAACAGAAGGCATGCAATCAGGATTTGGCCAGTGGACAGAAAAACTCAACTATGATAGTCAAATTTGCTTAGTCTTCTGTGTTACCCTTGTCTCATATTTTTCTTTGCTTCTTTTTCTCCCTCATTTAGTCTTCTTTCCTTCTCTACATATATGGCAACAACTATGTCACTATTATTTACAGTCTAAAGAATCGTCAGGCCATGCTTAGAATTAGTTGAATATGATTTGTTTCATTGCATGATACCATTTTCTATTAATAATTAATATGGTACTGCTGTTTCACTTAAAAGCAGTTCATTGTTTTTATCTATTTTTCAGATATCTGGGTGTTGAATGATTGGAACTTGTTTATTTTCGTCTCTTCTTGCTTTGATTTGTGGAATGTATCTATTAACCTATTGTGCGTACCTTTGGTTGCAATTGAAGTTGCTTTTGTTTGGTCTCGTTCAATTGGAACATATTCTTGATGTTTGGAAATGCTGCGTAATGGTGGTGTTTGAATTTATCAGCACATTTGAGGAATAGTAGTCGATCTTTTAGATATTGAATTTTAAAATTATTTTATTGGTCAAATTTAATCCAATCAACCTGATTTGATTTATCCTACTGATCCTGTTGGATTGTCCATTAGCTGATCCCAATGCTAATGCCAAATTTTGGGAACTATTGTTAATATTTCTATCCAAGTACAACCTCTTATTAATCAGGTAATCTAGTGAATCGTTTTTACCACAAACCTCCTTAAAAGAGTAAATTTATAAGCATGGTTCAGATGGGTGAGGAGGGTATGATTAACTCGTCCTTGAGTCAACTTAATCAATTACACAATCTGATCACTGACTCCTGGTCATGTTTTACTCACATTGACATGATTTAACCTGTATACTCAACCAAACACGGTATGATTAATATGTAAATCTGATTACAACACATTTAACATGTTATCCTGATTATTAATTTGGTTAATCAGGTTGCTGTGGTCAAGAACATTATTGTAGGGTGTGTGACAAACAGAGTCTGTCTAGGGCTGTCACCAATGCGATACCACAAGTACCAGGATAGGAATCTGATTCAAGAAACAACATCTGAGCTGGAAGCAGGAAAAATAGCTTAAGAAATCATTACAAGTATAAAACGAGTAATAAATGACATGTACAAAATAAGTACTATATGAGTTGGACTGTGTTAAAAAACTATATAATATACATTATAGTTATAAGATTTTGGTTGTTTTTGTTGATAAATTTCTTTTCTTCTCCAATAATTAATAGTAATGCACAATTTTGTGTACAAAAGGGAAGGATGCAATTCTTAGATAGAGGTAGCATAGATGCTTATATGATAGTTGTGGGTTTCTCAATAACCATGGGAGTACTATTGAATTGGTTTGGACAAGCGTCAAGTATCCCACAAACCTTGAAAAGGGACAGCAATAATTAATTGAATATTATTATAAATTAAAGAAAGCTAACAATGAGAATTAACTGAAAATCACGTGAAAGAATTGGAAAACTGATCAACAGATACATTTCAATCGAAGTGACTGAATGACAATCAAAGTAAACTCGTTTACTAAAATGTAAAACCAATAATGTCAAATGTGAATAAACTAATTCCAAGTTGCATCAAATGCTCGGTATAACTATATGTTCTCAATAATTTCTGATTCTTCTGCCATTTTCTTTTCGGATGGATCTTGAATTACTGCATGTTGTAGTATCAATACAAACATTTAAAGTAATCTTCCATTACAACAATTTATCCCCTTGATATCTGAGTTGTGTCTTCCACAATTGTAATCCATTCTGTATGATATGTTATTGTCAGTTTTTACTTTCAGATATGTAGAAAAGCTTTGCGTCAGGTTATTCCTCGGTGTTTTCTGGAACTTATGTTGATAACCACATACTTAACATGTATTGTTTAGTTAACAAAGTGTTAAACGTGACTGCTTATGATGTGATTACATTTGCAGAAAAGGAGAACTTATGTCTTTATGGGCTTCCAAACGAGACTTGGGAAGTAACCTTGCCTGCTGAGGAAGTACCTCCAGAACTTCCAGAGCCAGCCTTGGGAATTAACTTTGCCAGAGATGGAATGGAAGAAAAGGACTGGCTTGCCCTAGTTGCAGTCCACAGTGATGCATGGTTACTTGCTGTTGCCTTCTATTTTGGGGCACGCTTTGGATTTGATAAGGAATCCAGGTAAAGTTTATCTGGTTTTAGCTATGTAAAGTCACGTTAGTAATGATGCCTTTGTCGTCACCTTAACAATGACACCCTTGTCACTTTCTGTTACTTTGTTCTTATTAGCAAGTTCCAAATATTGTTGATCTATTCAGTATGAATTTAGTAATTAATCTACTCCTTCCAAAGTTGGATGCACATCAAGTTAAGCAGCTTTTCTTAATTATGTTATACTTTGGCCATATAAGCGAGAGCATCTGCTTGTTTGCTTTGACATCTGTAAGATTGAGAATTTTTATATAGTTGTACTACATGGTTGATCTTTGTAGTTTGCTAAACCCATATATGAAAAAATTGCCTAAATTCGTGTGGTTTCAGTTGTCTTAGCTTTAACTCCGAAGGGTTAAATGAATGAACCTCGTCAAAATGAGTTCCATTTTGATAATGCAGAATATAATAGCCCAAGAAAATGGTTGGTTCAACAACCCGTGGGATTCTGTTTTTTTTTATTTTTTACCTGATATAAAATAACCCACTCCTCTTAAACCCAAAACCAAATGCAGCCTAGCTTCAAGTTAAGTAGAGATTCAAAAGAAACAACTTTGTAGCCTACACCATCTTTTACACCATGTTGTTCATGGAGATGGTATGCTTTCTTTTAACTTCTCATTTCCACTTCAATGAATTAATTACTTTTCAGAAAAATAGAAACACTATTAAGAAAAAGGGGTCAGTTCTGCATTTGCTTATATATAGTGCGTCTGAGACACCCATGACTTGGTGCAAAGTTTGCCCCAAGTTCTTTAAATGGCTGTTGCCGGTGAATGTGACTAGAGCAACTCTTCTGTTTCTTTCCATTATTTTTTGTGCAGTGAAGCCAGGCTTTACAACTAATTATCCTGATAGAACCTTGCCTGTTCAACTTGAGCAAATAGTTCTTGACATTATGCCCTATTGTATATTTTGTGAAATACACACAGATGGACAACAATCTGCTATGTAAGGCCCTGGATTTATTTGCTTTATAACATTGAAATTAATTGTCGCTATTAGGCTTTATGAATTTAGAGCATATGCATATAGCTATCAGAACTTTTGATTGCTTGGGTTTACATGGTTGCGGACTTTGGTTTTCTGATCTCTGGCTTTCAGCTGCTATGAGTGTTTTTTTTTTTTTTTTTTAATTCATAGAAGGCATATATTTTATCATATGCTTCTGATAAGAACTTGAACTCTCCTGTAGCTCTCTCCTTGTTGGAGTTACTGAATTATGGTGTTATACTATTATCGGATAGAATTTGTTTTTCCGTTTTTTTTTTGTAGCATTTTTAGAAGATTCCTTGTTAGGAAATTGCAAATTCATGATGTCATTTCCCCTGTGGTGTTGTAACTATCACAGGAGGAGGCTTTTCAATATGATTAACAATCTCCCCACCATATTTGAAGTTGTAACTGGAACTTCCAAGAAACAGTCAAAGGAGAAGACCTCTAATAGCAGCAGCAAGAACAAGCCCAACTCAAAGATGGTAAATTTTTCTTACATCACCATCTTTATTCCTTTTTTTTTTTTTTGGGTCTGTTTATTGGCAATGTTTGCTGCCTGTATGTCTTCAGCAGACAAGACCGGCCGAGTCCCAAACCAGGGCTTCAAAGATGCATTCTCCAAAAGAAGATGAAGATAGTGGCGCGGACGAGGAGGAGGAGGAGGAAGAAGAAGAGGATCACGAGAACACTCTATGTGGTGCGTGCGGAGACAATTATGCCACTGACGAGTTTTGGATATGCTGCGACATGTGTGAAAGATGGTTCCACGGGAAGTGTGTCAGGATCACCCCTGCCCGGGCCGAGCACATCAAACAGTACAAGTGCCCAAGTTGCAGCAATAAGAGGGCAAGAGTATGAAACAAGTGGTAATTTGCTAATTCTTTGACGACGACGACAACAGCAGACATGCAAGCCTGAGTGAGTTGTTTAGGTTCTAGACTTTTTTGTTTCCCGTGTCCTCGTTCACTATTTTGTTAGTCGTCCCTTTGAATTAGAGCTCGAGTGTGCGTGCGTGCGTGTTAGAGAATCTTTAATTTGCTTAATATAACTTGGTAGCTAACGGTAGGGGCTCAGATTCTGCGGTCTTGTATTTTTAAAATGAAAACTAAATTAGGATTAGTGTGGTGGTGATGAGTTTCCTTTGTTCTAATGTGTTTTCCTGACACCGGATTGGCCGGCCAACTTCTTCATGTTATGGTTTCGAGAGCTGGAAATAAGGTGCAACTTACCAAGGAGCCCCAGGTATCTCTCCGTTTTATTTAAGGTGCAACTTACCATCCAATTCTATCCGGCTACGCCCACTCACTTTGTCAACGCCTCTTTCTCTAATAACCCTCCTAACCTTCTCCACAAACCCCCATTTCCTTGCAGATGCATAGATATTAGATAGCAAAACATAGTTGCCTGCATCCCCTGGTTCCAGCCTGAACAGCTCCTCTGCTGCAAGCTCCCCCAGCTCAACCCTCTTATGGATCCGGCTCGCGTGAAGGAGAGCCCCATAGACGCCGGCATGTGGCCTCACGGGCATATCATCGATCACCTTCCTCGCTTCATCTAATCGCCCGGCTCGACCCAGTAAATCCACCTTGCAAGCATAATGATCCACCGTCGGGGATTCGATCATCTCAAACACCCTGCATCCTTCCTCCGTCAGACCTGCATGGCTACAAGCAGTCAAGACACCGAGGTACGTGATGGCATCGGGTTTTATGCCTTCTTCCCTCTGCCTCATCAGTGCAACTGCTTCGTACCCATCGCCGTTAGCTGCTAAGCCTGAAATCAATGAGTTGTAGGATGACACATCCCGCTTTGGCATCTCCTCGAAAACTCTCTTCGCCTCTTCCAAGCTTCCGCAACTCGAGTACATGAAGATGAGCGCATTGTACACAGAAACAGTCGGTTCGATCTGGTTCTCCTGCATGTACTGCGCCAACCATCTTCCATGTTCGAGACATCCCAAACGCCCGCAAGCCGAGATAAGACTCGACATCGTAACCTCATCTGGCATCATTCCCTTCACCGCTGTCATGTCCCCAAAGAGCTCCAAGGCAACACCGAATTGACCATTCTGCGAGTAACCCGAGATCATCGTGTTCCACGAGATCACGTCCTTGGCTGGCATGCCGTCAAACAGCTCCCTCGCTGCGTTTAGATCACCCTCCTTTGCATACGCGGCGATCATAGCATTCCAAGACACCCAACTCCGATCCTCCATCTCGTCAAAGATCATCCTTGCCTTCACCAAATTTCCACAACCGGCGTACATGTCGATCAAGGCCGTCTCGAGGAAGCAATTCATGGGCACCTTCCTCTCCATAATCGTCCTCGCTATGGATTCGGCAAACCTTGCGTCACCCTTTGCGGAGCACACCGCGACGATGGAGACCCACGTGGTCTCATTGGGGCGAACTCCGGCACCGACCATTTGGTCGAACAGTCTCAACCCTTCGTCCGGCCGATCGTTCTGCACATAACCCGATAGCATTGCATTCCACGAGACGACGCTCCTCTCCGGCATCGAGTCGAAGAACCTCCGAGCAGCCTCCGGCTCCCTCAGCCTTGACAGCCCGGTAACCATCGCAGTCCACGACACCACGTTACGTTCTGGCATCCGATCGAACGTTCCAAGCGCTTCCTCCTTGCGGCCCCACTTCCAGTACCCCGAGAGCATGACGTTCCAGTCCGCAACCGCTTTCTCCGGCATTTCATCGAACAGCCTTCTCGCGGCCTCGACGGGCCCGTGATGAGCGTAGGAACTCATCACCGCGTTTCCGACGAACCGGTCCCGGTGATGACCCAGCTTCAAGACGAGGCTGTGGGCACAAGCAGCGGCAGGGCCGAGCGATTTGATCAAGACGGGGAACACGGAGGGTGCGTGCGGCGTGACGGCGAGGCGGGACATCCGGCGGAAGAGGGAGACGACGTCGTCATGGGCGCCAGAGCGGGAGCACATACGGAGGATGGAGGCGAAGGAGCGGGCGTCCGGGTGCGGAATTGAATCGAACAGGAGGCGAGCATAGGGCAGAGGGGCGCCGATGCCCTCGCAGTGAGCGACGAGGAGGGTGGCGGCACGGTGGCGGGAGCCATCAAGGGGTGTTCGGCGGATGCTATGAGCATGAAATTGCTTGAGGTGGTCGAGGGTTTTGATCCGGGCGGGTGGTTGGGCGGGATTGTGGGACATGCAAGAGGAGCTCGAAGACAAGCGGGCAGCGATGTTGGGAACGAGAAGTGGTAAGTTTATATATATATATATATATATATATACATATATATATATATATACATATATACATATATATATATATACATATATATATACATATATACATATATATATATTTACATATATACATATAAACACACACATATGTATATATATATACATACATACATATGTATATGTAGATGTACATATACATATACATATATATTTATATGCATATGTAGATTTCAAATATATATATATATATATAAAATCAGATTTCAAGGTCTTAACTAAAATAAGTCACCATGGTCTTTTCCCCTTGTGCTTAACAATGTCATATCATATGCTATGATCCAAAAATGCAACCTAAAAATGAAAAAGGATCCAAACTTTGGTACAAGAAACAACTGAATCATTAAATTACATCCACTGCCAACAATCCATCAGTACAAGGTTACATACTAACAACAACACATCAATTTCTACGCCAAGATCACACTATTAAGTCATCGGTCATAACTTTACCGTTCAAGGGTAAAGGGAGAGAAAAGAATAAATAATCAAATAGATTCAGAGGACATCGATAAACAACTAACGAGGAACCTTCACACGATATGTTTGTATCAAAGGATACAACCAAGCTGAGCCTTAGGGTGTACGGCCTTTTTCGATGATCGCAACGAGAATGATTTAGTAGGCCATGAATATTGGCTATGAGACCATGAGTTGGTTGTTGGATTCAGCACCAAAATCTCAAGTCATCGACCTGTTTTTGCCCGTTTCATACCCGTGCTATTGAATGGGGATAAGCTCGGGCTCAACTGAGGGCTCTCTTCCCGCAAAGTGCCGTTCAGAATGGCTAATTCCCTTAGCTGTTGCTTCTTGTAGTAGTCCACGGATTCGTCCTGAGGCATTATATGCTAAACATAACTAACCGGCATTACAAACAATTGATTGCAAATGAATTTTGCATGCAGAACACAAAAGGTTTTGATTTGTACCACTGGCTTTAAAAGATCTTCCAATATTGCCACAGCTTGATTTAAGCGAGCATCGATGATGTCTGCTGTAAACTCTGCCTCGACCAGGACATGTAATGGCTCATTCAGGTGCTCGTATCCGGGTTTATCTCTTAGTTTTTCTTCCTACAGAAAATTTAAGATTTTGGAATCAACAGATAAGAAGGATATATTGCCCCAGCTTAGAATAAATGTCCACTACAGCTTAAAATAGAAGTTATTTTGATGTACAAGATTAATGCCATTCGAAAAGAATCTGGCACGAGAGTCCTGATATAATGCAAGAGCATCCAAAAACAAACCATGTTTCAGAAATTTCATGCATTGTATGCATCATGCACCAGTATACATGGCAATCATAGAGAACAACTAAAATTCTACTCCAGGTAAATCTGAAGAAAGGAAGACAAGACCGTATGTCATCGTCTGTAGAAGACCTGGTCCCCTCAAATGGTCATAAAAAGTCACTGGTCACATCAGAAAATATTAGTAGAATAGAAGGAAAAGATGATCTTAGACCTCCATTAGTATGGAAAGTGGCATCAGGAGCTCATGACTAAAGATCTAGGAAATGAAACAAATGATTCATACGTTGCAACAGATTAGAGTGACAGACAGGTGATCATGATGCTAAAGTAACCATGAGAAAATATCCATGTATTTCTATTCCTCGAAGTCTCACCATTTTATATATTGCACAAAGATCCTAATCGTAGCTGACCCTTAAATGGTCACTGAGAGCTTCCAACATGACCATAGGTTGGCAACGACAGCCAGAGATAGCAATTCAATAACAAGGTTTTCCTTTGTGTGTACAAAATTTATGCGAATACGCATCTGTTTGGTGCAACAAGTGTTCATGGTTATGCCTTTAATCTTTGTGTCCCAAGATGGTCTATAGATATCCAAGAAGAAAGACATAGTTAAGGAACTAAATAGTATTTATACTAGATGATGGTAGTTATGTGACGACAGGACATAAAAATTGGCTACACCAGAAAAGCAGTATCTTCACACATAAAGCATTCAAACCTAGAGTTGTTAGTTCAGAATCTTCGGATCCAAACCAAATCCCAAGCAACTCAAAAATTGCTAGATCTGGTTAAACACAGTCTCCTGAAGCCTCAATGTAACTGAGGAATGAAGCTCTTGCAGAGCTTTAAAGATAACAACAATATAGCTAAATGTGATGCATGATACAACATAAAGAATGGCATTCGGTGAAACTTTTAGATGGCTGAACTTTTGATTGCAAGAGAGATCAGAACCATTAGGAAGAAATTATGTAATTTTTTGCTGTTTAATGAAACACAGAGGACCAGGAACAGGTACCATGATAATTACTTGTAATAGAGACTCCAACAAAAGCTGGAGTAATGTAAAATCCAATGCAGCATAGACTGAAGAAAAAATAACAATAAGAAGTCACTTGCACCAGAACAACGGAAGAAACTAAGTTTGGCGTGTGCTTGGAAGATTACGACTAAAGAAGAACACAAATATGCAATGCCAAAGGACAAAATATTTATGCACCACGAAAGTGGATGGCTTTAGAATTTTTTATGGTCGCCCAATGACAGGGAGGTGGAAAGGGAATGAGAAATGGACAAAACATCTTCGGGAAGTTCAAGAAGATCTGTATGTAGTAAAATGAATATGATGACTTTGTTCAGGGTCCAACGGAAACAGCAGAGAGCAAACTTTGCCTCTCACACAGTCCAACTACCCTACTTTGATATTTTCTCTAGCGGCATACTTTACCACTACCTCAAAAGCCATAAGTTTGATAAGCGACATAAAATATCAATACTAGATCATGTTTATCTGACTTGTTCACAATATACAATTGTTCACTAATGATAGATAGCTACAGGAAAAAATCATTTTCTGATTGAGATAACCAAGGTATTATATAAAACAGTACATGATATTGTCATAATTAGATAAATATAAAAATGAGAGATATCCAGAAGAAATTTATAAGCAACAGGCCCGTTTGTACTCGCATTGAATTTACAAGTGTCAAAATTTCATCATAATCACTAATCAAGCTATACCCCCCATTTATAAGCAGTTGGCTGTAGATCGCACTTCTAAGTAGAGACGGTTCAACAGAAGATTAGATGTCATCTATAAGGAAGATTAAAATGTGATGTTTATTTGTAAGTTATGGTCTATAATCTAAATGAGCACCTGGTGCCCTACCTTCATAGAATCCTTCACTGAACCCCGTCCTCGTATGTAAACTCTGCACTGAGTTGAAGCTTCAACTCTTTTCAAGGAGTTTCCTCTAGGTCCCAATAAACGGCCAACAAAATTAAACTAAGTAAAAAAAATGCAAACAGATTAGTCCAAATCCATGTTCCAAATATTAAACTGAAAACGTTGATACAGTTTACATACATTTGGATACTTGTCAACAGGAACATCCAGCCTTATGACTTTCTTCATGATGGGGCTGGTGCTGACTCCAGGAATTCCATTCCAGCCTGCAGTTGACGTTTGAATGGCCCCCATTCTGTGGAAGTATCCATTTTCCTGCATACAAAAGTTGCATCAACATAATCTATTAATAAATATTTAAATAACAACCCCAGATAATAAGAAAGCAATCTTATAAAATTACATTCTAGTAACAGAAACATTCTATTTAGCTTTCCTCAGCATTAATTGGTAAAAATAAGTTGACATATTCCAACATAGTGACAGAAAGTCAAATTTATTTCCTCAATTACTGATTCATAGTGCATCATAAATGCTGTTATTGATGGATACATTTTGACTAAGCAAAATTCAAGGAATCAGATTTTTGGGGAAGTATGTGTCTCAACAGCTCATCTTAATAATAAGAAGGATGAAAAAAGCAATGTATATATGTATAAATATATAATCCCATCAGGTTGAAAAAAACCCTTGAAAATGTGATCTTTGAACAACACGAGGTGTCATATTCTAACTATTGTCCAAATGAGGACATTTGTGATCACTTCTAAACCAACCGCTTGCCTTTTCTCTTCTAATCAGCCTATTTTGGGCTGGTGATGTGTTAGTAAAGGAAGTTTTTAGCTTAGTGGAGGTAAGGGTTAAAACTTGTGGAAATTATTTTCTACAACTAATTCTGTTGGTACGGAGGATTAGATCAAAATTGAACTGAACAAGATTTTGCATTAATTCAAAATGTTACCATACAAAATATTAGGAGGTGGGTGACCTCTCCAAAATTGTGAACCAAAGAGTTGTTACTCCTGCTAATGTGTCTGACCAAGATCTTAAGGAAGGAGAGAATACTGTCTCAAGATTCAAAGAGTAGAAGAGTATCAATCTTGGGTGGACCCAGGGGTGGATATCCACTAAATGCAATGAAGCTTAAAAAGCTGGAAATTACCTGGACTTATCATAATCAATAAACGAGGTGCAAAAACACTGCCAAGATACACCATTAGCAGTGCTCCTTGGAATTCTATTAGAATGACAATTATATTAGATACATTTCATGAGTCAGATACACGCCATGAAATGGACATGCATCACACTCTGTGTGCGAGTTGGATTAAAAAAAAATGTATGACTACTATGACAATAGTAGAAGCAAGGATTGATGAGTCTGAGATCCAGCTTTTGTGTGACAATTAATGGGTTCATAGACAGATAAAATGACCCCACAAATGTTAAGCTGAATCCGCTTTATTCATTTCTCCTTCTAACTTGCTACTAAGTCACACTAATTATTCTGCAGTATTACTACGGGGAATAATCCTTTTCTTCTTTCACTCCTTAATTTGAGATTCTTTTTCTGAATTTCCAAGAACTACTGGATCCAACTTCATGGAGTGATAAAATCCATATACACAATTCAAGCATTAAACAAAAAATATTTGTTAAAATCTATCATACGAAAGAGAAGAAATTAGTTATAATAGGTTAGAAACTCTAACAATTCTGTTTCCTGAGTAATCATAATACAATTTATTGAACTTATAACAAACTTTCACTCTGAACTAAACAGGTATATTGATTTAAATCTGGCATCACAAAACACTACCTTATCATAGTCACAAAATCTACCACTACTCTTTAGGATACAAAGCTCAACAATCATTCTGAAATCTTAAAACATATTCCTACCTGAGTTTAATTATCTGGAGAATATTATTGGAAAATGCAAAAAAGAACTAAAAAAATTCTGATGATTATCTAATCGATGAAGATATGGATACAATCTTGCCACTGATCCCAAAGGTTTCAGCATTCCTCAGATCTCTAAATCTCTTACAGGCTGCTTATGCAAGAATTTATGTAGCCAAAATCTTGTCTGTTGGTTGCTACTTAAATCAGCTCCTGAATCCACACTAAGACTTTCCAGTTGACTTCCTAATGCTCCCCAAACCAAGTCATGTAAAGCAGGGCATACCTAGTGCACGAGGCACCCGCTCATGCGGGGAGGGTCAATGCACGCGGCCTTACCTTTAAATATTTAAAGAGGCTATTAATAATATTTATCAGGTCATGTAAAGTATTTAATAATATTTTAGATGACCATAAAACTAATGTTAGTTTTAAACGATTAGTTATTTATTTACCTAATTTTCATAGTATAGAAAAACCACATAAAGAAAAGAAAGACCAAACGTCAGGTTCTGGTAATCGATAAAACCATCCTACATAGAGCTTAGATGCTTAAATAACCACGTAAACACAAACAAATCTGACTTTAAGTATCAGGTAATACACAAAATCATCTTCTATGAAGGCTAGATGCTTAAATATAGATTTACATAAAATTTCCCCAACAATACTGCCCCTCGTCCCAGGAACCCAACAAACAAGTAGAAGTAATGAGCTTAAATATAGTTCCTAAATCAGAACTCACAAAATGATGAATTTAAGAACAAAGGAAGAAAACAAAAAGCGTAAAGGCTCCATGTCATGCTAGATAAACTAATAACGAGGGTTGCATTATGGAATTTGAGACTTAAATGCTAAATCAAAACAATATTTTATAGAAAGGTAAAGTGGTGTCACCTCAGCCTGCATGCCCGGCCAACCCTCCAGATCCATTGGTCCACCATTTGATGGGTGTCCAGCTAATCTCAATGGAGAGCCATGCTCAATTCTCTCAGGATCGACAAATGCTTGGTTGGTTGCTAAACCAGAAGCCCGCATAATTTCTGCAACATCAATAGCAACTCATCCATCACGGTCAAAGACATTCTGGAAATAATGCTTTTAATCATGTAGCACATGAAGAAGATAGCATGAACTATATTGAAACTTATTTACCAGCACAAGTTCATCTAAGATCAAATGAGGAAACCAGAAAATAAGGGCTAGGGGTTTATGCACAAGGTCAACACAGCAAGTCCCTCAATTTCAGTAATCAGAGAACAAGACCACATCCGATCATCATCAGAAGCATCAAAGTACCAAATCATTGTCCACTACTAAAAGTTGAATACTTTATTTTGTCTAAATTAAGGTCTGAACAAGATTCAAGAGCTGATGAAAATCAGTATACCCTATCGTTCCAAAAACAAGATGCATTGAACATTGGCAAAGACAATGCAGTTATGAAGCCAAATTATTAAATAAAAAGGCTGCATGTTACTTAAATGTCCAAAGCAAACTATGCAAAAATGTCGTAGTTACTGACAGTTGCAACATCAAATAATTTCATAAATTATATTATCAACTCATAAAGAAAAATGAAAGGAAACACTTATCAAAAGCACAATATGTCAACCCGATTAATGGATATAACAAACAGCAGAGTCATATGATCGCATACCTTGGTTTAAAAGCCTGTTGCAAAATGGAAGTACTTGCATGAACGGCCCCAATTTCTGCCTCTCAGCCAATAATTCAGCCAAATATCTGCAGAAACAACAACTATTCTCTTAAAAAAAGTAAGCATTGGAAAGGTCAAATAGCGAATCACATCTGAACCAGTAGAGGATGTTACAAATTTGAAGTTGACACATTGGTTTAGGATATGTGCAGAGTAAAAGCTTAGTTTATGAAACATGGAACCACAAGAACCATGTTTAACTACTTGGTTCATCTGCTAAGCATTTTCTTTCAATCGAATCACGATCAAGAGAAATTGTGTTCTAGTAGTTGCCAACTTGCCATCAGTACTAACCGATACGATTTGATAGTTGTTCACACGGCCGCAAGTGAAGTAGACAATGATCAGTATTCAACGAGAACTACCATTGAAGGATGGCCAGGATTGGGTCTTGAATTCACTCAATATCATGCAGGACAAAAGACTTATGTTTAACAATCATACAGTGCGCAAACATGGAATTGCAAGACACTGCAAATCCTGAAGCAAACCTGTTTTCCGCCTCGAGTAGATGATTCGTCGCATACATGTAAAGCCCATACAAGTTCAAGAAAAGAAGATCTATTCTGCAGCGAGTTCTCGGTTGAACACTCGAGCAAACGAGATCGCCAAAAGCCCCAACTCACAAGGAAAATTAAAGGGAAAAAAAAGAAAGAAGATCCATCGATTAAATCCAAGGCCAGCTAGAAGAAGTCAGATTATGTCCCGAATTTAGCAACACCCGATTCCATAGCAAGATCCAGGTCAACCAACCAAGAGTCAACTCATGAACAGCACTCCACAGATCCCCGGCTGAATCAAGAACCAGAGGACCACCCCCCACATGACACTAGTCAAACGGAACGCAGCAGGGAGGAGGAGTTGCTGACCTCTCTCTATCGGAAGACGCAGGAGACCGGATGGAGTGGTGGGGGGAAGGCGATGAGTGCACACCCGACGGAGAGTACTGGAAGTAAGCAGGAGATGGTATTCTCTCATCCATAGTCGACTCCCCGAGCTCCCACGCGCACAACCAAGATCGAGGGGGCTGGCAATCAGGAGGAGGACGACAGGCTGGGCGGGGTTGGCAGAGGGTAGGCCGCCGCTCTTCTCTCCCTCCCGGGGCTTACAGCCAGACACAGAGGGCAGATGATGAGAGAGAGAGAGAGAGAGAGAGAGGCCCAGAAGAGGGCCTCGGATTCCTTGTCTTGCAGTATATATACCACTTCGAATGATTGAGAGGCCTCCTGCTCCCCCTTTTTTACAGATCTCTGTGTCAGATACGCTGTCGGCGTTCGCAGCTCTCCTCAGCTGCTGTGCTGGCTGTGCGTGGAACCACACGAGGCTTCTCCTCCGCATCACAGCCGTCCATCTGAGGCTGCTCCATTACGATGGCCGTTGACTGGATGTTTCGGAGGTCAACAATTTATTTGCTTCCGAAATGGCAATGATGTGCCCAATTTGTTATTGGCCATCGATCGTAATTAAAGTCAATTTTTTTTGGTAAAAATGGCTCAGCCGTTAACATCGGAGGAACAGTTCGGTGAAAGGAAATCGAAGTAATCAACTCCAATCATTCACCTTCGCAGATTGTCTCATTCAGCGCCCATCGCGAGGAATTTTTGATGCTTTGGAAAGGTAAGGTGGAAGATTCGTGTGATCGAATGTGAATTTAGTATATGAAGATGGAGGATGCAGAATCCCCATTTGTCGAGCAGATTCCACACCTGCAAGCACGAGAGAGGGAGTAAGGATGAGATGCGACGACAACGATATCAAAGCTTTCTGGCCTTCTCATCGGAAGACGACGGTCACAAAGCAAACACGAGGATCCACATGATGCATCATCAGGAGAGAGACGCCCTGTGCTGACGAGCCCAAAGGCCCTTGACTTGTGCGTTCAAAGTGCTTGATATATTGCCCCACATAGCTCAAAGAGAGGAAGAGGACCACCCTCCGAGCTAGTCAAAACCACGGCTTGCAACAAGGTGCAGCTGAAGAGGATAGGGAACCCAGTCCGCCGGCCGATCACCTTCTGCAACCAACTGACGAACCTGCTCAAGAAAGCCAAGGAATCGTTAGTGTTGTGTGATGCTGATATCGGCGTCGTCGTCTTCTCAATACGGGGTCGAATCTATGAACCAGCCACATCCGGGCACTTAATCTATTCAGAACATTGATGACATGTTTCAAGGTGGTGTGCTTGAGAAGTTCATCGAACTGCAGGTGGTGAGACAAACTGACTTTTTGTGTAATTGATAGCATGTTAAATGTGATTTATAGACAATGATTCAACTGTGTCATAAACAGCAAGGCTCTTTGAAATACATAAGCTATATGATCATCTTCATCGAGTAGCAACATAGATAGCAGATATCTTTTGCTTCTTATGACTGTCTGTCATCACAAAAAGAGAACCATAGAACTGCTTTGAGGGCATGGCTTCAGTTCTAATGGTTTGACTTTGTCTTCATTTCACTAGGAACCTCAATTACAAGAGATATTCAAGTTGAAGCATGAGATTCTTCTTCTGCACAAGAGTGCAAGGTAATTACAAAGTCAGATGCATCAGTACACATCATATACAGGTACGTTTCTATGTTGTTATTTATACATATACTTATATTGCTATACAAATCTAGAACACATCCAAAAAGGCTGTGATCATTTGCAAATAATTCTTTTTTACTATTCTCTAAAAGAAAGGATACAAAAGTTAATGTCTTGGAATCATTAACTACATTTTGTATCTTTTTGCAGAACTGTGTTCCTATCTAATTTATTATACTGACTGCCCAGGTAATTATCGTTATCCATGAATTCAGTTTCTGCATTGAGAGTATTCGACTAGTTTGGTAAGTTCACTATGTATTAGCTTGAGTTTTTCTTTTCTTTTTCCTTTGAACTATCATACAGAAATCATCAAGGTTCATTTTGCGCAATTGAATAGAACAATATTTATTTCATGTGTGTGTCAAAATAAGAACGGCATTATTAATATTCTCTTTTACGAGTACTTTTGAGTTGTGCAGCTTGTCAGCCAAGTTCTTGTTTCTTATAAAAAGGATCATTTCTTTTTTTGCTCAAGGACAATCAATGTATTATTCATACACGCACATATAATGCAGTTCATGGTTAACTGAAGAGTGACAGCAAGATTTCCATTTAATGAAACAGTGTTTGGTCTCCCTATACTTGTAGTGTTTGATGATGAGTCCCTACGAGAATTATTGTCTTCGTCTGAATGTCGTATTTCTTTTCTTCTTTATGCATGCTTCCAATACATATTTCTGATTTTTTTTTTTTTTTGCCTCTCAAAGAAGCTATCTGGAAACATATCAATTAATCTAAAAATATGTACACAGTCGCCATGACATTTTGCATCTATAATTGAAGGCTATGTTTTATGACAGATACATTGGAGGGGAACTGCTGAACGTATGACACCGGATGAAATGCATATATCTTGGAAAGGCATCTCAATGTGAATGTGTCATATCCATGATGCAAAGGTTAGAAGAATCACCTATTTCTTAGTAAAATTTTAATCATGCTAACCAATCATAAAACTGAATCTGTCCTCATTAATCCTTTCAAAAAAAAAAAAAAATGCAAATCATGTTTCAACAGATCCAGTCCCTGAAGATTAAGGTAGCAACTTCTGCAATAGCTTTAGTTTCAGACTTCAGTAATAATCTGTCTAATCAACATAAACCTCAACTTTACCACTAGTTAACCTCATATTTTGAGGGCATGTGTGACATGTCATCTTGAATAAGCTAGCCTTCAAATCTATCCTTTCAATAATTTGCTTATAGATAGGATCAAAAGATCGTAAAAATTTTGACCTTCGGCTCTGCATTGCTAATTTGTTATGTAGAAAGTGACACAATAATGAATCTTTAGCATGAAAAAGCGACAGCAATGTGAATGCTTGTATTGTTTAATGTGCAGATACTGGGGGAACAAGGACTCTATTATGCAACTCCCATGACAGCTAACATTCGACATCCACCAAATATACAAAATGAGTATTAGGGCAGAGGGAATCGAAGGGCCTGCAATGGGTTTTCCTACTTAAAAAACCTATTAGGATTGGGTAACTTTGTAGGATTGAGTTTGTCTATGTTATAGTCTTCAAGCAACTATGTATTAGCTACTCTACACTTGAATCATTCATCTAAATTGTTCTGTGTTATTCCAAATGCTTAAACTGTGTTCTAAGCTTCTATTATTTCAGTATTCTGTGCTGTCTTCTCTACTCTGATGGATTGATGTCTTGATCCAGGTCACTTTGGAAAAGATTTGATTTGTCATAGTCGCATGTCTTCCCTGCTCTTCATCTTACAACTTGCGGGTGAGTATTAGGTTGCTCTAGTATCCTGTGTAAAGAAATGTTACTTCTGTTAGGACATATATGAGATGGTTTAATTGCTCGCAACCGATATCCTATCAGCTTAAACTTTTGAGTTATATCGGTAATCCCTTTTGTTTTGTTGCCATTTTTCTTTTCTGAATTTTACATATTTGTACTTTCTCTAAAGAATGTATAGAGTAGAAACTACATCAAATGTGCACAGACCAAACTACTCAAAATTTGATGTTTTTATGTTTTTATTTCTTAGCTGTTCTTTGATGAGCTACTGTTGCTATTCTTTATCATTTTATTGATCCGCCATGAGCTTCCCGAAAATTCTCATATTTGATTCTTTCAAATCAAACATATTGGACTTCTAACTATCATGGTGCCTTCTTTGGCAGGATTCCTCCTGATCCTTAGATCCTCCACATCTCACTTTCAATATGATCCTCAGTAGCTAATTTGGGTTCAAAATCATAAAAAATTCTAAATAGCTAATTTGCTTTGTTCTAAATTGCTTTCATCAAATGTTTCGATCTTCGAATAATAAACAGAAATATACCAACTGTATATCTGTGGGCACATAAGGAGATAAGACGGTGTATAATGATCTTTTTCACATTTATGACATGAAAGTAAGATGTCTTCTTCAATTCTACTGATGATTCCAAAAGAAAGTTTAATACAAAGTTTATACTACAAACATGTTGTCTTGGTTTTTCTCGGTCCACTGCTTGACCCTGCAACACTACATTCACACTTCTGCTTTATTCGAAGTTGACTTCTCCAGGTTAATATTATCCTACACTCTGTTTTCTGGTTCATCTTTAAGCAGGGCCATCTTTAGTCAGCCTCATCATCATAAATTCTGGCAACACTAGTAGGCCTTTTCCCCTAATAATTAAGGACAGCAGCTGAACTGGTCCATGTGGATCTCCTTTTAAGTCGTCAGCAACAGCAGACCTCTTTCTTTATGTTCCATCTCCAAATCTTGTTGACAGAGTAAGCTTACAAGCCAACAACGAATAAAAGAACTAGGAATGATTTAAGGGTTGACTGATTAGAGATAAAGATAAAGAACAACAAAGGGCTATATACAAAAAAATTCCATAAGCAGATTGGTATGCACAATTATCGCCTACCGATGAAGTCAAACTGCCCATGATCAACTTGAAAAGTGTTGCATCTGTTTCGGTAGGGCATATGAACATATGCTTTCCGCATCTTCAATAGATACCTTAGCACAGAGACTATCATCCAATCCATTTCAAGAAGGCCTGTCAACATAAAGAACATATCACATTCTAGCTAATCACATTACATGTTTCAATATATGATAGAAAGAAATTTCCAAAAGCTAGAGAGATCATACTTGATATATGGATCCATCAACTGAAGCAAATTCCTTTCAAACCTCAGCTTCGAAATAAACTTTTGAAGGTACAAGGTAGCAACACTGCTTAAATATTATTATTGCTTAAACCATTAACAAGATTTAATAGTTAAAATGCACTCCCATTACATAATTCAGAATAGCACCACGGATGCCGAGCTGGAGTTCTCAAAATTAACACAGAAGTTGGATCCATTACAAAACCTATCGTAGACACCCTCTGAAGGAGGAGGTTGAAAAACAAACTTAAGATGCATAGGTGGCACCTTTTTCATTGTTAGTGTCCAACTTGGACCGCTGGGGCAAGATTTCAACATCCACGATATTTCCAGTATAGCTGCCATATCTTAATCCATACGTAGAAGGAGCAACACGTCACGAAGCAACTTAAAAATAATCACCTCTCTGAGCTATTCTGTATGAAGAAAGACAGGTAGAAGAAAGACTTCAGAATCCCATTACTGTTGAAGTGAGGTTGAGTAGAGGATCCAAGGCACTAGGAGCAAACTTCCTGGCAAAGAGGAAACATACAGACGTCGGCCTCGAGTTATACATACATGACGTTCCGTTGTTTCTAATAGACTGTATAAAATCAGGCGTAATATTTGGAGCACCATATGTTGCAGGATGGGGCCCTCCCCTTGACCAATCAACCCAGGTGATGGTTCGATTTGCATTTAGGGACCCATGGAACATGTTTAAGAAAGTTGGTATATAGTGCTCATCGGGATAGCATGAAGGCTTGCAGTATTTACTAAAAATGGAGTAGTACTTGTAGTCTGCTACTAAATTTACGGCCAATTCACGGTTGAGTTCAAACCACTCAGATCCTTTTCTCCACTGGTGGAGCTTGATTGTGGGAAACATGTGACGGCTATAACGCCCACGACCTTGTTGTGAATTCTCATCATAGGATTCGACAAAGCTGTGAGCAGAGTTTATGAGATACTCATAGACAGTAGGGAAATCGTACACTGGAATGCAGCTCTCGGAGAGAAGAACAAAGCGTTCATTGGAGAAATCCAGCAAAGCATTAGCCAAGAGACGCTTCTCTGCATCCACTAGTGTCACCGATCCCCATGAAACCTCCTGTGGGAAGACCATAGAGGAATATATAAGCATGCTATTACATATGAAGCAAGGGAAAAAAAAAACACATCAATTTGAAAAAGGCTTCTGGTGACTAGGCAAAAAATATCGACATCGAGTTGTACTGTTGTTGAGGATCTCTTCTGACCACTGATTTCATTCCTTTTAATATTTTTAATTTTAAAATTATTGTTTAAATAATTAACTATAGGAATTCCATCAATTCATAAACTGATAAAGTAAAGATTCTCAGTCGAGTACAAGCAGATCAAGTTGTTGCAAGTAAAACTTGAATAAGTTCATCATACTATGTCGGAGAACTTTGTATCAGCATTATGGATATCCACAAATGAATGAACGAGGATCGCGCACAAAACCCTCGAGAGTATATATGTAAACATTTCAAGAATACATGTGCAAGGACCTAGCATGACACAGTCATCCCCTATCTTATCAGTTGGTCAACCGTAATGTCAGAAATAAAGCATGACAAGGAACTCCGGGAATAGTAATGCCTTAACATTGACCAGCAACCAGCAAGTTCTATTAAGAATAAGAAGCTATCATCTCCCAACCTAAATCATTCACACAAAACAGCACTGTACAAGAAGTATAGACAAGAACATAGAATTGTGTCTAACCTCGCTGGGGATCTGCCGGCCATAGAAAGCTGAGCTTTCTGATGCGTCGAGTTTGTAATCAGGGATTGTGTGCAGGTAAACCGAATACAGCCCCTCATGGCCTTTGAAGAACCTGTCCCACAGCCTTGCTAATGGCAAGGGCCCCCTGGCCATGAACATAAAAGCCACCTTCGGCACCCTCTCAAATGGATACTCTTTCATCTTAGGTGCCATGGACACCCTCCAGAAGAGCTCTTTGTCTGACATGCTATGCATCAAATGTGCCGGGCTCAAGAAGCCCTTGAAGCCCAAGCATTCCTTGTCGCAGTTGGTGGTGTACATTGTCTTCGGAAAGAAGATCTCGGTCTGTGAATTGAAGGACCTCGTGAAATGCGCGCTTAGTGACAAGCCTATGATAATTCCCGCCATGAAGATGACCAGAAAGGAGACAAACTTTATCAACCCGATGGACCAGCTGTTTCTTGGGGTCCAAGGGGAGTATTCGGCCTCCTCTTCATCTGGCCTGTTCCTCGGCTTCATCTCTCTTTTCTCAATCACCACCAAAATTGGTACTTTTTCCTGTCTCAGCGAATTACCTGCCAGCCAATGATCAAATGAAAAGCCGAAGGACTAGACCAAGGTTCCGAACAAAATGACAAGAGGAAACAACGAAACCACCAAACGTCGAAACACCGATTCATTGGAATCATCATCGGCCGAACCTCTACAACTCAATCCCTGAATCCTACAGAAATTTCCCTAAATCAAGAAAAAGATGCAGACTTGATGATGATTTCCCGGCCAGAAGCACAAATACAAGCAAAAAGCACAGGGAATGAATCAGAATCCACGATTCGACCTCGGCGCCAAAACTTTCATCCCTACCTCGGTCGAAATCCGCAAAAAGGACAAAAAAACATTGCCACCGATACCCCACACAAAACATCCATAGCGAGAGGCAGGTTGAGATCGAACGCCGAGAAGCTTACCTGGAGAACGATCCAAAAAGCTCCTCCTGGTCCTGTCTCCCTTCCACCACCGTCCCCTCCCTATGCAGCGAATCTAGGGTTGTCCGGAAGCCCAGCCCTCGCAACGGACGAATCAATGGCCGAAGAATTGGAAGCCCGTGGAGGAGGAGGAGGAGGAGCGAAGGGTAAGGGTAAAAAGAACTCATCTCGGTGGCGCCCCCATCGATCGATCGATCGCTCTCAACGTTTCCTCGTCGCGGGCGGCACAGGAATGGCCGAGTCCAACCCGCCGACGGACGAGGCGGGGAAGATGGAGCGAGAGGGGTCTTCTATTGGAAGTCGTCGTGGGGCCCGAAGAGAACCGCCTGCGGGTGTGTGCACGGGCTCGGGCTCTTGGGGTGCGCAAATGACACCGGTAGTTTCTGCGACCTCGCGCCGCACTCACCGTTACCAACCTCATTCACCGTTCGGCCAATCACCAGTTGCCACGACTTGGGCTTCATGCTTTCCCGTGCGGGACCCATAGATGGGGTAACTATGGCCGCCGCGTTATTCGTAAACGGACGGCAACTGTTTGCTTTTATGTCGGAGGAGGCGAACGTGAACTGGCCCACCCGGTTTTCTGGTCCAAGACATGCCCTAGTTTGGAACAATAAAATGATATTTAGTTTGAGTAAAGAAAGAAAGAAGAAAAAAAAAAGATATTTAGTTTCTATTAATATTTTTATTTAATTCATCGAGGCAATAGTCTCTTGAAGTCAACTATCAAAATCTAAAATATAAGTTTTACCTATTTACCTACAATTTGGAAATCTTCAGCACAGAATGAACATTTATGCCTTTCCTTGTTGCAGACTGCTCCTTCTTCCCCAACCAAAGCTTACATTGACTTCTGAGACATGACATGACACCCTTTCCCAGTTCTTCAAATGATCTAGCTTCTCGTTCCTTGAGAAAGACAATTGCCAAATGAATGCTATATGTTAAATGCAGAACTGCAGAGATTAAGTGAGATGATCTCTCGTTCCTGCAAGCTTTCATGTCGCTTCCACTTCTCGGAAAAGGAGGGGCATGGCAGTATCATGGATTCAGATGCAGTCACATCTGTCTCAAGAGAAACACTGCAGCAGCAGTACACGAACAGGCTCTCCACATTTACTCGAAGCCTCAGAATGCGCAATAAATGCATCATCATGAAACGAAGCACAGTACAACTACAGTCTACAGGTACAGTTAATTCTCCATCTCTCTCTCTCTCTCCCAGTCGAGGTTTAATTCTCATGACCCACGACGGAGGAGGAGGAGGAGAAGGAGAGGGACAGGGTTTGAAGACAGAGGGAGGGGGGCCATGCTGTCCACAGCCACCTTGGGGCAGGGGAACCGGCCCGAGATCTCAAGGATCCAGCATTGTCCCCATCGTCTTCCTCGGATCACTTCGTCTTCTTCGTCTCGGTTCGTAAATCCTCTTCTTTCTCTGCTGTACAATGCAGTAGATCATCGAGATTGTTTCTTTATGTGCATGTTTGGCGTTAACTCTTCTACCTGTTGGTTTTTACCCAAAGGCTGCAGCAAGAGAACAGAAAGAGAGAGAACTAACTCCAGGAACAGAGAGCAAAAAAGCTGAAACCTTAAGAAGAACTTTTTAAGATCAATCATAAAAGAGAGGAATAAGGAAGGATGAGGGGAAGGTCAAATGACTCGAATCCCCAGCAGAAGACACCGATAGATTCTCTCCCCGACAACCATATCTGATAAAGAAATCTGTCCACGCCCCGCCTTCAACCACGTCCTCCTCTCCTTATGCGCGCCGACAGCAAGCAGCCTATTTCTCCATACGGTGTCTCTCTGGCCTGCGTGCAGTGGAAGCACGCGGGTATTCGGTGCTCGAGAGGAAACAGCAAATCCTGACGCCGATTCTGGCTGTTGTCTGAGGCGGATAACGAATCCCAGTTTTCACTCTTCCACGCCATTCCTTCCCCTCTTCTGCTCTGCACTTGACTCAACGCAGACTGTCACCACTACCTCTCTCTCTCTCTCTCTCGCTCTCCCCATTTATAGGACTTTGGAGGAGCGGGGAGGGGAGGGAGGGAGGAGGTGGGATTGTGCGGCTTGATTGGAAGGGATGGAGGAGGAGGCGAAGAAAGAGAGGAATGAGGAGGTGGAGAGCGATGGTGGTGATGGTGGAGTGGAGATGGTGAGAGTACTGGTGGTGGATGACTCCCCTGTGGACAGAAAGATAGTGGAGATGCTGCTCAAGAAGAGTGGAAGGATGTTTGAAGGTAAGTGGATTCTCTTAATTGCCAGGTTCAACAATCTAGATCTATGGACTAGTTCTTGTAGTTCATCCGTTGATCCCGGTTTTGTGGCATTGCTTGTCGCCATTTGCCAATTTGATCTTCCCCAAAACCCAAATCACAACTTCAACACACGAAGTTGAGTTAGTGAAAGTGGTCTCAATTGTCTCTCGGGGATGCATAGTTCTGCTACCTAAGCAAATCGAAGCCAACTCAACACAGTTTCCTTCACAAGAGAAGGTCTAAACTCAAAAGGACTCCGGATCTTGGACAGAGAGAATGAGATCTCAGACACCCCTGCTTGTAGAGGTCCTTGATAAGGATGCCCAGGCCACCACCAAAATCCACCTTTCATCAAGCTGAGGTGATAAGCAAACTTCTTTCCACCTTCAGGGAGAAAGAGGTGGCACAATATTAGAAGGGTATATGTTGGCATTAGAGACCACTAATATTAGATCTGTAGTTGTAGGTGACAAGCATTCTTAGTGGGTATTTCAAATGAATCTTTAGTGTTTGGTAAACCACATTATAAGTTCAACTATTAAGTTTGCAATTGTTTTTTTTTTTTTTGCTTGTTACTGTAGCTGGCATTTACATCCAGAGCAAATGCAAATTTATCTCAGAATCACATGCCTTCTGACAGTCTGCATTATTTTTCTGGCACTGAGTTCTGCTGTAGTGTTGCATCCAGCAAAAGAATGCAAGACCCAAACAGGGTATTCACTTAGGGCTAGAAGTTATCCTACACCAGCTCATATCCATGTCAGCCTGATCTATGATGATTTAGGACTTGACCAGAATTATCACTGATGAGGCTGCCATAGAACAATTATTCTTCAGTATTTAGTGTGTCCCCCACATTGTTTTAAATTCCTCATCCTGAAGATAATTTTTGTTGTCTTTATGTCAATCTGAAAAATTGCAGATTTTGACAATCTCATTTGATAGTAAAAAATCTCCTTCTGAATAAACCAAGCCAGTGTTTTTGCTCTCTTTAATCTTTTTCAGAACACTAACTTTCTTTGTTTTCATTTTCAGTTATTGCCGTTGATTCGGGGGAGAAAGCAATGGAAGTTCTTGGCTTGAGTGAAGTAACAATTGGAAGGCCTCATTTTAACGTATGTTGAATTTCCTAATTCATACTTAGTTGTTGATGTTTTCTAAATTCTACAATTAAAACTATCGTGTTGTAGGCTGGTCAAAGCTACGCTTCGATAAGATATCAAAAGGATGCACGATAGCAAGCAACTTAATCGATCTATTAGTTTTTAACTAAGGCATAAATGGACCCTAAAGGGATCACACATTGCCAAAGAGTTTTCCAAACATTTGCAGTTACATTCTTAGTTAAAATTTGTTATTTTGTTAGTGTATAAGTATTTTGAGCAATTAAGAAAAAATATATGCAAACAAGTTTATATCGCTTAGACGAAAATGTTGTGGTGATTGCGTGTAGTTACTAGAAAAGATGAGGAAAACAGATACTTCCGTTCGTGAATAATTAGGTGTACTTTCTCTATAAAGCCAAATTGAGTTGTATTTAGACATGAATATTACCTGACACGTCGCCTTGATGCTTAAACCTGATTGATCGGAACGATGCTGTGCAGGACCAGAAAATTGATGTAATTCTTACCGACTATTGTATGCCACAAATGACTGGCTATGACCTTCTCAAGGCTATCAAGGTATGCAAATGTTACTCTTTTTTCCTCCCAGCAATCAACTTATAGTTTTGTAATTGTGGCATAACTTTATCTACCGATTTATGCTTGCTCAAGATCTAATTAACCTTTTGTGTTTTGCCAGGAGCACGACAGCTTAAAATCCATACCTGTAGTCATGATGTCATCCGAAAATGATCCTCAGAGAATCAGCAGGTACATCGTTAAGTTCTAGACATTTTTGCATCGTCAGATAGAATTTGAGCTTTGCGGATGCTGCTCATGCCAAAAGACGTTAATTAGCATGTCGAGTTCAAGTGTTGGTGCAAGTGAATGACAGTAATTAGAACAAAATGCATTTGCCCGATTAAGTCGGTGACCGCTGCTACTCAAATAATTCATAGCTGTTCTATGCTTCCAACTGGAGATCATTCTTTACCAAAATTCTTCAGTTACATTTGCATCACGAGAGAAAAATAGAAAAAAAAAAAAAACAGTATGTACCAGAACTAATTAGTTTTGACTTCTGAAATCTGTATTTTCTTTTCTACTTTTTGGGATGCTGATTCTCTTTGTGCAGGTGTGGAGGTATTGGAGCTGAAGATTTCATCCTTAAGCCACTAAAAATAAAAGATGTCCAGAGGTTAAGAACTTATGCTGTGCCAAGAACTCCGATATCCAAATCAGGTACCAAGAGGAAGCTGCCAGTAGATTTGGTAGCCGAAAACAGCGGTTACGAGACGTGTCAACGGGTTGCTAAAGTCGCTGTTGCATGATGACAAATTATCCGGTGACTCTTTTTGACACTGTAATATTAGTGATCAAATGTCACCGAGTTTTTCTGATCTGTTCCACATGAACAAATTTACATTCCATTGAGTTCATGGAGATTTGGTTGTACCATTAATTTTGGTGCATTAGTGGAAAATGATGGTATGCAGATGGCAAATAGTCATCCAGAAAAAAAACTATACTTGTTCTTGACTTACCGCTCAATTAGTTTGCTGTGGCAGCTGAGTGGAGATGTTTGTAACAATTTGGAGGCCTTGGAGTTCAATGATTTGTTGTGTCTTTGGTTACATTAATGCTATCCATTGATCAGCTTCTCTTGATGCCAAGCTGAGCTTATTCTCATTATATCTTCCTTGCTTTTTAGCATAGAATTAATTATTTGCATTCAAAGCAGTTGAATTGCATACAATGCTGCAATGCCTTGAAAGAGAGGAAACTCCCCTCCATGTCCATCTAAATCTCCAAATGTTCTCAACCTTTCTGTTTCCTGCAATTTTGAAGGAAGATTAAATGATGAAGCTTATCACATGTAATATATACATACAAATTCATGTTGTCAGTTTCAAAGCTAAATTTGCACTCATATCATCATCTGCATCACACTGTTCCTGTTCCTCTGTTCAACTTCAATTGGAAAGAACAAGAATGGTGATTGAGCTTTATTCTAGCAAATTAATGACCACCTTTGAGAGGTGGAGTTCTCCCAAACCCATAAGAGTTGTATCTGCCATTCTCAAGGTCATTGAGCCATGCCATAGCAAATGAAAACCCAGCTATGTGCTCCTCCAAGTTGGAGTCTTCCCCAACCCCACAAGAGACCTTCCTTTGCCTCTCTCTCTCTCTCTCTCTCTCTCTCAAGGAGGCACCTAACAGCCCCTTGAAAGCACAGGTGATGTGTCCATGGCAGACCTCATTCACTGAACAAATTATCTTCTCTCTCTTTCTCAGCATCTCACTTGGTGTTTGACACATTCAAACACTGCCATGCTTACCCTACCCCACACATAAAATAATATTTCCAAAAATACTCCTTCCAAACACAAAATTATGCCTAGATCTCCAAAATGATTTACTTCAAACTTTTATCATTAACATATGATCTAGGATATTTTATTAGGCATTTATGTAATCATTAATAGAACATGATTTTAATCAGCCATAGCATTCCTAGACCAAATCTTGAGTGGGAATGATTCTTCTGATATAAATATGATCAAGAACAAAATCCAATCATGGGTTCATTTATCTAAAGAGGCTTGACCTAGAAACAGTGAAATGTGGAACTATTCAATTGGTCATCAAATTTGCATTTTTTCTGTCTTCAACGTGGAGTTGAGTAGATTGTGGGAAGACTTCTACATACACTTTCTTTTTAACAAAAGAAATCATCAAAATATCACTAATAGAAAGGTAATTTTTTATAAAAAAAAAAGTTTCTAACTTTGGATTTTGCTACAGAGTACCTTAAGTTTTTATTTTTTTTTTAGAGCGCTCTAGCTATGTAAAAAAAAGATCATTTTATCCTTGTAATTTAAAAAATTTTCATTGTAACCTTAGTCGCAATCACGCCTTCATTTGTGTTTAGTCGCTTGGATCATCGACTCTCGCACCATGATGCAGACGACTAAAGGAGGAGAGGGGACGACTGGTGTTGCTTATCAGCCTACGTGTTTAGGCGCAGACGATTATGGAAAAGAAAGATGTGATCGACAGGGATTGCAATCGATAACAACAGACAAAGCCAACAGATCCAGGATAAAAGGGGACGATTGATATGGTAGAAGCACGATGAAGGACGGTGATAAATAAATACAAAATAATTATTTAAAAAAATTATGAGAACTTTTTAAGCTTGGAGTGTCCTACGAGAAAGAAAAAATTAATAAAGTCAGAGGGTTTTTTTTTAATACTCAGCCCAAATTAAAAATAATAAGTGGAAAAAAAGGGGTGGGAAACATCTTCTTGCCGACCTAATTTTGCTGTGCTCACAATTTCCATTTGAGACGGTCAATTAATATTCTTTTAAGGCATCGTTTAAGACAAGATGGGCAAAATTTGGGGGCATTAATGTCCACTTGTTTCCGCGTTCTTTCTCGGTTGGCGGTACGAACTGCGTTGACCCAAAAACCCCATCTTTGGTTTCGTCCGTCAAATTTTAGGAAGAAAAGAAGCGATAAATACCAATCCATCTAGCCATGTCGATGTTCGCAGGATTCGGAGTTCCGCAGCTGCTGTGAACTGCGCAAGCCAATACAAATCCATCTTCCGAGCTGCTGCTTTCGGATTCACGGTACTCCTCGATCTTGCTTTCTCGAAAACCCTAGCTAGTTGCGGAGTCGACGTCTTCTGGACTTCGATTGATCATCGAAGCTCAAACGATCCTGTCTTATTGTTTTATTTTCTGCCGGAATTTGATCCTTTGACGCGGCATGGTTGTTCGATATCTTTGAGGAATCGGTACGGTTTGGTTCTGAAACGCTCGCGTAGATTTTTAGGGCTTGCTCTGTGAATTTACTTGTGCGTGAGCAAAATTCCAAAACCCTAGAAAGAACTGCCTGTTGATCTCTACACAGATCAAGAGTCGTGACACATAAGGGGGAAAAAATCGGATGGTAACTTGGAGCTCTTGTAAAGCTCAGAGCTTTGATGAATTCACGGCGATCCAAATCCGTGAAGCTTGTTTCGTCCCATTCCCAATCCATAGAAGTAGAGTTAGGAGAGTGCTCCCAAATGGGTTCTTCCATTGACAACACGGTCTACTGCTGCATCGCCAAGGGGAACAAGATTCTGTATTCTTACAACAGCAAAGGCCACGAGCTCGAGACCTTGGCCGTTCTCTGCCTTGAGAATGCGCCGGCTTTCCACAAATGGTACTTCCACTCCATCGGGACCAGGACCTTTGGATTCTTGACGGCAGATGGCCACACATACTTCGCCATCATTGACCCTAGCGTAGGGAATTTGGCGATTCTTCAGTTCCTAGAACACATTCAAGATGGTTTCAGGAAGGTGGCAAAGAATGGTTTTCATGATGAATTGGTGCCCATCGTCCAGCGGCTCATAGCATCCTTGGAGAACATGCCTCGGTACGCCTTCTTATTGGACGACAATTCCGAGGGCACGGCATCTAGTGATGGTTCTACGTCGTCAAAGGCACCATTGCTAGGGAAGAACAGTGGCAACCATCACGACAAGAAGAAGATGAAGGATAAAGTGCTTCAAGGTGATGATGTGATCGAAGATCATGCTGATAGGACAGTGAAGATCGATATGCCACCACAGACAGGGGGTTCCATGTCACTGCCAAGGAGCTTGAGCTCGACGAGACTACGTGTGCAACAAGCAGGAAGGAGATTGTGGTGGCGGCATGTAAAGATAGTGATAGCTACCGATATAATCATCTGCGTGATCCTGTTTGGTGTTTGGTTGGCAGTGTGCAGGGGCTTCCATTGCGTTTCGCGGAAATAGTAGTAGAAGGATCCCATATGTGAACAAGAAAGGCGAGAAACACTTTGCTAGATGGATTCAAGTAGTTGCTTGCACAAGAAGCTGAGATGTAGTTTTACAAACATGGAAACAAATTTCGTTAGCATGTGGATGAATCCCCTCGGAAAGAATATGAATTGAGACGTGCAGTATTCTAGAAAGTGATGATGTGAAGATTCAGTTGAAGGAAGAAAGTTCTTGGATATGCAGCACTTGTGGCATGCTAGTGGCTCATTGCTGTCTGCGGCATAAAATATACGATACTTATTGCTAGTGTAATATGAACACTTGTTTTTCCTCCCTTCTTTTTTTGTTTGTTCTTGTGGATGTTAGTCATACGTCAACAGCTGTTAATATGTATCATATTTCTAGATCGACTTCTCGCTTACAGGATCTTTGGCATGATGACAATGCTTAAGACATTCGAGCTTTGTGTTTGTCTTAAAATGATGTGAAATTTCCCGGTTGCCACTAGTTTTGTGTTTAGTTGCCTGTGTTTTACGCTTAATTCTGGATTGTAGTCACACAAACATGTTCTGTCCCCTGTAAGATTTCCTGACCAATTAGTTATTATCTATACTTTGCTACCTTCAGATGTGGATATTGGAGGAGAGCAGGCTTCCCCTGTTTTCATCCACCACTGTTAAATTGTATCACTTCAGACCCTTGGGCTTCTTTTGCCTCCTTTGTTTGTGAATGAAATGTCTCTGCCATTGTAGAAACTAAATTTGAGCATTGTCTATGATGTTAGATGTTTGTTTGAATCAGAGTGGGATTTGTTGTTATTTCCATATGGATTTGTTGTTGTTAACCAATACATATCATGTTGCGAATTAGATCCGAAACTAATCGACTTTCAAGGTCGACCGCATCCTTGATTTGATCTATTATTAGTATCAAGAGCTTGAATTTTGGATCATCCTTGACTGTTATCAATGAACACTCAACTCTTGACATTTTCCAGCTTTAAATCCTCAATGTTGGGATCGCTTTTTAGTTCTTTTAAGAAGCTAAAGATACAGGATTGAGGGTGCATTTGGGAATACATTTGAAATATATATTGAGGATATTTGATATATATATATATTTTTTTAAATCACGTTTGACCTGAACGTTGTATTGTAAATACTCAAATGCCTGGTGTTATCTCATGATAGCAGTAGCATTTCAATATTTGGGAAATATTAATATAATTTTATAAATTTCTAAAGTACTTAACTCAAGAAACCAACACTATTTATATCTTTTATATGATAAAAATTTTATTCATATATTTATAAAAATTATTTTACATTCATATGTATATGTATATATATATATATACATATTTTATTAATTTAATTAAAAATAAAAAAATATTTTTAAATAAATATTAAAAATATTAGAATGACAAATTTATCACATAATATTCAATGGACTTTTGAGATATCATTTTACCAAATAACATTTACATCAATGCATATTTAAAATACCAAACACTTAAAATGCATATTAAAAATATAAATATTTTTCCACACACAATCTAAACACTTCTATAAACATATTGTAGGCATATTGTTATATGCTATCTTAAAGGAATAAAATTAAATAAAAAAAGCTAGAAATCTTACAGAACATAATGAAATTAAAATGTATCGACAAGATATAAAAATTTAGGATAGAAAACATTATAAATATTAGCTCAATGGAGATGGGTCAAATTTACAGGAATAATAAATTTGAAGGCACATGAAAACTGCATAATCCATTAATATAATTCTACCCTTTAGTTTTTCCAGAACTGAAACCTTGGATAACAGTTGAACAAAGTTCTAAAACCCTTACATAACCTTTCTGACGAGAGTCAACGGTGATGATTTGTAAAGGCTTGAGCCAACAATTGCCATGGAGTGCAAGAAGCATTTGATTATTCCTACCACTGTGACCATTAAAAGCTCCCAAGCATCCAGAGCTTATGAAGTAGGCCTGTGGATTTAGTTTCGTGCAGCATAACAAGGGATCTAACTTGCTGAGCTGCTAATTGGATCCAGAAACACAAACGAATCATCATTGCTGCGCTGCTAATGACCTTTTTGCTCTTTTTACCTCTGTACAACCTCCACAGGGTGGTACGCCCCCTCGTTATGATATAGTGTGAGAGAAAACCAGTAAGATTTGCTAAGGAAGTTGTGCAATTTCAAGCAAAATTTTATTCAGCGCCTGTGGCCGCGAGAAGAAGGGGCAGTGATCGCTCCCTTTGATCTTGTAGATCCCATGAGGAGGGTTGTCCCTCACCAGCTTCTCCTGGACGTCGGGTGAGAGCATGTGGTCATCAAGTGTTTGGATGAAGAAACGTTTCGCCGTGCCGTAGTTTTCGGGCGTGAGGGACAGCTTCTCCATGATGGGTGCCAAGGGGATAGGTCTCATGGATACTGCAGCCAACGCGATATCCTGCAATAATCATGCAGCATAAATTTATGAGAACAAACTTCAGTATGGAATGCAAACTAATGATACAGTTGATATGGCAACCAGAATCATGGAATAGATAGTTTCAGAATCACATGTTATCAGTTGTCTTCACATGGAATAAGCTCTATAAAGCTGTAGAAAAGGCTCAACCCTTTGTTTGGCTCAAACCAGGCACATTCTCGAGATCAGTCATACTACCTAAATGGCTTACTGATGTTTGCTGGTGCAACAAGCTGTCCCAAGTGTGCTTGGCTTGCTAAAAGCCAGAGTTAATACACTTTATAATAATATATTATATAATTTATCACTTTACCTTGATTTTATGGTTCAATTTAACAAGATGGTGGATCCTGAATATATTAACAACTAAAATTTGGGCTTCTAGACCTTAGCCTTGCATTCTCTCTCTCTCTCTCTCTCTCTCTCTCTCTCTCTCTCTCTATATATATATATATATATATATATATACACACACACACACACACAGAGACAGAGCATGTTGGCTGGCCAACCAACACCTTTCTCTCCTCAACTCCTCTACTGCCAACACCAACTTTTATGCTATAGTGACATTATGACATGTGGCCCTCTCCGGTGTGCATCCCTCATCATTCCCACCATCTAGCCCCTTTTGGCTGAGTCCTTCCTTGACAGAGCTCGAGTTTGGCCAAGCTGATGGCAAACATGCCTGCTCTTGTTCTAGCTGAGCATCAGCTAAGCATGAACAATGGACCTGTTTGGCAGAGTTGAGAACAAGTAGGCCTATGTTCATTCATGTTCAACTCGTTCCCTTTTAGTGGCAAAATTACTTTTCCCTTTTAGCATCAGGTAATTTTAGTGGTTATCATTCTACTAAAATTATGTGGTAGTCAACAATATGCTAAAATTCAATTACCTTTGGAAACCACCACAAGCACAACAACCATGAGCAAGGATAGGAAACAAAAAAACAAAAAAGACATAATAAACAGTAAACAGGCACTTGTAACTTCTGCATGTGTTCATAGAAGGCGGTAAATTCAATGTGTCTAGACAGTTATGATATTCATTAAACAGACTATATCAAACCAATTTGCATTCATGTTTTCAATGCAAAATTCAGTACAAATATATAGATGGACTCTCAAGAAAATGGTCTCTATAAGACTGCAAAATATGAAGAAAAAAAAAACTGGCATCCATCCATCTTAGGTTGGACAAAAAACAACTATAGAGACAGGTTTGCAAAAAGGCTTCCATTAAATTGAAAAATTAGAAAAACTAGGAGAGTTAGAATCCAAACCTTGGAAGGACTTTGGTTAAAATATAATCCCTTAATTTGCTGTTTGTCAAACATGAGTCCTGTAGGAGGTTTGTCTCTTCCGTTTCCGTAAACCAGAAACTGTGATTCTTTCAAGAAAACCTCAGCAGATGACAGCTGAAAAGATAATTGACATGAATAAGGAAGCTGAACAGCACAGAGGAGACAGGAGCAGCAATGTTGTAGCTTTAAACTGGCAATAACAGGACTAGCTTATGAAGTCTAAGAAAGTTCTGTCGGTTACCATGCTAAAATACACAAAATAGTTTCTGTTAAAATTGCTGATAATAAGGTCCTAGGATCCAATTGTCACACTTACCTTTAAAAATAAAAATAAAAAGAAGAATAAATATACAAATTTCCCAACTTCAATTGAACTATTGAAATAGTTATCTGAGGTTAAAAAGTTTCATGCAAGATCAGGGTGTACAGTTATTAGATAATTGGATAAGCACTGAATAACATTGCATAAGCACCAGAGAGAGAGAGAGAGAGGAATACTTTATCAGAAAACACGTCAAAAGGTTTCTGTCCATCCAATACCATTGTTGCACTGAGGAATACTGCCTTTGATATCTTTTTTGGATAACATTCCAGTGCATAAGATACGCTAGCACCTCCAAAGCTATGACCAACCAATATCACCTATGAAATATATTTGCCAAATTATAAGCAGAACTCAGTTTGCAAAGAAACGAAGACCATACCAAGAACACCCTTCACCTTTTCATCATCAGGAAGGCTGTGAAGATAATCAGTTAGAGGCTTCGAGTAATTCTCTAAGGTTGTTACACTGTTTGGATCTGTCAGGTCAATCCCAGAGCCTTTGAGATCCAAAGCAATGGGAATCAATCCTACTTCCTCCAAAAGAGAGAGAGTCTTATACCAACACCAAGCTCCAAATCCTTCTCCATGGACAAGAATGATTTTCTTTGTCTCGAGATTCTCAAGAGAAACTGGATGCTGAAAGTACATTTTGCAAAGTCCCCAAAGATTAAAAGAAAATGGTTAGGCCCTTTCCCCTGAAGAAATTGATTGCACATTATCTGGCTTATAGCGATCCGATGTCAAACAGAAACCTAGAACGAGAGCCATAAATATCTTGTATAAATAAAGAAAGTGAACGTTTCATGAAGAGCCACATCCTATATCCAGAAATTGGTGAGAAGAATTGAATTTTCAATGTGCTTCCATAACTAAAAGTTCAAACTCCAGTAAAAACAGAGGTTAAACACAACATAGTACATTCTTAAACAACACAGCAAATCGACTTTGAGCAAGTCTTTCAAGTTCCTTTAAATCAATTTTGAGGTATCCCGCCAAAATATCAATAAGTCTATGAAAAGTACACCTTAAGATGAAGTTCACAAATAAACATGACAACACAATAAAATCTAAGAAACATATGGATTCATATATTGAAACTCAGGAAGGCCTATAGTTAACCTAATATCCAGATTCCAGTACATTGTGTATGTTTCAGTGACATAACTCAATAGGTTAAGATTAAGGTACTATTCTATTGTTCTATTCTTTTAGAATATGCAAGGATCGTACAAGCTGTGTACAAAAAAGATGGGTTCACAGAGGCTCTCCAATGAAATATGCTTTGCATCAAACATGACGATGGCCAGAAGTAGGAAAGGTCATGGTACGAAAGTTAAATTCAGGGCATCCAACTTTCAAACACATAGCTCATTCAGAGTGGCATTGCAGAAATAAGCAGCATGATGCATGAGATGTGAACAGACAAGCAAGCTAGAATTATCATATTACAGATTTTCTTGTTCTTGTAAAATAATATGGCTACATATAAAGGAGCATACCTACATTAAAAAACAACTTTTACATGCATCTGCAAAAAATATATCCATCACCTTCGAAGTCTGGGTGTGCTAATATACGATGTTAACTATTGTTGCACCACCCTTCCAATATATTAGATCTGAAAGATTTATAGTTCATTTACATAACACCTGTGACTTCTACATGCCAAGAACTGGCTGCCAGTTTGGTAGTCTGGATTTGTTACATGCGCTAATACAGGATATTTTAAGCTGTCGTTGCACCCACCCTTCCTATTAACTAGACCTGATATTTTCATCATTTGTTAATATGATTGCTCCTAGACAACTTGAAACCTTTCGATAAATTAAAATATTGTGGACCACTTGAAAAAGAATATAGACTACAGGACAACTCTTATTTTAGCTGCAGTTGCTCTCTTTCTTCAGAAAGAGAACAATAAAGATTCTTTTCAAGCTGCATGTGAAGCTGGTCGGGAAAAAGCATGTAGTTCCAGTTATGCTGACCTAAGTGGAGATGCCAGTATTATTCTCTGAGTCCATAGTTTAACCTGGAAATTTTGTCATCTTCTGGCCCAGAAAATTGAACTTACTAGAATGGATGTGCACATAGCTCCAAAGTACTCGAGAAAAGTATAAGCAAGTAACTTTTTTACTACTAAATGACATGAATGTCATTCCAGGTAAACCATATCTGCAAAAGCAGGATGGTCCACAAACCCTATTAGCATCATATGTTTCAGCGCTTCTGGATACCATGATTAAGGTACAATCATGAACAGTTTATCCATCCATCACAATTGTTCATGTTGTCTGGATTTCTTTTTTCTGCCAGTCGAACAATGTAAAAAATTGATGCATAACATCGTCAGGACGATGATTATTTTTCTTCTTGTAGATCTATTGGAGTAAGACGTACAACCCTCATGCAATTGATTATGCCTCCATGAATCACATAGGATCATCGAGAGAAATTACCAGCTTTCCATTAGCAATCGAATCGGGGAGGTCTCGCCGCCGAGAGCTCGTGGACCCAATCCTCCGGGACATGGAGCCTTCGAACCGTTGCGACAACTGGTGCTGCTGAATCGCCACAGCCAGGGCCTGGCGGTGCAGGAGCTCCTCTTCCGACGCCGCCATCTTCCTCTGTGATCTCGACTTGGAGCTCTGCTTGCTCCTTGACCTGATGCCGCCAGCGGGGCCCTTCTTGGGCATACAGTCGAATGCATTGCCCATGGTGGTGCTGAAAGAAGGCGAACCGAGTATAAAATTCAAGATCAGGAGGAACAAGAAGGGAAGAACTTTAAGAACCCTGAAGAATTACACCACTAGATCATGGTCCTAGAGAACTAGAAAGAAGCAATTCTTGGAAGAATCGATGTGGAATCCCAGTTGTAAAGGAAAAGAATTGCAATTTCCAACCCAAAAACCCCAACTTTTAAGGGTTTTTCCGTATACAATAAGGCCGGAAGGGGGCTAATTCAAGAAATTTCACCGAGGAAAAGCAGCAAAGATGGATCTGGAAGGGCAAACCCCGCGCAAACGGTTTCTACAAGAAACAGCAACTAATAACAAGAACAAAAATTAGATTTTGCGAGCATTGTCACAACCGAACACGCAAAAATAACCAGAAACAATGAGGGAAAAGAAAGGGGCAAACTCGAGGGGTATCGATTCGAAACTACATGATCAAGAAAAAAAAAGATTCCAAGAACAAATCGGGATTTTTCGTAGAAAAGATTGGATTTAGGGACGGAGAAGAAAGCGCTGGGGTGAAGAAGAGAGGGATTTCAACCAGGTCGAAGGGCTTCAAACGGTTCGCCGGGAGGAAATTTGGACTCTCTTTGTCGCCATTTCCCTCTTCGGAGATTGTTTAAGCAACAAGAATCATGCGATTCGGCAGGATGGGGAGAAGAACGCTGCGCTCGTCTTATGTGCGAGTCGCGCTTGCAGTGGCTTCGTGAGGCTTCGGAGTGAGGAGTTGTGATTGGTGATGGTGATGGTGACGATGACGATGATGATCCAGAAATCATCATTCGATCACACAACAAAGCAGGGAATTGTGAATTTATGAAATAGGATTTTTTTTTTTTCCCCCTCCTGCATGTGCATTAAATATGCTTCCACATGAGATGATATAATATTAAATATTTAAAATATTAATTTGATAATGATGCATCAAAATTATTTTGAGAAGATTAAAATTAAAAACATTTGAACTCTTAATCGAAATGTCCCTCCTTATTTTTTTTTTATCTTTGTAAATATAAGTATACTATATTTCTTTCTCAAAATTGATTGCAGAATTAGTGATAGAACTTGTGATTGATGGATATACTGGAACACACTTGCAAGTATAAAGCTGAGATGAATCACACAATAAAGAATAAAGCTTGATTTGGCTATCTATGTGCAATGGAAGATTCCATTATTTTTTAGACTCAGAGACCTTTTGACCCCAAAAGGAAACCTTGGAGAGAGAGAGAGAGAGAGAGAGGATTAGCTGCTTCTGTAAAAGACTGGTAAAGAGAACAGCTTATACTTTCTGTATCAGAAGAAGAAGAATCTTGCTTCTTGTGGGAACTTAAGATTAACAATCATAATAATATGCATGGATGTAACTTTCAGGAAAATAAATATGATTCATACACATACCTAAATTGATGTCAGTGGTTGTAGCTTTCATCTTTTGCAAAAAGATTTGGAGTCTTGGCCACCCAAAAGCTTAGGCTTTAATTAGAGAGATGCATTGGTAGACTCAGATTTTTAAAGGTGCAAACTTCTTAAACAACATGTGATTATAAATGTTTAAGAGATATTTGTTAGGATTAGTATGCATTTGCTCCATTTAATCATACAATCCATCTCTAAGCATTATCTGAGAGTTGATGAACTGCACATTAATTAGGCAGTAATATTAATTTCTTGAGAGTCCATTTTATATATAATGTGACCTGGCAACCACCAAGACTTGTCACACACTCAATCTAAGGTTAGGAGAGTGGAAATTGGGTTAAGATTTTATTAGATCAGGTAGGAGTTAGTAGGAAGCCATCCTCTTCTTGTTGAAGTCTCATACAACAACACACTACCTAATGGATGGATGTTTCTCTCTCTATCCACCCTCAAGCTGGTGGTTTCATCACCTACACATTTCCTGTTCCTTTCAATAGTGTTGACTTATCATGAAGGAACAAACCATGGTCCAGAGCTGACATAAATGTTCACCTTGAAAAATTATTGAGGGCCTGCACAAAAAGAATCCATTGAGCTTAAAATTATGCATGCTTGAGTTCAACTCTACATTAAATATTTATTTATTTTTCTCCAAAGTATAAGTGATAAATATGAGTTTTGATTCTGACATAGTATTATTATTCATAACCAAAGTTTTTTTGGTTATATATTAAATATTATTATTCATAACCAAAGTTGAGCTGTATATTATTACTAAATAATATTCATAACCAAAGTTGAGCTGTATATTAAATATTATTATTCATAACCAAAGTTGAGCTGTATATTAAATATTATTATTCATAACCAAAGTTCAGCTGTATATTAAATATGAGTCGGTAAAGTTGAGCTTTGATTATGATGGTATTATTTAAAAAAAAAAGATAATTTATAAAGATAAATTTTGCTTATGGGATCTTATTATTGATAATAAGTTTAACATTTTCAAATCTAAGATAAACAAGTCAACAACATCATCAATTTAATTTATGATATGATAAGAAACTAATACGCATACAGGACCTCGTATTACTCGATGTAGGATCTGTATTAATCGATAACAATCAAAATCTAATCGTTATTAACTAATACAAGATAGTGATGATCGAATTTTAATTGTTACCGACCAAGAGCTAAGATTACCCTACTTTAAATAGTCAAATTACTATTTAAACAATTGAAAAGGGTTTTTAAACCCTTTGCTCCCCTCTCTTTCAACCAATTTCTCTTTCTTAATCTCTTCGACTCTCTTAAACTTTTTTTTACTCAATCTCTCTTATTTTTATGTTTTCATTCTTCTAAATTCAAGAAAGCTATGATTTATGGATTGGATCAAATCTAGGAGACTAATTTAGGAGTACTAAGAGGAAGAACACACTAATCAAGAAGTAATGTATTCTCTTTCTAGATTTTTATTGATTTATGAGATGATTAAGTATTTTCTATGTGGTTAATGACATAATGCCTAATATATTATTAGATATATTTTTTTATGGTAGAATAATATTAATTAAAGAGTAATTAAGATCTTTAATATTATAATTGGTATGTTTAATATTATTTTTTAGAAATTAGACACTTAATGGATTAAATCTTTATATTATGTATTTCAAAGTGATTTATATATTTATGTGTAATAGGTTTTAATAGGTATAATAAGTGTAATTAGGTTTTAATTATGAATTTTGATATTATGATTAATTATTTTAGAGATGATTTAATCAAAATTTTATTAATATTAAGTCAACTCAATATCTTTAATACCTATTAGGATACTTGACATATTTATAATATTAAAAGAAGCCTAATTAAGGATTAATTAATGATATTAATACTGTGATTAGTGTATATAAGTATGATGATATTGGAATTTGACCTAAGTCAATTAAATATCTTTGTACTTAAAATATTTATAATGATGAAAGAAAAATAATTATGGAGTAACTAATTATGTTAATGGTGTAATTAATATATTTAATGATGATTTCATCGATTGGGATCAAATAGACATATTTAATAATTTTTAGAACCCTTGGCACATTTACAGTGATAAAATAGAGCTAATTTAAAGTTTAATTATTTTTTATTACTATAATTAGTGTATTTAATGAAAAATTTAATGATATTGAGCTAGTTGTATGTATCTAATAAATAATTTGATTAACATATTTATAGTGACAAAGTAGGGTTTATCGTACCTTGTTGTTTGATTTACTTTTGGTAGGAATGTGACACCAAAGGAACGGACACATGATGACGCTTGGGATCATACTTGAAAGATAGACAAAAATCATCATCATTCGTAATGTACTATTATGACTACATTAACAAATGATAGAATAGACTATTCGAGTGATGAAAAAAAGATAGAATAGACGTTAGGTATCACTTGTGTGAGGATACTAGAGGTACAGTGCAGGTGCTCATTGGAGAATGAGTTCACTAATTGATCCGCTTACAGAATGCTGGATGGTTAATGATACCTAACGTCAGACAGCAATTCCGTAGTCTCAGATGTGTATTTGGTCCTTAGACTTGAGACACCAAAGATACCTTGTATGAGTGCTCCATTTTTTTACGTCGGACTTATAGGTTTGAAAAGCTTCAGATCTGGTACAATCGGTTCTCGGGAATAGTAGCCAACCTTACGAAGGTAATTGAGTGTCAATAGAAGATCATATACTCTCGGCATCGTGAGAGGAATATCCCATATGTACTTGCTCAGGCAAAATCCATGGCCAGGGTCGTTCGGATTGAAAGAGAAGGAGTTTTCCGGGTGAATCCGATTAGAGTGAGACTCGGACAGGATTCTGTATGGGCCTGACATTACCATGCCCAATATACGGTCTCTAGAATATTAGATGGATGAGGGACTATAGATACATGGTAACTGAGGATATAGGTTCGATAGATTAGATCTCCTTGTACTGTCTAGGGACTATGGCGTAGTGGCATAGTACATCTATAGTCAATGAGTCGAGTGAATCATTATGGAGATAATAATTCACTATATCAGAAGGAGTTCTGAGTTAGAAAGAGTTCTGATGGAAGCGACTCACGGCCAACTCGGTATTGGGCCTAGAGGGTCACACATATTAGGTGGATGTTGTGACGAGTAGAGGTACGGATATGAGATATCTGCGGAGCCCCTTGTTTGGATCCTATGGATAAGATCCAATCGAATAATTGGATGAGATCAAATTAGATGATTGGATAAGATCCAATTGGATAGAGATCCAATTTGAACAGGATTCATTAATTTTTTTTAATTAGACATAATCGATCAAATTTTTGTATTTCATATTTCAGAGTGATTTATATATTTATGTGTAATAGATTTTAATAGGTATAATAAGTGTAATTAGGTTTTGATTAAGATTTTTGATATTATGATTAATGATTTTAGTGATGATTTAATCAAAATTTTATTAATATTGGGTCAATTCAATATCTTTAATGCATATTAGTGTACTTGATATGTTTATAATAGTAAAAAATGACTATTAAGAGATAATTAACTATGTTAATACTATGATTAGTGTACATAATTATGATGATATTAAAATTTGACATGAGTCAATTAGATATCTTTGTACTTAAAATATTTATAACGATGAAAGAGAAATAATTATAGAGTAATTAATGTATTTAATGATGATTTCATCATAATTTGATTGGGATCAAATATACATATTTAGTACTTTTTAGAATATTGGACATATTTATAGTGATAAAATAAGCTAATTTAAAGTTTAATTAATTTTTTATTACTATAATTAGTGTATTTAATGAAAAATTTAATGATATTGAGTCAGTTGTATGTATTTAATACCAAATAGGTTGATTAACGTGTTTATAGTGACAAAGTAGGGTTTATTATACCTTGTTATTTGATTTATTTTTTGTAGGAATTTAACACCAAATGAACATACACATGATGACACTTGGGATCATACTTAAAAAATAGATGAAAATCATCATCATTGGTAATGTATCTATTGTGACTACATTAGCAAATATAGAGAAATTATTTGGGTAAAGATGCATTTGACCAGTGGGATCCCAATGTTGCAAAATGCAATAAAGTTCTAATAGAGGTCTATAAATCCTTTCAAGATAAATTACAACAAGCAAGGAAAAATATAATAAAAAAAAAGACAAGAGCTAAGGAAGAATATTATAGAACTACATAAGAGCTGATTTATAATGAATATGAGAGTTGCAATGATGAAATCAACTTAGATATCAAAGTTGAAATTCGTGCATCACTAGAGTATCAATACATATATGACGAAGTAATGAGGCATCATTGACCTGACTCACAATGGAAGCGTGACGATGGTAGTAAACCTATGCCATAAGAAATCTAATGATCAACTAACATAAGACAATCAACTGCCCCTCCTCAGTTAAGCCAAATTTGTTGCATGAGGCAGGATGGAATCCATAATTTTTTTGAGAGGATTTGACAATAAATCAACACAAGATATTATTGATGTTGATGATGCATATACAAAAACCTATTCTCTACAAATAGAAAAGTAGACAAAAATTGACGATGCATATATAAAAGAAAAGAAATAAGATATTGGGGAAGTAATTGCAACATAGTTTAACTTTCATAAATTCCAACAACATAGTCTAAGGTTCATATTATTATAGCATGATCTTCTCTGTTCAAAAGTTTGGCATGGGAATTCAATTTCTAACACCGAAGGAGATCCACAACGTATATTTAAATAAGGAGGTGGCATAAATAAATGACTAGATCAAATCGTTCAGATAATGAGATAAAAATAGGTTGACACTGATGTATGATAGTTAAATAGGACCAATAAGAATAAGTATTATTGATTTTCTTATTTATTGTAACAAAAGGGTGATTTTTTATGAGTCTACTAATGCTTCCGATAAAATTCAAGATGTAAGCTAAATTGAAAACCTAATATATTATCCAAATAGTTACCAATAATGGATCTATTTTTAAGAAAGTTGGTTTATGAAAAAAATATATTATTTTGGACTCTATGTGCAGCTCATTATATGGATATAATACCAAAGGATATTTGTGAGCTATCATTAGTTAGCTAGTATGTAGCTTGAGCATAATCGATCATAAATTATATATATAAATATCATTAAGCCAACTATTTAATGTAAAAATATATAAATGGTAAGATATTTAGGCTTGGATTTATTAATTTGCTATAAATTTTATTATCTTAAAGTCAATACATTAAAAGAGACATGGCTTCAAGGCAATAGCCACCTTATAGGAATGATCCGATTTTAGGTATTCGAGATCGAGTGTTAGAAAAAAGATAAAATAGACTATTCTTTCTTCTAGATTTTCAGATACCGTAAAAGAAATCATAATATGGTAGAGCCACTTTACATTATCCTTCATAAAATCGATATAGACAACCGTTCTCAAATGTCTTATCTTAGACATTTCCTAATTACAATAAGAGATAGAGATCAAGAAAGTATTTAAAGATGATTTTAAGATCGAATAATACTTTTAGATCAACGATCATAGGACTAAATTCCGTAAATTCATATTCAGTGTAACTTAATTCATAATTTTTTAATATATAAAATTCTTACTATTGCCTAATTTTTAAATTACTAATAATTTATTTCAAAATTTTTTAATATTTGTCTTGTAACGTATTATCTAAATTCGTCCATTTAATTTCGATATAGTCTTGGAACACAATCATATTTATTATTAGTACTAAAAAATATTATATATTGACTTTTAGTAAACACTATCGATGGATTCAATGTTATTATAGAGGATCGATTATTCCAACAAACAATTGGTCCATTCTCCAATATTGTAACTATATTGTATCATTATAATATAGATCCTCGTGAGAAGACATTACATACATATTGATTATAAACTATATTTAATATTAATTATTTATTATCTGAATAAAATCTTATTTATGTCTTTTTGTAATTGAGTGGTGGCAGGTTATCGTGCATGTATTTTAGTAGATAACAACATTTAGTAGTTGCAAATGTAATTAGTTAATATTCATATTGATTCACATGAAGGTCCATATCATACGGATGATTGAAGAAATTGGCATATGTCTACTATAACCTGTGACTAAGGTTACAATGTGCTAAGCTAGACAAGGAGCCGTAAGAAACAAAGATTGATCCCATCGATTTTCAATTCTATAACAGAGATTCAAAGCCAATATTAGAGTGGGTTGACGTAATAAAGAACTAAGAGGATCCTTTACTTGAAGAGATGAAGATCCTCAATGTCATTCACATTTTATCACTAAGGTAATAGAAGAAGAAGAAGAGAAAGTACATCCTCAACATGTGAATTATTCCCCTGGCAAAAGGAGCTAGACAATATTAAATCAGGTTACTCAAGTAACTAAAGACACTCAATCATCACAATCGTTCATTATAGTCATTCACCCAATATGCAATGGCAAAGGTAAAGAGGAAAACATTAGCATCAGTTATATCGTTGAAAAGAATTGAGTCAGACGATGAAACACCTTCTCAATTGTATACAATAACCCACTTAGTCTAAAGATATGATAGCGACATGGATAATAGTGCCTCAACCAATGATGGTAGCAATGCTGGGGAGTCAATGGTTTCATTTACATAATTTGAGGGTGGTGTATGGATCGAGAAATAGTATTTTACATATGTCATCCAAGATTCAAATTATGAAACTTAATAATGTACTAATCAAGTTTATACATAGAAGAGAAATGAGAAGGTAATGACTGATTTTGAGCAGATGTGACATAGCCTACATGACGTAGACATAGAGCAAAGATCGTTGTATTTATAGCCATCGTGTTATAAAAAATCTTACGGCCAACAATAATATTATAATAGTTTGTTATACTTCTCTGAGCTATAGTATGGTGATCGATCTTATAATACAAAATAATAAATTAATGATGAAAGTAGAAGTCCTAATATTATTTTCTATGCTCCTCACTAATACATGTTATAATCATACTTGCCTCAGGAGTCATCGTGGACACGTGTGATCCACGACGATTATACTACAACTATCGTTGTATTAATACATCAATGACATACAATGTATCAGTATACTATGTCATAATATCAATTTTTGGATTGGGTCCAACAAAAATATTAAATTGATATATAGATAAATAGGATCGAGGATCCCAATCCATCGCCTGTGGAATTCTATTATTCTTTTGTGATAAAATCATGTATATCCATTGATTGATTAAAGTTAAATTATTTAAACTTTAAAGTTAAATAAATTACTTGATTTATTTAAACTCTAAATTTAAATTATTTTAAAAAATAATAATTCAAATTTTTTAAATAATTTAATATATATATATATAAGGATAATCCAAAATATACATGAGATATCGACATATGATATGTTAGTATAACTTGATATATATCATATCGACATATGATCAATATATTGAAATGGATCATTATTTATAAATATTGTCATCATTATTTATAAATATTGATACTATTAATTAGCTTTTATAATAATTTTATTTTTTTCTAAAATAGAATGGATTATCTACTTTTATATTCACTTAACTTATTGTAATGTGTGAGCATATTACGTTACTGAGAACATTAAAGAAAATGAAGTTGGTCCAAAATTGCTAATTGAGATATCGGAAACAATATTTATATTTTTGTCATCTTCATACAAAAAAGGTTCTCATTCATTATTATGTTTCTATATTCCTTCTAAATAAAAAAATAATACAAAATAGTAAAGAAGCAGACCCATAAGTTTATATGTTTTCGTACAACTGATGCATAAAAAAAATAAGTATCAACAGAGTCGAATACAGAAAAATATAAAAAACGAAAGGTATTTTTGTCCATATGCGTTTCTTTCTCATTTTAATAAAACGTCTGAAACCTTCGGTTATTAATTGATCGAATATTAATTATTGTCTGAAACCTCCGATTACTACTAAAATGTCTCATTTAAAGTTTTTAATCATATTCAAGAGAAAAATATTATGGAAAAAATCATAAAATAAGAAAACTAATCCAATTCGATGAAATGATAAAACAGCATAAAAAAACACATATACCAAAACTTCATGTAGAATCACACATGAACATAAAATAAGTCAAAATTGGAGATGATAACCAAAAAAGAAAGGAAAAAAATAGCTAAAATAGCGATAAATTAAATGGTAAAATAGAAACCACATCATTCCTTTTCAATTGAATTAAAAATAAATAAAAAATTGAAGATTTGGATACACGTAACTCACTTCCTACTTTCCACGGACCCGTTTTTTGTTATTACTAACTATTAATTCTTAATCGTTATTACAGCTCGACAAAAGAACCCGACTACATAATTATTCGTAACTTAAGTCGTGGTCGAAGTCTGTAGCTTCTGTCGCCTATATAAAGGAGCCGCTTCTTGGTCTCCCGCCGAACGAGGCTGCGAAGACGAGATGAAGAGGTTTCCGGTCGCCTTCGTCGTCGCATCCATCCTCTTCTTCCTCTCTGCCTCCCTCTCGGTCTCCGTGACGGCGGAGGAGGCCACCGTGTACATCGCCTACGTGCAATGTCCCGCCGGCGTGGAACCCGAGGCCTTCTATATTCGAACCCTCGCCGCCGTCCTTGGGAGGTCGCTCTTCGCCCTCCTCCTCTTCCCATCCCTGCACGATATTTTCTTCTCGGTTCGATTAGGGTTTTCTATGTCGTCAAAGGTTTGATCTTTTGCGTTCCTGCAGTGAGGAGCGCGCCAAGGATGCCGTGATCCATATTTATACGAATGCCGCGGCGGGGTTCGCGGCGAAACTCACCGTAAAACAGGTCGAAGAATTGCGGAGTGAGTTCCAGTTTCTCTGTAGTTCTTATGATTTTGGTACTTGCAATTTGATCTGATTCTGGACGTTTCTTTATGGATCCCTTCCCATGCGATTCAAATTTGTCCCTTTATCAGATTTTCTACCATTACTTTCATTTAGCAGCCCATGGAAATAGCTTATCTTGTGTTGACCTCTCTCTGTGATGGGACTACGTTATTGGTTATATTAGAAAAAAGGTCTTGTTATTACGATTTCTCTGTAATTGTTTTAGATTAACCTAAAGCACAGAGAGGGATTGTTTTGCCCATTGGTTATGCCCCTTCTTTTCAATTGATCTCTCTGTGATCGAACCATTCATTATTGGTTGAATTCGAAAAAGATTAAGTTCTATTTTGCAGCCTTTCTGCGGTAGCTTTGGATATATTGATGATTTTGCCCATTGCTTGTCTGACACAGAAATTATAGTGTTGCTTTTCATATATTGGATGGGATCAAGTCTAGTGAGTGGTTTCTGTTCCAGATTTATGTTCTCCTTCTTATGTGAGCTATCTTGGGGGCTCTGTTCAAACCTTGAGGTTGACCTCCACAATATAGTTATTATATCATATCATTACCACACTGTTTAGTTATTATATCATATCATTTTTAAGACCATTGTTGAATTAGAAAGCTTATTAAGATAGTTTTTCGTATGAATTGTCACCATTGCTTCACAGGAAACCTATCACCAAAATCTGAAATTGGCTTTGCTGTGATTCAGGTCTCAGCCATACTCCAATTTCTTCAGTTGTACTAATGGAACTCCAATCCACACTTAGGGTAGTAGGTTATGTTGATAATTTAAGAAAATGCTTATAGCTTTTCACTCTTTCATTACAAAATGGCTTCAACTCAGCTTGCCTCTGGAAAGTAACAATTTTTTTTTTTAAAAAATTTTGCGATGCACTATAGTGAAAATAGGACTTTTATGATCATCTCTTGTTTACTGAGTTCAAGGGGCCTGGACATTCAAATGCTCTCTGTGTGATATGCACAGTCTTTCTTTTAAAGGCTCCTTAGAACACAAGTGACTTGTCTTCTTGAAACACACTTTAATCCTGAAAGCCTAAAGCATCAATGCTCCTTATGTTTCCGCAGGAGCGGAACCAACATATACATATGTATATGTACCTATTTGCATACAAAATTACTTATGCATATAGATGTGAACTAAAATGTATGCATACATACACATTTAGTTCTCTAACCTGGTTTAATTTGTCTTCTAGATTTTTTGAAGGAGGTTAAAAGCCATCAAATGTCAGTGAAATAATAAGGGATGATACTTACACTGGTCAATTGGTTGCTAACTAATCTCACATGTTAGTTGTTTTAGTGCAGAACATAGAATTGGCCTTTGGATAAAAATAAATTACTATGACATCATCATTATAGTGCTTTTCTTCTCGTTGGATTAAAAAAAAAAAAATGCTGACACAAGTTTTTTAGTATTGCTGAAATGTGAACATTTGTGGAACTATTAAGCTTGGTGCTCATGTACTGTTGGATTGCAGAGCATCTTGATTGTTTTTAATTTCATTTGATATCATTCTGTAGCTTTTAGGGCATCAAAGTATTCCTGCCTTATTTTTGCTGAAATGTATACGAGAACGCAACGTTCGTACACCGAGGATTCTAGTTTTCAGCATTTCCCATTTGGTGTTCTGTGGGAGTTATCTTTACTGTGATTGTGGAAAATATCTTTTAAGTTTCTGATTTATCCTTGTTATTCTGCAGAGCAACCTGGGGTTCTTCAAGTTGTGCCGGATAAGATCGACCATATCGATCGCACAGATGTGCATGTCTAACACGAGCTTTTGTATTGATATGTTGGACCATCAAATAATTGTACGAAATAAAATTGAAAGCATGTGGAACTATATGCAACTTGACTTATTTATATCAATGTTCAAGTTCATGGATGAGTTTTTTTACAAGATGTTTCTTTACTTGTCTTTTTAAAGATTATTATTTTTATCTTGTTGCGAGGGGCATTGTTTGTCTCGTGTGATCATCGAAACTTTTGAGGTTAGAAGAATAATTTTATATAAGATAGACGTGAGATCAATAATGCTTAATGAATTTAAGTGTTTGACGGTTAAGAAAAAATATATAGAATTTGTATTGAAATAGATATGTAAAGTTGCTAGAAAAGATTTTAAAAAAAAATTATTCATGAATAATTAATTATTATGAAAAAAATTATTTAAGATAGTATAAGCTAAGAAAACTTTTGAATATGATTGGTAAAATAATTAATATTAGTGATATAAGTAGAGACAAAAAAAATTTAACAAAATTTTAATAAAATTATAAATAAAAATTAAATACTTTAAATTTAATTAAATATATAATTTTTTATAGTTACGAGATAAAAATTAGTATAGTCGATCCAAAATATATATCGGTTGGCCAATAAGTCGCTAGCTTTCACGCCAACCGCTCACCAGCCCGTCGCAGCACAGGATGCGCTCCAACGGCAGAAGGAAGTTCCATTTGGTTCAACCCTCCACACTGCACCACTAGGACGGATCCCTCGCCGTGGGTCCCGTGAAAGCTAGAATGGTACTGAAGCGACACGTCATCAACTATAATGTACTAATCAAAGAAAGCGGCGTTGATATCGAGGACGCTGCTGCCGTTCTCCTTCCGGATACCCAGTCGAGCGTAAGCGTTAGATCCGAAGTCTCCTCTCCCCTCTTCTGCTTCCCCGATCGCCGGAAGCCATGGCGTCCTACTTCCCCTCCGTCCCCGACGAAGCCTCCGCCATCGGACTCCTCCTTCAGGCCGTCGCCTTGGTGCCAACAGCCCACTACCTCGCGGCTGCGGTCATCTTCCTCCTCGTTTTCCTTTACAACTTCCTCGAGCTCCACTTCCTGGGCGATTTTCTGCGGGGGTTCCGGGGGGACCCTGTCGTCCTCACCTTCGATCCCGCATCTAGAATCTACCAAGGGGTCGTCTCCATGTGCCAGATCCTCCATGGAAGGTGAGCCCGCAGTCTGATTGATTAGTTCTTTTGGAATGATACCGTTTGCCGAAGGTTGGGTTGGTGGATAATCGGCGGCGATTGATTTTTCAGGTATTTGGTAACGCCGTGGCTTGCGAGCCCCCATTTGCAGACAGTCTTCTTGAGTTTTTTCGGAAGACCTCCGTCTGTTGTTTATAGAAGGTTGGTATTTGGTTTTTATTCGATATTAAGTTGCATTTTGTCCCTATTTGCTTTTGGGACTCGGCATTGGCGTTGATTCACATGGAGAGTTATTCTGGGAACATAAAATTTATTCTTAACACCTCTGTATTGGAATGTCCTATGCTGTGTTTTATCTTTCAAGTGGAAATTGGTGATTCTGTTAAAACTAAACGAAATTATCATTGCGGACTGGTAGGAACCTGGTTAACAATGCATTAACTATGTGGTTATGTCTCTTCCATCTGGAGGAGGTTCACAGGAACTGTGAGTGGTGTTGTGTTTGACATATGTAATTCCTGTCATCCTATATCTTTATCAATGATACAATCAGTGGGTTTTCTTGAGAAAAATTCAGCAGGCGCTATGTGAACTTCCCATGTTAACTTTACCTCTCAATGGATATACAGATTTCCGTCAGGAATAAAAATTTAAGTCGTTTTATCTGCTACCTTGGAACCTGCTCTTGGACAATCAATTACCTTTATTTTTGCAAAGGATAGTTCGTGATAAATTTGTATTTGTTGCCTAGGCTCTTCTTTTGCCCTTATGATTTATGGATGCTCTTAATGTATTATCTGAGCATATTCTATTAAATTTCAGGCAATTATTCTCTGTTCAGGATGGTGGAACAGTGGCTTTGGACTGGTTGCTTGCTTCTGATGGTATGCTTACAAAATACGGACTCCGGATAAAATCAAATGTTGTATAGCATCCTTGAACTTTGTTGCTTGTTTAACAAACCTCATGCTTGCTATCCAGATTCTATATGAGGGAATTGATTGAAGTTTATAATATAGCACAAGTCACAAACTTTAAAATCCTCAATCATCAGCTCCTTGACAAGCCATGGACCTCTAGACCAATTTGGTCCTTGGAATTTGTGGCTTGTGTTTAATAAATGAAGCTAAGCATTTGTTTTCAATCATCGCTTCTTTTATTCTTGTTAACCTTTTGATAACCTACTCTGGGCATTTTGTTTGAAAATTATCTTTATCTTCATAGCAACTTCTTGTGTTCATTTGCTCTTTTTCTTTTTATGCCCTATGCATGGCTGGTTGTTACTGTTCCTATATTTCTTGTATACTTATGATCTGCGTTATTTAGCATGTGCAGTGGATCTCAAAAGTAGTGTGCTCAGGAAATGCATAATTTGTATGTTTGCTTTGCTAATGGCTAGATTCAGGTAGGTGCCACGATAGTTAATTGGGCTTTTTGATGCCCTAATGGCTAATTTGTTTGTGCCATGATAGTTAATTTGTATGTTCGTTTTACTAATGGCTTTCAATCATCCCTGTTACTTTATGTTGCATTGTATGCTTCATGCTTTGTATGAGCAAATGCTCTTGTACAGTATATTTTCCATGAATATAACATGTGTCCTTTTTTTTATCTGGATGTTCTTTTTGCACTCAAGGCTTATTGCCAATGACCTGTGGTGTACAATCTTTCATACTAAGCAAAATGACTTGTTGATTCAAATTTTTTTTATTTTCTCAGATTATTCCAGAAATAAAATGTAAAAGATATGATGGTCTTGTAGTCAATTAAATATATATTCTTAACTTGATGTTTGATCTGCAAACTATTTGTTTGTCTGTGATATATTGCTGTTGTGGATTGGTGCCTCCAGTTTCCTCAGTGCACATTTTTTTCTCAGTCTTGTGATTTAGATTGAGAAAATCTGAGAAATTCTACTTGAAATACTTGAAGTGTTTCTTAATCATTGTTGCTTATGACCATTCTTTCAATTTGGTGATGGGTCACCCTTGCCTTCCGAATGCTTTCAACACTTGAAAGTTCATGAAAGATGATTAATTGATCAATTTTATTAAATGGATTCAGTTATAGGTGCAGAATGACCTTTAATTGTTCTTGTAAGTATTCAAGTGTTCTAATACCACCTTTTTGTCATTGTCATATGATATTTGGACACTGTTTTATAAGCCCAGTGATGAACATGGAAATAGATGTGCCATAGCTGTAAGTTGTTATCAAGTATCAACTATGTGCTTTTGACCACTTGACACTTTTGAAGCAGCGCAGTCTGCAACTTTAGGTTCCTCAAAATTGTACACAACACAATGAAAAAATAACTTAAGAGTGCCATTATACAGAGTCTTGTATATGATGGAATTTATTAACTTATACTCCCTATTTACAGTTGCAGGAGGTGCCTCTGACACGGACAAGGTTATTTCAAGAGATGATACCACTCCTATTGTGGTTGTGGTCCCTGGACTGACCAGTGATTCCTTTTCTTCTGTAAGATTCCTGTTTTATCTTTTCTAAGTTCCCATATGTATTTTTTTTTAGAATTCCATAAATATGGTTATAGTTTTGTATAGTCCAAGTAGTTATTTAATTGACTTCAGTTATTGAATCAACTCTTTTAATTTTTTATGCATAGTGATAATGAATTGCTCTTGTAAAAACAATTCTTTTGATGAATTGGTGAGATTGCCGATTCTTCTTGATAGAGTGATTATAATAGTTCCTTATTAATGTTATGAGATGAGAGGAACTTTGATAAGTTGAATCAGCGAGATGCATCATCTTGGTTAGATATAGGCTGAAAAATATTAAGATGGTGACACACCTAAAACCTGCTGTGGGTTTCACTTTAAAATTTAAACTGTAGCAATCTTGTAGTAGATATCATGAAATACAATTCAAAACTTCCAAAAAGACAACTTTTGTTTTGTAATAAATGCAAAAATTTTCCCTTCTTGCTCCTAGCAGATGCAGCAACTGGAACTCTCTATTACTGTTCTAAATGCCTGCTAAAGGAGCGATCATTCTTTTGTTTCTATCTGGTGGTTGATCAACTAATATGTTGGCTTTAATCTTACACTGCAGTATGTGAAACATGCTGCTTACACAATGGCAAAACATGGATGGAATGTTGTTGTGAGCAATCATCGAGGCCTAGGAGGTATCTCCATTACGGTAAAATATGTTCCTTCCATCCTATTTCGATTGTTCATTGGTAGGCAATATTCTTGATTTCCTTTTTACTCCTATATTATTACTTAATTCAGATAATGAAGGTGTGTGTGACGATGCTTACTAATATAGGTTCCAAAGAGGGGACAAATTTATTTGGGTTGTTAGCCTATGATCATTTTTTATTAGCTGCCACTTAATCTATGCTATGTGATTCTATCATAAGGCAAAATTAGTAACAATTTTTTGTTTCATGGCATGGATTCTGCATCAGATACTGCAAACTTTAATGTCTTCTGATTTTGTCAAAACATCATTATATCACATTAGAGAGATGAGGAAGAAGATATTGCATTGCTTTTCTTTGTTGTTGTTGTCATAATTAAACTTGTAAGTCTAGAAGCTTTCTTGCCTTTATCATGGTGGAAAAAAAACAATTAAAACTTTTGATGGACATGTGTAATCAGATTTACATAGCATGCTGACAAAGAATGCATTGCTGGACAAGGTGCTCCTGCAGCCAAAAAATCTAGGCACAGCCAAATTTATGTGACATTCTATTCTGGAATTTTAATGTTGATTGCCATTTTGACAGTCTGATTGCTTCTACAATGCTGGATGGACGGAAGATCTTCGGGAAGTTGTTAACTATCTTCATTACGAATATTGGAGAGCTCCTCTGTTTGCTGTTGGGACAAGCATTGGCGCAAATATATTGGTATGCAAACAGATTTTATTTTTTTAAAACTAGAATGAGCCTGGACTTGTAAATCTTGTTTTGTTTTAAAGAATTTTCAAATATATTACATGGATCTTTATTTTTCCAGGAATATAATTGTTTCAACATACAAATTCTAGTTCTTGAATGGCTTGTTGTCAATTACCCATTACTAATTGTGTTCACATTAATAAGCTATTTTCATGTTTGCACTCTTTGTCATGAGCTAAATTCAGTGTAATTGACTAGGAATTCTTGGAACTTCTCTTGTGCATCTTATCATTTAGATATTTCTTTAACTGCCTTAGGATTTTGGGAAAATATTAATCATCATGTTATTAATCTTAGTTTGAATTAAACAATCTGATTATTTATTTAGTGAAACGATCCATGTTTTTCTTAATTACTCTTTTACTGTTTGCTTTTATTGTTTTTCAATTTTAGGTCAAGTATCTTGGGGAAGATGGGGAGAATACGCCTATCGCTGGTGCTGTTTCTGTTTGCTCACCATGGGATCTAGTGGTTAACTGTCTTTCTTCAACTTACATACAGTATTTGTACAAGGATTTTTTTAAACTTCAAGTAGCACGAAGAAAATCATAGATCAATCTGGAATTTACTTTATTAGTTTTTTGTCACAAAATTGTTTCAATTTATTGTTTTGAGCCATCTATATATTAGATTGTGGTTGCCTTTCATGTACTTACATATATGCTTGTTACTCTTTTCAAATAAATATGGCAACAAAAATTCATTACATGTAGAATTCAATGTCATCGCTTTTACTTATCTAGATTGGGATCCATGTAGAGCTGCACTAAAATCCCTGAAGAACTAGGAATTGTTTTGGAATTAGTAGATCCCAAGTTTTCAATTTAGGGAGCATGGGGTAATGTTCAAACCAAAGTTTGCAATTTCTGTCACCTGAGCCATGTTAGTCCATGTCTAGACAGACTGATACAAGTTTGGTCTGTTCTAGCGTACTGTGTCAATACATTAGTATGTACCCAATACTGTTGGGGGAGGGGGACGAGGGGAAGAAGAAAGAAGAAAGAAGAAAAGGATTCCAAAAGAGGAAGAAAAAGGAAGAGGAAGAGGAGAGGAACGGTAGGCATCATCATGAGGAGTCACTTTACAGTCATAGTGAAGGAATAAAAGAAAAATATTATATATATATATATATAAATATATAAAGTAGAGAACAGGACCAAACTGTCTGATTTGGCCTACTCTGCAAACTGGTTGGTGGTTGGACAGTAAATGCTGGCCTATTCATACTGAAGTGGTTGGTGTTGCAATCCTTAGTTGAAACTTTTTCTGGCTTACTTTAATTACTCATTTTGTCTATTGAAGTTTTCTTTTTCTTTTTGTTCTTGGTAAAAGAGATGCTATTTTATTCTGCATTTCATGAGTAAGGACTTTTCATTGTACATGTAAACCAGGATAAGACTTATCAGAACAGACAATATTCATGCATCCCAATTAATTTAAATTTGTCCTTTCCTACCCAAATACATCTAAAGTAGTTTTGGACTGGTAGTGGCTGATATTACATGAACTTCATAGCCTAAGACTTGAATTTCTCATTCCTTGCATTGTCATCTTGTGGTGCTAATTTTTTGTATCATTCCCACTTGTAGGTATGTGACAGGTTTATTTCTCGCAAGCTTGTCCAGCGATTCTATGACAAAGCTCTTACAATTGGCCTTAAAGGTTATGCTCAATTGTATGTTCCATTTGAACTCCATATCTGGTGAATTATTTATTGGTATGCAGGGATTTCTCTAAGATTATGCCACTGCCCCGTGAAATATATTGCATTACATTCGTCTTGTAGCCTACTCTCCTACTTAATTTTGTATGTGTTGGGCTGATATTTACTTTTGCTCAGACATCAGCCTGTATTAACTCGACTAGCAAATTGGGAGGGCATCAGAAAGGTAAAACTCTTGATCACTTTGAAATGTCTTTGTTGAGCAATTTTCACATTCAATTATCATACTGTAATTAAAAAAGCAACCTAACAGTCTCTGTCCAAGCAGTCAATTAATTGAGGTTGCAAGTAGGAAAGAGCAAGAATGTTATGGAACATCAGGGAAAAAGAAAATTTCTGATTAGATTAGCATCAATCAACTTTTGTCAGATTCACTTCCATTTGTTTTCAACATTAACCATTAATTATGTACACAACTTCTAGGAAAGCTATGTACCTCAAAATTTCTCTGGTGCTTTCTTGGACCACATAATGCATAAAGAGTTCTCTGTGCTTGACACATCCAAACACACAAGTATAGGCACATATTCTATTCACTGTATCATTTCTTTTAGCTATGATTTACAAAATATATCACATCCCTGCAAGTAGGTGAACCAGTTTTTGCGCATTAACCTTTACAATGATGAATTACTTTTAGATACTTGGTCATGGTTCCTTTTTTATTCTCTTTTAGTTTAAACAACACAACAATCCTTATGCAGGTGTAGAGATGAATAAAATCTGTATATATATCAAGAGCTGGTAAGCAGCAGATGTCATTATTTACTTGCTTTTAACTTCCAATAATTTCTAGACTTGGAACATCGTAAGTTGTAGATTCAGATGATATTTATAGAGTTCCTAACTTGGAGAAGTAGCTGGAAGATTTGGATAAATTGATACTATAGTCAGTTTGCATTAACTAGTGATATACTGATATCTAAAACTAAACTTTGTCGATTCAACCTTGTTCTATACTCTCTTTAAAAATTTCAAGTTTAACGTCCAACTGCTAAAGAGTATGTACCTTCTTATGGACTAGCAATTTGAATTCACATACTTGAAATTTGGCCTTGTAGAGGGATCCAGCATGATCACTGGAAGATTGATTTTAGTGTGATGGTTGTAATATTCTATCAGATTTTAGCAAATGCCTTTTTATTTTGATTGTTATAATTTTCTACAAGTGAAAATTTTGTAGCTTTACTCTCACCTGTTAGTCACACACCTACTTATGGATTGTTATCTTTATTCTTTGCTATGTCGCTTTCAGTCATGCTCTGTTCGGGACTTTGACAGTCATGCCACTTGCCATGTTGGAAAGTTTGAGGTATTTCCATTTGGCTACTTTTCGGACTCTTTTCTCGAGTTACACAGCGTCTTGTATTTTTCAGACTGTAGATACCTATTATCGCTGCTGTAGCAGTGTGGGTTTTATTGGGAATGTAGCTGTTCCATTGCTGTGCATCAGTTCATTGGATGATCCAGTCTGTACGAGGGAAGCAATTCCTTGGGATGAATGCAGGTAAAGTTGAAACCATGAAGACCAGTTTTTAATGCTAAAGTGGCTGCCTCCTCTCCTCTCGTATCAACCTTATTAATATTTTTAATTTCATAGGGCAAACCAAAACATTGTTTTGGCAACAACTGCACATGGTGGACATCTTGCTTATTTTGAGGGGTTGACAGCACATAGTTTATGGTACTTATCTACTCTTGTTCTCTTGATTATTTTCTCTTTTTTTTTTTTTTTCTTGAGATGAATTGTCAGAGGAACAGAAACTTGTGGCATGTGCTTATCTGAACACTTTCTATAATTATGAACTGGATGTCAAGAATCTTCATTATCATGTTACAGCCACTGACGACATCCATAGAATCAACTAAGATACATTATCTTGTGCTTTGGTCTCTTGGAAATGTTATTTCTTACATCCTCTTATTAGATCAGGACGGACAGTCACCGCACCAAGTCATCGGTGGATCATCTACTCAAAGTTGGAACTTCCTATATTTCTACCACAAGGAACTGAAGTTTTTGTTTGCAGGTGGGTCGGAGCTGTTCGCGAGTTCCTCAATGTTCTACACTCGAGTGAATTCATGCATGGGCAGATAAAGGTTCGCTTCTTAACCTTTAAACGACATGCTGTTATTACTGAAGTTTGATATAAGATCGTCTCATTCACTGATGCGATTAAATATGGCTGATGCAGACACCAAACCAGGGCTTGCACTGTTCGCTTGAATCAGCCATCGATAAGGGGCCGTACGTTAATATCACGGAGGATGGAATGGTCGCTGCAATGACTAGCGAAGGACCAGACCGCATGACCAAAGAGGACTTGCATGATGATGTATTATGCCATGTGGATGAACCTGAGGATGAAATCGTGCTTACGGACCAGAGTTTGCTTGGAACAGACAATGACACGGACAATGTTAGCGAGCCTGTGGATTCCGTGAAAGAGATAGAGGCAGAAAGCATCACCAAAGCCATCCATGATGTGACTGCTCCGGTAAAGAGATCCATCAATCAGGTATTACAACATTGTGATATATCGATGTGGTTGCTGGCTTACATAGCTATCGTCACGACTTGGCCTCTTCTGGGCTCTGCACTTTCTGTTGTCTTCAAGAGAAAGCTCAGGGGTGTGCTGCCGGCATCATGGTTTAGAAGATGAGGGAAAAATTGCCCATAGAAACCAGCGTCTGATGAAGTCCTCTTATTTACTTCGACATTATGCCTCGCATGAAAAGTCCTCCCTGCACATAGTAAACTCATGGTTATGATGACTTATTTGTGTTTGGGGGTTAATTGTGATTCCCATTATTATGTTCTTTAACTCTGAAGTGAATAGTTAAAAGGACATGTCACATGCACAATGCAACTAATGTGTTCGTCCACACCTAAATTGAAATTGTCGCCAAGAGATATGCTAGGATAGCAGCTTGTTTTGGCTTCCACTCTTTGTTAGTCTAAGTGCAGATATTTCCATCATGACTATAGCAACTTGTTGCTTAATGGCTTGGCTTGTAGATCAATCTTGTTCCCCTTCATATGAGGATCCACCTCAATACATAACTTGGCAAATGATACTTTGCTTGCATTGTTGTCAATGGTTTAATTTATATCGTTCGATGACGAGTACATATAGCTTACGAGTAACAGTAGGATTTGCAGTGGAGATCCTCGGCACACTCGGCTCAAGAACAAGGCCTCTCTCCTCTACCAACAATGAAGGAAGGGTTGGGCATCGAACCCCCTTCCTATTCGAGGCGGGTGGGTTAGGCCCCAACCTCCATCGACCATGGAGGAGGGGTCAGGCATCGACCCCCATTTTCGCCCAACATAAGTGGGTTGGGCCTCAACCTCCTTTACTAACCATAGACGAGGGGTCAAGCGCCAACTCCCCTTTTCGCCTAGGGTGGGTGGGTTGAGAATCGACCTCCTCCACCAACCATTGAGAAGGGGCCGAGTGCTAACCCCTCTTTCAACCCAAGGTGCGTAAGTCATGCACTAACATTCTCCACCGACCAAGATGAAGGGGTCTAACGGCAACCTACTAAGGCGGAGAGGTCAGGTGTTATTCCTTCGACGTCCTCGACGAAGTCTTTGTTGACACTGCAACTCCTTGTCTTTGTTAGATCTTCAATCTTCTGCTCATGTTGCGATGCGCCCCTTGGCTTCCTAATTGTTTTCTGTTTGTTGTTGTTGTTGAGTCGTCGAACTTTAATCCGTCATGCTGCTTCAACTTGCCAATGACTTTGACCCTAGTGTGGGGTCAGCAAAGTTGTACTGATCCTTATTGGTTCTTGCGGATTCATCTAATATAGGAAAAGACCATCTTTAATATGCGTCAGTCTTCAAATTCTTCTTATCTCTTGAACTGAATACATCGATCTCTTATTGCTTGATGTAGGGAGAACAAGTCCTTAGTCCCTTTATGGGTATGCCCATGTACATTGATCTGGAACTTTTGCTCCCTTCAAACAAGTGATCAAAGGAGCATAAGACTAATATATCAACTGGGTTAGATGTCGTGTCACCAAAGAGCTCCCGAAGTCATGAATGATTAGGATGGTATCATCGATCAAACACGATTCATCTAGTATATATCCTCCATGTAGCGTTAAGGTTAGAAGGGGATAAAAGCTCTCCCCCACTAATCTGCCTATATAGATATCGACTCAAGACAAGTGATTATGGGCTATCTTTACCCTTGTTGCCTACGTGTATAGAAAACAAAAAATAATATTATTAATGAAGGTTATGGATTATCTCCTAAAAGAATATTATATAAAATATATTGTTCTTTTGTTACTAGGTATAAAAGCTCATTTTAATATGGTTAATATGTCACTTTTTATCATTGGCGACTGCACTCTATTATATTATATTATTAACTTGGGTGTCGGAGGGATTGACTTTCAAAATATCGTCCGATCTCAATCTTTATATATTGTGACACCTCAAACGTTTTTCTCAAGAATTTAATGTTTCTATCTCCGAAACACTTCAGATAATCCTATGCACATAGATTTAAATAACATAGATGTCAATAATATTTTTCTATAATATATTCTATGTTTAAGATAAAAAAATGATTGTTTGAATATATATACTTAGTTTATTTGATTTAAAGTGAATGCCTTGGATATAACGTAGGTGTTGTAATCAATCTATGTTATATAATATTAAGTAATTTAATAAAAACAATATTTATTTTAGATTTTTCATGACATATTCAATTAATGGGTTATCATATTCGGAATAATTATATTGCATGTATGTAGAATTTTAATTGATGAAAAATAGTATTCAAGCTACTCATCGATCTTATCATATTTTTAGACATTTTGGAGACAACGTATTACATTCTTTTTCTTTTCAGACGCTCAAGTAGTTTAAGAGAACAAAATTATTAAAATAAAAAAGATTAATCTTTTCATACTTGGGAGGATTCCATCTCATGTTAGGGCATTTAATTTCATATTTTATAATCTTACTGCTTTATTTATAATTTTTTTATGTTTTCATAATAAATAAAAATTATATTAGATTTAATTCGTTTTCTAAATCATCATCATCGTCTTCATCTTCCGGGAAAATGAGTGTTTACATACTTCCACGTGTCCACATTATGATTTCCAAATAATAAACCATAAATTTAAATACCATCTCTCTCTCTCTCTCCGCACCACCGTCTTCCTCTCCCAAATCTCCGTTTTCTTTTATTTCTACTCCCTACAAGAGAGAGAGAGACCAATTGATCCCGATGGCGATCTGGTGGACGCGCGGCCTCGCCACGTCCCGCTCCTCGCGCGGCGACGGCCTTGTCTTCCTTCTCGCCCTCCTCGCCGTCCTTTCCCTCCTCACCCACGAGCTATCCCGCCACTCCATCCTCGCCTCCGCCGCCGATTTCGAGGGCTTCGACCCCGATGGGGACGACCTGGACGTGGATCTCGACACCACGGCTGAAACCCTCGAATCCGCCACGCCCGCTCCCCCCGCCACCTCCCTCTCCGGCGCCTCCTCCCAGGAGTCCCACCACGGCCCCCCGGCGGTTCCCTCTCCCCCTTCCGATCTCTGGGACGAGGACGAGTTCGAAGGCATCCCTCCCGCCGTCCGCCCCCCGGACCACCACCCCGACTCCGCCGCCGACGACGATTCCACCCTCCCCTCCTCTAAACCTGTGGAACTCTCCTCTCCCCCGTCACCCCCGCTCTCTCTCCGGTCCTACTTCCTCGAAATCGCCTGCGTCACCTTCTTGATCTGCTTCGCCTTCAATTACTTCCATGGGAAGCGCCGGAACGAGGCCATCGCTCTCGCCTGGGCGGCCAAATTCGCCGTCAAGGATTCCATCTTCGACAAGAACTTCAGCCTCCTCGGCACCGGGGACGGCAACGACACGCCCCTTCTCCTCAAGGAGGGTCAGGACGTGTTTAAGTTCTACGCCAGTGGCCGACGGTACTGCCAGGGTATGCTCGCCACGATGGAGCTGCTGAGCCGGCACGACCTCATCTCCCGGGCGGTCCATCTGGTGCTCTCCAAGAAGGATACGATCACGTTCGAGGTGGTAATGAACGAGGATGCGATGGACCATGTGGTGCTCGCTCTTGCGAGGAAGAAGACAGCTAAGATGATGCACAAGGAGGAGAGGGACCTCCAGAGGTTTGCGAGCCCTGTGGTTGCTCCTCCAGCTGGAAGGAAATGGGTTGCTGATGAGCTGATGGTGGTTGCGGAGTCCAAGGAGGTTGCAGGGGATTTGATCACTGATGTGGTGCTCGATCAGGTAATTTTCTCTTTATTTTCTTGATTTATGTTCTCTATAGTAACATTGTTGAGAATCTAAGATGATACATATGGCTCGTTTTGTTGATAAAAACTTTCAAATTTGGAATCTCTATAAGATTGTGATTTCTCTTAAATATCTGAAGAACTTTCATTTCGGGCATGAGAGGACTCTTCCTGCATTCACTTTAAAGTAACGGAGAAAAAAGGGATTGAGGTACATATGTTGCATCAGCTTCGTGTGATGTGGTATGTTAAATAATGCTATCCTATATTTTGTCGAGAATAAGCAAGTGCAGTAAGAAAGGAGCTCGGCTTAGGATCTTAAACTTGTTGTTGACAAAATGAGCGTCATCAGTTTGCTGAAATTTATTAGAAAATTAATTATACGTATAATAGAGATTAAAAAAAAGGCCATGGAAAATCTCATGTTGCAAATGATTAAAATAGTCATGATAAACATACTTTAGAGTAATCGAGCAAAAATGGGTTGTGGTACATATGTGCATTCGTCCAGAATTTTGTTCTATTGCTTATAGTTTTCATTAGTCATTTCTAAAATGAATGGTGAAAGGTACTCACCGATGAAAATATGATCTGGACCATTTTACTTGATGATCTAAACTATTGCACTTGATTAGACATTGTTTTTGATGCCCTGCTGGATGTAATTTATAAACTTCCTTTATTTTTCATGCCCCTGCCGGAGGTAGTTCTAGGGTAATTTTCACTTTTCTTCCCTATGGTGTGTTGATTTGTATCTTGGCCCCTTTGCCTTTTTTTGTGGAAAAGACCCCTTTCTGTATTACAAACTCCACCCTAGTGTAAAACACTGTTTGCTTTAGTGCATGTGGCCCCCATGTGTCATTTGTGTAGACAACACATGCCGTGGATTTAGGTGCCATACGTTATACAAAGCCATCTCATTCATTTTCCTATAGACATCAAAATCTTGTATTGACCCTGAAATGACATCCATGTGATGCTTGCCCAACATCTGCATTTGGTTGGATGTTATATGGAGGCAGCAGATGCAACCCTTGGTGTGGTCAATGGTATTCCATATTACATGTCACGCCACATGGATGATACATTAGCTACCCACCTTCATGCTTACTTGGCAACATGTGAGTGACACATGTCAGCTATCATCATCTTGTCCAAATGAACATTAGGCTGACAGCATTAAGTCTTAAGCTTGACCTTTGTAAATCAATTAAAGAAGAAGGTGGAATATGTTCAAAGAACACCATAGGTTTAAAGCAAGGGAATAAAAATAAAATTTTCCCTATCTTATAACTGTTCTATGTTTATCTAGTTAGTATTTAATTGCCAAACTTATTCATTGGAAAGGAAATGGAGTCAAGGATTTTCAGGATTAGTACTCTCACCACTTCAATTTCATGAAAACAGCAAAATGTAGAATGCTTGCTACCAATATTTCATTCTAAACCTTACGTCACTTGCTAGATTGTACGTGGAGCCTTAATTGATTGACTCAACGCACATGAAGTTTGCTTCTTATTTTCATTAAGTGCGGAGTTTGGATGTTGAAATTTTCCATGGTTGATGCCACTCAATAAATATTGTTTAAATTTAATCTCTCAAATAAATAGGGCTGATATGATAGCTAGTAGTTAGTTTCTTTCATAAATTAAATTGGAGAAAGATGACATCCTATACATTTGCTTTCAGTTGTCTGTTCTGTTTTGTAATAATTTGAAACACTATGGCAGAGGTTTCCTTTGTGTATTTGAGATCCCTTTAAGATAGTGCGACATTTTCTCCAAACATGCTACATGGCCTGTTATGACATGATTGTTTTTCCTTCATTTTAAAAACCAGTGAAGCAATTGTATTAGCAGGTATTGTCTTTTTGCAATACCTTCTAGTACAGCGTTGTCAGACTCGAGACCTTCTAGGTAGTGTATTGTAAATGAGAATGGTGTCAATGATTGTGTATGTACCAATGTAACTTATGATCTACTTATTCCAGCAAAGCAAAGAGCATCTCAAACTTTGTTGGTGATGAATCATGAAAAATAGATTTTAAAATTCTTGTAGCGAAACAACCTTTTTGGGTGCATTGGAAGATCATTTGCTTTGTTGCTTCCTTGGAGATGTGTATTCTCAAGATTTGGCATGTGTTGTCTCTATGCTTTTGGCTAAGATTATCAATACATATATAGTGAGTGTATCATGTCCTTAGGCTTTGGGCTAAACTTATAATTGAATGTACCATGTAGGTTTGCATCGTTGAGATCATTATTCAATCCCTTGAACCTAACATATTTCACCAAGTAAAGAAAAAAGAAGGAAAATGGAATATCCTTTTAGTCATCTTTTGCTCTCGGCAAACTAGTAACATCACTTGATTTTCATCACTTAGAAACTTTAGCATCCACCTATAGTGTGAATTGAAGATCTATACAGGAACTAATTTTTGATGTAAGAAGAGCATGAGATGTAGAAATATCTTGTAGATTTTGGTAAAAGGCACCATAAACTTATTTAGATGTTTTGACCTTCTGGTAGAAGACACAGGCTGTGATAATTTGTGAGCTGAACTGGATCTTTTAGTTAACAGATGCATGTAGCAGCTACACTGTCAGGTTCTACATATCTTCCAGTACTTGGATCGGCATTATATATATTCATGATTCTGCGATGTGAGAGCACTTGAATTGTCAAATCTTTTATAAATTAATAAAGTTAATATATTTCTTGTCAACTAACTTGTATTGAGAAGGAAGAGGCTCAAGTTGATGTGTGTTTGAATCATTTTCGTACCGGTGATGAACTTTATGTATATCAAGGATGGATAAATGGTGGGAATATTTGTTGGTTAGGTGCCTCTCTAGACCAATAGTTGAGTGTATACAGTGGTAGATGTGGGGTCTTACATGTGAAGGGGTTAATAATTCAGGATATTGCCCTGCCATCTGGGTCAAAAGGTATCAAAAACATTGGATCTTACGTTTGTGATTCGAGTTCTATTGCATCCTTTTGAGTATTTTTTGGAGACCCAGCCGATTCGGTGATCCATATGATCAGTCTCTGGACTTGAGCTCTGTCATTCCTGATACATCTCAACCTAACATCATCAAGAAAAAACGTCACTGAATGTTGGTTTCTGATGCACTTGGACCAGTGTTCCAAAGTTATGATGATTTCATTACCATAAAATCCCTTAAAATGAAATAATTGAGATTGTCAATTTTCGGATGGCGCTTCTTGTACATTTGAAAATTCTGTAAACCATGTACTCTATTTTTATATTGATTAGCAAAATATGATGGCAGAAAACAACCGCTTCCAAAGTTCATTCTCTTGTGCATTGCATTCTTTAATTATCTAGCATGCTTTGTGAGAAAGAATTACCGGGCATTTGTGCTTTTATTTCAGTTACCATCATCAAGTTTTTGTTTGAGTTTGCGGACTGCTTGCCTGCTAAAGTGGCTTAATTACTTCAGTTGATGCCCGTGTTACCTTTGATATGAAGCATCGCCGCTCGTGAATGCCGCTAAATTGTCCTAACTTCCATCGCCCGGTTGCCACCCTCAGGTTTTTGGCGACAAAGCATTTGAGAAGTTTGGGAAGTGGTTTGTCTCACTGCACTTCTCGGATCAAAGCCCGGGATCTCACAAGAAGATTCTCATGTTCAAGTTTGTGCTTCCAGGTGCCAAGAACATATCTGACATGTCACGATTGGTTACTCTTGTGCCATATTACATTGACCTGAAAGGCCGATACAAACTAAGCTCTCATGTAACTGTGATTTCTCGAATATTTGTTGTCAGCATAATTTGTCGATCATCGTGACACGACGTTCTATCTACCCTTGCTTCAGGCGCAAACAGAAGCCGCTAGAGCAAAGGCGGCCCAGGAGGCACATAAAGAACTCCAGAACGCGAGACAGGAAGCAATGCAGAAGAAGAAGGCGGAAAAGAAGAAGTTGATGGAAGAGGTCGAGGCCAAACTCGGCGCGGAGGCACTCCGCAAGAAAGAAGACAAGGAACGCGCTCGGCAACTGAAGAAGGCAGGGCCGAGACTAAAGATGCTTCGTCGCTAGAATTCCTCGTTTGTTGCCCTCCTTTCGGATGGGTCACAACTGGAAGCATCACGCAAATGGTACTACGCTTCTACCTAGTTATGTTGATTTTGTTCGTGATGCAATGTTTCTAGGTCTTGATAGACGATTTTGCTCTGAGCTCGGGTCTCCTATTTAATGGTTACTCGGTGATTACAGTAAACCATATGAACTTTTGACACCTGCCAGTATCCATTGATACTAATTTAATCTGCTTTCGAGGACTGTTTTGGCAGCATTTCATGTTGTATTTTCCACATTCACAATTTTCTCGTCGTCGTCGAGACAATGATAGCATTTGCACCACATCTTGTCTCGTTCTGAATCGCAACATTATTTTTATGGCCCGCTTTATATTAAGATTGTGTCTTAAATGTTGTCGACTTCTCAACCAAAACTTGATCCATGAATTCTATTGATAGTAAAGTGCTACAAATCCGAGAACTTGCTTGCGTAAGGATTTCATTCCAAGGCAGGCTTTATTTCGGTTGTTCTTGATCTCTCGAAAATAAGTTGGGGTTATAATCTTATGTTTGACTTTTTGTTCGTCCGATCGATGTGTTCATGTGGGATTTATAGTAATCTAAACCAGAACAAAAAAAGTTGCTAGCACCAGATTTATAAAGACCATTATTGGTAAAAAAAAAAAAAAACTCTCCTCTAAACGAGTTTTCCAATTTCCCTAACGACAGCTGCCCCAAAATAAGATTCTGTGCTTAATTGTTCCTCATCGACATCAGGAAGAATTAAGAAAGCAAGCCAGGAAAATATGAATATAACAGTCTCAGTCTCTTTTCTGTTACTCTCCTCTCTCCTCCTCCCTCTCTCCTCCTCCACATGAACTTGATCGTTCCATCTCGGCCAGTCCGGTCTCCACCACCCGGCCGTAGAAGGCAAGTTTCTTTCCCCCATCCCATGCCCGGGCCATCACCGGGAATGGAGTCACTTTGATGTCGACACGGGCGTTGGCGGCGCGCTGGCGCGCAATGTACCTTCCGGCCGTCAAGCAGGAACGAGCGCAGCACACTGCCCCTCGCCCTCTGAACCGAACAGAGTGGCTCTGAAAGATGATGGGCCTCCACGCAGAGCACCAAGCTGATGCCAGCCTGAGACGGCACCTCGTACTGCATAGTTGAGAGAACAATCAAATCCTCCAGTGCATTCGGTTCATGCCAATCATAGGGTACGTAATTGGAACAAATACATTTCGAACTCGAACATAATTGACTGAGACAGATTTAGACAATGACAATCAGATAGAGCTCCTAAAAAACTTCAAAATATAGGTAGTTGCCGTACCACTCGATACGTACTGATCCGACAGAGGACTAGTACGAGCGGTATATCAGTACACGCTCGGCATGTACCGTATCAACAGCCGATCGATGTACCGGTACGGTACGGTATTCAAAACCTTGGTTCATTCTTCTAAAGTCTTACCGGTGGTGCTCGACAAGCTTGGATAATAACATAAACCCATAAAGCACATGATAAATAAACAAGGGAAAACTAATTAACTAGGTCCATGTTTTGTATCCACATGCCTATGATCTCAGCCACTTCAAATCAGTATGTATTCCGACCAAAAACACTATGACCATGCAACTCTTTCCCCAAAAACCAACACCAAGAAAAAAGTGGAGGAGCTTTGAGTCTCAATCTAATATAAACTAGAAGCATATCCGCTAAAACTAAGTTTTCACAAACTTAAAGGAAGAAAGAAGTAAAAGGCAAAATAAAAAAGAAATTAACAAATAAATAGGATCTGTCCACATGAAAAGTAAAATTGTAGCATCATTTATAAACTAGTGTTGTACCAACAAACAGACATGGTTCCAGAAACTTGTGATGGCATACTAACAAATTTTACTTGGTAGATTCAAGCTGTAAGAAAGTGAAAACAGAGAGGAAAAGGATTACCAAATGTAAATTACTGAATAGTGATGCAACAGTGTTAACTAGAGTTGGAAAAACAAACTCTGCAATTAATCCTTCGACTTAACGATGCATGTAAACCGTTCTTCATCGCACCTTCGATCACTTGTGTAAATCTTCACCAAAATGAAATCACAAGAAGCATGATTCGTATCAACATATTAATGATACATTAATTGTACATGTGGTATGATAGAAACCAAAGAAAACTGATGACAACAGTCACAATAATCTCATCAAATGAAGATTCTTTTTAACATCCTCCTGGAGTCCCCCCCCCCCCCCCCCCCCCCCCCCCCCAAAAAAAACAAAAAATTAAGCTTCATGTTGCTCATGGCTTTATCTAAAGCCAAAGAAAAAAAAAATCAACAGGTATCCTGTTAGGATAAGCAGATTCAAACTGATTTATAAGACAGTAAATTATCTAAGCCAATTTGGTTGAAGACATCAAAAAAGCAGATTAAAGAATTCTTTGGCAAACATGATGCAATTCATGACTGCATTTGGTACAAATCCTTTTGCACAATTCTATTTTTACTATCCATCCTTTTATTTCCCATCATTGTAGGTCGAAAGTTGTATATAATTATTTTCCGCGTTCATTATTTCAGATATCGAGTTTTCACCCAATGCACAGTTTTTTTTTTGTTTTTTTTGCCGCAGCGAATTAGGAAGCAGCAATCGCATGCAACCAATTTCACAACCAATAACAATAACGACGATCAAAAAGAAACCAAAACCGCAGGAAGTCAAGACGTCCATGCGAACAACACACCAAATCATCAGATCTCACGCAATACGGGCGGAGAGAAAGCCAATCCGAACAAGAACACACCAAATCAAGAACCAACTCCGCGACCGCCAAGAGGAGACGGCGTTCGTTGCAGGCAAACCAATTCGACGTTAGGCGAATCGCCCGAGTGACTTCACTCGTCGATTGATGCACTCGCGTGCGCATGAACGAGAAAGAAATCGGCGTTCCTTTTTTTTTTTCTCTTTTTCGACCGAATAAACACCGCGAAGGAAGAAGAAGAAAAGGGGGGGGGGAGATAGGAGGAAGCTGACCTTGCGGTGTGCCAAAAGCTTGACGGCGGGCGGCGGGCGTCGAGAGAGAGGGAGAGAAAGTGAGGAAGAGATGGGAAAGAAGGGGATCCAAAACGCAGCAGAAGGGAGGGAGAAGGGCTTTTGTTAAGAGTTGTTGCGAGGACTACGATTGGGATGGAGAAAGAACGAGTAGGTTTTTTTTCTCTTTTTCTCTTTTTTTTTTTATTAACCGAAAGTTCTTTTTGAGCCTTCCTAAAATTGGATTTACCGTTGCCATTTTTGGCGCGTTTGGTTATCAAGTGTGCACATAAATTGCAACACCCATAAATTTAGCCTCATTTCAAAAGCCAAAAAAATTAAATTAATTTTATGAGTATATTATTATTAACTTAGGTGTAAATATTTTAATTCAGTGACTCACATATCATAAATTAGATTTAAACAATGATTCAAGCTCAATAAGTGGACCGATCAGTCATCCTACCACATTCCAACAATATTATCACCGATGTAAAAATTTGATAAATATATTTTTATATTCTAACAACGTCCAAGCATGCTTGATAGTAATATTAAATTCAACATGTATTTGTTGCATTCTCTCCCCCGAAATATGCTCCGATAGACTATAGATTAATATGGTAGGTTTTGTTTTGATGAATTTATAGCAAATCGAATCGATGAGTTAGTGTAGTTGTTAAGATCCCTTAGGATTTTATCATGGAAGAAACGTAGTAGAAGCGGAATAGGTGGAAGAAAAAGAGATAAATGATCGCTTCGAAAGGATCGATCTCCTTTGATCGCTTCGAGAGGATCGATCTCCTTTGATCGTTTCGATGGGATCGACCTCCTAGGATTTGTCAAATAGCTAAAATAATTTTTCATTGATTGATTGCTTGATAAAAAAATAAATAAATATATTCATATTTATAGAGTTTCACCTAAAGTTTATCGGAACTTGGACTGACTCTTATAGATAAATATTAAAAAAATTACTATATGACCCTCTACGAATTAATTAATTCTATAAATATTATTTAAAATTTAAAAAATAAAATGATCGTAACAATAAAGTAAACAAGTGACGATGATAGTTTAGATAGGTGCCGCCAGCCAACTACAATGAAGGCTCTCCTCGACCTAATAATGGCGACTGCATTCTTGGATGGCTCGGTCGTCCATCGCATTGATTCTTCCAACTCTTCCACATGCCCAAGAAAGATGGTGCAAGACAGTGGAAATCTACCTTCCAAAGCGTCATCAAAAACTCCTCCTTTCGTGCAGGCTGATGTACTCTAAACTGGCAGCTTTGTTGGCGAACTTGGCCACCCAACGGGAAAAAGAAGCAAGCTTACGATGCTTCCTCGCGGTAGGTTTAAGAATTTTCCATGGGTTAAGAAATCTGTCCCGTGGAGAAGCTTGTCATCTTTCACCGGAGGCAGAAGAAGCAGCTGCATACTTCGGCTGGAGAAAGAGATGGGTGAGTAGAAATGGCATTTAAACAATTTTTTAAAAAATATAATAAAAAGAATAATTGTATACTCGGTCTGAAATGTGATCTTACACTACTCGCATTTAAGGTGGAAAAAGAATTCATTTATTCGTTTCTAATTAATTTGTATGACAATGTTCATACCCTTTTTATCGGTTAAGTATAAGAAAAGAAGTGAAATATATATATATATATATATAATTAAATTAAATCAAATATATTATTTACTATTTTTATTTTAAAAAATAATTTTATCGATGCATATAATATATATATATATATATATATATATATATATATTATAATATCAATTAAATTTATTTAAATAAAAACGGAAAGGCTTACCGCGTTCGCTCCACGCATCAGTTAGGTCTGCTATCGCCCTCAGCGGCGGATAGAAACGGAATCGCCCCCGTCCACCCATCGGATGCGGCTGCCATTACTTCGCGTCTTTATCCCTTTTTGGTGTCGGGAACGAACGAAAAGGAAGGGCGGGGGAGGAGGCGATGGCCACGGATCCGCTCCTCAGCCGCCACCGCCACACGTCCGGCCTCATGGTCGGCGTCGTCGACTTCCTCGGCCGTCCCGCCTCCAGATCCGCCACCGGCGGCTGGACCTCCGCCCTCTTCATCGTAGGTATCGATCGCCCCCACCACTTCCTCCTCGATCTCGGCCGTCCGTTTGATCTCGACTCGTGGCTTGCAGTGTTGGAGATTGCCGAGCGGTTCGCCTTCTTCGGGTTGTACTCCAACCTGATAATCTACCTCACCGGCCCGCTTAATGAGCCGACGGCGACAGCCGCGGCCGCGATCAACACGTGGAAGGGAGCGGCGTGTCTGCTGCCCTTCCTGGGCGCGGTCGTCGCCGACTCTTACCTGGGGCGCCATCGGACCATCGTCATCGCCTCTCTCCTCTTTAGTACGTTCCTCGCGTGACGAAGCCGAGCGACGTTAAATGGCTAATTACATTTTAGCGTATGTAGTTTGCTATTTTTAAGAATATTGAGATTCTATTTTAGTGATGTTAAATGTAGTTTTCGATTCTTATATTTAAAAAAATTATATTGAGATTTTTATAATTACGAGGGTGGAACGTACTTATCCATTTACTATAACATCATCAATTTTATCGATAAAAATATATAAATAAAAAATATCTAATATTTCAGTTGATAATGATAAACGATATTGATGATAACAAATAGGGGCATCGTTGGGGGTTACAGATAACTGTTGTGACATCGACACTGATATATATATCAAGTGATTCTTTCGTTACTTCGATAATTATGTTAACATCGACACAATTGTTGAGCGACAAAAGAGCTATTAACGTAGATACAAAGCGTCTACCTGTGACTTTCAATAATATCGTCGTTTGTTACCACCAACGTTATTTGTCATCGTCGACATCATCTATCACCATCAACTGAAATATTAAATTTATTTTTTATTTTTTTATTTTTATTAATAAAATCAATGATATTAGGATAAATAAACTTAAATATTTCACTATTAAATTATTAATATAATTTTTTTAAAATTAAAGATATTTTTAAAGTATAACTACCTATAAAAGATAATAACCTCTACTTTGAGGTGACTAGGACAGGCCCCTTTTCCCCCATAGAATCTCTTCTGTGACTATAAGTGCTTTTTTTCTTTTTTTTTTCTTTCTTTTTTGGTGTCCTTCCAATGGAGAGGACCCGCAGGGTTTAGGTACGCTGACACTGTCATCTGCGTTACCATCCTTCCTTCCGGCGAAATGTGGCGGCGCCGTGGATCAAGCGGGCTGCACACCCCCTCCTGCCCGAGTGGCCTTGGTCTACGCGTCCCTGTACCTGGTGGCACTCGCTCAAGGAGGTCATAAACCCAGTGTCCGGGCATTTGGGGCTGGCCAGTTCGGCCAAACTGATCCCAAGGAGTCAATCGCACGGAGCGCTTTCTTCAACTGGTGGTGCTTTGCAATCTATTGTGGCGTTCTTGTCGGGTTTGTAGTCATCAGCTATGTCCAGGATAACCTGGGTTGGGTCCTCGGGTTTGCAATCCCATGCATGGTGATGCTGTTTGGTCTTCTGGTCTTCTTGCTTGGGACGAGAACTTACCGCTTCTACCCCCTGGAAGAGGAGAGCCCCTTCGCCCGTATCGGCAAAACACTCGTTGCATTGGCTGAAGCAGACGCAGAACGTCACCGATCTGAGTAATGCTGCTCCGTGATCTGTTGCCAATGTCTTTTATTTTGGACTAACGAAGCTTGGTCTGTGGGCATGCAGTGTTGGAGATGTCGAGGAAGCCGAGAGGCTGCTTCGACTGTTCCCCACATGGGCGACGTGCTTGATCTATGCCGCGGTGAGTAGCCAGCCATCCTCCTTGTTCACCAAGCAGGCCAGTACTTTGGACAGGAGCATCAGCTCGAATTTTCAAGTGCCACCAGCGGCGCTGCTAGGCCTTACCAGTGCCGCCGCCGCCGCTTTCACTGCCATCTACGATCGCCTTCTCGTGCCCGCAGCCAGAAGGCACACAGGTCTTCCTTCTGGCATCACGATGCTTCAGAGGATCGGCATCGGAATGGTGATCTCTCCGGTCTCCATCGTGGTGGCAGCCCTGGTGGAAACGAAGAGGCCGAACCGCAAGAGAGTTCGGCCTGGTGGATCTGCCCGAAGCAACCATTCCGATGAGCGTCTGGTGGCTGGTGCCGCAGTACGTTCTTGCCGGCGTGTCGGGTGCTTTCTCGTAACCGGCTTGCAGGAGTTCTTCTACGACCAAGCCCCTGACGCACTGAGGAGTCTCGGGTGGCCTCTATGAGCATCTTCGGCGTCGGCAGCTTCATCGACGGATTCTTGATCTCAGCGATCAACAAAATAACTGGCGGAGTGGGAGAGTTGGTTTTCCAACAATCTCAACCGCGCCCATCTTGATTACTTCTACTGGCTTCTGGCGGGGCTCGGTGTGCTCCAGTTTCTTCTCTACCTCCACTGTGCGCAAGCATATGTGTACAAGAAAAAGTACACTGCTGCACTCACGTAACTTAATTTTCGGATCCTTCCCTTCATTCGCCATGAGTCCAAACACGCACCATGCAAGTCTCCATGCCAACATCCGACACTCGTGCGGTCGAAACGCCCACGGCGCTTCCGTGTCCTCTGTTGGATGATGATGATGATGATGATGAACGCGATTAAGAATCTTACGGCCACAAGCAGACAGATCAACGGGCCCCACCTGAGGGCGACCCGCCCTCCGTACTCTTAGATCGCGACCGCGATCGACCCAACGGAGAACCCGATGGGACCGATGCGGGTCCCATCAGAGAGGCGTGTCGTTATTGGCGAGGTTTAGTGGACCCCGTAGAGAGGATTTTTTTTTTTTTGCCTTCAAATCGATGTGTCCGGTTTTCTACTTCTCATATCGGCCATGTATGTGTATTTAATGTTATCACAATTAATTGATGATATTTATGCTTTTTATTTCTCGGAGGAACCAAAATTGAAGTGTGACGTATATGTTCCTATAGATTTAACACGTATATAATTAATTATCACTGAAATTAATTTTCATAGTTGATTGTTAAATTAAAACAAATGACGTTACATTTCAATATTTTAGTAATTTTTGCTTGAAATTGAACTTTTTAATGAAAATATTTAACATTATTTTTAAATTTTAATATTTTAAACCTCGTTGATGGTGACAGCTATTAGCTGTGAGTGACACAAAATTCAAATATATATTTTTTATTTAAAAAATAATGGTTTCATTCAAGAAAAATAAAAATATATATGCGGTCTCTAAACCAGGAAAGAAGAATATGTTATGCCCTTTTCCACCTAATTATGTACATGTATTAAGTATCTATATATATGCGGTTGATCTTGTGCGGTCATTAAATCTTGAAAGCTGGAAAATACCATGATTGGCGGATTCTAGGGGCGCCCTCGCCGGGTGGATAGGCTCGACCCAGGCCAGGAGATCCATGCTCGCCGCCCCGCCTTAACCTGCTCTGGTTCGCTCCCCCTTCGATCCAACGCCTTCTCATGGAATCCGATGTCTCGATCCTTCCCCGCCACCTTGATCTCGCCGTCGTCCAGATTTCTCTGGTGACGTCTTTCCCCGCCTGTCCCCCCTCTTGGAGCTCGCTTTCCCCCGTTTTTCTTCCTTCTCTGTGAGCAAGAAGATCCTTTCCTCCCGTGGAAAGAGTTGGATTTGGCGGTTCGTTTTGTCTTCCCGGTCGCGAAAGCGCCTTCTTTGGTTGTCTTCGCTTTTGATTTGCGTCCACCAAGTGAAAAGAGTTTGCTTGATTTGTTCGAGGCGTGTGGTGTTACGACTCGTTAAAAGGGAATACCACGAAAAGAATTGGGTTTTGGAGGTGGGCAATCCGAGATGGGTTTGCTGGAGCGTGAGTTTCTGAGGAAGTATGTGCTATTTACCTTCGTTCTTCTTGGTCTGCTGGTTGGGTCGGCGGCTGGGAACGTGGTGCTGATCGAGAAACGTGTCATTGTCGTTCCCTGATGTTGAGGCAAACTTCGGTCAGTGCGTAGTCTTTGGTTTTTTATAAATGTGTTGGTCTTGCTTATGGCGGTTTCCATGGAAATTTCGAATGGCTTCTACTTTCTGGTTTTGCGAATAGGTCACATATCAAGTAAACATAGAACCCTCTTTGAATTGATGAGGTGAATTCTTCCATTCTTGATTTTCGTATTTTGTACATGGTTTAAAACATATTATTTTTTTTCTTTTCTTTTCTAGTGATATTGCCAAATACAACTGTAACAATCCTGGTTCTCGAACAATTTCGTGCTTACAGTTTAACAGGTTTCTCCAAAATCTCCGAAAAGGAAACTTGTGCCTAGATAATTTAAGCCTGGTGACCTTTTCATTAGCGTGCACGTAGGATTGATATCAGCCTCATCAAGTTTGTGGAACTAATTGGTCGTTAATGTTGATTCCATCATTTTGTTAGTTAAAGATGTATTTTTCCACGGTCCTCCTTGATCATAATGAATATTAAAGAATCACACTTCGTAATTCTCATTTCTTTGTTCTCACATATGGTTGCAGCTAAGTTCTTTTTTGTTTGATGTTCAGCTCGACCGATCAAAAGATCTGCGCGGGTATTATATGTTGCAGAACCTCTGGATGCATGTGGTCCATTAACAAATCCAGGTTGGTGAAGGTTCAGGGAATCCATTTGCATTGATTATAAGAGGAGGTTGTGCGTTTGATGCTAAAGTCAGAAGTGCACAAAATGCTGGGTTCAAAGCTGCAATTGTATATGACAATGAAGATAATGGAGTAGTGATTTCAAGTAAGTCTCCTTGTGCATGCCTTCTTGTGGTCTTAACCCACCCAATAAGCCATTTTCCAGTTCATTTTAAATGGTTCAATTCAGATGGATAATGAATTTGTCAAACAACTGATTGAATTATTTGTAAATCACTCTGAAGTAGGAACTGTCTGCAATTAAATTGTCATTCACCAAATTAAGCAATCAAAACAATCGACAACTTAGGAAGAGATGATTGTAATGCCTTCAAGATTTGCTAATGCAACTTCTAGTAGCTGTCATTAACTTCCATTACATGATAGTGATAATACTATCTTTTTAAGTTTGTGTTGATTGACAACCCCAGTGTAGTCAAACAAAGTTGATTTGTGTTACGGTAATCACATTGATCTCCAAGAAATTGTTGATTATTCTTTACAGGTCAATTTGTTAAAAAGCATGCATCTTTGCATTGTGCAATATTGATGTAGGAAAGTCAAACCAAGGTTTAAAAACTTGGTCGAGTGTTGATTCTGGTTGATGGCCGGACCAATATGGTTTCATTATGGACCTATGTACTGGCACTCGGTGCATGTTGGTGCTACCCTAAGAAGTATGGACACGTCGTTTTGGTTGTCCGACACGGATACGTCATCAACATGATCTGATATGTCTTATTTATTTATTAATTATTATTTTTTTGGGACACAATGTATTCGCGTCGGACATCTCCCGCACCCTTCCTTGCATGACGCTCATGTCAAGCGCTGTCGCGTGGCCTTCATGTGAGGACAGGGGAAGCTGGAGGAATTTAGGGATTTCTCGTAGAACTTAGAGGATCGTCGGTGTTAAATCGTGGCCCTTGGGGGTTTAGGGGAGATGTGAAATCAAGGAATTTTTGTGGAAGGCAAGGTCTGCGAATGCCAACGGCAAGTGAAAGCATATTTAGAATGCCATATTGCAACGAAATTAGATTCACTCAACAGTAGCAGTAGGGGAAGAGGCAAAACGCCATATTGCAGTTGTAATAGTGTTGTTGCAGCTCTACCCTAGTGCCCCGAGCCTGCTTCCGTCATCGCCTACTGTGCAATGCACAACCTTGGCACCCCATGACCTCACCCCCGTTGTGCGACGTATGCCCTTGGCTACCCGCACGGTCGCTCCCTTGATGATCCGTCGTCTATCACCGCACACGCTTCGTGCCCCTCCCATCCTCAGGAACCCATCGCCTATCATCAACAACCTCTCTCGTAGGTTTCTCTTGGCGTCCCTCTTGTTGATTCGTCACCGGCAACAAGGATCATGGGTTTCCCCCGGTGTTCCTCTCGTCAACCCGTTGCCGACTGTGCGTAGAAGAGGCAACCCATCGCTTGTGATTTCAATCCTTATGTTTGTTTTTAGCATTTTTTTAATTAATTGATCACCTTTATATTTGTATTTTGATGTATGCCTAAATTATATGTTAGGGATATAATGTCTTACTATTATAGCGTTTGCCTACTATAATAAGCCTAAATTCTTAATAAGACATAATAAGCCTGCTATAATGGCTGTCTCTTACTATAATGTCTAAATTATAATTTCGGCCACTTATTCATAATAACTCAATTTATAACAAAAATAATGGGTTAGGTCTTACTATTATGCTTTTTTATTATTGCCTCTTATTCATAATATGTTTGATCTTATTTATTATGCTTTTTTAGCCATGATATACGTTACGTTGTGAATATATAATGATTATTAGAATATAATTTTTATTTTACTTTTCCTTTTACGAAAACATATATAAGGCCTATACTGACATGAAAATTCAACCAGAAATATAATTAGATTTACATGATTTTAATTATTTAAACTTGTGTGATGATATTTATTTGTTAACATTGTTGAGTTTATAAAATTTAAATATAAATACTCTAAAACTCATGTTAATTGAACATATATATCCTTGCCATGTTCGTATCCCTATTTTTTTAAAAAAATGACATGTTGCTGTGTTCAGTATGTGTGGTGTCCGTGTCCTGTATCTGTATCCGTGCTTTTGGGTGTCACTTGGATAGAGGAAGAGGAAGAGAAGGGGAAAGGAGGAACCAAAGGAGGGGGTCATGGCGGTGGAGGAGGTGGTGATGGTAGAGGAGGGGTAGGCGATGGAAGGATAAGGAGGATGCAGAGGGGGATGCCTCGATGATGCTAATTGAGGTGATGGCTTCGGTTGAGGTATGAGAAGGAGAAGGGAGCAGGCCAGATATTGTAGCGGCTACGACTGCGGCAAAGGTGTAGTGAGCCATATGGGGTTTGGGTTCAACGATCCGTTGCCTCAATACCACCTCTCAGATGGAAGTTTTGGCGGAGGAGAGAACTATCATTAGATCAAGCGTAAAATTGAAAAGAAACACCCTCTATTGTTTGTAAAGTCAAAGTAGTAACTACAAGACTTAAAACAACAGAATAAAAAAGACTTATAGATACATAAGATCGCAGGTTGTCTTTGGACAACACTTGGGTGGCTCTCGACAGTTTGCGAAATGTTACCGGTTTTGGTCTCCTCCTCCTCTCTTGTTGCTGAAACCTCCTCCTGAGGTTTGGACAACAGGCAACAGGCGTTGGGGACTTCTCACTGGATGAAACCTTGATGCAAGGCTTTGGTTGTTGGAATTTGAGGAAGAAACAGTTGCGGTGGGAGGGCATAACCCTTTTCTGAACTCATCTTCTCTCGGCTCTCGGAGCAAGCTGGAACTAGGGCTGACTGTGGACTTCTTGGTTGCCTCTTGGCTCTTCTTCTTCTTCTTGCTACTGCCAAAGGCTTCTTTGGATGCTATTGAGGCTGGCAGCAAGTTGGAAAAGATATCTGTAGTAAGGTGGCTGCAGGAAGGAAAAAGGGCTGCAGATCTTGCAAACTGCATCCGTTCCTTCTTTCCTCTCTTCTCAACTTAAGGTCGATTGGTTTCTTAAGAGGGGGCACGACTTGGATTGCTTTAGGATGCCTTAGATGGGGGCACACCCATTGTTTTATAGGGTGAGGGGTGTCCCATGTTTTTAGGATTTAAGAACTTTCCTTGTAGGATGCATATGGCTAGGACTTTCCTTGTAGGGCTGCTGCACTCCCCTTGCTTGGTGGCTGCCCATATTTGGGTGGGAGCTGCCCTAATCCGAATCCTAGTAGGACTGGGATTTGGGTTAGTGGGCTGCTGTGATATGAGCTTTGCTTGGTCGAATAATGCTGTGAGGCTTCAAGTGACCCTTCAATAAGGGTCAGCCAGTCTAGTTGAGTGTTATTGAGATCGTCACTGATCATGTAGAGGAGACATGGTGGAGAAGGGAGTAGTGCATAGATTGTCAAGCCTACAGCTGCATGAAGTGCAGAGAGTGTGCACCTGCGTTCCCTTTCTCTTCCATTAGCGAAATTTGATCAAGTTGCAGTTTCTGTTTCTAGTTTTGTGGCCCTTCAAATTATTCCATTCTCTGCAATTAACCATAACCAATATTCAATGTTGCCGATCATGTTGGTTTCTATTTTTACCAGCTATGCTCTCAAAAGATTTTTGCGTACATTGCAAAATTGTTTTTTCTAGCCTCTATTTTCCTTTTCATTGTTTCCTGCATCTACATAAGAGGCTTTTTTTTTGTATGTTGTAAAACTTGAAAATTCTGGTGATAATTCCCAATATCTTTATTTGTGTCATTTCTTATTTTTCCTTATGAAGGCATGCCTGAATATGACTGGCTTTGCATTTAGTCCAGATGGTTTCTAGGTACTGCTTGCTTCCTTGTTTCAGTCAGTCACAGAAACCTGGTTTGTTGGACATTAATGTTAATTTCAGTCTTTTGGTCTATTGATCCAAACTTAAATGAAAAATATTGCAGTTTAGGTTCTGCTTCCTTGTTTCAGTTTGTCACAGAAAACCTGGTTTTTTATATTAATGGAAACTTTAGTCTTTTGGGTTCTACTGATCCCAAACTTCATGAAATATTGCAGTGTCAGGAAATCCAGTTGGCATCCATATCCATGCTGTGTTTATCTCCAAGGCCTCTGGTGAAATAGTGAAGAAGTATGCAGGCCGTGCTGGTTTGGAGTTCTGGATTATACCACCATTGACAATTCAGCATGGTCAATTATGGCCATCTCTTTCATATCACTACTAGCCATGTCTGCTGTGCTTGCTATGTGCTTCTTTGTCCGTAGACACCGTATAAGGCGTGAACAACCTCAAGTTCCTTACATCCGAGAGTTCCATGGAATGAGTAGTCGATTGGTGAAAGCAATGCCAAGTCTCATATTCACCTCTGTTTTGGATGATAATTGCACGTCAACAACTTGTGCTATTTGCCTAGAAGACTACACTGTTGGTGAGAAGATCAGGATACTGCCCTGTCGTCATAGTAAGTATCTTGATCACAACTTAGTCACCATTTAGTTTTTTTTATTGTTACTGATAACAGAGGGCATTTGATCCTAGAAAGCTACTCCTTGAACTTACCCTTCTAGATAACAGAGGGCAGTTTTTTAATTCATAACACTGTCATGTCAGCTTAAGCTAAGGACCTCAATACAAACTCATCCAGAGAAACTGCCTCTGAACAGCAAGTACTGCACATTTTAGGTTGTTTGCTTGCAAAGAATACACATGGTGGTTTGCGGAATTCCTTTATAGTCGGTCTATCATGAGTAGCAACTTACTAATCACTATTAACCAGATTATAGAACTGAGCTTGGATACTCTTGTTTTGGCAAAACAGTCTTATGCCATCACACTTTTTCTTTGTTCTGAAGAATGCCCATGCTCCATGATGCTAAATGCCTAGCTTTTGTCTAGAAACCATAAAATTTCATCTTCGTGAGCTGATGTATTAGCATTCTTATTGGTATCCCACACTTATCAAGTTCTTGATTTATAGCTTGAAATGATCGTGCTGCTATCTTGACATCTAAGAAGCACAAACACATGCTTTTGGTGGACGTGTCAATGTCCGACATGTATACGTCGTCAACACGGCCTGACACATGTCCAGCATGTGTCCAGCCATGTCTTTTTTTTATTTATTTTCATTTCTATTTGTGGGACACTACAGTGCTCTCACTTTGCTCCTGTGTGCTTCATCGTGTGGCCCTCACGTGTAGTGCTGCGCTCATGTGATCCTCACGTGAGAGATATCTGCTTCGGATTCAGCATGGAGACAGGTTGTCAACATCATAAGGAAATAAATTTTGAGATTGTCGTAAGGAAAGATATATCAATTATATCTAGAGATTGTTAAATATTATTTGATACAGTCAACCTTTATTTTAGATACTTACATTTAGATGATCTTAATTGTTTCAACCTGTATGATGATTTTTATTTGTTCACATTGTTGAGTTTATAAAATTTCAGTATAAATACTATAAAACTCATTCTAATCAGTATGTATATACATGTGCCCTCGCCGTGTCCATGTCCCATTTTTTTAAAAATGGTGTGTTGCCATGTCCATGTTGTGTCATGTCTGTGCCCCATGTCCATGTCCGTCCGTGCTTCTTAGCTTGGCACAATGTGGGATACATGAAGTATAAATCATGTGCTGATAACTGTTGCAGTAAGCAGCCGAGCATCAGGCCAAATTGATATGTCTATATATGTTCTATTTTTCATTTTTGTGGCATATATTTATGCTACAGATAAATGAGTCAGCATTTCAATCAGATGTTATGTGCCTTTATAACAGCAGCTGCATTCTGTCCTTCAGTAAATTCAGTCCTACTCTACCTTCATTCCGAGTTTCCATGCCTTTTCCAAGACAGCAACCCAGTTATAATTATCAGATCTGAACTGTTTCACCAGGACTTCATGAAGACTGCTTCAGTTTCTGCAATAACATTTTTTATGAGTATGAACATACTGATCCAATAAGTCTGGGTACTGAATATAATAAGACTATCAATTGTCTATTAAGGTATGAAAGAAACATGTTGGCCCAACTTTTAGCCTGCTGTTAATCTTGTCAACCAGTCCAGAGCAAACATTGTAATTCAGTTTAATTGAAATAATAGATTATGATTTAACTCCTTATGCTATGTGTATATTCAGTTATTTTTTTGGGCTATTTTAGGTTTCTTTTCCCCCTTTGCTCTGTTGTTCAATATACTAATTGTTTCTGAGATTGGTGAAGTTCACATCCTCTTTACAGTGCAACACTTACTTTGGAATTTGATCTCCTACTCAAAACTAGCCTTCTAATTTCATAGAATGGCAAAATAGTTTGTGTTAATCTTCATGGCCCGCTTCACATTTAAATTGTCAGCAACCCAAGCATGGATACCTTAAAAATGCTTGGTGTATTGATATTTGTTGACACACAGTATGTACTTAAATCATATTATGATCCTGGCACCATTGATTAACATTTGCATATATGTAGAATATACATATATATATATATATATATATATATATATATATATATCTTCTCTACATGAGGGACATGTAAATAATTAATAATATGCACATAGAGTTGACTGCTGACTTGTTCCTTTACATTTTTCTCATGGGTGCTACAGATTCTTTGTCCCATCTTTGAGCTTTCGTATTCAGATATGCCAGTCATGTGATAGTATATTTTACTCTTGTCGTGGTTGCTTATGATATGTGATTGTCCAATATGTTCAACCATTAACTTTGTGTGTAATGTTAGGTGTAATTTACTCTTCCATTCTAACTTTCTTTGTTGAATATTGAACTGAACAGAGTTCCATGCATTTTGTGTTGATTGCTGGCTCACTTCTTGGAGAACATTCTGCCCTGTTTGCAAGCAAGATGTTAGGGCAAGCATAGCCAACCTTCCAGCTTCAGAGGGTACTCCCTTACTTTCTTCTGGTGCAGCAACTCCGGCTTCTAATGCAGGATTATCATCATATCACTCGTCCATGGCAGCATCCCCAGCCATCCACATATCTACAATGCCTCCCCGGCCACAATCAAATTCCCGGCCACATTCATTCTCTAGTACTCTTAATTCCCCAGCTATTCAACTTGCTCCAATGCCTTCCCAATCACAATCAGGTTCATTCTCTACTGTCTATCGCATCCCTAACCTGCATAGGTCTTATGGTCACTCACCATCTGTTCCTATAAGTAGAAATTCTTTAGACCGCGGAAATGCATCATCTCACAGATCTCGCTCTTATCTTGTATCTCCTCACTCCATGGGTAATCCCATTTCCTCACCTTTGAACTCGAGGCTTGCGTCTTCTTATCTTCCTGGTTCAAGTAATGCATCGCCCAGCTATCTTGCTGCATCTTCCAGTCGGCAGTCATACTTGAGACATTGTACTGAATCATCGGCAAGTCTATCTGCTTTGGCCTCGGCACAATCTCTGCCAGGATGTTGATCTATGTTGAATATTCTGGACTGGGGTCCCGAGTTGGGTACGGATGCTGCTTTTGTCTGCATGATTTCTTCTTGGTTTTATGGGTTGTCAGATCCTAGATGGAAGCATGAGTTGTACTACCAGAGATGCTCAGTTAATCCATTGCACTGCAACAATATGGCGGTCCCTGTACTCTGTTAGCATTTGGGTTTCATAAATTTAATGTGTTCGGCTGTCATCGTTGTGTGAAGGACCACGACATGCTACCGTGCTTTGTTCTATAGAAGGGTCAGTTCATTATTTGTATACGGGATGGAACATTCACCCGACTTCATTTATGCAGGCCTCTGTAATCTAAAATTGGGTTATGTCTACTCTAGGATCCAACTGGCAAGAGAAAAAACCGCAATGTTCCTCGATTGTTGGATGCATCAAACCTTGTGGTTTGTCCTCAAGAATGCTGCTGTGAAGATGCTTTGCAGATACAAGATTTTCTTTGTTCACTTGGTTTATGTTGATCCATGTGAAATAGATGTGATGTCAACCTTGTATAGTTCATCTTTTCTTGCTGCAGTCATTTTATCTGCTCAGTGATTTGCTACTGAGTTGGAACTGCTTTCTAACATCCACTCCTGCAGGTAAAGTCCCATCTCCAAGCCAAAAACTCTTGTTGCTCAACTACTATCATAAACCCTGTCAGCAAAATCACTTGAATGCTGGGAAATTGGAGACAGTTTTTGCATCTCATATTCTTTTCATCTGCAAGATGAGGCAAGACTGTTCACTGTAGCTGAACATGGTTGCCGGGTGCATGTCAACAGTTCAAGTGCTGGTATAGAGTTCCAATAGGATGCCTCCTTGATTGCTAATGCTCCCCTTGTTGACACCTTTTTTTTCTCTGGAGCTCTGAATCTGCTCTCTGTGTTCTTCGTTTGCTTACAGGCTTTCATTCTTCCAGAATGGCAGTCAAGGAGGATGCCACAGTTCCCAAGTTAATTAAAAACAAAGGTGGATTACATTAAACATCTTAGCATTTGCATTGGTGTTGATGTAGATGCTGATGATTCTTTCGTTGCTTTGCATCTACGTTGACACCACTTGGCATCTGCATTGGTGCTGATACAGATGTAGAGCGGTGAAAGGGTCGCTCGGTATTTGCAGAGCAACATTACCCTTTTTGCATTGTTATCAACGTAGGTGCAAAGTGACATCGCTATATGTCTAATGTATGCTGGCATCGATGTAGATGTCGAGTGATTTTTTTGTCGCTCGATATTTGCATTGGTGTTGACATAGTTGTTGAGTAGTGTCGATGTACACGTAGAGTATCGTCATTTGCGATGTTTTTTTTTCTCCTCTCCTTTTGTTTTACTTCTCGTCGTTGTTTTCCTTTCTCATCCACGGCTCTTAATGGTGTCGTCATCCTCTATCATTAAAAACATAATTATGATATTAAAATTATTTTTGTGTTCATCATTTTCATATTTTCGGTGGTAAAATCAAACGCATTAGCGTAAACGAAATTAGATATTTTATTTTTATAATTATAAAAAATTTAATATAATTTTTTTAAATATAGAGATAGAGACGCTAAAGAGTTTGGACTAATATGTAATTAGATTTTTTTTTTCTTTTTGAAGATCCAACGGTTGATATAAGTCGTTCTATCTCTCGCCCGCTCGCTCGCTCGCGTCTCTGCCCTCGGGAGCTTGCTTTCTCGCCCTCCTATGGCTTCGCTGGCCCCTCCCCTCCACTCGCGCCCTTCCTTCTCCCCCTCTCTGCGGCTCAGGAAGAGCTCCGCCCCCCGCGTGTCCGCCACGCTCGTCGTCTCAAACGTGGTTAGCTCCCTTCTTCTGCCCTTCGTCTTACTATTTCTTGGGGCCGTAATCATCTTCGCCCCGCTCCACTGTTCTGATTCCTTTTGCCCCTTCATCCGGACGAAACCCTATGCTCTTTAGCCGGTTTCTTGAACTTCTTCGTCTGATGAAAGAAGCGGTTTTGTTGGTTGGATTGACGAATCTATGATGAAAGAAGCGGTTACATTGGATTTAGTTGATAGTTGATGAAGGTATATGCACTTGAGCAAGAGAAGGCCCGGCACCTGAGTCAGCAGGACAATCATCAGTTGCTATGTAGCAGAATTGCTCGTATTGTCAAATTTTGTCAAAACTTTCTCCTTTGAGCTCCCCGTCTGTGCCTAATGGAACACAATTTGGGATATCGAGATGTGATATTGTTGTTCTTGTTGTTTAAACGTTTGATTCTAATGATCAAGTTGCTGATTAGGAACGAAACTAGGGCTTCATGGCCTGTTGTTGGGTAGTGTGGTTTGTTAAAAATACCGATGCTTTTCTTACAAGATTCTAGACTGCATTAGGATATGCATCTTGTGAGGATAGATAGTGACTTGTGGCAGCATCACACAGAGTAATTTATGATATATCCTATTATTTGTTCCTATCCGTGGCAAGTTGTCTGCTGATAGATAACTGAGACAAAGTATGATCCTCTCGCACAGATTATTATTCTCCTCGGAACCTATGCCTGAAACTGCCTTTGTTTACCTTGGCTATATGCATGCATTGTTACTAGGGTGGCACTGTGTTTTATTTGTTTTGATTAATCGAAATACTTAATTTGCCTTATGCTGTCTTTATGTTTGATTTTGGCATAATAATGATGTGGAAAATAGATTTTTTTTTTCCCAAACAAATTATGCTTAGCTTGTTTTGGTCTTATATGTTTAAGAGCTACACATATTTTCTCATCTTTAATACGCCTTTCTATTGGTTGCACGTCTAGTAGTCATTCAGACTTATGGAGTGTCTGTATTGTACGTATTGATAATCTCTCGTATGGAAAACTTACATAGAAACCTTTTTCTCAATCATCCCTTATTGCTGCTGAGAAAGTTGTTCATTCTGTTTCCTTGTCTATATTTCACTATGTAAAATTGCCGATATAGCATCGTATGTAGTGAGGCTATGCTATCATCAGTGAGTCTTTGTCACCACTAGGTTGCATCATGTAGGTAACCATTTCCTTTTAGAGTACTTTTCCCTGCCATTAAGCAAAGCCTTTTTTGAAAAGTAGCTCTTCTTTTTTAGATAGTTGCAGATAGTTATATTGCTTGATGAATATCCAAATAAATGACGGTAGCTTCTTGGTTATGTATGTTAATTGTGTACAAGCTACAGATCTATGAAATTGAGAAAGAGTGTACTGCAGGTTGCTGCTGAAACATCCCTAAGTTGGTCCTCAAAAGAGAAACTCAATCTTTCAAGCAAATGGAATCAGAGCCCCCACCAAGAAATTGATTGGGAAAACTTGGAGGCTGATTTGTATCACTGGACGAGGCCATTGCGGCCTGTGCAGGTATAAGATAATGTGTGCTCCAGAGATTGTTGATGAATTGATATCTTGCACTGCAAATCCATTTAGTAATTGTTCACGGGAAGTTTATGTTGTGGCATTATCTAATAGTTGACGAGTGAATCTTCACCTTGAACTTTGCAGTGGTACCCTGGTCATATTGCTAAAACAGAAAAAGAACTAAAGGAGCAGCTGAAGTTAATGGATGTTGTCATAGAGGTTCGAGATGCTAGGATTCCCATGGCTACTAGTCATCCTCAGGTTATTTTGTAATTTTTATGCATGAACTGCAAGCAAACTGCCAATTTTTAACCAATTGTGCTTTGAGTAACCAGATGGATTCCTGGCTTGGAACTCGGAAAAAGATTTTGGTTTTGAATAGAGAAGACATGATATCTGCTGCAGACAGAAATGCATGGGCGACATTCTTTGCAAGGCAGGGAATAAAAGTTGTTTTCTCTAATGGGCAGCTTGGAATGGTACACCAAAATCCTTACATGCTATGGCTTTTATGGTCATCAGTGGTCACAAATTAGTTTTTTGTTTGTATGCAGGGAACCATGAAACTTGGGAGACTTGCAAAGTCATTAGCTGTTAGTGTGAATACCAAACGTAGAGCAAAGGACTACTCCCTCGTCCAGTAATGCATTTTCCAGTCTTTCTTGAGCATATTATCTTTTGTCATATTCCTTTTTTTTTTTCTTAATTTTGAGCAAGATGTTGGGTGCACTCACCAATGCTATATTCCAATAGAATGTGGGCATATGCTTGTTGTGACTGCTAATAAAAAGCAGTTTATTATCTTTATACATGTATATAACAGCTAACCAGAATGCATGTGTACCTGTAAAACACATCCTGGTATACTTATAGAATGAAACTGAATTGAGAAAAATCATGGTACCGTTGGATAGCACAAAGAAGGAAGAAAAGGCCCAAGGGCTTTTAAAGAGGATATCCTTACTTTCAGTCGAATTATTTCAGTAGTGAGCTTTTGAACTTTGTTGTTATTCCTCGTTTCCTTTTATCATTAACTCTGATCGAGAATCCAGTATTAGTGGAATCCTTTGGTTTATGACTACCAAGAACATGCTTGGTTGTGAAGATGAGGAGGACTTTACTTTGAATGGTTTGAGTTAATCAAAGTGGATCCTCTTAGTTAAGGTTCATACATCACTTGTTATATAGCAACAAAATTTACCGGATCTTTTATATTCTTGAGCATTTGTTTCACAAGTGCTTCCCTTAGCAGAAGGCATAATATACTATTTATTGGCTCATAGTATCAAATGATTTTTTTCATGTATACTTCTTTAAGTATAATCTGTGCTGTTCGATGATCGATGAGAATATGAGATCCTTATACTTCTAACTGTTGTAATGTTCTGGTTCATTGGACAACCCCATTGATGTGCTATGTTCTCCTTGCTGCATAAGCTTCTGACTGAGAATTCATGTTTCTTGTTGATCAATAATATCTATTTCTTGTACTTCCTATCAAGTAGTATTTTTTATTCTATTAAAAAGCTAAATTGTTGTCATCTGTTTCTTGAGCTTCCCAATACGTATTTGCTTGACCTTGAAAAACAGCAAATGCTTGAAGTTAGTTTTATGGAAGTTTAAGGTTCTCTTTGATTCCATAGAATCATTCAATTTCATCTGAACAGTATCTTGTAGACGATGATAAATGGATTATATATAGGTTCAGTTATTCTCAGGTTTTGTTTTCTCCATGAAATAATTTATAATAACAAGTTTGAAATGTATGATATACCTTCAAAGTTGGGAACATTGCTTTGACTGCTATTTTCTCAATGATTTTCTTGTTTTTGGTACAGGTGCGTGCTGGAATAGTTGGTTATCCCAACGTAGGTAAATCATCTGTAATTAACCGTTTGCTGAAGCGAAGGATGTGTCCAGCTGCTCCTAGACCTGGAGTTACGAGAGAACTTAAGTATATCCTCTGTATTAACGTATTGTTTTTAAAAGGGTTTCTCATAAGAGACACTGATAATCTACCTAATATACAAAGTTATGTCTAGATAAACTCTGCAAATCCTTATGTTTGATCTCATTGGAATAGGAAAATCTTGTTGGGTTTCTGATGTTTCTACATGTCAATGTTTTTTGGACAGATGGGTACGTTTTGGTAAAGATCTGGAGTTGTTGGACTCTCCTGGCATATTGCCAATGAGAATCAGTGATCAGGCAGCTGCTATCAAGCTTGCAATATGTGATGACATTGGGGAGAGGTCATATGATGCTGCTGATGTAGCGGCCATTCTCGTGCAAATGTTGACAAGACTTCCTGAAGTAGGTTGGTTCTTTCTCCCACTGACTCCTGAACTCTCCAAAATAGTTAAAATCTTTCCTCTTTCCCAGTTTCTTATAACATATCTATCCATATATATCCTTTGTGTGTTTATGTATAAAAGATGAACACAGGGCACACGGCTCTCACTAATACGAGTTTATGTAGCCTCACCCCTTTTAGGAAAGAGTTTGCTTATATGACTTGAATCTTGATCACTCTGGCCAGAGACCTTACTAATGTACCAAGGTTGGTCATCGTTTTGAGTATGTGTAGAGATATGTACTTGACAAAAAATACCTATAGCACGTGACATCCATTCCCTTTAGTTGACTATCTTCTCTGAGTTCTTATCATGGCTTATGTGTTTGCGTTAATGCAAAAGGTCGTGGTTTTCCGAGATTTTTATCTTGTACATGAAAGATAGAAGTCACAAATACTGTGATGGTAATGTTATTAAGCATGTGAGACTCTGAGCTCACATGGACTGAGAATCATCATCCTTGAAAACATTGCAGTCTTAGATAGTTTTTCTGTGGTGCAAGGAGCTGTTCACTGTTGGGAGCCCCATGCTTGGACTCGGGTAATCTCTCGAGTGCTTATTTTGCTGGCTAGAAATAGCTGCCTCCATTTTTTTCTCAATAAATAGTTAATACCCCTTGACAACATTCTGTCAATGGTGATACCTACCCTGTAACTTGTTAATGTTTAATAACCACTTGTGTGGGTTAGATATCCACAAGGAAAATGGAATTCAACAGTTGATAGCCAAGTCTCCTCTATTTACTAAACAGGTTTTTTGTGTATATTTCAGCCCATATACTAGACTTTCTGTTTGTAAACGGTGAGTTCATCGCACGACGTCCTATTTAAATGCATTTTGCACTTTACACTTTCATGCTACTCTAAAAGTTTATAAATTAAACAGTTAGGAGGCGTTTTCTATCTCATTTTCCCTCTCTGCTAATCAGATCATCATGCAACAGGTTCAGAAACTCTTTGCAAACGCTACAGGATTGATTTACATGATCAGTGTGGTAAAACGTATGCTTCCTTCTTTCACAAATTCTACTGATACCTTGCCGCTGCCCCTGAATGTTAATTGGTCTTCTTGGCATCAATTGCTGCAGATTTCTTCAGAAGCTTGCTCTTCAACTGTTCAATGGAGATGTTAGCCAGGCAGCTTTCCGCATCTTGAGTGACTTCAGGAAGGGAAAGTTTGGTTGCCTTAGAAAGACCTCCGAGGTGAAGCTGTTACTATTGAATATCTGTATATTCTTCAGCAGTGCTTAGGCCTAGAAGAGATAAACAAGAAGAATATCCTGCAAGCAACTCCTGATGAACTTGGCGCAAAGAAGATGGAGCACCTAAGTCCTCGCATGCAAAATTACACGGATAGGTATGTTGTAACTCCAGTGAATTAAACATTTATGGTCCTTAACAATGATTACTTGGTCCAAGTGATTTGTTTAGCTAATCTGGCTCGATGCTGTATTGATTCTCTAATTCGTACATCATTTTAGACGATTCTACTTGTTTGAAATCCCTGAACATAGAGCATAATTAGATTATTTGCACCCTCTCTCCTCATGTGGCAATTTTACAAATGGCTGTCAGACAAAAGTCTTAATCATGTATGCATTGCAGGATCAAGATGAACCTCAAAGGTAGAGCTTGATACTACAAAACTTATATGCAATCCTACTTTATTTTCTATCTTTGTCCAAAAGAAAAATAAATCAATGATAGGCTCTGCATGCACAAAATCTGAAAGATTCTTAGTTAGAGATCTGAAGGACTATCACTACATTTAAAATCCTCAACTTTTAACTAGTGCCATCCAATTCCTGGCCTCTTTTAGGTTTGAGCCAAGGCCATAGAAGTGGTGGTGGAGGAGAGCCTAGTGACTTCTCCAACCTCCATTTTGTTGCCCCCACAAGGAGGATCAGAGGAACCAATCATCTGCCCTGCACTTGCTGCTCTGTCAAGCTTCAACTGTGGATGAGGTGGTACACCAGAGTATAATAAATGCTTTGAACTGGGCAAGAAGAAGGCCACCTTGTCATTGTTCCATTCTTGGTTTCACAGAAATCCTTTCCTCTTCAAACAAGCAGTTCACAGGCTGCTATCAGTTACTGTTTAATGAACTACCTGTTGTGGATGTGTTTGGATATAGTTTAATGGTCTCCCCTCCTCTCTCTCTCTCTCTTCTTAGTTCCTTTTCCAGTCTGGAGCAGTTAAGCTGCACCTTTCCTTGCTTGCCCCTTCTAGTTTTCAAGTGGGATTTAAGATTGTTTAAGCAAGCATGTTTGTTAGTAATCTTAAACATTCTGCCTCAATATGAATCCTATCTCCAATCTTAAAAGTTACCTGTGCAGGCATTCTTCCAAGCTGAGGTACAACAGAACCCCAGAAAAGAGTAGGGGGAAAAGAAAGTTACACAAGTTTTCAAATAAAACTCTGTAAGCTGGTCTGCATCTAAAACCCACAAGTTGGATCTGATGCACCTTCTCTCCCTGCATCATTCTTCTTGATGTTTGTCACAGTCTAACACAATTAATTGTCAAGGATGCCATTTTTCAGAGGACCACATGGAATGCAACCAGTGAATCCTTGGTTTGGTGAGATCCATGAGCTTTTTATTTGGTTTGCTCCTTAATTTAATGTGCATGCTTTCCCTCCCATTTGACAGCAGTCCAAATTATCCACTGAATCTGCAGCTCCAGATCACTGATCATCTGAGCACAATCATCTGATCCCAATTCCCAGCCAACCAATACTTTAAATCCATTGCAGCTGAAGCAGACAGCTCTTGGTGGCTCAGAAGGCATGTGCTTTAGCTCTCCAATGGACTATTGTCCCCCCCACCCAACCATTATTGCATTGCTTTCAGAGCCTGGAGAACTGCACACTTCAACCAGAAATGTAACAGTTAAACCAAGGCCAACTTGTCCCAGAGCTACTGCAAACTGGCATGGCCAAGGAAGACTTGGAACACCTCCATTCTCTTGCCTAACCTAATTAAAATGTGGTGAAAGGACAGCAAGAAGAAGTGGAGATGATAAAGGTTGTAAAAGTTAGGGCTACCTACTCGGTCAAATGGACAAGGCACTGAGTGGCTGAAGTCAATGCCCTCACATATATATAAACACCTCCACCGCAAGAGCTTCTTCCCTCGGCCACACATCATGGGCAGGTCTCCTTGCTGCGAGAAGGCGCACACCAACAGAGGAGCTTGGACCAAGGAAGAAGACCAACTGCTGATCGCCTACATCAAAGCCCATGGCGAAGGCTGCTGGAGATCTCTCCCCAAAGCTGCAGGTCTCCGCGGTTCATGTCGCGGGCGTTTCGATGGCTTCGTCGTGCTTACGCTTCCATCTCACTCGAGCTGCGTTCCTGATGCAGGCCTTCTGCGGTGCGGCAAGAGTTGCCGGCTTCGGTGGATCAATTACCTGCGCCCCGACCTCAAGCGAGGCAACTTCACGGAGGAGGAGGACGAGCTCATCATCAAGCTCCACGGCCTGCTCGGGAACAAGTAATGTCTCGGTAGACTTGCGCTCGATGCTCCTGCTCTTCGAATTTTACCACCTACTTCTCCTCTGATGATGCCGATGCTTTGTACGTGTAAGATGGTCCGTCATCGCGGGGCAGTTGCCGGGAAGGACCGACAACGAGATCAAGAACTACTGGAACACCCACATCAAGCGCAAGCTCGCCGGCCGCGGCATCGACCCGCAGACTCACCTCCCGGTGCGCGGCGGCGCCGCCACGCCAGGGAAGGCCTCGAAGCCGCCATCGAGCGCTGCCTCGCCGGCGGAGAGGGAGAGGTGCCCCGACCTCAACCTCGACCTCTCGATGAGCCTCTCTTTCTCTTCTCCGACGCCGTCGGAGGTGTTTGCAGCGGCGGATGCCACGAGCGGTCCTACTCCGGCAGTCCCACCTCGTCCTGCTCATGCCATTTGTTTGTGTTGCCACCTGGGTCTCCAAAGCAGCGAAACTTGCGGCTGTCGAGAAAACCCTAGCCATCATGCTCTCAGATACTACAAACCCTTGGAACAAGGGCAACACACACATTAACTGTAGTGGATTCCACCGCTGGATTCAGACGATGCAGACTGTAAGACTGCTTGTCGGCTTCACTCATCCACCACTGTTGCAGCATCTGAAGTGTGATGAGAAGCTTTTTGTCATGGCTGGAGAGCATGTGAGGTGTTCCAGGTAGGTAGCCAAACATGCAGTAAAGAATCCAAGGACATGGAGACAAATGGAAAGGTGTAGAGTTCGGTAAGAGATCGAAACTTGCTCCAGCTTGGAAGGAGCATTTGTTGTGCTGAGTGTAGCATTTGTTGTTGTACTGATACAATTTGTCTTCTCTCCTTCCTTTTCCTTCTTTCTCCATGGAAACTGCTCATGTGTGTGGGAATGAACAGTTCTTACATCATAGTTCAGAGATTAGTTTTTTTTATTATTATTTATAATCTTATATTCCTTTTTCTCTTAATAGATGATGAAACGAAATGAATTAAAGATAAAAGACGAGAATACGACAAATAGTCTTTGACGTTTGTTATAATGATTTAACGTTTTTAGGGTTATATAGGTTCTATAATGATAAAAAAAAGTCTTCTAAGTAGGGTGAGGAGAGTCAACTATAGTAGGGTGGTGATGACTGTGGAGAAGACAAAAAGAAAAAGAAAAGAGAAAAGTAGAAACGAAATGAGAGAGATTGTAAAGAGTAAAAAAATTATTTTATTATTTTTTAAGGGATTATGAATGATAAGAAGGGGCTTTAAATAGTAAGCTCTTTCAATTAATTAAGAATAAATTCATTAAAAAAAATTCATGTAGCATCCCTTTTTTTTTAATTCATATAAAGCATCCTTTATATTCTAAAAGATGAGATTATTCTTGTCGGTCATGGTCACCTTTGCCCAATCATGCCATTGTGGTCACCTCCACCTCACCACGATGTCATGCCAAGCGTCCAAAGAGGATAGGCAGGGTGAATTCTCAAGGATGTCACGGTGATCACCCCGGAGGGGGTATCGCACCCAGAAGAAGTGCGCCCAAGAGCGGTAAGCGTGCACCCCAAGAGAAGTGCGCCCAAGAGCGTAAGGCAAGTGCATTTAGTCCCACATTGATAAGGAAAGAGGAGATCTTGAGCCTTATAAGCATTGGCGCTGCACACCCGGCAAGCCGGTTTTGTTGGGAGAGGGTAATAGCCACGTAACAACGAGGCCCTTGCTTGCTCTCGACCTTGGTGCACTGGACATCTAAAGCTCATCGTCATTGGTTGATCGAGTGAGACCGTGAGCGAAGTCGATAAGGACATGACGAAGATGCTTGGTAGAGGTTTCTAGCAAAGTAATGACGTGACAGAGAAGACTGGCTCAATGACAATGAAGGACGAGGGTGAGAGCATACTCGAGGGTCCTAACAGCCTCCACAAGTACTTTGCTAAAATGATAAAGACGATAAGAAAGAGGTATTTTGTGATAATAAAGTAAAAAAACAAAGTGTTCTACCATAAATAAGAAAAAAACTTGGAGGTTTTTTTTTTTTTTTTTTGGGTGAAGAACTGCCTAGTAATTAAGGCAAGAATCACTAAAAAATTGAAAAGATGGCTAGAGTTGTGTTCCTTCCATGATCTAGAACAGATGGAAGGGAAAGTGGTGGTTGACAAATTTTTCTTAAGCCAACAGAAGGTTTTTGTTCAGTGGAATGCAACATTCTTCCTCCTATGAATTGATTGGTTACCCAGCAACCTCGTCTGATGAGAGATGTCCTCCTCTTCTTCTTCTTCTTCTTCTTCTTCTTTGGACCAGCGAAGCTTAAGAAACCTCCATGATCATCTCTTTTGCTGCATGGATTCCGTGGCCAGCACAAGTAGTCAGAGACAGACAGTTGGTGGTTCCTTCCAGTTTGGCAGCCGGCTGGCGACACAAAGCACGGCCAACAGTTGCACTGCTTTCTACCTTCCTCTTCTCTCTCAACGTGTATCTCGGGGTGTGCGCCGAGTCCTTCACTCCTCCATGCAAGAAACCGGAGTGGGGTCAGATTCTAGAGAGCTTTTGATCATCGACAGCCTTGGTGGCTCGGCCATCTTCCTGTACCAACCAGCTTGTCCCACACATTCTGTCGTCCTCTTTCCTGTCTGTCCTCCACCGAGTGAAGCTTTAGAGAAGTTGCCAAAGGCGTTAGGTACGCCAAAGAGAACAGGAGAATTAGGTGAGCGCAAGCTGTTTGTCAGAATGTAAATGACAAACATTTGGTAATTGGCTCAAGATCCCAGTGCCTGATTCCTTTAAAGCTATTGTTCAACATTCCGACAGTAATAGTATTATTATTATTGCTATTGTTGTTGTTTAACATTCCTTTAAAGCACAGTCTCATCCACATCTACTGGCCATTACAACCATCTCCTTTGCTTTGTGCCATTTTTTCCGGCCTCATGGGAACTGAGATTGAAAGGAAGAAAGAAAAAAAAAAAAAATCTATTCTGTTGGGCTGAGAGCCCAGTTCAGCCCATATGGGCTTTAGCAACCCATAGCCCTTCTCTTATTAATCCTAACCCTAATCTAAAACCTAATTATATATAGGGGCTAATGGTGGCTGCGAAATCAGGAGATTAACATCACAACAAGGGACAGAAATTTACAGTAACATTAGGGATTCAAAGAGAGGAGAAAATGGTAAAAAAACAAGAGAAAAAGAAAGGGAAGAAGACAAGAAAAACACAGAAATTGTTCTCACTCATCCAAACAGTTTCTCATCTCAGGTTAGATCAGATCTTCAATGAATTCTTCTGTAATTTCTTGAGGAGGTTTTGGATATTGTGCACAGTGACATGATCCTTGTATCCCAGTTATTCTCTTGAGATTGTTGCTTGGGTTTTGGGCAAGAGATTCGAGAATTGTATATTCATTATTTCTATAGTGAATTTTCTCTGGTTTGCCCCGTGGTTTTTACCCTTCACGTTGAAGAGGTTTTTCACATAAATCTTGATGTGCTATTTGATTATGATTTCTGTTTAATATTGTTGTGTGTTACGGTTTACTAGTATTTGTTCTTATACAAAAGTTATTGTTTGTTACCTATCCTTTTATTTTCTCCCATCAACTGGTATCAGAGCAAGGTTTTGGTGATTTAACTTTTGTATTTGAACATGGAGACTGGTAATGTTTCTCGCATGATTAGTTTGAACGGAAACAATTGGATGATATGGAAACCAAGAATGGAAGATCTCTTGTATTGCAAAGATTTGTATGGACCTTTGCAAGGGGATAGTGAAAAACCTACAACTATGACAGATGATGAGTGGAAGAGATTAGATCGAAAAACGATTGGATTTATTCGATGGCTCGATGATAGTGTCTTTCACCATGTTTCTACCGAAAGTTCTGCATATTCTCTTTGGAAAAAGTTAGAAGGTCTCTATGAAAGAAAAAAGCAACAAAGTTTTTTTATCAGAAAACTTGTGAACCTGAAATATAAAGAGGGTGCTTCTATTGCTGAGCATTTGAATGAAATTCAGAGTATTACTAACCAGTTATCTTCTATAAAAATGTCTCTTGATGATGAGTTGCAGGCATTGTTACTTCTCAGTTCATTGCCAGAAAGTTGGGAGACACTAGTGGTTTCCCTCAGTAATTCTACGCCATATGGTATTGTTACCATGAGTCAAGTAACAAGTAGTTTGTTGAATGAGGAGTTGAGAAGAAAGACCTCAGCAGTATCTCAGATTGATTCACATGCACTTATCTCAGAGAACAGAGGAAGGTCAAGGTCTAAAGATAGAAGCAGTTCACGCATAGGTAGAAGCAAGTCAAGATCAAGGAAAGATATTGTTTGCTATAACTGTGGTGAGAAAGGACATTATAAGAATCAATGTAAGCAACCTAAGAAGAGCAAGAAAAAGAGAAAAGAAGTGGAGTCTACAGAGTCAAAAGAAAATACCACAGCTATAGTGCAGGTTGGTGATTATTTGATTTTGTCTCCATCTGATGATATTTTTCTGTGTGTGTCAGATCTCGAGTGGATAATTGACACAGAGCTTCTTATCATGCTACACCACGGAGGGAGTTTTTACTACGCATGTGTCCGGAAATTTTGGTGTTGTCAAGATGGGCAACAGACATCATTGGCATGGGTGACATCCATATAAAGACCAATCTTGGATGCAAATTGGTGCTTAAGGATGAGGCATGTGGTTGACTTGAGGTTGAATCTAATTTCACTGGAAGATTAGATGATGAAGACTATGATAGCAGTTTCACAGAGGCGTGGAAACTCAAGAAGGTTCTCTTGTTATAGCTAATGGAAAGAAATGTCACACTTTGTACAGGTTGCATGCTAAAGCTTGTGGTGAACAGTTAAATGCCACAGAGAAAGACTTCAGCATGGAGTTGTGGCATAGGCGATTGGGACACATGAGCGAGAAAGGACTGCAAGCTCTTTCCAAGAGAGAGGTATTGCTTGACCTCAGAGGTATACGTTTGAACCCTTGTATCGATTGTTTAGGTAAACAACATAGAGTTTCATTTGCTAGTCCTGCTTTGTCTAGAAAAATGCATGCCTTGGACCGTGTTTATACAGATGTATGTGGTCCTTTGAGGACAAAAACTCCTAATGGTTCTACTAATGTTCTGCATCAGTGGTGCACTTTACTTTGTTACTTTTATAGATGACTATTCCAGGAAAGTTTGGGCTTATGCTTTGAAGACCAAGGATCAAGTTATTGGTGTCTTCAAAGAGTTTCATGCCAGAGTTGAAAGGGAGACAGAAAGACAATTGAAATGCATAAGATCATATAATGGTGGTGAGTATACAGGATTGTTTGATGATTATTGCAGGTCACATGGCATCCAGCATGAGATGACAGTTCCTGGTACACCTCAAAGATAATGCAATTGCAGAGAGGATGAACCGTACCATCATGGAAAAGATCGATGTATGCTTTCACAAGCAAAGCTACCCAAAAGGTTTTGGATGAAGCTTTGAGGATTGCAGCTTGATGTGATCAACTTATCTCCTGCATGACCCCTAGATGCTGATGTTACAAAGTATGTTTGGTCAAGGAAAGATGTTTCCTATAAGCATTTGAGAGTATTTGGTTGTCGTGCATTTGCACATATTCCAGATAATGAAAGGTCTAAGCTGGATGGTAAGACAAAAGAATGTATTTTTCTTGGCTACTCACATGATCAATTTGGTTACAGGCTTTGGGATCCAGAAAAGCAGAAGGTGTTTAGAAGTAGAGATGTGGTCTTCTTTGAGGATCAAACCCTTGAGGATTTGAAGAAGGAGGCATCAGCCAATACTTCTGTATGATTAGCAGATTGTGACCCAATTGTTCCTCCAGTATATCAGGGTGATGGGGGAGATGTGCAGGAAGATGGTGTAGAGCCAGATATTAATCTACCTGCAGGACATGTTGAGCAAGAAGAAGTTGAGGAGCAGCTTCCCGTAGAACCTCAATTGAGAAGATCTTCTAGACAACGTCAGCCTTCCAGAAGATACTCTACAGATGAATATGTGATGCTTACTGATGCAGGTGAACCAGAGAGTTACCAGGAAGTAGTTGAAAGTGAGTAGAAAAAAATGTGGCTAGTTGCTATGCAGGAAGAGATGGATGCTCTACAGAAGAATCATACATATGATTTGGTACAACTTTCACAGGGAATGAAGTCCTTGAAGAACAAGTGGGTTTTCAAGTTGAAGACTCAAGAATATTGTTCTCAACCAAAGTACAAAGCCAGATTGATTGTGAAAGGCTTTGGTCAAAAGAAAGGTATTGACTTTAAAGAGATTTTTTCTCATGTTGTTAAAATGTCTTCTATTCGTGTTGCTAGCCAGGACTTGGAGGTGGAGCAATTAGATGTGAAGACAGCTTTCCTTCATGGTGATTTGGAGGAGGAAATTTATATGGAGCAACCAGAAGGTTTCAAAGTCAAAGGTAAAGAAAATTTTGTCTACAAGTTAAGAAAGAGTTTGTATGGATTGAAGCAAGCTCCAAGACAGTGGTACAGAAAGTTTGATTCATTTATGATTAAAAATGGATACAAAAGAACGGCTTCAGATCATTGTGTGTATATCAAACGGTTTGGTGAGAATTTTATTATTCTCTTACTTTATGTTGATGATATGCTTATCCTTGGGAAAGATATGTGTATAATTAATAGGTTGAAGAAGGAACTGAGTGAGTCCTTTGCAATGAAGGACATGGGGCCAGCAAAGCAAATACTGGGCATGCAGATTTCTCATGACAGGAAAAACAAGAAGATTTGGTTGTCACAGAAGAAATACATCGAGAAGGTATTAGAAAGGTTCAGTATGAGCAATGCAAAGCCGCTTGTTTCTCCTCTTCGTGTCACTTCAAGTTGTGCTCGTAATGAGTCCATCAAGTGATGAAGAGAAGGAGAAAATGCAAAAGGTTCCTTATGCTTCAAATAGCTTGAAGTTTAATGTATGCAATGGTATGTACGAGGCCGACATCGCATATGCAAGTGGGTGTTACTAGCGATTTCTTGCAAATCCAGCAAAGAGCATCGCAGTGAAGTGGATATTGAGATATCTCAGAGAAAGCTCTAAGGTTTGTTTAAGCTTGAAGGTGGACCACCTGTGTTAGTGAGTTACACAGATGCAGATATGGCCAGAGATATTGATACAAGGAAATCTACATCAGGTTTTGTACTTACTTTTGTAGGGGGAGCTGTGTCATGGCAATCCAGATTGCAAAGGTGTATTGCTCTCTCCACCACAGAGGCAGAATATATTGCTGCTACAGAGGTTTGTAAAGAAATGTTATGGATGAAAGAATTCTTACAAGAATTAGGGTCGAAACAGGAAAACTATGTGGTGTATTGTGACAGCCAGAGTGCCATCCATTTATGTAAGAACCCAATTTTTTATTCCAAGTCAAAGCATATAGATGTCAGATATCATTGGATTCGAAATGTACTTGAAGAAAAACAGTTGCTACTTCAGAAAATTCATACAGATGATAATGGAGCAGACATGTTGACAAAGACCTTACCAAAAGAGAGGCATGAGATGTGTCGATACTGGTCGGCATGGATTTACATCGAGTCATGGGATAGCCTCCTTATGGGTCAAGGGGAGGTTGTTGAGAGCCCAGCTCAGCTCATATGGGCTTTAGTAATCCATAACTCTTTTCTTATTAACTCTAACCCTAACATAAAACCTAATTATATATAGGGGTTAATAGTGGCTGCGAAAAAAAGAGATTAACATCACAGCAAGAGGTAGAAATTTGCAGCAACATTAGGGATTCAAAGAGAGGAGAAAAGGGCAGAAAAACAAGAGAAAAAGAAAGGGAAGAAGACAAGAAAAATACAGAAATTGTTCTCACTCATCCAAATAATTTCTCATGTCAAGTTAAATCAGATCTTCAATGAATTCTTCTGTAATTTCTTGAGGAGGTTTTGGATATTGTGCATAGTGACATGATCCTTGTATCCCAGTTATTCTCTTGAGATTGTTGTTTGGGTTTTGGGCAAGAGATTCGAGAATTGTACATTCATTATTTCTATAGTGAATTTTCTCTGGTTTGCCCCGTGGTTTTTACCCTTCACGTTGAAGGGGTTTTTCACGTAAATCTTGATGTGCTATTTGATTGTGATTTCTATTTAATATTATTATGTGTTACGGTTTACTAGTATTTGTTCTTATACAAAAGTTATTGTTTGTTACCTATCCTTTTATTTTCTCCCATCATATTCATGCATCTGTTTTCTTCTTTGTTTCCAAATTAGTGTGTTGAAACAAGATTTCTTTTTTCCTTTTTTGCTTGAAGGATCACATGAGAGCCGACCACGGGATTCATATGATTTGCGTAAGAAAATTTACAACCTACAACAAAACAGTAAGCATGACCGATGACTGCTTTTGGATTCGCATGCAGAATAGAACAGATTCGTTTAATCCGACGTCAGTCACTATTGGAATGGATTCTGAGTCAAATCGAGCATTAAACATGGTGAGAAGTTGGAATAGCTAAGGTTTGACTTTGGATCATCGATCTCACGACGCCGTAAAAGACTAAATGTCATCATGGCATGAATCCTGGTGATGAGAGAGGAAAGGAGGAGAGTAAGCGGTCAAGATCATGCGACTTCCGTCCTCGCCACCACCGACGGTCAGCCGGCGAGCTCCTCCTCCTTGTGAGTCTCGATAACGAGGTCGGACATGGGGTAGGCAGCGCAGGTGAGCACGTAGCCTGCGGCGATCTGGTCGTCGTCGAGGAAGCTGGCGTCCGACTGGTCCAGCTGCCCCCGGACGATCTTGCCGGCGCACGACGAGCACGACCCGGCGCGGCACGAGTACGGCAGGTCGATGCCCTCCTCCTCCGCCTGGTCCAGGATGTACGTGTCGTCCGGGCACGATGTTGAACTCGCCGTCGGGGGTGATCAGCTTGACGTTGTACGTGGCCATGGCGCGGACCCGGCCGCGCCCGGCGTCGACGCCGAACAGCGACCGCCCGGCCTTCTGCGGGGCGGAGAACCCGACGCTCGCGTTCCCGTGGCGCCGGGCGAAGGGAGCGCCGAGGGCTGCGCCGGGGAGGGCGACGGTGGCCGAGGCTGCCGCCATGGAGACAGACTGGAGCAGAGAGGGGAGATGGCCTGAGGAGTGCAGCTGAGTAAGTATTGTAGAGCGGGAGGGAGCGTGGCCGGTGGATCTTATCCTGGCACGTGGCGGTATGTCAATGGATGGCATCTCACCGTTGGGTGAGCTTTGTAATCTGTTGACGATTCAGCAAGCCAATCAAATGTTTGGGATGATGGATTGCAGCCAACCAAATATATTCCTAAATATGTGATCGTTTAAGTATCCAAAATAATATTCCTCGAGCTTACAATGAGTTAGCTTAATAATATGTGTTTGGGTTTTATTTTTATTGATTGAAGGTTGAATCGAGTAAATTTGTTTTGGAGGCAAAAATTTATTTCATATCTTAAAAATGGGGGTAATGAGTCCACTAGCAGTTCGAATGCACTAATAATTTTGTTAGTTCAAGATGAGAGATAATAGCTTAGTATCAATTATGTAATTATCATCTATTTTAGAAAATTAAATCCTTTAGCGAGAGAATATTTTTCTTAAATGTCATGCTGACATGGCAGTGGTATATGATTTAGGATTAAGGTTTGTTCATCACAAAGTATAATATTTATATAAGCAATGCTCTTGTTTGGTTAAGTGCATCTAACACTTTTGTCGTGTTTTCAACTTAAATTACTTAAAGATATGTGACACCTAAGTGATACTCATCTATAAGGGCTAGCCTAGACTTTAATTTCATGTAGTCCGTGAAGAACCTACACAGTCGAAAAAAAATAAAAGGTTCAAAAGAAAAATATGCAGATAATATATTATCGTTGTGCACAAAAATGATAAGATAATCAAAATAATAAGCAACACAAAACAAGTAACGTTTATTAGATACAAAAGAGTCTCGAAAGTGAGTCGAAGGAGCACACATTAAGGGTATTCTAAAAGTAGATATAGACTCCATATTCACTTAGTATTTTTGGCGAATATAAAGTGAGCACACTAAAACATTATATCACCCTAGTGCCACCTAGGAGTTTTGAAGTGTTGAGATACCTAGAGTTTCGAACAGTAAGACTATTAATAAAAATTCAGCTCATGGCATATGAGAACAAGGTTGCTTTGGGCCATTTTCCCCTTCATGTGGTGTCATGTAATCAAAAATATTTTTTAGTTTTACGTGATGAAAATATCAAACGAAAACACTAATACTAAATAAAAATAGGATTGATGGCAGTGTTTCTAGCCCTTTATATGTTGCTCTTACAAGAACACTAGAAAATATAAATAACAATAAAAGCCAAGAATCAAAAAGTACAAGTGTCAAACATCTTATTTGTATTGTTTCATAGTTGTTAGTGTAAACAATCTTTTTACCGTGACCCGAAAGGGGCGCGGGGGAAAGCCCGTGGTTCCGGATCGTCTCGGTAGGGTTCGAGCCCGTCGACGTCTCCTGGTCCAGCTGAGTCCCGAGCGGTGACGTGCGCCGGTGTCGCCGGGATTGGAACCTGCACAAAGGCGGGTCGGAGGGTGCTCCGCCCGACTCCTCCGATGCTTAAGTCAGCCTCCGTCGCTCAAGACCCAGAAAACCGATGGTCGAGCCGCCACTCAAGACCATGGATGCCGAACCGCCATTCGGGATAAGGGGTCGAGCGCCAAGACCTGAGCGATGGTCGAGCCGCGCTCATGACCATGAAATCCGATGGTCGAGACCCGCACGAGACCATGGATACCGAGCCGCCGACCGGGATAAGGGGTCGAGCCGCCACTCAAGACCATGGATGCCAAATCGCTGCTTCGGGATAAGAAATCGAGCCGCTCAAGACCCGTAAAATCGGCGGTCGAGCGCGCTCATGACCATGAAATCCGATGGACGAGACCCGCTCGAGACCTTGGATACCGAACCGTCGACGGGGATAAGGGGTCGAGCCACCGCTCAAGACCCAGAAATCCGATGGTCGAGCCGCCACTCAAGACCATGGATACCAACCGCCGTCGATAAGGGGTCGAGCCGCCAAGACCTAAAACCGATGGTCGAGCCGCCGCCATGACCATGAAACTGGCGGTCGAGACCGCCGAGACCATGGATACCGAACCGCCGATAAGGGGTCGAGCCGCCGCCAAGACCTAGAACCGGCGGTCGAGCCGCCACTCAAGACTATGGATACCGAACCGCTGCTCGATAAGGGGTCGAGCCGCCAAGACCCAGAAACCGATGGTCGAGCCGCCGCCATGACCATGAAATCCGGCGGTCGACCCGCCGAGACCATGGATACCGAACCGCCGATCGATAAGGGGTCGAGCCGCCGCCAAGACCTGTAAACTGGCGGTCGAGCCGCCACTCAAGACCATGGATACCGAACCACCGTTCGGGATAAGGGGTCGAGCCGCCACTCAAGACCTAGAAAATCGATGGTCGAGCCGCCGCTCGTGACCATGAAATCCGATGGTCGAGACCCGCTTGAGACCATGGATACCGAACCGCCGACCGGGATAAGGGGTCGAGCCGCCAAGACCTGTAAACTGGCGGTCGAGCCGCCACTCAAGACCATGGATACCGAACCACCGCTCGATAAGGGGTCGCCGAGACCATGGATACCGAACCGATCGATAAGGGGTCGAGCCACCGCCAAGACCTGAAACTGGCGGTCGAGCCGCCACCAAGACCATGGATACCGAACCGCTCGATAAGGGGTCGAGCCGCCGCCAAGACCTGCAAACCGGGCGGTCGAGCCGCCGCCATGACCATGAAACTGGCGGTCGAGACCGCCGAGACCATGGATACCGAACCGCCGATCGATAAGGGGTCGAGCCGCCGCCAAGACCCGTAAACTGGCGGTCGAGCCGCCACTCAAGACCATGGATACCGAACCGCTGCTCGATAAGGGGTCGAGCCGCCGCCAAGACCTGTAAAATCGATGATCGAGCCGCCGCCAAGATCATGAACCAACCGCTGCTCGATAAGGGGTCGAGCCACCGCCAAGACCTGAAAACCGTGATCGAGCCGCCGCCAAGATCATAAGAACCGAACCGCCGGTCTGGCTTAGGGGGTCGAGCCACCGCTCAAGACCCAGAAGACCAATGATCGCAGGGTCACTTTGAAAACCGTTCACGCTATTGCGGTTGCGGGGATCGAGGGGTCGGCGACGTGCCGCGCAAGTTACCCGCCTGGGTGGTGGACACGTCACGTCCTCATTAATATCGCCGCTTGGGCTTCCCGATGCGACGCCGGGCGATATGCGCGCGGCGACATGTCGCCGCCACTTCGAAGGCGAAAGGGCGAGGCCTTTTCCTTTAAATAGCGCGCGCGACACTCCAGCACTTTTTATCAGCGAGTTATTCTGCCTCTCGAGTCCTACCGCTGTCTTCTTCCGAGTTTTCTTCCTTGGCTCGTGTCTGCCACCCTTCGCCGATCCCTTCCATCAGAGGTCTGCACGATGGCTCTTCCTTCCACCTCTTCTTCCTCCACTTCTTCCTCCTCCTCTCCTTCCATTACTACTCGCTGCAGCCTTCCCACCATCTCCTCCTTCCAACCGCCTCTGACGGGAAGCGGCGCGTGCGCTAGAGGCCATAATGTGGCCGCACGACCAAGATTCTACCCTGGACGACTCGTCCGTGGGGATCATCCGGAGGCGCTTCAGTATTCCGAAGGAATACGTTCTTGCAGCCCCCGAAGCGAGGCAGCGGGCCTTCGACCCGGTCCCCAAGGGCTTTGCCCTGACTCTCGACGCCCTGGAGGCCGGTCTGCGCCTCCCCCTACATCCCGTCATTGTGTCATGCATCTCTTTGTGGCGGATCTCGCCTTCACAAATAACCCCCAACTCCTGGCGATACTTGGTGGCTTTCCTGGGGGAATGCCACTACGCCAATATCACCCCTACCCGCAACCTTTTTCTTTCTTGTTTCCGCCTGTTCAAGGGTCCGGGGGGTTATTTCCTTGCTGCCCGGGCGGGGTTCCGAGTCAGCGGTGCCCCCACCAACAACAAGGGGGTGGAAGAGGCGCTTCTTCTTTATCCGGTGGGAGAAGGACTGGTTTCGGGTTCGGTGGTCCTCGAGACCATTGATAACACGGCCCCGCTCAACGCCGAGGAGCGCACACCTCGAGAAGTCGAGGGTCATTCTTCCTCTTCGCAAGCCATCCGCACATGTCGAGCAATGGCTTGCGGAAGGTGGCTTAGCCCGCGCTTCGGGTAGGTTTATCACTATTTTACGTTTTTGGGACCATTGCGGCTTTCTTGTTTCTAACTGGTCTTTATTTCTCGCAGAAATGGTGAACTTGCGGTCGTTCCATGGTGCGAGTACTCCCGCAAGCTCGTCCCCGCGACCCCCGGCTGCACCGAAGCGAGCGGGGGGTGACTCCCCGCAGACGGCGGAGGGGGGACGCCCCAAGAAGAGGCCCAAGGCGAAGAACGTCGTGGACCTTGAAGCGCCGGCAGCCCTCCCCGACCGTCCTGAAGCATCTGCCGCGACCGAGGGTGCAGGCCCCAGCCAGGGGGCGACCGGGAAGGACGTGCGTCCCCCGGCCGTGAAGGACCTATGCCGGATTCCACCGGGCAAGGGTCAGCCCTTCCATTCTCGGGTAATGGGTGAGATCCCTCCTGGAGGGGGAAGCGACCCCTTGGAACGAATTGTCCCGAGGGGACAAGGTATGGTCGGGGGGAGACCCTGCTGCTACTTACCTCCGGGGGGCGCTCCATCCCGACATGGCTTGGGACGTATACACGCTCCCCTCGGAGGCTCTCATCGCCAAGTCAGCCAAGTCTGCGTGGGTAAGCCTCGCTCACGCTTTCTTTTGGGAAAACACCGCTTATCACTACTATCGTCCCTTTTTGTGCAGAATTTCCACTACACCACGCTCGATCGATCCGGGTCCACGACGCCGGCCGGCGGCGCAGCGAGTAACGCCGCTCGCCGCCGCTAATCGAGGAGGCCCGAGCGGGTCCGACCGAGGCGTTGCCGCCGAGCAACGGGCGGCTGACTGGGCGCCGGTATCGCGCTCGACCGCTGAGCTCGAGGCCTCGCCACGCAGCGCTGCAGACTCGGGCGCCGGTTATCGCGCCGATCACGCGCCGAGCTCGAGGTCGCTGCCAACGCAGCCTGTAGAAGCTTCTCCGGATGGAGAAGCTGGAGAACCGCCTCCGCACCAAGAAGGCCTCCGAACTGGCGGCGAAGCTGGCTTCGCGAGAGCCGAGGTGAAGGCCGCCCAGGAGGCCCTCGCGGCGAAAAAAGATGGACGTCCGGAGCGGGACCGGGAGGCGATCGATCGAGCAAGATAAGAAGTCGGAGGGCTTCCTTCTCGCTTGGACCGGACGAGCAGAGTATCCTACGAATATGGATACAAGGTCGCCCTAGCCCGGTTCCGAGCGTGCCCTCCGGGCTCCGCGATCGAGGAGGATCCCTTCACCTCCCGGCCCGAGGACCAGGGGGCGAGTATGCCCGACGAGGTCCCCTTCGACGATAGTCTGCCGGAGGCCAACCCTTGAGGGGTTCTTTTTCCCTTCTTTTTTTTTGTTTGGAGGGTTTTCCCTCACCCCTTTTGTATCACCCTTTGTCCCCCTCTAGGGGCTCGTTTTGTACTCCGACATTTTGGCAATACAATTTTGACTTTGGCAAGTTAGCCTCTATAGTCTGAATCCAATACTAGTACTTCTATCTTGCCTTTGCAATCTTTATAACAACTTCACACGAAATATTTTTTGAGGTTCTGGACGTTCCAGGTCCTCGGGAATTGCTGTCCTGACATAGTCGCAAGTCGATACGTGCCCGGTCGGACGACCTTGGTGACTCAGTAGGGGCCTTCCCACTTGGGTGCAAGCTTGCCCCTTAGGCGGGTAGGGTCACTTACTTCCGCCTTACGCAGCACCAAGTCTCCCAGCCCGAGGGGTCGAGGGCGTACCCTCTTATTATAGTTCCTAGCGACACTTCGATTATACGCTAACATCTTTAGGTGCGCGCACCGCGCTTCTTCGAGGAGGTCTAGGCCAGCCCGAACTCCTTGGGTCGAGGTTGACTCTTCGTAGTTTTCTACTCGGAAGGTCGGAATGACCAACTCGCCGAGAATCGCTTCCACGCCGAACGCCAAGCTGTACGGGGACTCGCCCGAGGCCGTTTTCGGGGTTGTCCGTAATGACCATAGGACATTTGGTAGTTCGTCAACCTAGGCTGACCGGGCTTCCAGAGTCCTTTTCTTAAGCCCATCCAGGATAGCTCGGTTGGTTACCTCGGCGAGCCCGTTGGTCTGAGGGTGCGCCACGGAGCTAAACCTCAACTGGATCTGGTAAGTCACGCAAAATTCACTAAACCGAGCGCTGGAAAATTGGGTACCGTTATCGGTAATGATAACGTTGGGAAGGCCGAACCGGGTCACGATATTTTTGTAATAGTCGCTAGCGGCTCGCTTCCACCCACTTGGTGAAATAATCGATTCCCACAATGATATATCTCCGCCGGACGGGGAAATGGCTCAGTCCATCCCCATCGAAGGGCCAAGCGCAATCCATGGGGTGAGAGGGACCGCGGGAAGTGGGGCCCGGCTTGGCGCTGCATGTGTCGCACCGCGCACGAAAGCCTTGGCGCTCTGCAACGTGGCCGCACAGCCTTGGCGCAGCACTGAAGGCCAAAGTCCGCACCCATGTGCCCCCGCAGTTCCCGCCGTGGACTTCGGGCGAGAATTATATTCGCCTGCCGGATCCAAGCATCGTAAGAGGGGCGAAAATGACCTTCTCAGAAGCCGATCGCCAATCTCGCAGCACCATGCTTGGGTTCGGCGGAGCCGCGCGCTTTGGCATCGCCTTCAGCGTGATGCCCTCACGCTTGTATCTCCGCATCTCCCGTACTCCACGTGAGCGGAGTCGCCGGGACTCGGGTCCCTCGCCTCACCGTGGCCACCGCCCGGTGAGTGAGGCCCTCGACCCGGGGATGTTCCTCGTGTTCAGCTCCCGAGGCTAACTTTGCGAGCTGATCCGCCCGCTCGTTCAGGGACCTGGGCACTCTAGATAAAGTGAAGTGAGAAAAGTTAGAGGTTTGGGCTTTACCGTTAGGTACTTCGACATGGTCGGGTCCCGCGCCGATATTCTCCGCCTACTTGCTCGGCACCAATTGGGAGTCCGTGATAACATGGATCGCCTCATCTCCGCTAAAGCGAAGGCCCGCCGTAAGGGCTTTCAGCCGCCTCATTGTTTGTGGCCTCAAGCCAAAATGGAGGAGCGCTCAAAGAGTGTCCTCTGGGGTCCTCCAGGATAAGTCCCGCTCCGGCACCCCTCGAGCCAGATGACCCATCTACGCAATACCAGCTCGTAAACTTGTCCCGCACTCCTCCGCTTCCCGTTAGTTCCGAAATGAAGTCAGCCAGGGCCTGGGCCTTGATGGCCGTTCTTGGTTTGTAGTGGAGATCGAACTCGGATAGCTCCACCGACCATTTTAAGAGGCGCCCTGCTACGTCGAATTTAGAAAGAACTTGACGCAGTGGTTGGTCGGCCATTGATGGTATGGGCTCGAAATAGGGCGAGCTTCCGAGCTGCCACGATAAGTGCTAATGCTAGCCTTTCGATGGGGTAACGCCGCCCGCCCGCAAAACATGGCCGTGTAGTAGACCGATGCTATTCCGAGGCTTTTTTACCAAAGATCGAGCTCACCGCGCCGAGACGCCGCTGTAGAGGCAAAGTTTTTCCGGCGCAGTCACCGAGGCAAGGCGTGGGAGCGCGGATAGGTGCCGCTGCACGCGCGGCTTCCTCACACTCCGACCATCGAAGTTCTTCGATCCTTCAGATCCCGGAAGAAGGGGAGACACTTGTCTCCCGATCGGGACAGAAACCGGGACAAAGCTGCTATCCTCCCGTTAAGGCATTGAAGCTCCTTCATCGTCCTTGGAGATCCCATGTTGAGGAGTGCTTGGATCTTTTCCGGGTTGGCATCAATTCCCCGCTCATGTATGATGAATCCTAGAACTTTCCGGAGGTGACACCGAAGACGCACTTAGCTGGGTTAAGGCGCATCCCATATCCCCTCAACGCGGGCGAAGGTCTCCTTAGGTCGCCAAGGTGTGCGGCTCTGTCCGACTTTTCACGATCATGTCGCCGACATAGACCTCCATATTCCGCCCGACCGTGGGCGAACATCTTATTCACCGCCTCCGTAAGTGGCCCCAGCTGCTTTAGTCCGAACGGCATGACCTTGTAAAAATAGGCTCTCGGGCGTGTGGAAGGCGTGTGTTGTTGATCCTCCGCGCCATCCGGACCGTTGTAACCGGAGAAGGCATCCATGAAGGAGAAACGGGCGTGTCCCGCCGTTGAGTCAACGAGCTGGTCGATCCTAGGCAAAGGGAAGCAATCCTTCGGGCAAGCACGATTCAGATCGGTGTAGTCGACACACATCCTCCAGCTTCCATTAGGCTTCTTCACGAACTACATTGACACCCATTGGGGGTACTGACTTCCTCAATGAAGCCGGATGCCAAGAGCCTATCCACCTCCATTTGCATAGCCTCGTTGGCGCCCGAGCCCGAGCTCTGAGTCTTTGTCTCACCGGGCGAGCAATGGGGAAATGCTCAGCGGTGTTGAGCAACCTCCGGTTGATTCTCGGAGGTCGGCCGCCCAAGCAAAGACATCCGTATTTTCTGGAGGAGGCTGATGTTCGAGCTCGCTCGATCATCGACCGATCGGCCGTCCGGCCGGGACGGTCATCCCGCAGGAACGTTGATTGCCGCGCTTGGCTCGGGGTGCTGAGTCGGATATCGTGATCCGCGTGGGTCCTCAAGGGGCGGCTCCGGCCTCTTTCTCTTGCCTAGGGGGGTCGCGATCAAGGAACACCGCCTAGACTCGGGATCTCCCGACTTCCCGCCCGGCGCCGCCGGGAATTTCAAGGTCCGGTGGTATGTTGAGATAATCGCCCTTAGCCTGTTGAGGGTGGGCCGGCCCAGGATGGCGTTGTACGCGGTGGGGAGATCGACCACCAGAAAGGTCACCAACATCGTTTTTGTCCTCGGGGAGTTGCCGAGAGTTAGGGGTAGGGTGACTGCACCTCGCGGCGAGATCGAATCGCCGGTGAACCCAGTGAGCGCCGAGTGTAGAGGCTTCAAGGCCTCCTTCGGTAATCCCAGCTTCAAGAAGGCTTTGAAATAAAGGATGCCACGAGCCGCCGGTGTCAACCATGATCCTTTAACTTGCGATTGGCTATTCGGCCGACACCACCAGCCGTCGTCGTGCTCGAGATTCCTGAATCCTCCGGGGGAAAGTGATCTCGCTCGAGAGGGGGTGGAGTTCCCGGCCGACAAAGACGTGGGCATAAGCCTTTCGTCCCGAGGCGCTATGCCCTCCAGCGGCGGGTCCCCCAACAATCACGTCGATGTGTTGCTCGACCGGGCCCTCGGATGCGGAGGGTTCCCGCGACGTTGGAGGTATTGGTCTAAATGCCCTCCGGATCGCTCCTCAATTTGCCGCTCACCGTAGCATTGTTCCGCGTCGCGTCTGCTCTACCGATGGAAGCGGTAGTATCGCACGATCGGCTAGCTCGCCGCCTCTTCATCGGGCGGGAGGCTTAAGCATTCCCTTTCCTTTATCCGAGAAATATTTGCGCGCGCGACGCATTCAAGGGGGAGGTGGCAGCCTGTGCGTATCGGTCGGGATGTCCCGCTGGCGCCCCCGGTGGGGACCGCCGTCGTTGCTCGCTGCCGGGTTGGCGTCGAACGCCCCCTTGGGCGCTCTTCCTTTCTTCCCGACATCCAAGTTTCGGCCGCCACATACTGGTTCGCCCGCTGGAACATTTCCGCGATGGACACGGGGGGTCGCTCCACCAAGGACCAACAAAACCTCGAGGGTCGCAGCCCTATCATGAATGCCTGCATTAACAGCGAAGGGTGAGCGTCAGATAACCCTCGTACCTCCGTGGTAAATCTTCGCACAAAGTGGGAGAGGGGTTCATCCTCCTTTTGCTTCAAACCCAGGAGGAGCGCGACAGTAGGCTTCGGACGCGCGAACGCCAGAAAGTGTAGCTCAAAATCCTTGGCGAGCTGTTCGAAGGACGTTATCGTCCCGCTCTTTAGAGTGCTGTACCAGGTACGTGCGGGCCCTTTCAACGTGGTGGGGAACGCTCGGCACATCAGGGCGTCCGAGGTCCCATATAGGGCCATTTGAGCTCGAAAGGCGGCAACATGGTCCGCGGGGTCACTGGCTCCGTCGTAGAGATCGATGGAGGGGAGGCGGAAGTTCAAGGGCACCGGGTATTCCCGTATGTCACTGGCGAACGGGGACTCAGGCTCCTCCTCCTCTCCTCTTCGACCCACGATGTCCCCGCACTCGCCCAGCGCTAGGAAATAGAGCGGAGCCGAGCTCGGAATAAATCGGTCGACCGAGGACACCGCCTGCTCGGGCGAGATACCTGGTTTTCGAGAACCCGGGTTCCGCCCAGGATCGGATGGGACGCTGGGAAGACGGCGGTGGGGCGCCATGAGCCTCGGGAGGGCCGACCGTGGTTCGGCCCTCCCGCTTCGGGCGTATGAGGGACGACGGCCTGGACGGCGTTTGCTAGAGCCCGGACCTGTTGGGATAGGTCCTAAAAGGCCTCCGCAGTGATTGGGGGAGGGAGCGGAGAAACCCCGACTGGCGGGTGGAGTCCAGGGTCGTTAAACAAACTCCAATAGCGCTCTGAGGTCGCAATGGGATCGCCTCTGCAGTCCGGAGGTAGAGGGGCTTCCACCGGGTGCCGACAGGTGCGACCTCTCGCCCATGCGCTGCTTGGGGCACAAAGAGCGATCTTTCGACGGGCCCTCCTTCTAGCGCCAATCTAGTGTAAACAATCTTTACCGTGACCGAGGGGCGCGGGGAAAGCCCGTGGTTCCGGGTCGCTCGGTAGGGTTCTCGCCCGCTGACGCCTCTCGGTCCACCGAGTCCCGAAGCGGCGACGCGGCGCCGGTGTCGCCGGACTGGAACTGACAAAGGCGGCCTCGGAGGGTGCTCCGCCCGACCCCTCCGATGCTTAAGTCAGCCTCCCTCTCGTGGGTTCCCGACCTCCTTTTTCTCCTCCAGAGATTACCAACTCAAGGGTTTAGAGTGCGCACCTCCCTGCCCCCCTTTCCTTACCTTGCCTTAAATATGTCGGGGGAATGGCCCGCTCCTGTTTGCGTCTGGGGATGGTGTACGGACCTGGCCTCGCAGGCTGGTGGCGTGGTCAACTCAGCATGGACGCGGGGCGAGGCAGAGGAGAAGCGACGTCGGGTCGGTCAATCGCGGGAGTAATTAAGCGCAGGAGAGGCGAGGACATCATCCGGGTAAAATACATAGGATCGGATGTCACGTCACATTTAATACCCATAACAATAGTATTCTCCCCACACTTAATTCTTTTGATGCCTTTGTCTTATATGTTAAAAATTAATCATCTTGTGCTTATTGTGCTTCTCAACTTTTGTTGAGTTGTTGACTTTGATCCATCTACTTTGTTGCAACTTGCAACTAAGTTATTCAACTAGGAAAGTTGGAACATTTCTCATTGAGTCCTTTAGATCTGTTAATTGATAAAACAAGAGTCTTCATGCTTGGAGGTGTTCCCCTACAAAAGCTTGATTATTGTTGGTTGGAGCTTAGCCATTGCCATGTCATAAAACTTAAAGAATCCATGGCCTTCTTCTATAAAGTTTGCCTCTTACATCTTCTATTTTAAGGGATTTTTAATTATTGTAGAGCTCCACTACATAGGTGAGAAGAATTGGATTACTTTAATTGGATTCACTCAAATTCTTCAAGTTGTACTCATTTCATTATTATGGGATGATTCATGTCTCCCCACATCAATTCTTTCATCATATAGTTGAGAGTATATATGTGTCTTTTGATGCTCTTCTCAAAAGTGTCATAATGTATGAAGAGCCATTGTCTATGAAAAAAAAGGAGAGTTCAAGAATAACATGGTTATTACTTTTGTCCCCTATAGAAACTCTATGCTAATAACGATTGTCCAAGCAAAGTACCATGAAGTTGGTGCTCCTACTTGAATCTCTAATTTGGATGACAAATCCCTTTGCCAATCCAAAAATAGGCTATGCCTTCGAATAGATTATTTTCATACAACCTAGACTCTTTATCAACTTTAATCTAAGTCTCTTTATCTCTTAGTATGCTAAGAAGTTGCGTGGCTCCTATGTTCACCAATGCACGAGTTATCTTTCCATTCATCTTCATGTCCATGAACATCAATAGATTGTCATTTGCCTTCACCTCTTTCATTATTTCCTTATATTGCTCTCCGATTGACCTCGTTGTACATTCAATAATTGCATCACCCTATTATGGGATTTTTGTGGTGATTGCTCGTTACTACTTGATTTCGACAAACTTGAGGTTGAAGAGTTGACTTTCTCCTTTGGCCTCTACTTAGGCTTTCGGTTGGATTTCACCTCGTAATGTATTTAGCAAACACAACTCTCATGTGAGGTCTTGACGATGATTCATCGTTACTCAACCATAACCTACTCGAGCTAGAAGATTTTGCCTTTGCTCTACCCTCTCTTCCGGTTAATAAGAAGTCACAGGAGTATTAAGTACATCCTTTTATTATGGAAAATTCTATTATTTGATATTTCCACCTTACAAAAGATATTTGTTAGACTTTAGGATGTTCCTTTTAGATCCATGTCTTATTAGAGTACCTTTCTTTTATGAGCTCTTCTATCTAAAAGCAGAGATCCCTTCTCCGATGAGAACTTCTTTTTCTATCATCTTTGAAGAGAAATCTTTGAGCTATTCCACTTCAATGAGTACACCTACTAGTTCAGTAATATTCCAACCATGTAACTTCTATTGAGCCCATGGTTTTAGATCGTATAGGAAGTAGAAAATTTTATTTTATTTTTAAATATATCTTGGACGTCTAACATTTGCATAGAAAATTGCATCATATAGTTTCAAATTATAGAGGTCTGACGAAGTTGTCATAACTTCCATCGAGCAATGAATTGTACCTTTTTTTAGCATGAACCGAGTTCATAATTCCCTCTTTTAAGCATGCCAACTGTTGATGTTATATTGACCTTGTTGCATTTCTTCCCATCATGAACGTCACAATAGTTTTGCATCATCGGCGAGATGCATCATTACTAACACCACCTTAAAATCTTCTGATTTAGGTTGGGTCGCTCTAAAGTACTATTTCATATTAAAGAAAAAGTTTTCTAACTCCTTGGCATCCCGTGCACCCCCAAATCTTTATACGATTTGAGAGGATGAGAGACGATCATGAGACATTCCTTTGCTCACATTCATAGCTTATAAGAGTATCGATACATACATGAGCTATCAAGTCCCTTGTCGTAATTATTGCACGGATTCGTAATTATTGTCAACTAACTAATCCAATTGGGTTTTCAACACTTCTTGTATGGACTCTCCCATCTTAGAAAGCTCCCTATTTCTGTAGAGCTTCATCAAATTTTGGTCAATAATGTTGAGCTCTAGCTCTAGCTTCATCAACTACTCTTTCTTTTGTATTTTTTTTTTATATTGTTTAGGTTCTCCTTTTAACTTTTGCCTGTTTTGTGTAAGAAAACTTGAGAACATACCATCTTGTACAATAGTGCTAGTTTTGTTACACTACCCTCTCATGATAATTTAATATGTATTTAATCCACTCTGATACTACTTTGTTATATCCTTATCTAGAATTACCTAAGACAATATAAACCTTAATCTTGTGTAACCGATCTACATAATGAAAAAAATGTCAAAAAGATGAATAGACAGATAATATGCCACTATCATGCATGAAAAGGGTAAGATAATTAGGATCATAAGTAATATAAAGCAATAAGCTTTTATTAGGGATAAAAGGGTTTTGAAAGTGGGCTAAATAAGTGCATAAAAAAGAGGCTCCAAAGGTAGATGTAAACATAATGTTCACCTAGGGCTTTCATCGAATATAAAGTAGACATGCTAAAAATGTTACACCACCTCTTATACATATACCCAAAGTCTTAACTATGTTGGTGTCTTCCAAGGCGTTGAAACGACTGACATTTTATACCACAAGGTCGTTAGCTAGAAATCAGCCTATGACACATGAGAATAGAGCCTTTTTAGTTTATTTTTTCCTTTGCGATCACCGATAAGTCTGTACACAATGTGTTCGATCTAATGTATCTATTTATCCATGTCTTTTGATTTTGTACATATTTTGCTCAGTATATATAAGGCTTACATTAGGTTTGGTAATCCTATTTTTGTTAGCTTTTGTGATCGTTTTTAGTCCTATATATACAAGTTATACGTGGTCATCATATAGAGATAAAATTATCTAAAGACGGACCATATAGGCAACTAATTTCGATATATTCTAATTCCGGGTGGCATATGACCGGATGGGTCTTTGTGGTAGCATCTAGAGCTAATTTATTAGCTTATTCTACGGTAGTATTATATGGGCACTTGTGGGGACTTTTGGTCATGGCGAATCTCCTTGGATTATTTATCACATGATGGTTCAATGTTTATCATGTCTATGGTTGTAATTTACATTGTTCATCAAGTGTTTCCTGAAATATTTGCTTATGTAATGTTAACTGAAATGAGGGAGTTGACCTTTTGCATATGGACAACTTAAAATGTTTTTGAGTTTTACATAATGAAAACATCAAATAAAAACACTGGCAATGTACAAAAATAAGGCTGGTGATAGTGTTTTCTACCTCATATATGTTGTATAAAAAAAAATAAAAACACTCGAAAACACGAAGAACAACAAGATCAAGAATTGAAAACCATCATGGACAAATGTCAATTGTTTGCATTACCATATAACACTTTTAATGCTTTTTGTCCTTCGGCAGACGCATCATATACAAAAGATGTTGCACTCTTTATACTTTTGCCAAAAGTGAATATATAAATATATCATATATATATATATATATATAGAGTTAACACTTTTAGATTTTTTATTTATTTTATCATGGGTGAGTACATCACATCCAAGGGACCATTTTGACCATAAAAGATATTTTAATTTTTCTTTTGTTATCCTAGGTGAATGCATCGTATACAAAGATGCTTTAAATTATATTCTTTCATATTCTCAATTGTCGCATCAAATACGAGGAGATATCTGACTTCTTTTTAATTACGAGCAAATGTATCATATACAAAAGGAATACTTCGAGCATATTAAATGTACTAAACTCGAGCATGCCAAGATCAAGCTCGAGTGACCTAGAGCGTTGACTCCGAGTTGATCATGCCTTTTGAGCCCTCTTGGTCAAGCATGCAAATGGGTTACAAAAATAAATGGATTTACTTATCACCGACAATGTCAACGTAAACATCATGAGGGCTACCGACCCAAACTCAACTCCTCAACTACATCCCCAACACTTCAACGACAGAGCAACTCTCGATGTGCCTCTTCGAAGGCAAGCGTACGTGAATCGTCAACCTTTGGGATATGCACGTCACGCCAAAGATCTTAGCATTAAGATCTTTGAAGTGTTGGGGATGCAGTGAGTACAGCGGTTAATAACGATAAATTTTTTCGATTTAAAACAAGTTCGAAAACTTCGTACAATAAAAATTATGTTTTTGACTAAAACCGATTTCGATTAAAACGCAATGGAAAGTACTTAAAGTAGGAAGTGTTTAGAGAGGAAGAAGGACAATGATGAGTAAGTTAAGCAGCGTAGAAAAAACGGTTTACAGAAAAGTAAATGCAAGAACATAAACACAAACCGTTTTTATAGTGATTCGATCATCCGACCTACATTCACTCTTGATTTCTCTTCGCTTGAGACCACCGACTTTTCACTAGCTGCCTTCCTTTCAATGGGTGAAGACAAACTTCATTTTACAAACTCTATTTACAAAGCTTCCCTCAACACCTCTCTTAAGAATACTTCTAAACTTTCAGATGAGGAATTTCTACTTCAAATGATAGAGTTTTCCCTTAGTTTTCTTGCACTCTTCTTGCATTCTTAGCAAGAACATTTAGGGTATTTATAGACCCCAAGAGGATTCAAATTTTGAGCCCAAATTTGAATTGTCTTGAACTTCGGCATTCTGACAATACCACCGCTAGTCTGACACTGACACTGTCAGTGTGTCGGGGGATGCCACAGCCTAGGCTCTTGGCTCAGGGGTGGTACCACCGCCTAACCCGACGGTGCCACCGCTTGGGCTCTCGGGACCTGGGCAGTGCCACCGCCCAGCCCGGGCAATGCCATCACATGGAATCCTTGACTTGGGCGATGCCACCGCCCCAATCTAGTAGTGCCACCGCCAGACAGGTTCCAGCTCACTAGTTGGGTCTTAAACCTGGCCTAAACTAGTCCATTATTGGGCCCAATTAGCCTCTACTTGGGTTATAGGATTAACATATAATTCTAACCTAAATTAACGTGCTAACTATGAAATTAAACAAAAACCCTTCCGGCGAGCTTCCGGTGAACTTCCGACGATCATCCGATGAACCCTCGAACACCATTCTGCGAACTTCTTACAAGCTCTTGGACTTCTTGATGATCTTGGCGAGTTTCGACGATCTTCTTCGGTAAGCTCCGACGAACTTTCTCGGTGAGCTCCTCGAACTTCCAACGAACCTTCCGGCGAACTTTCGAAAACCCTTCGGCAAGCTCCTTACTTGTTCTTGGCCAGTTCCGGCAGTACTCCCAACGATCCATCGCACTTGACTTCCGACACTTTGTTTCGCTTTATGTCTTCATCGTTATCGTAGTTAATCTTGCACACATACAAACAAAAAACTCTACTTCGATCTAGACAGTTATTACCATGCGAATTGACATTATGTTGCCCGGTACATCATTGGTCGGCGCATAGTCCGATTCTTCGGCGCATCGTCCTCTCTTACGGCTTGTTGCCCAATCGACGATTGACCTCCGCTCTTCTTGACCCAATATCCGATGTCCGAAGCCTTTTGCCGATTATCCAATATCTTGACATGATTTCCTCTAGCACAACGTCAATTCCTCCTGCGTTAGCTATCTAATCCTGATCGATAGTAGACTTGCGTAACTCAAAACGTAGTTAGACTACAAAACACAATCAATTAGTTTCATCATCAAAATCTAAGATTCAACACCATCATCACCGCATTTAATTTCTTAATTTAAGTGGGAATTGGATCCTTAGATGCAAATAATGGTACCTCAATCATCTCATGTGAGACTAAGACTATAGTTGTGTGTCATACAGTCAAACTAAGGCTATTAAATGCGAGTAATTCCTTGTTGATCATTAGGCCCTAACTTTTGAGTCGATCTCGAAGATATACAATTTGCTCTAAGTAAACATTATGCTATAGTTATCGAAGATATATAAAGCTAGAAGAAGATGGTAGAGCTTAGGCACGATCCAACTATTGTGGTTTCTAAAGAAAGGAAGACTCGTTGTGGAAGGGACGAGGCACCATTAATCTTCATGAATCAATCAATCAAGAAGAAGAGAGGTCTTGGCATTGGCGTATAAAATTCATGAAATGAAATGATCCATCAAATTCCGTTCGAGCTTCGAATTAATAGATGCTATAAAAGAGAGTGACAAGGTTATTTATACATATTGCATATTTTTCGGTTAACCTAGGAACAAAATTTTACATAGATACATGTAAATCTCCATCGTAAAAGCTTCCATAGATAAGAAATTTGAACCATATTTTTCTCCAAACTAACTAAAATAGAAAAAGTAAAATTTATGTCGACTTGGGATATACTTCAAAACAAAGAAAAGAGGATACCATCATATTTTCTTTTATTACCGACCATTTTGTACATATTGGAAATTTACGATTCGGATTTACGTTCTTGATTCAAGACTTTTTATGATTAAAAAATAAGAAAAATGACAAGTAAGATGATGATAATAAAACGGTGTATTATTGAACATGGTCCTGTCTTCATTAATTATAATAATTAGTGTCCAAGAAATGACATGCATGGAGTTGGCTGGGAAAAGCTGCATTTATTGAGCCTATCAATGAAAACATCATCATGTCTCGTTTTTCTAATTAAGATTTTTTAATAATAATTTTAATGTTCGATCTCTAGAATCAATATTCTCAATCGATCATTTAGTATGGATGCTAATGAGAAATATTCTTTAAGAATATTTTTGACCATCCACAATCCACAAAAATATAAGTAAATTGGACTCTTTTTTATATTTAATTTTAAAAACCTTACCTCATATCTTTACTATAACAATCTTATCGAAGACTCGCTCGATATAAGTTTTGAGAGATGTGTTTGAAGGAGCATTTTGGATGTTTTGTTCTCACACCGAAAAAATGAACCAAGTTGATTTAACTTCATGATGTGAGATGGACGATCGATTTGGATGGCAACAACTCTCATGGTTAGGTCAGCTCAACTTGGTGATGTGAGATCGACCATCAATTTGGATACCAACAATTCTCATTCAATTCATGTTCCATCTTGATTACGAAATCGAACTTCCTACGTTGCAAGTCACGATTCCACATTTAAGATGTATTCAGAATTGTTGATGAACCTTTATGTCGTGGCTTCGATGTCGGCACGGCTCGGTCTAGTCTCGAATGCGCAAGGTTGCCCACATGGTCGCTCGGGTGAAGGCGAGCTTCGGGTCGGGTTGGGTCCAGGCATCGTCTCCTGAGTGCGGTTCTCCCTCGGCAGGTTGCTACTGTCTTGTTTTCAATTCATGTACAAAGGTCGAGGTCGGGAGGGAGATTTCTTGACTCGACCCCTCCGAAGCCCAAGTCAGTGTTGAGCGAAGTTAGGAGGAGTTGGGTGTTTAAAGTGCCTCCCCCTTAGCGTTGGTCAGAGGGTCGACTTTTATACCTGTGGACAAGGGTCAATCGTACATGGTTCGTTAATGGTTGCTGACTCCTCGGACGACCGGCTTGCACGAGCACCGACCGAGCTGTACAGCCCTACGTCGAGTGGCGTCGATCCGAGCTTTCCGGAGCGGCTTTGCAGTATGCGGTGCTGACTTGTACGACGTCGAACAGTATGAGAGAGGCGACTATCTTATTCGAGTCCGAGGTATCACATCGTCTCAGCATTGGGCTCTTTTGTTGGCATTGATGTGGTCATCGATCGTTGCCATATGGATGATGCCAAAATATGTCATATCAAGAATGATTGTACGAGGGGCATCGAAGAATCCAATGGTTTCGAGCTCCGTAAATAAGAGGTTTTTTTTTTATATATATTCGATTCAAAAAGCTTCACCTCACATCTTTACTAATTTAGACCTACCATCCATCTTGTGAGAGAATCCAATTATTGGAGCTCCATGATCGAATCAAATTATCCAAGAATAATTGATGATAACAAGTCATACATGATTAAACGATAGTCGACAAACCATCTCAACTTTAGAAATGAGTTGGATGGAGATATCGTTTTCTCGGAAGATTTGATATCAATTTGGGATGCCTCGCAAGGCACATCTACGATCTCATTGGCACACGTTTGGGTCCAATTGCCATCACCAATCAATACTAGAATCCAATTGTGAGGGAGAGGGTTGATGGGATCCGATTGTTTGAGAGATGTGAGGATGGATGTTTCTTCTTTCTTTCCTTCTATGGTGATGAATGACCTTCAAACCATTAATTAATGATGATATAAAAATCATACATAATGTCTTATATATTGATTTAAATCTTTAGATAAAATAAAGATGAAAGTTTTGAGATTAAAAGGATAGATAGATTATTCTCTCGTACAATTAACACAATATCGGAATTGATTGGGTATTCGAACCTCTCTTGATAAAATAAAATAATCTATCATTTGCGTTCTCATCGGGTCCATGAAAAAATAATCTATCTTTTAACTTTACGATCATGATCTAAATTTGTTTGTGAATATTTTTAGATTATGAATGATAATGAATCGTTGCCAACTGACGACGACGATTAAACGATGCTTTCGCAATCAAATCAAGAGTTCATTGGGATCGTTAGTACTAATAACGATGAGCATATCATGGCACCAAACTTGTTCTATGGATTTGTTGAGCCATTCAAATCGATCGTGCCAATTTGGAATAGTGCACTTTTGTTGAGCGAGTCAATTTCTAAGCCTTGACTTTGTTCTTTCTTTGACTTTGTCCTCACGGCATTTCTTGTTTTTTTTCTTTCCCCATTGCTTGTTCTAAAGATGTGAAACTAAGGTCTATAAACACATCTAAGTCTACGATCAATTTAATTCTCCTTTCACATCAAATGTGAAATCATAATAAATAACTTCTATTTTCTTCGTCCACTTGTTTTTAATACAATTTTTTCAATGCCTAGGTAGATTTTTCTTTTTTTTGGTGGAAATATTACTTATCATTCCATTAAATGAAAAATTTCGCCACCTCGACTCTTACCTATCTTGCTATACGCATTTATTTATTTCTAAAAATAATTTTTTGGAAACTCATTTATGTTAGAAAAAGGAAATTATCATTTCACCGATAATTTTTTTTAAAAAAAAGCAATTAGAAAAAAAGGATAGCCGACTCGTTTGTTCAATAAAGAAATATAAAGGAATTGGATTTTATAATCATAATCATAATAATTTTATTTATAATTGTTAATATCATTTAATTAAATAAATTTAACATATATATATTAATATAGGTTAAATTTATTACACTATTTACCAAAACTACTTTAATTAGAGTTCAATTACTTGAAATCCCGACTTAATTATTAAATTTATCATAAATTTTTAGGTCCCACAAAATGATAGAGGATTATTTTGATATATTTCATAGTAAAGATAAATCCATATTTTTTTTCCCCTTGATATTTTTAGGCCTATATTTTTAAAAATAATATTATAATATTCCTATTTATTTACTATAAAAATAATAATTAGTTAAATATAATAAAATTGAAGATATTTTTGAAAAATCTTCGTAGAGTGTCATATTTCCAAATATTCTCCTAAAGCATCTATTCTTTCATAAAAGATGATTTTACACTTATGCCTTTGGCCCCGATCACCTATGTCTCTATGTGTGGACCCCTAGTTGCGTCTATATACGACAACCCCTCCCCTCGCTTTGTATATCGCTCTCGTTCGCCCCTAGCCATCTCTGTCTCTATCTTTAATAGCCTCTGCACATAGAGTCTCCACCCTCTACTCGTTATCTCTATAATCCCTATGATTATTTTTAGTAGAGAGGATCATGGACAAAAATAATGATGATAGTTGAGTAAGGGGGAAGGGCACTGGTGCTCAGTGGAAGATTACAAACATGATAATTGAGAAAGAAAGCGTTACGCCCGCTTCGTGAGTATCACAATCGTAATAGAATAAGGCTAGAGCCTGTAATTGAAGAGGGAAGGGGATGCGAGGGTAGAGACGACGAGTGAGAAAAATTTACACAGAGGCACAAAAGGGGCTAAGAGCGAAATCAACAGTTATGCAACGGAGATAAGAATAAAATCATTTTTTTTTACTAAAGAAAGAACGTTCCATAAGAAATTTTAGAAATGAGAGTGCTTTACAAAATTATCTTAAAACTAGGGACTTCTCTGATAATTTATAATTAAATTCACTATAATCTTAAATATTTTATAAATTAGTTTACATGAGGGTTTTTATGGTTTTGATGGAAATCAAAAAGGATTTTGATATATTTAAAGAAAAAGGTTGAAAAGAAATTTAATTTTTTCTCACTTAGTCTTTAAATATATATATATATATATATATTTATATATATATTAAATCTTATAGTATTTGGATTCATCCATAGTGAAAGAATGATGAAAGAAAAAAAAAAAAAGGATGAGTTACAACATTTTCTGTTACTAAACTAAAATTATTATCGTTAATTCATCCAAAGATATTACAATCGATTCGGTGAATAAATCAGCATTATAATTATTTTTTCTCTTTTTGATGGAGCATACATAGTGTCTTTCTTATGCAAAGATAAGGATAATATACCGATATTATGAGTTATATATATAATATAATATATATATATATATATATTATATATATATATATTTTGCTGGAAAATTGTCTCGTATGTAATTTCTCTCGAAAAAGAAATTTTAGGGAAAAAAATAAAAAAAAAAACAAAACTTCACCTTTGTGTGGGGCCCGCGAGCCGGCTCCCGCGTTTCCTTCCCGTTGTCTTGTCCGCCACCCGAGGAGGGTAAAAAAGGCACGTCCGGCTTCGTAGTAACAAGTTCTCACGCCCAGTGGGCTCCACACGACGAAGCTCGCCGTGCTTTTCCATTTAATTTGCTCTTTTTCTTCTCCTCTCTCTCTCTCTCTCTCTCTCTCTCTCTCTCGGTCGCCTCGATTCTTGCGTGCTCGCGTTCGGAGAACTCGGGGGGGCCTTCGAGCGTGTTCGCATTTACGATTGCTTTCGGCCTCGGGCTGGAAGCATCCATCCGATCTAGAGCTGGCGTGGGCGACACGGAATCTCCCGTTTCCGGCGACTTCGTACCGATTCTTTGGGGTTCCCCAATCCGGTAAGCGATGCTCTCTTTCTCTAGGTTTTTCTTTTCTCTCCATCAAGCGCTTGTCGGCTTCTCTTCCTACTGTGCGTGGTCGGAAGGTTGATATTTAAGAATAAGATTGGATTTATTGCGTTATTTTATTTCGAATTTTGGTTTCTCTGGCCCTTGGATCGCGGTAATGAGCTGGCACTTGAATTTGGACATCCCGCTTTTCTTATTCCGTCAGATTCGTGATCGATTTCTAACGTGTTGGTCGTTTAGTTGGATTTGGTGTTTAGATCTTGAGCTCCGTGGATGCGGCCTGATTAATTGGGTTTTTTCCTTTTTTTTGTTGCTCGTCTTCGTTGACTCCGTTCTCTCTTTAGGTGACCGATGACTTTTGTATTTTCCTTCGGTTGTGGATGACCGAATTCTTTGGAATTCGATTCTGCTGGATGAGCACTGGCATTCTGAGTTAGGATCTTGTCTTACGAGTTCGCCACTTGTTCTTGCTGAACCCCTTGTTGTTTTCCCAGGGCCTAATAACGAAGATCGTTCTGAGTACTAATTCAGTCATCACTGGTCGATTCAGATCTTGATTGACTTGCTGCTTCAAAATAAGCGTTTTGGGTGGTTGTTTTCTGTTTGTATCATGTTATGCTTTTAACTTTTTGGGCGATTTTTTTTTTTACTTACATGCATGTGTGACTGGAAACGTTATATGCTTGGTTATCCCATATGACAATTGGCAAGAGATCTACATAATTTTATAACTATGCACCATTCGTTGTGGTTTATCTTTCCAATTTTATTTGTTTGACTGCACTAAAATTGTGATAGAATGGTGCTGTGATTGCTGATCTTTTCTTCAGGATACTGATTGCGAGAGTGATTGGAATCTGATGTCAATTGAATCAGATGAATACAATGTGCCAATCATTTCTTGCAAAACAGGCAACATCAGGTAGTAGACTTCAGACTAAATTTTGACGCGCTCCTTTGTTTGATTTGCGTGAACAGAGGAATAGTTTCTGCTCCTGAACAGTGAACATCATCAACCTGAGCACCGTGGGTCCTGTCTGGAGAAGTATGATCAAGAGGTCTTAACAATGAATGACTTTAGTCCCTACGCCACTCCTCCTTTAAGTCCTATGTCAAGCTATGCGAGTTGTTCTTCAAGCTTTGGTAACTGGGTCTACTGTTTTTTCTCTAAATTTATTATATATTTACATTATTTTACTTTTTTTCCTTATGCCTTTTTTCTTATTCCAGGTGATATCTGGACTGGCTTGAATTTGCAGGGCAGGTATCTATGACATCCAGTTGCACCTTTTTTTGCTAAGATGCTGTCTTCTTCTAGGACATGATGTGCTATAATCTGGACAACAGGCTGCATGCACACGAAATTATTATTCGTTGATTGAAGTTAACTAATTAATGTATCACAATCTAACAGTTACATTTGGTTATGTTTTTCCTGATTTTTTCTACATTATCATTTGTTGCATATGTCAACTGTTTGATTTTATCAGATAACTTGTCACTGACTGATTATAAGAACCACCAGCAATCAAGTCCTTGACTATTGTGAAGACTTTTTATCTATTTCTTCATTAGTTCATTTCGACCACTTGTTGATGGTTGATTCATTGTTTCTAATGCGCTTTCATGCATCAGGGAGGACGGTTGTGGTGTTATAGATACTGGTGAAAAACAGAGAGGTAAAAGTATCGAGTCTTCTCTTGCCAGGACCTGCGCAGATGGCTCTGGACATCACATTTTAACTGGAAAAAATTTATCATCCAGTTCATTAGACAGTAATGAAGAGGAAAACAAACTTGTCAATCACATCCTGGATGATGTTCAAGCCAAAAATGTTGGTCTTGACTCATTTAAGGTGGAGGATCTGGTCGACAATGATAGTCCTACAATGTTACCTAATTTTGAAACAGATCCTGGCATCTGGGAGCCGCCTGAACCAGAATGCATGGAAGATGACCAGCCCAGCATTGCCGATAATTATGAAGATGATGAATACAGTAGTACTGACTGGAAACAGCCAAGCTCATTGAGCATTTTAGATGAACATCAAGGGATCAACCACAGTTTTAGAGAAAAAAGACAAAAGGCAATGTTGGAAGAAATGAACAGACAGTTCAAGGTTCTTGTAAGTCGTTTTTTGGCATCTGAAGGAATTTCTTTTTCTGGTCTAGATGATGGTCAGAGTTGGCTAGGCATTGTTGCTTCCTTATCGTGGAAAGCTGCACTGCTTGTCAAGCCTGATGCTACCGAAGGAAGGGCAATGGATCCTGGATCCTATGTGAAGGTGAAATGTGTTGCATCTGGTAGCCGGCATCAGAGGTAATGTGGAAACAGGCACATGGTTCTAAGTTATGTATATCAGATCATAAGTTCCTTTTCTTTTTTTCACTCTGGAAATCTTGATTGCAGTGAGCTGATCAAGGGTTTAGTTTTCAAGAAGCATGCTGCCCATAAACACATGCCAACCAAGTTCAAAAATCCTAAACTCCTACTGCTTCAGGGTGCCCTTGGCCATTCTGCAGTTGGTTTGTCATCATTTGATTCAATGGGACAGGTAATTTTTATTAACCTATGAATGTTGTGTTTAGAATTTGCTGGTCCTGATTTTTTTTTTTTCATTGCTGGAATCAGGAAAAGGACTATTTGAGGTCCCTCGCTGAGATGATAGAAGCTTGCAACCCAAATGTGGTTCTGGTGGAGAAAAATATTTCCCGTGACATACAAGAATCTCTTACAGAGAAAGGAATAACTGTGGTGTCTGATATGAAGCTCCATCGCTTGGAAAGGATTTCTCTTTGTACTGGTTCTCCTATCATTTCTTGTGCCAATTTTCCGGCAAAATTTATACTGCAAATGTGACTCCTTCCATATCGAAAGGTTTGTGGAGGAATGTAACAATATTAGTGAAGGTGGAAAGAAGAAGCAAAACCTTAATGTTTCTAGAGGGATTCTCAAGACCTTTGGGCTGTACAGTGAGTGTGATTTTTCCTTAATGTCCTTTGATGTCTGATTCATTGAAGGCATCCTTTATGTATGATTATTACTTTGAAAATAATGGTAATTGTTAAGAATATAAAATCATAGATCGTATATCATTAGGTTTAATCTCTTAGATGCAGTGACATTGATCAAGAATTTAACATGGTTTTAGAGGGGAATTGATCAATTCATGTTCCATGTATTGGGTTTGAACTAGTCTGCCACCCACATGTGAGAGGAATGTTAGGAATATAAAATCATAGATCATGTCTCATTTAATGACTAAGCTTTTAGATGCAATAGCATTGATAAGCAAATTAAGAGAATATGTGGCATTGAAACACATTCTGGTTTGTTTCACGAGTACCTTTCACAAGTTGTGTAGTTTTCTTAAATTACTTAATCAGTTACGTGCTGTCTGTCATCTGGTGCATTGCCTTTTTTCCTTGTGGTTTTAAGATCCTAAAACACATCAGTTTTCATGCATATTACCTTTTTCATTTTATTGCTTTGGTTACAACCAAGGAATGCTGTGGCAACCTATACATGTTGGCATGTCAGCACCGTGTGCCCAAAAATTACTGGCGTGTACCATGCCAATCCATGCTGATGAAGTCGGCATATGCCTAGGTCAACATTTGTCTTGAGTCAACCGACACCGGAAATTGTACCATGTTAAGAAGATATTGGCACATTTTCTTATGCTACGATCCAGCATTTCTGGGTTGGAACCTGTGACCTCTAGAGGTCTTGGGGACCTTCATTCAGGTTTCTGTTCTGTGTGGTGTCACAAAAAATTACTGGGAGCATGACTGGTGAGAAGTTTAGTGGGAGAAACGAACTTATCCATGCCAAAACTCCTAAGCAAGCCTTTCTACATATGGCCTTTGTTTTAAGTCATGTATGTAACACTTAATGTTTTCTTAATTCTTATTACTGAAATTTTAAGATCAAATGTAAGGTACAATTATGGATATATGCTCATAAAGTATGTGGGAAATTATGATTAAATACTAAAACTATGTTGTGTATATAGGTTTGATCATGGTTTCTTATTGCAGATACTGCTGAAAGGAGCTCCAAGTGATGAACTGAAGAAGATTAAGCAAGTAGTTCAGTATACAGTCTTTGCAGCATACAATTTGATCCTTGAAACTTCATTCGTTGCAGATCAAAGACTGCTTGTCTCTGATAAGAATGCTGTAAGAGAACGAAGTGCAAATTTTAGGACTAGACAGTTACTCTCGATTAGATCTGATGCTTCAAAGTATTCAGATAGTCTTGAAGGTTGCCTGTCTACCGTGGCTTCAAAAAATGCACTAGATGTTCCCAAATACAATGAATCATTAGGTATAATAAATGATACAGCTTTCTCTGCCTCCCAAGATATATCATTAAATTCTGAACTTCTACATACGCTTTCTGACAAATTCAGCAGCATTGGCATGCATGTGTTATTGTCACCTCATCAACCTCAGCTATTGTTATCACCTCTCTCTGCCTCCCAAGAAAAATTCCAAGGAGCCAATTTTCAATCCCCCAAATCTAACCATGAATCTTCATCCTTTTTCATGAATAACAGAACTTTTGATGGTCCAAGTATTGGCCCCCATGCATTGTTGGATGTATCTGATCATGAAAACCCAGTAAGTTCTGATGTTAGTGGAGAAATGATCGATGAAGTTCTTTATTTTAAAAAGACTGGACCAGTTGGAGATTCAACTCAAGCTATTGACCCTGATGCTTGTAGTACTGTTGAAAGCAAACCTCAGGATGATATGGAGAGTGTATTAAATTCCCAGAGCATTGTAGTTTTGATTTCTAAACAGTGTACAATAAAAGGAGTCATTTGCAGACAGAGCCATGTTTCTCGCATAAGATATTATGGGCACTTTGATGTATCACTTGGACGATTTCTGAGAGACATTTTGCTTAATCAGGTTTCACGCTTTTATCTGATTAGTTTTATTGATAGTACATACCATTTCTTCATTTTGCATTGAACTTTATTGATGGAAATGTATGCATCTGTTGCAGAAGAGTTGTTCTTCTTGTGGTAAACCACCAGAAGCACATATGTACACTTACACCCATCAGAATGGGAACCTAAGTGTGCATGTCAGGAAACTTCCTCCAGTGTTACATTTGCCAGGTGAAGCTGAAGGAAAAATTTGGATGTGGACCCGTTGTTTGAGATGTAAGGATGGAAGTGGGATTTCCACAAGGAGGGTGGTCTTGTCTAGTTCAGCACGTTATCTTTCATTTGGGAAGTTTTTGGAGCTCAGCTTTTCATGCCAATCTGTGGCTAGACTATCGGAATGTGGACATATGCTGCACAGGGATTTTCTTCGGTTTTTTGGGTTAGCCCATATCGCTTCTGTTTTTGTTTGGAGAATTATGTGTTCTCTGTTCTTTGAATGTGATTATCTTTATGAATTTTTGAAAAATGCAGAATAGGATCCAAGGTGGCAGTGTTTGTTTATTCATCAGTTAAGATCTATGCTGCTTGTAAGCCACCACCAGTCTTGGACTTCGATAATCCAAAAAGACAAGAGTGGCTCAGGACAGAAATGCAAATTGTATGTAGTTCTTGTTTGTTCAGTGCCTCTATTACATATTTCATAACTTTCATTGTGTGATGGTACTGTAAAGTATGATCATCGTGTTTGACTTTTATAATTTTTCTATTTAAGCTTCTTCATCAAGGACGCAGATTGTTCTCCGAAGTTTCAAATTTGTTGCAGAACTTGAAGCCTATATATTCTGGCACACTTGCAAAACAATGTGCGGAAGTTTCAGGTTCATTCAAAAACTTATCTGAAGTTGAAGAGATGCTGATACAGGAAAAGGCTGAATTTGAGGTTGTAATGGTGCTTTATAGTATTCTTTATATTTTGAAGCATAATGTTGCTGTAACACTGATTAAACATCATAAGATATTTATAATATTTTTCTCAAACCTTTTTTGTCAACCATTTAGGCTCCTTTGCTGAAGGCAGTAGATCATAGTGGACAAATGGAGATCACTCCTCATGAGATTCTTGGACTAAAGTGGCTATACCAGGAGCTCCTTTTTGAGTTGTATGTTTGGGACTGCCGTTTGGGTCGCCTTTTGCAGCATATACTTGTACATGATGATGAAGTCCCCAAGCTGCCTAGCCATGAAGATGAACCACCCCGTTTCACTGGTAGCCATCATGCTCAAGACATGCATATTAATCTTGATATAGAATCAACAGAAGCTTCCATAGTAACAAGCCATAGCTCCTACAAGCTTCTTGATATTGGACCTGTTGAGGTGGAGCAGTCAACTGATCTGCCATCACCTTCTGAAGGTAAGCAGAGTTGTCAGGTAGTATGTGTTCCTATATCTGGTGATCTACAATTCGACCACTCTATACAAATTGTAGAAGAACCATATATTGAAAAGAAAACTGATGTTGAGCTTAAAAATGATGAGAAAGTTGCTGGTGGTGAAATGCTTGCTGCATCGCTGTCGAACGAGCATTCGAACATTTTAGATGACATTTATGCAAAATCAGAAGGTCCAGAAGAAATGATCTGGGCTTCATTTTCTGATCTGAAAAGAGAATACAGAAGGGACCTCCATAGTGGTTCATTACATAAGTTTGAATTTATTAATTCCTATAGTCCATCTCACCTGTCTCCAATTTACCAGCCATCCAGTGGTGAAATGGACTTGTTGCACTATACAGTTGGTCCTAATGGTAACATTGTGTCTGCTTCCAAGGATGAGATATCAAGCATAATTGCATGTGGACTAGCTATATTAGAAGATCAGCATGGCTTGTTAGACATGGTTGTAAAAGAATCAGGGGAGATACATAAATCTTATAGCTTGACATCCGTGAATTCTGAGATTTGTACATATTGGTCTTCTGTTGGATATTCAGAGTCTGGAATCAGTTTGTCACATGGTGGTTCCTCACTTTCATTTGATGAGTCATCTACCTCCATTTCCGATGGTTCATTATCTGTTAATCAACTGCTACCTTCAGAAAATCTGCATCCTGAAGTCACTGTGGGAATAGAGAAGGTTTCTGGGAAAAGTATATTCACAGTAGTTTGTATATATGCAAAGAAATTCTATAAACTTAGAAAGAAATATTGTCCTTCGGAACTTTCTTACATATGTTCCCTAAGCCGTTGCAAGAAGTGGGATGCTCAAGGTGGGAAGAGTAAAGCCTTTTTTGCGAAGTCACTGGATGACAGATTCATAATTAAACAAATCAAGAGGACAGAACTGGATTCCTTCTTAAAATTTGGTCCTGATTATTTTAAGCATGCTTTTCACTCGCTAGATTCAGGGAACGATACTTGTCTCGCAAAGATTATGGGAGTATATCAGGTTTATCAAGAAACATATGCATTTTCTGTTATTCTGCCTGTATATTTTTCTTGTGTTCTTTCTTTCTAATCCAAGCAATATTTTTGTAATAACAGGTCCAGCAAAACATTGGTGGCAAGGAAATCAAAACTGATCTTATGGTGATGGAAAATCTACTCTATGGGCATAAAATTTCACGAACATATGATCTCAAGGGCACTGTCTTTTCTCGGTACATACCAGATGCAAAGTATGGTGGAAAAGTTCTTTTGGATCAGAACTTTGTGGAGGACATGGATAAATCTCCCATTTATGTTAGTGGGAAGACTAAACATCTTCTGCAGCGTGCCATATGGAACGATACATCTTTTCTTACTGTAAGTTTGCAGCCAACTGCTTATATTCAAAATTTGCTAGTTGAATTTATAGATATTGAGTTTAATTTATGCTGTTAAATTTACAGTCTATAAATGTCATGGACTATTCTTTACTCGTTGGAGTGGATGATGAGCGACAAGAGCTTGTTTTTGGAATTATAGATTATTTGAGGCAGTATACCTGGGACAAACAGCTTGAGACTTGGGTGAAAGCTTCAATGGTTGTTCCTAGGAACGAACTGCCAACCGTTATTTCTCCAAAGGAGTACAAGAAAAGGTTTAGGAAGTTTATGGCCAGATATTTTTCGACAGTTCCTCTTAGCTGGAACTGTGATCGCTGTTCACCCTCATGCATATTCTGTGTTGATAGCAAGAGAAATTCAGCTAAAATACACAATGCAGAGCTGCCAGAACAGTCATAACATGTTTTCAGCCACTACTGAAGATCCTATTATACCCACCTTATACTGTAAAACTTGAATTTCTTTCTGATTCTTTGTTGTACTTGTTCTCATAGTATTGTACATCCTTGTTGCTTGGTCCTTGGACCCCCAATATTTGCAATTTTTTTTAGCAAATTCGTGGGTTAAGTTAGGCCCATAATCTGTACTCAGATATATTTTGTCTAATTTTCAATTATTTACGGCTGTCATTGAGATATTCATGATATTATTCTTAATGTTTGTGTTCACTGTGCATGTGCATTGAATAAAAGCTGAGAATTTCTTATGAAAGATCAAATATCATTTTCATTTTCCTTCAATTTATACAGAAGATGTGTTATTTCATAGAGCTGGCACTAGATTTCTAAGTTCTAACTTTGTGTTGCTTTTTGTTTTATTGCAAATGCCATCAGACAAATTTAATCTTAGAGTTTGTTTGCAGTATGACTAGGATCCAAATTCAATTTTCTGCCAATGTATTGCTTTTGAAAATATTCTTATTGATGGCTCGAACCTCTTGTAATGTGAGATTATTTCTGTATACATGTTAATACAATTGGGTCTAGCCAAAAACAGAAATTGCTTCTTTTATTTTTATTCAGATTGTTGCTCCGATTGTCTCTAGAGTCAGTCTAGCTGTATCTTTGGTGTTATGATGTTCTTCTCATTTTCCATTTTGATCAGTGTTTCAGAACATCTAGCAGGTAGTTGAATCGGTGCTTGTCATTTGTAATTTCAAGTTATTTGAGAAGGTCACCACATCTTTATCGTATTACATTATTTGCACAATCATCAAATGTGATTTTCCTTCATTAAGGTAATATCTTATGTTACAGTTGTATGTTTGCAGCATACCTCATTTATATTAGACTTATACTATTTTCAAGCGATGCAGGTTGGTAAAGCCTGCTGCTGAGTTTTCATACCACCGCATCAGCAAATTGCCAATCAATGAGCTTAATCACCATGGCATGCTTGGTATACCCAAGAAAGAATAAAATTAACACATCTTGTTTGGCTGTCCTTGTCCTTTTATTGTTCTTTTTTCTTATATTCTTAAGATTAGCAAAGACAAGATTTTATCAGTGTGTAACTTTGGTGACTTTTAATTTCTTATGCTGCTTTAGGTGCTGGAGAGTTCGAAGGATTCCGCTTCTTGGAGCTGCAGGATCAATCATTCAGTTGATCAGGGCTTCAGGTGGTTGGATTAGACCATGCTGTATTTATGATATTCTATGTAAATAATTTAAGAAATTCAAAGAACAAGTGGCATATTTACCAGTGAATTCCTTGTTGTTAATCATTTGTATTTCTTGCAGGTGATTTGACTATGATGACTATTGAGCTTGTCTGGTTTGGTGATGACATTTTTCACAGAGTTGTTGAACAGGATCAATGTTGAAATGGTGAGTTATGAATTTTCTTTCATACTAGAAATTATAAAAAATATTATTTATCCTCAGTTCCTGACAAAACTTTTACAGGTAGGTGCTCGGAGGTTATTGCTTGTTTAAAAATATTTTGGAGGTCTGTTTCCTGTTGCTGCACCTGATATTGTTACAATTAAACACTATATAGCAGTAACACGGGCATAATTTTAAGAGTAAGCATCAGGCATTCTCACATACAGCCTTTATGTGCAATGCAAAAGACGTGCTATTTAACAGAAATATAGTAAAAATAAAAATATGTGTAATTAAGATAAAAATAATTTTGTTTGTGAGTAAGAAACATAAATATACAGAAAACACAATATACATTAAGGGCAAGTAATCTATAATGGCATATTGATTTACCATCTTTGGGAGTAAGTCTATTCCATATATAATTGGTCTATATTCATGACTACATATTACTCTGGCCCTGACAATTTTTTGAGATACACATTCCATGAGCCAACCTATACCCGTAATGGGGTAATCTCAATTAACAAAAGCCTATTCATCTATTTAAGAACAAGGAATGAGTCAATTGAAATTGAGTAATAAGGATGTATATGCTTATATTAGCTTCAATCTGTTGGCTTGTTAAGATATCTTCAGCAAATTGGCTTATGGAGCTAATGGGTCAGACTGAGAATTGGGTTGATGATTTAAGGGAAACTTTTCTTTCTTTTTATTCTCAGAATAATATTTAGTTGGTTCCAACTTCCAAGCCAGCTTGAGTACTTGACTCCGCCTTTAAGATTTTTGTAACCCACTCTATTGGTGAACCAGTTTAATAATGTCGGGTTGGATTGACTTGATCGGTTTGAGTCAAGATCTTCACTTCTAGTGTCTCTTTTTTCCATTTGGAACAAAAAGGAGAAATTTGATTTTGAATACACAAGGAACAGGCAAAAGAACATTTGAGAACAACAAGCAAGCAGTTCGATCATGAGGCCCAAGGGCCATTACCTTTTCCCCATGGACATTTTCCTTCTTTGTGAATTATTGCAGGAACTCTATCACTTTATGCAATTTTCTTCTTGATTTAACTTGGCTGCATTCCAACTATATGCACACATGAAGTCTCAAGAAGGACCTGTGCCATATGATGTGGTTCCAGCTTCACACATGCTAATAAGCTTAAAGCAGTAGTGAGCTGCACTGGTTGTCATTTGGTAGGATTTCAGAGTCATCCTTGTTGGAAGATATCAGGACCGTATCTAGATTTATGGCCCATGAAGCTAAAGATATTTGAAGGAAAAGTCTTTTGTTTCATATGCTATCAAGTTCTTATCATTGATTTCAGCATAGAATCGGCTTCTACACTGCATCATAATGGCCTTTGATGACGCAACCGGGCAAGAAGATGCTACCTTTATTGTTTTTGTTTCCATATTTGAGATGTTTTATAACATAATCCAGGTAAGTATTGTGCTGATGAGCCAGATATCACCGTTCAGGGGGATCAAATTTCTCTATTTTTTGTATTCCTATGGTACATTGCTAATTCATGTATTCCCATGTAGTCTCATCACACATCTGGAAGTCTTACCATCCAAGGAAGGCATCTGCTAGCAGGCACCATCCTCCAAAGACAGGCTCGTACAAAGGATGAGAACTCGTGCAGTTTTCTTCTTCAGGTACTTCCTCTAAATATGGCTTTGTTGCTTCCAGTTCCAACCTGCTTTTGCTGATGGATGCTTCTGGTTGGATTTTTGGATCCCCTTCCGAGCAGGTAAAAATCAAAGCATTGCTCGTGATGAAATAGCGGTTGTTATTATTATCATCATTAATCATCATTACATGAAACACTTGTATGTAAATAATTTAGATGTATCCACCATTGCACAAGCATCATCTGTTTTCCATCTCTCCTTTTTGGCATCTTCCTCTCTGCTAAAAGAGTTATCTTTCTGAAGCCCTTTTTAAGGCGTGAAGAACAACAGTAGGGAGAAAGGACAGAAACAGTGAGGATTTCAGAAACCAATAGAAGACTCTTTTCTCTCTCTTCTGTTCTTCCATCCTGATGCTTATTAATCCAATGCAGTGAAAGGCTTGTGTGATTTATGGTGGGTGGGCCTGAACAACGCAGCAGGTTGCACCCGTGAAGGCAGGAATCATGAACCGAATTGCTCCTTCCTCTGCATCCACTGTCCAATGTTCAATTCATGTCATCATGTCTCCTCTGTTGCACTTGTACCAAGCTTTTGATTCGGCACTCTATGATGATGACTACTATTCGAGGCTTTTGATCACTTTTCACAGGGAAGAAGGCAAACCGGCCGCTGTGAGATGATGTGACTTCTGATCCTTGCTTTCGTTTTCTTCTCCTCTTTTCTGGTGTCGAATCTCCAGCAGCAACGCTGGTTGCGTATGCTCTCATGGAATATTTGGGGACCCGACCTTGTACCACAGCTTTTGGAGAATCCATCTACTGCAGGAAATTGGATCATCGCGCAATGCAGCCGCTGGAAGAAACATCGAGGATTGCGTGAGTTCTCTTTTTGTATTTTTGTTTGATGACACAAGTGTTCATGTTCTTTTTATTTTTCATTTATTCTTTAAATTAAGGTTTTCTATTGTTTATTTCATCTCCTCAACAAGATGAAATCAAAATTGCATTCGTAATGAATGATGTCAGAATAGTTATTTTCTCAACATTATTAAGTTCAAACTTTTGTAAAATTCAATTATTTCAATTCCCGAGTGATTGGACCAAAAATTAAAATCTCTTTTAATTTATTTCAATCCTCCTCCTCGGATGACCGCATCCAGCTCATCCTTCTTTCTCGCGAGCCTCGCAGGTCTTTTAAAGGCGAACGCCACCTCCCGATCTCCCTTGCTTCCGCCTATCCACCAAACCAATCGAGCTGCGACGCTAGCTGTAGCACTAAAGAAGAGAAGGAAAGGATGGGGAGTGATGGCGGACGTGGAGAGTCCATTTTCAGGCTGCTGAGCGTTGGTGGCCGCGGCGGTGAGGGTGGTTCGAGGAGGTGGGGGAGGAAGAGCCCGAGGGACAGGGAGGAGGCCACGGGGTGGTGGCGGGATGGTGGCCAAGAAGCGGGTGATAGTGGTGATAGACAGCAGTGCAAGGGCCAAGCATGCCATGATGTGGGCCTTGACCCAAGCGGCCACCGAGGGGGACCTCCTCACCCTTCTCCATGTTGTCCCTCCCGACCACCACCACCTCCTCAGGGGTGGAGGAGAGGATGATGCCACCGACCTCGCCAGCTCTCTGGCCGCCCTGTGCAAAGCCCTGCAAGCCTGAGGTGCGATGCTCGTGTACCCTTCTTCCTACGTTTGATCTATGCGGGGGAGGTTAAAGATCATCTACCAAAACAAGTTAACAATTTTTTGCCATGTTGTTTGTGTTGATGTTTTCTTTGAATCCGATGGCCAGGTTGTCACGGACTTAGCTGGTTTTGCCTAAGCCGTACGGCACCAATGCGTATCACCGCAAAGGTCAGCCTCCCCGAAATCTCTTAGAATCCCTTAGGACCTACGGAAGAGAGAACGGGACAGAGAAAGCGCTTCACACGGGATCCACAAGCCACTCTTTTAGCAAACACTTTATAGCCAACCATGCATATTACAAGCTCAGAACAGTTGCACAACAAAGGTATAAAATTGGTCCACTACAGACCGAATTCTAGTACAAGTATGTCACTCGACGCAAGCTTTATGTACAAGCCTACAAATGGCTTACAAACTCGCTCAAATGAGGCATTTTGCCTTTGGCAAGCCCTTTACAAGTTTTACAAGTGACAACCAACCAAAGGACACGGACATGCATAAGCATTACATCGAACAAGCGTTTACAATTTTGTCGTGACATTCTCCCCACTTATTCCTTTGGCGTCCTCGTCGAAGCCTTTCTTTGACAGCTGCAACTTCTTTTCCTTGTTGGATCTTGATCTTACGCTCCTGCGGACAATGCGCCCCTTGGCTCCCAATTGCTCTCCACTTGTTGTTGTTGAGTCGTCAAACTTTAATCCGCCATCTTTTGCTTCGCCATGATAACTCGACTCTCGTGTAGAGTCGGCGAAGTTGTCTTGATCCTTCTTGAGTCTTGCGGATTCATCGATGAAGGAAAAGACCATCTTTGATATCGCGATCTTGAATTCTTCTTGTCTCTTCAATTGGATAGATGCTTGTTGGAGCTTTAACGAGCATCGCCTCGCAACCTTTAAATTTTTCAGTCCTTCCTCGTAAAATTTGCCCATCGAATCTTCTTCCACTCGGTTGTCTTGCCCAAGTAGGCTCGCATCATTTCCGCTTTCGATTGGTATTCGGTTGAGAAATGAAGCGGTGATCTACTCTCGATGCGATCACCATTAGTGAGGACTTGACAAGCTGTTATCTTCCTTTAGTCACTTGAAGGGTCTTGAATTTGTGCGAGCTCCTCTGCGGATAACTAAGAGAGTTGCTCGATTCGCCCATTCTCTTGAGAGTTAAGAAGGCAAAGGTTACTTGACCGCGCCTCCTCGAGGTTGTACTTCGTGCATCAAGTGGTTACTAGACTTCGCTTTGCTCTTAGCTCACACTTAGAAGCACTTGAAGTGTTTGCAATCCTTACCGAGTCGGCTACTATGATTCGCCTTCTCATTGCCCTTGAACTTACGGAATGCAGAAGTTATCACTCCAACTTGGAGTAAGTCTCAGATAGATCTGGTCGCCTTTGGGATTGTACGCCTTCTCCATCATTTTACGCCGACTCCTGCGAGTAGCAAAGGTGCGGCAGCGTCTTTGCTTACTCCGATCCTTGGTCATGCACTCTTGCATCGACCGAAGTCCTTCACTCACGGCTATCTTGATGGAAAGTCTATTGACCTTTGGTCTTACGAAGTTCCACAGCCACGCCCTTGACCTTGTCTTGGTACTTGGAGTTTGCCAAAGCATTCTCCTCCTCCACGGCCCATATCACGACCAAGTGCTCTCCCTCTATGAGAGCAAGGGATTGATGACTCCCCGGAAGTCCCGCCTCTGCGGTACCATGGCACTGCAACGCCCATAGCACTACTATCCGTTGTCTCGCATCTACATCCCTTCTTCATGATCGGTAGATTTGCCTCCGCGGCATTGTGGCACTCTTTTGAGTCCACCTTCAATCTAACCGATGATTGATCTTGGGTAGAGTCCCTCTTGGACTCGTCATTGCTTCTTCGCCCGTTTCGACCATGCAGCCCGACACCTCTGTGTTCTCTACGAGCGAGTTCCACTTGGTCGGAAAGGCGATTACAACACCCATGTATGGCCACTTGCCATTCATGTCCGCAGGCTTGCACCATTTCTGTTCTCCTTGGCTTCATTGGCTGCAATGTTCGCTTACTCGGCCTTGTCCAGCGACTTGCGGGCTCCCTTAAGCGAATGTGAGCTCAGGCGGTTCCACTCTTCGGTAGCTCGATCCATACCTCTGCATGATCCGGTCCCACATGGGACTCCACGGTACTTGCATCTGAACTTCTTCCTCGATGAGCACGGCCCCATAAGTGATGTCCAAGGCTTCCACTCAATGCAACATTCGGTGCATGCGGAAGACCGCCTCTGCGGTACCATGGCATTCAACTGCTTGAATCCATAGCTCTTCTTGCCGTCATGTTGTTCCGACTTGGAGCTCCTAGTCGCGCTCGATCGTATACGCATGATCTAGTCCCCATGGGACTCAGCGTGTGTCGACTTGCCACGAACCATTCCACCATGATCCATTGCATCATGTCGCCGCTGATGACATCTCCTTGCGTCCCGATCACGTGGTATGAACTCAGTGCGATATCTCCATGTGTGGACTCCGCCAACACATCGTAAGGCCTTCGCCCGGCCGAATATGTTCACTCCTTTGGCAATCGACCTTACGTCCACCCACTCTCGGGTCACACTCGGGCGAAGCCTAGCTCTAGGACGATCCATCGCCTAGCGGCTCCTTTGAAGTCCACGACTTCACTAAAATAGGTGCACCATTATGCGGATCACGGGACCTGGCCCTACCGGCACAATCTCCGCGCACCGCTTTCCTCATGGCAACTTGAATAGCTACACTATGGCATATTCTTCAAGAGTATCTGCCTGCATCCTCTTGCCCGTGTCAAGGCCTATTGACACCAACTTTGCCTCAGCAAACTGCGTCGCCTTAGAATCTCCCCCAAATGCTTCATCGAGATAAGGTGCATGTGCCTCAAAGCTCCCTTTGTCTTTGGCACCATGTAAGATGAGTCGGCTCCATCTGAATATGAAACCCATGGAACGACATGTTCCGATTCCTGCCCCTTCAAGATACCAAGTCCTTGACCTCTGTCTAAGGAAAGCTCCAAGCCTCCGCTCCATCGTTCTATCTTCTTCGCCAACTCCCTTGATGCGGTTTGGGTACATCATCAAGTAACCCCCAAGTTGTTCCGCTTCACGATTTGCATTGAGTTAATGGTGGCTCTCCCGCCCACCATTCCACGGGTCGACCCTTTGTTGAGTCGATCTCACTATCGGCTCCAAGTGTGCCTTCACTTTATATTGCACAGGTTGCTCCCCGCCAGTCTCGCTGTCGTCCACCAACGCATCACCATGGCGAGATCATGCAATGACTCCTTACAGCTTACTCGATCCATCGAGCCGACTTGAGGTACTCCTCAACTAGTGCGTTCATTGCACAAGATTATCCCTCTTGGATATCTGTCTGTTGGAGCAACCGCTCTTCGCCTTCTTCCCTTTGGAAGTTTTGGATACCACCATCCCATTGGACTACTTCGCCTCTGCTTTGAACAAGCGTGCCCAATTCTGCGCTTTGCAAATGCACTTGCTAGATTGTGACATTTCACCAATACACTCGCCTTTGCACCCCTCTAGGTCTAGCAACATGCGAACTGCTGCACACTTGACCTCTTACGAAAGTATCCTGCACATGCCGAAGAGAAAGTTTTAATGCTCCATGGCGCCGAACCTTGGTCGCCTTGGGATGGCCGCGAACAATCCATCGTCGCATGCAAGGCCTTGCATGAGTCAATTCCTCGAGTTAACAACTCTTTCGATCGTTGAACAACCCACTCCACCTTGCGGTCTCATCCTTTGCCAAGCACTCTGCTTGCCTCGAGCACTATCAAGTGCGGGTGTTAACGTCAAGCCAACTGCTCGAACTCGGCCATCCCGACCTTTGTGCGCTCCGCAATTCCTCTTAGCTTGTATGTACTCGTGGTGCCTCGCTAGGTCCCCCGCGTTTGCATGCTAAGTGTTTGTAAGTGGGCTTGTCGCTCGATACCATCATCACGGACTTAGCTGGTTTGCCTAAAGCGTGCGGCACCAATGCGTATCACCGCAAAGGTCGACCTCCCGAAATCTCTTAGAATCCCTTAGGACCTACGGAAGAGAGCGGGACGAGCGCTTCACCACGGGATCCACAAGCCACTCTTTTAGCAAACACTTTATAGCCAACCATGCATATTACAAGCTCGAGCAGTTGCACAACAAAGGTATAAAATTGGTCCACTACGGCCGAATTCTAGTACAAGTATGTCACTCGACGCAAGCTTTATGTACAAGCCTACAATGGCTTACAAACTCGCTCAAATGAGGCATTTTGCCTTTGGCAAGCCCTTTACAAGTTTTACAAGTGACAACCAACCAAAAGGGACACGGACATGCATAAGCATTACATCAAACAAGCCGTTTACAATTTTGTCCGTGACAAGGTGGAGGTGGAAGCATTAATCATCGAGGGAGCTAAGCTGGCGACCGTGCTAAGCCAAGTGAAGAAGAAGCCGGAGGCTTCTGTTCTGGTGTTGAGCCAAGGCAAGCCTTCCCCATTCTGCTGGTAATGTAGCTTCAGTGGCGTCTCCATCAGAGTGCTTGCGATTCTTACCACACTTCCTTCTTGTTTCCACCACGAGGATTGCTCTTGAAACTTTTGTTTGTGGAGATTGTAGCATGCTGAGGAGCAGCAGCGAGGAATTCGTGGAGCAGTGCGTCGGCAAAGCCGATTGCTTGACGCTGGCGGTGAGGAAGCAAAGCGGAGGAGTGGGTGGCTACTTGATCAGCACGAGGTGGCAGAAGGACTTCTGGCTGTTGGCCTAAGTATATAGTAACCTCATCTCCAATGTAATAGCTCGTTCTCGAGAGCAGATTGCGGCGACCTGATCTTTCCCGTAATCTTCTGCACACAGCGAGATCACGGAGACGAGAAGATTGCATGGATTCGCAGTCGTTACTGCTGTTCTTCGTGGTGCGACGGCTCAATTTTAATGCTGAGTCTTAAGATTCACACTACAAATCATGAGAAGCATCGTCTCTTTTCGCAGAGTTGTGCTGCTCTGCAGTCGAAATCAAAAATACAACACGGCGTTAATCTCATCTTCTTCGACGCGCACTGTCTGCTTCGAAGGACGAGAACGAACCGAACAAGACATGCGAAAACCAGAGACAGCTTTGTACAGATGAAACGGTAAGCGGCGGTGCCTCTTGACATGTTCTACAGATTCGTCGCAGCAGCAGCGGTCGTCACCAGCCGTCGCTTCAAACACTGCTTGCGTCCGAGAGGGCCAGCGAGCTGCTGCCGGCGTCGGAGGCGTCGTCGTCTTCCCGAATCGACGCGAAGGAAGGCATGGAGTAGTGATCGGACATGGAGCGACGGCGCAGCAGGGAAAAGAGCTTGGTGGTCTTGCTGTAGTTCCTGTACCTGATGGAAGAAGAAGCAGGGAAGCAGCCGAGGGAGGAGAAGGCCTGGTAGGTGGATGGCGAGGGGGAAGGGGAGGTGCCGGCGGCGTGCTGCATGGAGGGAGGAGGGCTGAGCTTTGGTGCTCCTACGTCCGGCGACGCAGCGATCGTGGTGGCATCCCCGTGCTTGGGAACACCTGGTTGGATCTCCCACTTGAACGGAATGGATCCCGGCCTCTTGAAGGAATCATCTATCCCCATCTCTCTCCCACCTTCCATGCCTCCCGTCGATGGTGCTCCGTCTCTCTCTCTCTCTCTCTCTCTCTCTACCCTATTTGTAAGGGAAGAAGAAGACATGGTGATCGGTACACGAGTGATGAGTGTATTAGACAGATTTAGGAAAGAGAAAAGAGAGATAAAGGAGAATAAAGCTTCATTGGGTGAAGACTTCTCGTATTGACTTTGGCCGAGTCAAGAAATTTAAGGAAGAAGGGTTGTAGTTTCACATATTTTGTTTTTCTCAACATAATTTTAAATATGTTAATATTGTGATTCCATAAACAGCATCTACTAAATAGAAGTCGAATATACTAACTCAAAATAATATTTTTTGATGGACTTATCTGTTCTTATCACTGGCCAAACTCTTGACGACGATGGGTTGAAAGCTTCGGTGTGAATAGATTAGCCAAACTTGGAAAACTATCACTCCGCGTTGGAAGGAAACGCGTGTTTTCTTTATCTTCTTCTCAAACAGTGCGAAAGCCACAAACCACACAACACGATGTATCTAAAACTTCTACCACTCCTTTTTCTTCCTTCATCCACAAAAAAAAAAAGAAGATTTTTAATGCAAAGTTGATGATTCAAGATCATCATTTGTTCGAAAATTATCAGAAAGTATTTGAAGGCACAAATGGGATCCGCTTGGCATGCGAGGGATGATAAGAGCCATATGGAATGAGATGATTAGAGGCAGTTCCTCGCAAGAAAGAGGGCATGGGCTAGCGATGGATGGACGACTCCATCGATGGTGTAGCCACGGCTGCAACATGACAGCCGGCACCGCAAGCAAAGCTTGGCCCGACGAAGACGACACCTCGTGGAGGAGCTTCGCAGTTCACCATCATTCCTTCTCCCTGCACGGCGATGAACTCTTCCTGCTTCCGCTTTCTCTTGCGCCTCATGGATGTCACGCGCGGGCCCACATGCATCACGAGTTCTCTCTCACGGCAGGTCGGCCATGGATGAACTGGGCAGCTGCAGAGATGTAAAGCATAGCCTGAAAGCTTGAGTTGAGATCTAATGCTTTGGGAAGAACAGTCTCTTCCTCTCGTTTCGTTTCTTTGTAATCAAATACCTAAGCATTTCATGCAGTCCAAATTATTATGTAATACTACGAGTAGTACTACATAATAAGCTTATAATATTTGTCAGAACCCAACTGAGTATTAAAATATATGCTACATAATAAGGGATTTATAGACCACGACCTCTACACACTAATAAGAAAAAAGAGGTAATTATTAGCATAAATATAATTTTCTACGCTGTTTGTGATATCTGCAAATTTTTATGAGGACAGAACCGTCCTATAAAAAGCACACACATGGTGATGGGGAGGGCAAGAGTTGTGTAACTTTGAGATTTGTGCAACCACTTGATTGGTGAGTTGAACAACTGGCTATGAAAAGAGCTCAATTAAATTCCTACATATATTCTCTTGGAGTAAATGACAATAACAGTTAAGAGAAATAAAAGCTTGATTTATTTATTTTTTTTTGTTGAAAAAAAGTAAATTAAATTAACTTTGAAAATGAGCATATAAAATAGCAAGATGTGTTTCTTCTCTCCAAAAAAATAATAATAACAAAATAAAGACATTGTGGATTCTTTCAAAGGCATATATATATATATATATATATATATATATATATATATATATATATATATATATATATATATATATATATATATATATATATATTTATATATATATATATATATATATATATATATATATATATATATATATATATATATATCATAACAAAACCCCTCTAATAATGAAGTTGGTTGTTTTTAGCATCTTAATCTTTATATTGTTAAAAATTATATTATAATCTCTATACTTACGAAGATAAAACACTTTTAATACCATAATAGAAATCGAAGTGAGGTAGATGTACTTCGTGGTAAACCTTATGGTATTCTCATCGACAACAAAGCCAACAACGTGAGAAAAAAAAGGATTAAATATTTTACTTTTATAAGTATAATAATCTCAATATAATTTTTTAAAATATAAAGATTGAGATATTAAAAACAACTAATTATAAAAAATAATATGCAATTAGCCCAAATTCTAATTTCAAAATAAATACAATGGAAATGATCTTACATACATCATCATAAAATTGACTTGATAAATTTAAAAGAACCATATTATTCTTCTGATAATCCACTGGAATTGAACTAATTACTCTCCATAGATTCTTTAGATGGTAATGTTAATAATAATCAATTATGATTAATCTGGTTGAATCGAGGCCTTTACGATGCGTGCCTAATATGATATCCAACGGATTGAGGATGACGGATGTTTTGAACTCCTAACGCTTTTAGATTCGTGTTGGTGAAATCTAACGGTGAAAAACTTGTAACGTAATACTCAACATATATTCCCTATTTGATATATGTAATAACACAACTGTGCGTATTTACACATGTCGTATTCGATTATTGTATATATACTTAAATGTAATTATCGGTAAATTGTGCCTAAAGGTTTTATACGGAGTAGAAAATTTCCTTGGGAAACAAACGACACGATGGAGCATGACAGATCCTACGACTTGGTGTACGATGGAATGCAAGGGCGAGTGAGGTGCTGAGTCGACGCATGTCCCGTGTCTTAAATCATGGCAATGTGCGTTCTGTTCTCTCTCCCTTCTGTCTTCTAGTTCGAGCCGTTCCGTTCGGTCCTCTCTCTCTCTCTCTGCGCGCTTGGATCGGCGGCGGGATGGGTAACCACTTGGAGTTCTACTTTGAGGCCAAGTTCAAAGCCATCTCCGAAGCCTCGAAGGTGCTCCTTCCTCGCATCCTCTCTCTACTATTGCCAAATTTCTCATCTTTCTTGTCATTTTTGTGTTTCGTCCCCTCATGATTAGGTCTCCTTAGGTCACAATTGATCAGCAGGACAATAGAGCAATGGGTGGGGCGGAATCACCGGGACACCGGAGCCAGGAGGTGCAGAGACCGCGGAGAACGAGTAGTTCAGGAAGGGAGTTCAAGGATGCATACTGCTGGACCAAGGCCGCCAAGGCGGCGCCAAGGCCCTCTCGTCGTTCCCAGGTCCAATTAGAACGAAGCCGCCGTCCGTCGAGAGGAAGCTTGGATGCACGCTTGAGGAGCTCTGCCGCGGCTGCAAGAAGGAGGTCGAGTTCACGAGGGACATCGTCACCAACAATGGGTATACGCTCTGCTCTGCAATTTTGTTTTTATTTGTCGAGGAATTGCTGTGTGTTCAATATGAAGTAGAAATCAAAACCATTCGTAACAGCCGGCCTTAAGATCAATCAATAAATTCTTCAACATCGTACTTAGTTACCTGTTTATCAAATAGTTGTATAAGATTGCCCATTTCGATCCCTCGACACATATAATTTGAGTTTTAATCAGAAACATCAGCATGTTTGATCCTTGAAGTGGTCTCACAAATGTAACATGTACTCAAAATTAAACCTTATCTGTTCAGTTTAGGAAGATTAACTGTTCTTTTCAGTTCAATATTACTTGTTACACAGATCTTGGGTATCGTATCTTTACAAAGTACTCAAGATTACAAAGTTCTTAGTCTACTTTGACCTGCACCTTCTAGTTTCTTAACCAATCAAGCATCTTACCGGTCTGTGGTCCATCTTACCGATATTTGTTCTCCCCTATAATTTATGCGACGAGCTCAGCAGCGTTCCTTACCTCTTAAATCTTATGGCACCAGATGAATTGGCTTGGGCCTACTGCATTGTGTAAGCTTGAGGGGTCTGCTTTACCGTCTGCAAGATCATTAAATTGGTGCCCGGATGCTGAAAACATGGAGTTGGTATCCAATTGTTTGTTCTGTGTCTTATCCATCGAGTGGTCCTGTGATTTGTTGGTTGGATCCCAGGTGTCAGTGATTTCAAATATCTGGTTCCATGTAAAGATTATTTCACTTCTATCTGAAGGTCTTTGTCAAAGATCTTGAAAGTTGTCCACATTTATTTCTCATATTTTTTCCTCGGTGACAAGAATGCAAATGCGCCAAATACTTGAAAACACTTTCCGGTTATGCATGAACTTTATACCATATCTTCTACTTTGCTACCTGCAGGTTTGATCACCTGGATCTTCAAGATTCTAGCATTCTCTGACAGTATTCTTGATTTGAGTGTCAACATGAATGTCAAACCGTCTCTGAGCCATTTATTTTTCCTGTTGGCAGATTAATTGTTCGTAAGGAGGAAACACAAACAATCTGGATCAACCCAGGATGAAAAGGAACAAAGATAACAATTGAAGACAAGGGGAATGAGCAACCAGGATGCTTCCCTGCCGACATATAGTCTTTGTAATATTATTAGAAAAGGAGCGCCCCAATTTCAAGACGGTAGGCAATGACTTGGTTCTGAAAGCAGAGGTTCCTTTGGTGAATGCTCTTACAGGATGGTCATTCTCTTTCTGCCTTCATTGAAGGCCAGGGCATGCCCTCAGCTTATGAGAAGGGAGCAAGAGGTAATCTACGAATAAAGTTCCACATTGTTTTCCCAAAGCAATTAAGCGTCGAGCAGCGCAGCGCTCAAGTATCGTGGAGCTCCTGAAGGGCGGCACCTGAACTCAACTTTAGATTTGTTCTTCCTCCCACTTTCATCCTGTTGTAAACATATGAATCTTGTTCATAAATGTTTTCATGCATATAGAGATGATGGCCATGTAAAGGTGGTGAAGGAACTTGGCTGCATGTAGGACCTTTCCACATTCCAAGAATCCAGTCCTCAGATCTCTTTAGCTGAAACCATGGAGGTATCTCTTGCTCTAGGTTATTGAGTGCTTGATGAACCAGTCAAGGCATGTTGATGATGTTTTGTAGCCATCTCTTTCCTATGGCACAAGAATTTATAGACTTAATGTCTTTGCTCTGTTCAATTCTTTCCATGGGAGGAATGTCTGCATCTCTTGTGTTCTTCCCCATCTGTTTGGATCCAAATGTGCTGCTTTTCTCCTGGTTCCTTTTGCAATTGTCCTTGTGATGGCCTAAGCACATGAAGCAACCCACCAAAAGTAATAACCTTACCACTGAGCTAAAGTATACAAAAGACATGCAACTCTTTGGAACTACAACAAATTTTACCTCTATACTTTCCATAAGCCCAATGTAGTAGATGAAAAAAACAAAAAAAAAGGTATAGATTTTGACTCATCATATCCACTTAAGAAGGATCAATGAGATGAGACCTTAAGATCATGATGTGTTGGGCAAGTTTATCATATATCAAACGATCATTTCATCCCGAAGCCATTGATGTAACCATATGCTGTTATATTCACAAATAGATGTAACAGTAGTTGAGAAGGCGTTATAACAATATGTCGGTTGTTACATTGAAACCGTGTTTGTCGGTGAAGCCTTCTCCTTCACCGCCTAATACATCATTTAGTTCAAGCGGAAGCAGAATCGTAATTAAATAAGACATGGGCATAATTATAAAGGCAGATGCTTCTTGGCCCGACATCAGTCGCGACTTAACATCCGACGGACGATGTTGACGAACCGGGCCGACTTCTCGGCTCCTTGTTGTGCGCCACGGTGGCTTGTCGGGGCGCAAGTGGTCGCTTGAATCGGAACGCTGGGCTGCAGTCCTGGCATTAGAACAAGGATCTCACCTCACTCCCACTCGGCTTTCGCTTGCTTCCGCCTATAAAGCCGGCTTGCTCTTTCTTCCGTCTCCGTTTCATCTCGAAGCCGTCGGCCGAGGGTTGAAGCCCTCGCCATTCCGCTTAGATCGGTAGAGATCTCCGGCTGGAGAGAGGTACTCGTGGATATCCTGCTTTTCTATCCACGGTTTCGTTTCCGGGCCATTTTCTTTCTTTTTTCTTGTGCTCTGGTCATCTTCATCGTAGATCTTTTCCCTTTGCCCCCTTTTCTCTTTTTCGTATCGTTTTTCTTTCTCTTTTTTAGCTTGGTGTTTCTTTAGATCTGGGCACGGATAATTGGCTAGTTAAGTAAGATGCGAATCTTTTATCTGATATATCCAGCGCACTCTTATCCGCGTTGATTGATGTAGATTTGTTAGTTAGATCTCAACAAATGGGTTCCTTAATAATCAATAACTATCTGGGAGTTCTCCAATTTGGAGCTTGGCCTATTGTTTCATCTGCTGGTGATTGGATCTGCAACCTGTTCCAGAGATGAGACTCTAGAAAATTTGTCTTTTGGTCTTGAAAATTTCTCAGATCTGTGAGTCGGTAACTTTAATCAGCCTCTCTTGCCTTTCTGTCGTCTAGAGGAGGTATTTTTAGAATAATTTATGACGATTATAGACATGTTTCATTGGTTACTTACTAGCTGACTTACTGATCTGTAGTCATAAAGTGATGCTTCTATGAATGTTATTATTGACGTCACTTCTTTCTGGTTTTGATCATCTATAAGTTGCGGCTTTGGTAAAATCTTAATAAACATTTTGGTCTAAATTTTTGCAGTAGACATATGAATACCATAATTTCTCTTTATTGTGCCTTCCATGTACAAAACCTTTTCTTAATGTACCGAATGAGGCATTTTGGTTTGGTATATTGCTAAAGAATGACCAAGGAAAAATCAATTGGTGTTCGCAGACAAAATATTTGGATAAATTTACATGCAACAAACATGGCATTTGGGAGAAGCTCAAGGTTGGATGGCAGGGGGGCATCCTCATTCTGCTCAACAACTACGATTGTCGTGTTTGTCGCCCTTTGCTTAGTTGGAGTATGGATGATGACATCCTCAACAGTCATTCCTGTGCAGATGTCTGACACCCAATCTGAGACTAATGACAAAGTTGCTAAGTCCGATTCTAGGTCATTTGAGAATCGTTCAGGTGATGTTGCTGAAGATTCGACAAGCGGTGATGGCAATGAAAATGAAAACAATGTTCCAAATGAATCCTATTCTGCATCAGATAAAACAGCTGAAGTGCCAGTAGAGAAAACAGAAGTGAAGGATCCTTCAAAGGGAAGCAACGATTCTAAAAATGAGTTGGAAGATGCTCCAAAAACTGGGACCTTTAGTGATGTCAATGGAGAGGGAGGAGAAGAAACAATCAAGGAGGCTGGAGACATGGATCAGGAGATTGACACAGGCAACCAGGCAGATCGTCCAGACCAGAAAATAGAGGACAGTTCAAAGGAAGCTGAAAATGATGATGATACTAAAAAGGATAAGAAATCAGAACAAGATGAGGTATCAGATGGCAGCAAAAATAAGGATGAAAACAATGAAGGTCCGGTAGAGGAGAAATTGGAGCAAGATGGAGACAAGAATACACCACAAGACTTCGACGGAAACAAAGAGGGGGATCAACCAAAGGACACAGGTGGCAATGAGGTCTTCCCATCTGGGGCCCAGTCAGAGCTTTTAAATGAAACCAATACCCAGAATGGTGCATGGTCTAGCCAGGCAGCAGAATCAAAGAATGAGAAGGAAGTGCAAATATTATCTTCACCTGATGGCCAAAATTTTGATTCCACCTGGAAACTCTGTAATGTCACTACTGGAGAAGATTACATTCCTTGTCTTGACAATGTGGCAGCCATTAAGAAGCTTCACTTCACTGGGCATTATGAACACAGAGAGAGGCACTGCCCTGAAGAGCCACCAACCTGCCTTGTTCCTCTGCCCGATGGATACAGACTACCAGTTAGGTGGCCCAACAGTCGGGAAAAGGTATTCGCTTGGCCATTATTCTTTTTTCTGTCTATTAACTTCTTTCCATTGTAAAGCTTTGGTTTCCTTGCTTCATGGTTCACTGCAGATATGGTACAACAATGTGCCACATACCAAGCTTGCAGAAGTGAAAGGACACCAAAATTGGGTGAAAGTTTCTGGAGAATATATCAATTTTCCAGGAGGCGGAACTCAGTTTATACACGGTGCACTTCATTATATTGATTTCATCCAGGAGGTACACAAGTTTTATTTACCAGTTTGGCCTTCATCAATACTAATCTCATTGTCCTGAGCACTTGTTAATTTAATCCACTGGAATAGTCATACCTGTTTCCTGGTTGAACTTTTTATCAGGTTATTACTTATCCTCGACTCTGCATTCCTTGTCAGTATTAACCCTGCCAGTTCTGGTTGTTGAGACAATCCAAGTCATTCATACTGTTGTTTCTTGTGCTATTCCATTAACCTATTGGATTGTGTATAATGCATAATTTTGCATTTGTGGCAACCTTTCTCTTACAGATTCCTGCAGTTAATTCATGCTTGTTTCTTATTTGCTTACACTAGTAGGTTTTCTGGCTTTCTTACTGATTAGATTAGGTATTTGATGGAAACAATCATCCTGAACACTATTCATTTTTCTTTTGAGAATAATTACAGTCATTGCCTGATATAGCATGGGGAAAACGGAGCCGTGTTGTACTGGATGTTGGCTGTGGAGTGGCTAGTTTTGGTGGTTATCTCTTTGATAGAGATGTTCTGACCATGTCATTTGCACCCAAAGATGAGCATGAGGCACAAGTGCAGTTTGCTCTTGAGAGAGGCATTCCAGCTATATCAGCAGTCATGGGTACCAAAAGACTTCCTTTCCCTAGCAAGGTCTTTGATGTTGTTCATTGTGCCCGGTGCAGAGTGCCGTGGCATATTGAAGGTACTTGTGTTGATTAGCCTTGTTCTTTCTCTTATGCCATTGAATCTTTGATCTAAAAGTTGAGACCTATAGGTGGTATGCTTTTGTTGGAGCTGAATCGGTTGCTGCGTCCTGGTGGTTACTTTGTCTGGTCAGCAACTCCAGTTTACCGAACTGATGCAGAAGATGTTGGGATCTGGAAAGGTAGAAATCGTGTCTTATCTTTATTCAAAGTTTGAAATAGGTTCAAAGGAAGGGACTGCATTGTTTGATTGGTAATCTCAAGGAATATTGCCAAAGTATCTATGCCTTGCATTTTAAGTAATCAAATGACAGCTAGATTGAGTTAACAAATTTTCTGTGTATTTCCTTATATCATAAATTTTAACTCCTGAGTTATCACAATCTACATTGCGTAAATTAGGGATTGATTGCACAATGCTGCTGATACCTCATATCCATCTCTCTGGTAAACTATTTTAAGAAAATTGCTTTTGTGATCTTCTGCCTGAAAAAAAAAAAAAAGAAAAAAAGAAAAAAGAACTGTGTTCTAGCATTCACAAAGTGAAGGTTCCCTGTATTACTGACCTCTTTATCTTCTTCTAGTATTTGTTTTAATTGTTCAAACTATGAAAAATCACTTACATGGTGATATTATAGGCTTCAGTTAGTCATATCTGTTTCGCTTGTTGATGAAGTAGATATATAAAGGCAAACAGTCACCTGGCTTGTCTCTTAATATATGTGTCAACAAACTAAATAGGCTTAAACTGTACTAACCCTCTTTTGGATGCCAGCGATGACTGCACTGACAACATCTATGTGCTGGGAGCTGGTCAATAAAACAGCTGATGAACTGAACCAAGTTGGTTTGGCTATCTATAGAAAACCTATTGACAATAGATGCTACGAGAAAAGATCAGAAGATAATCCACGACTTTGCCAAGGATCCGATGATGCAGATGCAGCATGGTATGCTTATTATTTGGGGAGGGGCGCTGGGGATCCTTTACTTGTTTGGTTTCATCTATATGAAGTATGTATGTGTAGTTTTGGTAACATCTGCTGGCATGCAGGAATGTTCCACTCCAAGCATGTATGCACAAGGTGCCTCTAGATTCAGCTAGTCATGGAAGGCAGTGGCCTGAGCAGTGGCCACAAAGGCTGGAGAAGGTGCCTCACTGGCTAAACAATTCTCAACCTGGGGTTTATGGTAAACCTGCACCGGAAGACTTTGTAGCGGACTATGAGCACTGGAAACGAGTTGTTAGCAAATCATATGTCAGTGGAATGGGAATTAACTGGTCTACTGTGAGAAATGTTATGGACATGAGATCCGTATATGGAGGGTAAGCACATGCTTATTTGCATTCTAGTTTAGCTTTGACGGGCATTATCGTTTTCCTGCTACAAGTTCTATATTTGTTTATGAAATTCAAGCTGATCGTTGATCTTATCAACATAGCTGCAAACGACGGTGCAAATATTTTACAGTTTGCTTCACGATGACTGCGATTTCCGTTAGAAATTATTTAGTTGCATCTGATACGTTGAGTTTTCTTCGATTGTGAGGATGCACGACATAGCAAGATGCTTTATGGTAACATGGTCTGGCTAAAACCGATATTCTAGTATATTAATCTAAGCTGAAATCATTGCCTATCAATGGCCCATAAATCTTTGCATAGGTTAATTCTGCTAGAAAGTTCTACCATTGTTGTTATAATTTTTCATGTTGATTTGGTTGTTTGTGTAAGGCAGGTTCTTTCTTTCAAATGCTCAGGAGCCCTATATGTTTAGAAACATGGCACGGATTCCTCATATTATGTTTTCTTCTCAAATTTTGGACTGTGCTTTATTCCATTTTCTAATGCATCCGGAGTCCTCACAACAAATTTTTTGTGTTTCATATTAAAATTTTAAGTTTTTTTCTTCCACCAAATTTTGGCATGATATTATGCCTCAACATGCTTTCCTACATCTTCAGCTTATATCAATGCATTTATTTCTGTTGTCATTTTCAGCTTTGCTGCAGCTTTGCGAGATGTGAAGGTCTGGGTGATGAATATTGTGTCGATCGATTCACCAGATACACTCCCTGTTATTTATGAGAGGGGCTTGTTTGGAATGTATCATGATTGGTGTGAATCATTCAGCACCTACCCAAGAACATACGATCTTCTCCATGCCGACCATTTATTCTCTAAAATCAAGAAGAGGTGCGTAAATTTCTTCTGCGCTTATTTGAATACGGATATTGCTTATTTTATCTTTCTACATGCTTGAACTATTTTTGTCTCAGTGGCATGCATCTTGTTGTTCATCTTAAAAGTGATTTTATTGCATTTTTTTTTAATGCACGTGGATGAAAGATGATATATACAGACTCGAAGCAGATAGGAGCTTCCTGCAAGTTAGATCTAACCGTAAAAATTACAGGTAAGTGTAACTGTAAATTTAAGACCACTAAATTGAAATGATGCAAAATGAGATTTAAGCTTGCTCATAAGTCACATCTAACCATTCAGCTCATCCTATAATTCACAGTAATCCTTGCAGTGGTTAGAATGACAGGTTAAAGAGGACCTAAACTAATTCATGTTAATTTTATTAGGGCTTTTTTTTTTTTTTTAATGACCAACATCAACCCAATAATTCCAATTACCAATCGTGGTTCTGTCACATTTCCATTTTAGGTGCCAACTACGGCCTGTAATTGTTGAGGTAGACCGGATAACAAGGCCGGGAGGGAAGCTGATCGTGAGGGACGATGTCAACACGATCGGTGAAATAGAGACCATGGTTAAGTCTCTGCAATGGGAGATCCGGCTGACATATTCCAAGGACAACGAAGGCTTGTTGTGTGCCGAGAAGACACTGTGGCGGCCGAAAGAGGTCGAGACGAGTCTGCCGTAGAGAGCAAGCGTATGAATGCTGCCAGTTCTTAGGGAGATGGGCATGGTATGGTTTTTGTCGTATGATTCGCCCTTATTTACATTTTCAAGTTGTGCAAGTTACCAATTTCATAATTAATTCTTCTCGAGGTCAAAGAAATTGTTCTACTCTTTCTCTTCCTCCTATATACAAGGAAGAATGAGTCAACTACTGCACTCTTTCGGGCTTTTATTGCTCATAAAAAGAGAAACGTGCAAAAGGGAACGCAAAAGTGAGGAACGAGGCAGGACAACCAATGAAGCAGGGTGGCGGGCAAGGCATGGCAAAGGCCGAAGGAGCTGACCTCACCCACCTTTCTCTTCGGCCGGTAGCCACTGCTGGCCTCCAAAACCTACAGCACCAGCTTCTGCCCTCCTCGCACGAGAACACCACAATGGAGGCAGTACACGAGTCCGCGGCATGTCGACCGCTAGAATACGGCACCTGAGACACTTGTCACTGCCGCGCCCACCATGGAGTTCGCTACGTCGTCGCTTCTCAGATACCGGATCTGCGCCTGCAACTTCATGTGTTGGTCGCTTGTCATTTGTGGCGCCCATCACCTCACCTCCCAACTCGAGATCCGCGAACCAGTCCTAAAATCGAGACGATCGATGAACTAGTAGAACGCATGGCGTCCATAGATTATTTGGTCCGTTGCGAGTTACAGTGGGTGGCCGAGGGAGAAGGGGGGGTGATCAGGCGGACCGGAGAGGGGAAGGGGAGGAGAGAAGCCAGTCGGTGAAGCTGTGGAGCGTCTTCATGTCCGCCCGGTAGTGGCGCTGCGTGAACTCCAACAGCTCCGCCCACGTGAAGTCCGGGTACAGCCTCGCGCCGCCGAAATCCCCCGGCGGCGGCCGGACCACGCGGTCCTCCCTGGGGCAGAGGAAGAAGGCCAGCGACTTCCGTTGCCGGCGCCTGTTCACCACGGCCCGGTGCAGGCAGCTTTTGTACCTCCCGTTGGACAACGCCTTGGTTCCCGAACCAAAACAAAAGCTATCAGAAATTGCAGGTGATTTCACTGTTGCAATAAGACAACGCAGATCTGTTTCTTTCTGCAAGATGACAAACCGGACAACCATGCTCCCGAAACTTTACATCTCGTGCGTCCTCATCTCTCTTTTAGTGGATTACTTTGCGGAAGAGTTGGTCAGACTGTTGAAGATGATGAGCTTGCGGCATGCAGCAAGTCATCCTAAATATTGCTGCTAAATCTTGGGCATGCCATACATGGATTCGCTTCATCAAGGAAATTAAGGTTCCCAGTGGTGGAGTTGTCTTCTAAGCACGTAATCTCATTTTTGCAGTGTCTAAATTACCGAACATTTTATGTTGCATGTACATGTAATAGGAAGAAACTTGGGAGTAATCAGCAGGCGCAGAGGCAGCTCACGTACCATGAACGTATCACCGATGTTGACCACGAGGGCGTCGCGAATAGGCCGGACGGACCGCCATCTGTTGCCGTCGAACACCTCGAGCCCCTCCACTTGGTCCTGTCGAAGAATGGTGAGCGAGGTGGGATCGCAGTGTGGGCCGGTGCCGAGCGTCAGCTCCGGCTCCGGACATGGAGGGTAGTAGTTGCATCTCATTATCGACCGACCGTCCTCGAAGAAGTCGCGGTAGTGGGTTCTGTCCACTCCCAGGCTCATCGCCAGGAGCTCCGTGATCGCCAGAGATAGCTTCTCCATGGCCTCGCAGTATCTCTGGAAGACCAACCTATTCGAGCACAGAAGAGGTTAGACTGCGACGCGACTCGCAATGCCGGTCCGTTTGGGTCTCGATGCATGTCGATTGTAGGGTAGTCTAATGGCTCACCCCATCCTCTGGAAATCATTGCCTAAGGTGGACGTGAAGTAGTCGACGACGACGCGGTCGTCGCCGGCCTCGTGATAGCCGAAGGAGAGGGTCTCCTTCCAGGGCAGCTCGGAGGAGAAGCGGTCGGCGTGAGCGCCGGTGTAGCCCCACATGCTTCCGGGCTTCCTGCGGGCGCGTAACTTGTGGCAGAGCGGAAGCTCGAAGAACTCGGCCATGCAGCCAAGCGCGTCCCGGGCGAGCGACGCGTCCACGCCGTGGTTGGCGACCTGGAAGAAGCCGTGGGTGGAGCAGGCGGCCCTGACGCAGTCGACCGCCCGCGCCGTGGACGCTTCGTCGCCACGAAGAAAGCCATCGAGGTCTACGACCGGGGAGTCCAGCTCCTCGATGGCGGTCGGCCTGTCGCACTGACGCCAGACGAAGGCCTCGGGGATGGTGGCCTGGTTCGGGAGGAGCGGAGAGTTGAAGCCGACGCCGCCGGAGCCGGCTTCTCTCTCTTTGTCGAGGGCCAAGGAAGGGCGCAGGACAACGGCGGTGGGGTTGCAGTCCATCGGGGAGGACACACCAGGGAATAGACCGCGCGTGGAGGGTAGAGCGTGGGGCAAGGACAGGCGCAGGAGAGGGGACATGAAGGAGATGAAGGCAGGAGGGGGTGGGGGTGGGGTGGGGTATTTGTAAGGGAGGCACGGGGAGAAGAAGACAAAGGAGGTGATAAAGGGTCGGCACTTGGTTTGGAAAGCATAGATTGGAAGGCAGCGCAGGGTTGGGAGGAGGAGGAGGAGGAGTGGGGAGGTGGGAAGGAAGAAAGGCCAATGCCGCCCATTGGTAAGGCCGAAGAGATCCGAGGGTTGGAGTCTTTTGGCAGGCAAACCAACAGCTGAAACAAAAGTGACGCCCCGCTCCCAAACTCTCTACCGCCACAACACAACACACACTGTACATCGATACTTAGTCTCATATAATATTACTACCGGAGGATCAAAATACGGAATCTTATCCATAAGCCATATATTGTTTGCGGATCCATCGGTAGCTTACCTGCCTCGTGATTAGTGGCAGCCTGATGGATTAACTCAATTAGCCTATTTTTCTGTTGGTTTTTATACCAAATGTCATGATCCAGACTAAAATGTTTAGATGGATGCTTATTTTTTTAATATTAAACTAATCGAGATGTTACAGATGACCTGCTGACCCAATCGAACCGGTTGGCATGATTTAAGTCAACTTTAAGTTGACCTAAACGTAGGGCAGACGGTTGTCGGATATCATGTCGGAACAATCATTCACGGTGGCTCATAGTCGAGCTGAAATCAACTTTTCGCAAACCCTGGTTGGGTTGGCATCCCAAGGGAAGAATCTGCAGAGTCAAGAACACAGCACTGGAAATCAAGATCAACCATGCCGCCGAGCATGATTTGTACCGCTAGAAGACATCGAGAAATCAAGTGCATGGCTCTTCGTGGTGCTCTCTCTCGCACCCACCCTGCCTGGCAGCTGTTGGCTTCTTGCGGCCTTGTTTGGTGAGATCCCAACTCGGAGCTTTAGCTTGCAGTCGCGGCGACGACACATCAACTCGTATCCTAAGATGAGTTTGTCTGTGGTGCCTCACGAACTGTTCTTGCCGAATAGAGACGAAGGGCCGTCAGATAGATTCCCATGTTGCGAGCTGATTGATGCGCACAGGTCGTCGTGGGACTTGCGTCCGTAAGCCTTTTGTGACGACGAGGGCGTAGCCATCTGATGCGACCGCCGCGCTTGTCCGACCCTCGTAAAGTTTCCTCCGCCCATCAATGCCACGGCTTGCCCTCTGTCCTCCGTCGCAGAGTCGGCTTGTCCTTCACGTACCTCTGTCCTCCTCGCTTTTCTCCACCTTTTTCGCTTTTGTCCTCGATTCAGAAATATCTTCCTCGTCTCGAACTGCTCTTCCATACTGATGGAGGTGGTGGTGGCTGTTCCTCGAGGTGAAGGAGTGCCTACGGAGAGATGGACGCCTGGACGGTAGTAGTGGGATGCATACTCGTTCCTTTTTATCGCTTCCGATCTGTGTGCCAGTAGCGTCGCGTGCAGTGGGACGGAATTGGTTTCTTTGTCGGCTTCACGTACGCCGGTGATTGAAGTCATCTCTTTCGCCGCTGCGCAGACACTTCTTCGAAGACTGCCAGCATGCATTGTTAGGAGCTTTAACGTGCTGTTGACAGCAGAGAGTAAGTACCATGAGAGGTTGATGGCTACTGTGAGCTTCTGTTTGTACCTTCTGTCTTGCCAATGGGTGTACAAAATCTGCACACCGTCCTTTTCTACAAAGATCATTCAGAACTGCAGATAGAGGAGGAAGATGCATTCATATCTCCTGCCTGAGGACAATGGAGTAAGCTTGCCACAGCACGTCACCTGGAGAGGAAAGAACGGGACTACAAAATGAGCTTTCTCAAGATTAATACACGCAGTCTTATCCCTTCAAACCAAGAGATTTCTATGCATGTAGACAAATCATGCAAAACATTCTATTTCTTTCTTCCCACCTTAAACCCTTTTTCATTTTCATGGAGAACAATTGAACTCTGCCTTGGCAGTCACTGTCTTCACTCCACTGACAGTAAGCAGAAGTTTTTTCTGCTGGAAAGATGTTCTCAAGTTGGATTACTGCTTGTCTCAAGAATGCAGATATGTTGGTACAGTCTTGAGGCTGAGATTATCTGATTGTTTATCTATTTTTGGTGATGACTAAACTTGCACCTTCTCTGCTCTCTCTCTCTCTCTCTCTCTCTTCTTCTTCTCGGGTAGAATGATGTGAAATGTGGAGTTAAAGACTATCACACATGATCAACTTTCATACTTGCGTGAACCAACTCATGCAGCAATGAGTGGAATCACAAGATCTCGCCCAAACACAGCAGTAAGTCGAATCACAGCAAAATGGTGACTGCATGTTCTGATAGCTCCCGATTCTAATCAGTGGTGCTGCTACAGATGGTGTTTAGGAGTGTCAACAAGCTGAGCTCGATGGAGCTTTTCCTGGTCCCAACTCTGTGGAAATCAATCCCATGTCTAAATTCTTGATCGAGCTTGGTTCATTAAGCGTAAATGAACTCAGTTTATTTGGAACTGGACTATAACTTCCCCAAATACACACACACACAACACCTATACATATGTTTTGTTCAGATATATAGGCTGTGTTCTCTTGCATGAACTTGCTTTTGGAAAGGATTGTCTTGTTTGGTTGGCCAAGTTGACATTCTACTTCTTTTTATTATTGCTCTGTCAAAGCAGCCTTAGTCAAAGAAATGATCTATCAAAGATCTTTGAAATTTCACTTAAAAAATGAAATTTTTGGTAGGTTGATTGCCAGTCTCAGATACTATTAGTTGATGTCTCTTTACTACTTTGTTTATTTTGAGAATGCTAGCTGGATTTATGACAAGGGTTCAGGCTTCTGTAAACAATTTCTCCAAAGTCATCTCCTAAATCCATTCATCCAAGTATATTGATTGATATAAGGAACATTGGGTAGCTGTATCTGGCTATCAATTAAAACATAAGATAGAGATACATCAACATCACAAGTTGACACACATTATTAATGCAGAAACGCAAAAAAAAAAAGAAAAAGGATGTTTGAAAGAAAGAATAGATCATATATCAGCAACACTCATTTTTCTTTTTCTTGTATTTGGGCTAGTAAAAGGGAAACACTCTGATGCATCATTAGAACATGAATCAATGAATTGAATTTGTTTCTCATATTATGTGTGAGATCATAATTATTACATGAGATATGGGACAGAAATTGCATCTTGATCACCATCATGATCATACATACCACCCTGAGATTTTAATGCTACCCTCATGAAAATTTACTCTCTACCATAAATCCTCAAGCCAAGAACACAAGTCCTCTCAGGTTTACGTGGGTTAAGAAGTGTCACATGAAGTGCACAGCCATTACTCTCCCATGCAAACGCAACTGTTTCCTCTTTGCACTCCCACCTAAAGAATTAAAGGCGTTCCTCTATATATGTTAGCTTCTCAGCTTCACTGCTCCTTCACCACCTCCATACCTCACAAACCATGGGCGCCTGTGTTAGCAAATGCTTTACGGGTCCTCTAAACAACGTTGATTCCGATCATGTGGAAGAGAAGCTTGTCATCTCTGAGTCTTCTCCTCCGGCCGATCCCCTCCCCGCTGATCCGATATGCACGACCGAAGCCATCGCCATCTCCTCCTCTTGTTCTTCCTCATCATCTTCTGCCACCTCTGTTTCTTCTCCTAATCCTTCGACTTCACCATCGTTTTCTCCTTCATCTTCTTCTTCTCCGAGCGCTGACTGCTCCCCTCAAACTCCACCTCGACCGAAGGCAACCTCGTTGACGAAGGGAAAGCCGCGCATAGTCACGGTTGACCGGGAAAAGCATGTGCCTTTGGATACTCCGGCCATCAGACGTCCGATCCGACGACCACCGAAGCCGCCCGTCGCTAGAAGTAACCCACCGATTCCAGCCAAGAGATCCCGTTCGTGCTCGCCGGCGTCCGTTGCTGAAAGGAGGAGCTTCACGGCGGAACGTGGCCCCACGGCGACTCTCACGAGCAGAGTTAGAACGAGCTCCTCGACGAAGCTGCGTAGATCACGAAGCTTGGTCGGAGGTCACGGTGCTGCGCTGCCCACTGCAGTGAAGAAGAACGTCCGACCTTCAACCCCCGGCAACTCGTCAAGCCGACGGATCTCGAGCATGGCGAAGGAGACCTGTTTGCATCACATCCGCCAGCCTCAGCTGGGTCAGATCGGAAGCAGGGAAGCCTTTCCTGGACACATCTCCATGGTTCCTCCCATGGAGGACCTAAACAACCCTCTGATTTCTTTGGACTGCTTCATCTTTCTTTAGCACACGGCATTTGAGGCTTCTTTTCTTAGGGTTGTCGTTCTTGTGCTCGTACAACTTAGGGTTTCTTTCACGGGTTATCCCTCGTGTTCTTGTGCAACTTGAAGTAGTTCTTGACTGTGTGTGTAGGGTTCGTCATAATCCGGACTTGTACCATGATCACCTTGTTGTTAGATCGTGAAGAAAAGAAGCGATATTTAGATCCAAACTATTGGATGCAAACAGGTCTCATCAAAGAAGAGGAAAGCATGTTTGAGAAGGTTTTACAAATGTGACATTTCTAAGCAAGATTAAAATATATCCTTAGAAATTCAAAATAATATTTTAAAGATTAAAGGGGTATAAGTGGTATACACGTATCCCTCTAGATATTAATCCTCCGTATCTGTGTGATGGCCATTGTATTTGAAAAAAGTATATTTTTTTAAGTACCTATAATAGCACTTTCATCAATTATTTGACTTCTTTTTTTTCCAACTTAAATTAGACTGATAATTACAAAAACTATGAATTTAGGAGAGATGCATATGTAATATTTTATAACATCAATTGAAGTGCCGACATCATTATCCTAATGGTCAATGGATAGTGATAAGTCAACATTCGATTGGTCTGTCATTGGTGTGATTCATAGGCTCCTGAGAAATTATTGTTTTGTACGATGGATATATCCGTACGATTTTATCCTTCTGAATATTACAATTTTAAGAGTAAAAATTATTAGGATATATAGCAGCACTAAGAGGGGGGATGAATTAGTACAGCGATAAAGTACGACAAATTTCGACGAATTTCAGAAACTTCGTACGAAAAGAATCATGTTTCGATGAAATCTGATTTCGATTATATTTTGACTTAAAATAATTTGTAAGAAGGAGATGAGGAAGTGGAGTAGCAAGTAAAGAAGGTTTGCAGAAATAAAAATAATAATAAATAAATATAAATCTGATTTTTATAGTGGTTTGGTCATACGACCTACGTCCATTCCCGATTCCTCTTCGCTTAAGGCCATCGGCTTTCCATTAGTAGTCTCCATTCCAACTCTCTTGCAACACTTTCTCCTTTTGATGAGCTCAGGAGATAACCCTTACAAGCACTTCACTCATCTCTTTGAGTGAAATACAAATGAGAACTAGAGAAGAATTTCTAAAATGATTTAAATAATATTTTTTACTTTCAAAGTTTGTGTGCTTGTATATTCAACCTAGGGATGAGATGAGTATTTATAAGCTCCAATTTGATTCAAAAATCATTCCATCCCAGGTCTACCGGGTACTGACGGTACCACCATTATCACTGACGGTACCATCGCTAGTGCACTCTGGTTTTATTAATGTATTGGGTAATACTACCGCTTGGGTACATTGACATGTTAATATAATGGATGGTACCACCGCCTAGACCACCTGAGGAATTAGACTCGGGCAGTACGACCACCCCAGTCTGACGGTACCGTCGCTAAACATGGTCTAACAATTTGAATGGGCCTTGAATCCTACCCAATCCAATCCTATTATGAGCCCAGTTGGCCCCTATCATGGTTATAGGATTAACATTTAATTCTAATCCTAATTACATAATAACTACAAATTTAAAGATATTTTCTAAGTAACATAAAGTCCGATACGTCAAGTATTTCTCCGACGAACTTTCGACAATCTTCCGACGAATCCTATATTTAATTAATAATAATACATGATTTTATAAAAAAAAATAATGTCAACAATTGCAGACCAGCAAAGAATCAATTTTTTCATATCATAGAAAATAAACTCCTAAAAAAAGCTCAAGCAATTTAAACTGGTGCCACTGGATATTATTTTTGGGAGTTGGGAGTTTGCAACTACATTAAGATAATTCTGTGTGCTATCCTTCTCACCGACACTGCACGCAGATGGTTACGTTCCATCAGTGGAGGATGAAATCGTAGCCGGTCAATTGAATCCAAATCAGATTTGATGATTCGATTTTGGTTTTATATATACCCACCTTATAATTTTATATTTCAATTATATATCCTTATAAAATCTTAAATCTTGGATACAATATATTTACAACTTTAATTTTAAATTATATATCAGCGTGAAGTACGTGATGGATGCTGTTAATGGAAGTATATATTATTACCGTTTTATTATCATTCATTTTTTTTTATTTCCATATCCTTCTGTTCATCTCCGTTGGGTGGCTTCCGTTGGTGTACGGAGGTGCCGAGAAAGAAAGGGGAGAAGGGGGAGGAGGAGGGCGGAGATCGCCGGATCAGCATGTGGTGCCAATCGTGCCGGGAGGAGTACGAGGAGAGGGACGCGGGGACGTGCAAGGAGTGCTATGAAGAGGCCAGCGAGACGGAGGAGGAGCTAAAGCGCGAGATCGACGACCTCAAGTCCAAGGTCGCCTTCCTCCGCCTCGCCTCCCCCCACGACCTCGTCTCCACCACCGACCTCATCCTCCACGCCTCCTCCTCTGCCTCCCCTTCCTCTCCCTCCAATCCGAACTCCTCGCTCTGCACCACCCCCGCCGTCCCCGCCCACCGCGCCGTCCTCGTGAGCGCTCTCCCCTCCTTTCTCCATCTTAGGTTATCTTTCCTTTGCATGATCTAGCGATGGGTAGGTAAAAGTTTGCGTCTTTTGCTTGATTTGCTCGGAAATTGTCAGGATGGGATTAGGGTTTATTCTCTATGTGAACTGTAGAAAACATCGTGAACTTCAATTTTTCACTAGTTCGGATACTGTAGAAGATATGTATGAACTCAAAATGATGATCCACCGTACATACTGTTCGGTTTTTGAGAAGCAGCAGGAATGTTCTTCTTGCAGGTCACTCTTGCTTGACACTGACATGGAGATATATCAAGTCCACCTTGTACTAGAATGCTTATACATGAGTATGAAGAGCGTGTAATGTGCAAACTTATTAGATACCTAATCCATGGTAGGGTGCAAGATGCTCAAGATTCACTCCGATATTGTCAAATTGTGATGGGTTCATTTAGTATTTCTGATCTCATGAATCAGGCACTTATTGTTGAATGGTTTGTCACTTAATGTGTATATTATTCATTCCCCCTTCTCCTAGCCATTTATCAATACCTGATCTGATATGCCCTGGTCGCCTTGAAATGTTGAAGCAAATGGGGACAAATTACTTTCGATGAGTTGCTCCTAAATCTCTACTTTCTTTATGTTTTTCTTTGAACTTCTTCTCCATCTGCATTTGATTTCTCACTGTTGCTGCCTGCAATCTGTGTTTACATCTAATCTTTTTGAGGTTTCACCAAAAGAATTTTACCAAAAATGCACCAGATCTTCTAGGAACCAGGGAGGTAATCAGATATTTTGAACTAGCAATCGTATGCATAACACCTTGGGATGGAAATAGTTCAGGGTTGGAAAGGGTTGAGAGACCCTATAAATCCATTCTCAAACGCACCGGCCTAAGGAATGTCCTTGTTGTATTGCAAATGCACATGATTTGTATCTCCAGTAGATGGTCGAACATAAAGCCATATATCTGTCTGAAAGAGTTGTTCTTTTGGTAAATGAGATGACTAAGAATTAAATTTCATAAGTTTCTTTTGATACATGAGATGACTTGAATTCAGTTTCATACTTTTTGTTTTCATCCCATCTTATAATTAATTACATTATACTTCAAATTCTCCTTTTCTCTTTATCAAGCAAGCCATCATTATTGAACTAAGTTCCGCATGTCTGTTCCCAGGTAATATCTGTATGTGTTCCTCTATACAAGTTCGATTTCTAGATAGGCACTCAACAAAATAAACTTGATTTGGAATATAATCAGCTATCTCCTTTAATTGGGCCTATATGGTATCCCAAAAGGTTGACAGTGGTTTAATGGTCATATAAGCCGAACAAAACAGTCGGCGTCGATATCCACTCTCTCTTTTTTGTTGGTGTGGTAGGAGAAATATAATTCGTAGACCAACCAAATCGATGAGCTGGTTCATTGATGTTCTGATAGATGCTTCCTGAATTGTTGGGCAAGTGGAAATATTTTTCAATAACTTGGTTACCTTTTCCTGTTGTCCTCTTGTAGATTAGCAGGTCTCCTGTTTTCAAGGCAATGCTGGAGAATGAGATGGAGGAGAGCAGGAGCGGCATAATTAAAATCTATGACGTCTCTTATGATGTTCTTCGGTCCTTTGTCCATTACTTGTACACGGCAGAAGTGCTCCTCGATGAACATATGGCTTGTGACCTCTTGATCTTGGCTGAGAAATACCAAGTGAAGCATCTGAAGATCTTCTGTGAGAAGTTCATGACATCCAAAGTGAACAGTGAGAATGCCGTTGCAAGTTATGCCTTCGCGCATCGGCATAACGCCAAGCAACTGCTCGAGGCCTCCTTATCACTGATAATGGACAACATGGCCACACTGACAGAACGCGAAGAGTACAAGGAGCTTGTGGAGAAGGACCCACGGCTTGTGGTGGAGATCTATGAAGCCTACCTCACCAGGCAGGTCAATACAGCGGCCAAGGATTTAACGTTGCAACCATAGGATGTAGAAACTGCAACCGGGAAAGAGACAAGTGTTCGGTTCAAAGTATTAATTGCTTTTGTTGGTGCTGAGTGAGATGTCAAGGAAAATGTTGTGAACATTTTGTTTATTTATATTCATCGATGGTTCTCTCTAGCTGCTTTTTGTAACACTGTTGAAGTTGTATCGATGTTGTGCTGCTCGTGGCCCCATGACAAATGTCTTTTGGCCATTGCTTCTGTCACGGCATTTACGTTCTCTTCGAAGATAATTCAACCTTCGAGACATTCATGGTGTTATAATTCCTCCATCCTCAAGCTGATTCCATATTGCTCTGTGCATGATCTGGACTTTTAGTGGAAGATGAAAGATGAACAAGTTTGCTTTTTATCTGATCATCAAGCGACTTGATGTTAAGATTGTTCATGCCTCAACAGAGCCCAACTTTAGATTGAAGTGGAAACAGTACTCCTTTTCATTCCTTGAAATAATAGCCATATTGTGGGTATTAGATTGTGGCATAAAGATTCCTATGGATTTGCACAGGGAAATAAATGGAGAAAAGGATAATTAGAGTACGATATCATCGTCAATCTCCAGCATTCCTGCTTTTTCTTCACAATCCTTGAACTCGGCCAAGTCTCGAGTCATTGGGTTCACTGATTGGAGCAGTAGATCAAGCAATCAAGCCACAAGTTTGATATAAAATATCTTAAAGTGATTTATTGTATATTAAAAAAATCAAATAAATATATCTTAATAATGTGGGATCCTGCTTATTTTTCCATGCTTATCTTAATAAATATATCTTAACACATCAGGCAATCGCAATGTCTCAATCTATGAAGTTAATTTCAAGCAACTCATATAGGTTACAATAAGAAAGGGCAATTTATTTTTCCTGTAGAAATCAACATTTGTCCATCACAAGTAATTATTACTCCTAAGCACCTTTTATATCTCCAACTCAATGAGTCTGAGAGACCTCTCACATCCAACTATGTGCACCCATGGCAACCATCCATGTTGAAACTAGTTCTTGATCCAGCAAAAGTTCAGATGAGACCGGCTTACTAGTATTGCGTTGATGCTGCACATAGAGAAGACAACTCGATATTATTTTTCCACACATGAAAAAAGAATTACTTCGCTTCTCAAAAAAATACTAAATAACAGAAATAATATCCATGCCGGTGATCATACGATGACAATGTCCAATTTAAAGTTCGGGTCGCATGATGATGCAAGCGCCTAAAGACACTACCCAATCAAGACTTGGTGTAAGAACCAAAAGACACAAGATACATTACAAGAGCATAATTGAGATAAATAATAATAGGTGACAAATTCCATCTAAAACGAATTCTATATATCTTTTAAACTATTGTGAGAGATTTGCTTCTCAGAGAAAGTCTGATATACCCATACTTTTCTATTATGCAGTTTCCACATAATTGTATACTCGCTCATAGTTTCTTTCATCCTGCTCAAGTCTCCTCTGATCCCTAGACTATATTTCTGATGTTAGTATAAACCTTTAACATCGAAGAGCAACATTGATATTGACATGATTTGATTGGTATGTTGTCGAATGAAAGGTTCCAAACATGAGATGCTACACCCTTCTTGAATTTATAGTAGGATCGCTAGATTCATGTCCTCAATTCACTTTGCTGATCGACATGGAATCATGCCATAGCAAGCAAATTACTTGTTCAAACTTCTGAACACATAATTCTCAAATTTCTGGTACAATATGACTTGTTCAAGTAGGTTATGTACTAACTTGTTCTAAGGAGTCAGAGATGATATGTTTGTTGATCGAGGCCCGTTCTAAGTTAGATAGGAAATTTGAGATCCAGTTTTTTTCCCTCCAAGAATGATTGTTATCTTGATCAAATATAAAGGCAATCTCAAAATCAGAAAAGGAAATGTATGACACCATTATGCTCCAAAAACTCGATAAACACCCAGACCAGTGAAAATTCCTACTGATCAAATATAAAGGCAGTCTCAAAATCAGAAAAGGAAATTGTTGACACCATTATGCTCCAAAAACTCGATAAACAGCTTCGAATCTACATTGTCACATTGAAGAATTCCCTGAAATCTAAGCAACAGGAGATTTCCGATCTGTTACAACGAAATTATACTCGTTGTAAAGCAATTTCATGATGCATAATACTCTTGTGAAAAATCATCGCACACTCAAACTGCTAAGAATTGCAAGAATTCTGCATTTTAAGTTCAAAGGCTGTATAAAGACCAGTACCTTAGTCTTTAACAATGAAGGTTTCATGTGGTTGGTCATTTTTTAATCCACATAAATAGAAGTATTAAATCATGAGATTGTTCACTAAGATGAACACTTTCTTGCGAGGAAGTTGTGCACTAACAACTTTTAGCCTTTGAAAAAGAAAACTTCTTTCAGCCTTTTCTCCGGTAGACTTTTCCCTCGAGCTGCAACATTTGATATTATGTCAGTTCCCTTGCTCAGTCTCATTCTTTCTCATTCCCTATATCAATATGCTTTTAACCATTTGTCTCTTTAAATCAGAACACCAATAATGCATTAGCAGTATTTAGTCCTAACATACTAATGTGTATGGTTTTCAAATAGCGGCCTTGCTTCACACTGCCTTGGTTAAGTAACTATATGTCTCAACTCCATCAGACTCCTTGCAATCTTTCTCCGACAGACTAGAGAACTATTTTTTCTTGATGGAAAGAACGCCATAAAGTTCCGACCAGCAATGGGGAGCTATCATGTATATTTGGATCTAAAATCGGGCATTACTCAGGATTTAATGAAACTCCATATTTCAGAGATTTCCAATTTCTTACTGGAAAGCCATCAAGCATAAAGCAAGAGGGATTAAAACCGTATAATTTGATAAAGCCAACAAGTGCAAAAAAGAATTTTATGGCTTCGATCTTGCACGATCTCTTAACAAAATTTGAAATGTTAGCGGACAAGCATAACCAATTTGTGCCGTCATTTAAACACTACAAATGCTTACAAAAACTAACACATCAATGCAACTTCAATCACTTCAACAGAAGCTGAAGATTAATTAGTGACTTCAATGCAAAATATCAATGTTATATGGAGTCTTAATAGCAACAACAACTAATCATACCTCGGTCCATCCGAACAATTTCAACCGTTCTGAACGGCTGCAAACATGTCGGAGTAAGGCTTGGTGAAATATAAAAAGTCGGCAGTCGGAGGCAGCATTGGCACTCTTTCTCCTTTCCTCAGAAGCTCTTGCAGGACTATCCTCTGCAAAGTAATGACAGAATTTGACTTCTCCCAAACAAATATAAGCAGTCCATTCTGAAGCACATACAATGCGCCAGGCTTAAGATCGGCGCATAGGAATCCAGAACAGGCGACGGCGCCTTCTCCATTGTAACTCTTCTTAACTTCCACTCGAGGGGACACTCTATCCACACCCCATGGAAACGGGTACGAAGCTGCCTCATCAAGCTTCACGGTGAACATTGGAGAGCCGTTTGGATAGTGGAGACGCTGTGTTCCTTCCAGAATCTTGGTTGCAATCAGAAGACGACGTCCCCTGATCTCCTCATACGAAAGCAACACCAAGAACAAGGCCTTCTCTGGCTTGTCTTCCGATGGCCAGCCAAAGGTGCCACTCCACAGGCCGGCAAGCTCATGCCAGGCGGATGGGAGCTTATACAGCGCAAACCAGTCATTACTCGTATCGGGCCACGCCATGTTTGTAGCATCCATCTTGTGTGCTGCTTTTAAGCTTAGTCCGATGCTATCACTCGACAACAAGAACTTGAGCAGTCCGTCTGGGGTGCTCCACCAATAATTTCCACTGCTTGATACCGAATCAGCCACCTGAGGAAACATTGATCTACTCATGTACTGTTGTTTGGGCTCATCTCTCAGCTTCTCAAACACCGAGAACAAGGCCCTTCTTTTGCCAGAGACGGCGCTCCGGTGATCATTAATCCCATCGCATGCATCAAGGCTTCGATGCTCCATCAAGCCCGGCACCAATCTGTCGGCGGCTTTCATTTTGATGCGTCTTCTGTTAAGCATGTGCATCTCGGTGAGTTGCGACCATCGACCAGCCAAGAGCTTTGTGTCGTTGCGGGGAGAACAACGTTCGAAGAGAGGAGCGGTGGCCAGGTCGGAAGGGATCTCGAGGGCGACTGCGTCAGCCACCTCGTTCAGAAGCCAATTGCGGTCGCTGAAGCACAATTGACTATATGGGTTCGCCGGAGGACCGAAGATGATGTTGGTATTCAACCGGCGAAGATGTCTCATAAAGGTTGGATATTTGTCGTCAAAAACGGACGAGAAGCACCCGGGGTAGGGTAAGCGAGCAGGGTTTGGTGTGAAGCAGGGGTCTCTTTGACGGACGTCGACCTCGAGGAGGAGGACGTTGCAGTAAGAGTCGATGGGTTGGACGGAGCCGGGGTAGAGGCGGTCCTCCCCGCGATCGCCACGGCCATGGAGAAAGAGGCGGGAGGGGGCTCCATCGGCGTCAGCGAGGACCTCGAACACCGGCGCCCACAGGAGAGGTCCGCTGTCGAGGCCGAGCAGGCCCACCTCCTGAGGTATGACGCTGACGCCGACGACGGAGAGGAAGCCCCAGAGGACGCAGACCACGTTGCGGAGCTCGGGGTTCTGATGGACCCACACGCCGAGGAGGGGCGCGACGGAGGCGAGGAAGCGGCAGAGGGTGAAGTAGGAGCCCACGCCCTCGCGCCAAAGCGGGAGGGCGTGCGGCGGCGGGCCGAGGCGGCAGCACTGGGCGAACCAGGTCTTCTCGGACTCGGCGATGGCCTCCCAAAGTCCTCGGCAGCAGAGGGCGAGGGCGAAGAGGTCGCGCAGGTGGAGGCGCCCGGAGATGAAAGCCAGAACATCGTCCGGCAGCGCGAGGAAGAGCCCGGACCCGCAGACCTCGGCCGTCGCCTCGCGCGACATTGTTCGAGGATCCGTAAAGGCGGCTCCTTTCGTCGCTCTTCTCGATCGCAGACCAAAGGATAACCAAAAGCGGCTCCTTCTCTTCTCTTATCCCGTCCAAGCTCTTGGGTTGCCTCGTTATAGACCCAGAAGAGAAGCGGCGCAGAGCGAGGAGCGCCGCGACGGAAGCGATTCGGAGCGATACTAGGAATCTTTTGGATTCGGCACCACCGCCACGAAGCCTGACCGCGGTTTAGTAGAACCCGGAACCGAACCGATAACACTGGGTTTTTTTAGTATCGCCACTGAACCACGGGTCCGGTTCGGTCGATTCCATTTCCGATTTAAACTGATAATTTTTTTTAAAATAGTTTATAATATAAAAATTATAATTTTTTTTAATTTTTTTTAAAAAAATTTGATGTGCATTCATAACGATCGTAAATCTATAATGACATAACAAAAAATTTTGATATAAAATTATAAAAAATTTATTCGATATCGTTAGCGATATCAAATGTTTTTGGTTTCGATGGTCTCTTTGTCGATCGGGTGAATTAGAGGTCATTTTCTTTACGGATGATCTCTTATTTTTGTTTTGTTATCCTTATCCAATCATTAAGGTAAGCTTGAGCTTCCATTGATTCGGGGGTTATGCTTGATATAGTTTGACTTAAGATTCATCCTCCCACACTTAAGAGTTATTAGATACATACCAAGCTAAGAGTTGAGAGGATTCTCTCTTTCTTTTTTTTTTATCTTTGTAATAATAGTTTTTCTCCCTCAAAATTTTACTCCCTTCACAATATGCACCATCTTCTTTATTGTAGTTAGCATTGTCATCATGGTCATGCAAGTTATTGATCAATCTTTTAACATCTCTAATTTTATCATCAATATCAATATCTACTCTTAAATTTAGATGATAAATAGGTAAAAAAATCGCTTAAGTCATCTAATCTAATATGTGAATCAAAACCACATGTACCAAAATAAACCGATAGAATTTAAAAAAAATAATTCATCCATTTTAGATTTATAGCCATGTCATGTATAAACCATCACCACGTTCGTATTCTTTTGCTGCACTAACAATATTAATATAAATAATTAAAAGAATATGTGCAGTAGGATAATAAACACTGGACAAAGCATATGTTGCATTATTAAAATTCTTACAATTCATTCACCCATTCCAATATTATGGATATAAAAATATATAATATATTTTTTTATATTCAAAGATTTTTTTTTTTTAGTAATTTATGTGTAGAATTCTATCATCTGAAAACATCCCTAAGAAATCTTTTGGGTCTTTTGTCGTTTAACTTATAAAATCTGACCCCCTTTTTTTTTTAATTACTTGTGGATGATCACACAAGAATGAAATAGCTTACTTAACGAAAGAAAGAAAAAGTTTAAAAGATTAAAATCCATCTTCATACGTAAATTCGAAATATGTCAGGCACATCTAACATGAAATATATATATATATATATCACCACACTTGAGATCGAACCACACAAGGCCGGTTCAGTTCTGATTCGAACCGAACCGTGGCCCGGTCTGACCCCGAGAGATGCGGGATGATGCTAACAATTGTTGGGTTCAAACGGATCGCCATCGCAGCCGCCGGCCTGCATGGCATCGTGATCCCCCATGTGTTCAACCGCTCACGATTTCTGCCGCTTTCATGGCATCATCAGCTGCAGAGATCTGCGAAGCGAAACATCAATGAGATATAATGCAGAATTTACACATCATTTTGATGATACTAAGCCCAAACACAGCATCTAAGTGCACACCAACCCCCATAAGTAGATCACGGAACTCAATACCACGGCAAGATTTTTAGACCTTGCCCTACAAAATTCTCCGCAAGACACAAAAAAACAAAAAAAAACAAGCTCACAGGCTCTCTAACCACTTGGAGCACAGAAAAAGAGAAATGGCATGGCACAAACAACTGCTCCACGCTTTGATTGCAATGGCGCGACGACCGCCCCTTTTCAAGTTCAGATGCCACAAGTCGCAGCATGTTACATGGGGAAAGCAGCTGTTGCGGAAAGGTGGGAAGAAGCACGACACATGTACAGGTTGCAGCTCACGAAAGCAAATGCTTCTACAGATAATAACTTGTAATCAACTGTTAATGGAGGAAAAAACGATGGACCACCAAATGGTGACAGCAGTAGTTGCATCAAATGGGGGCCGAGCACAAAGGGTTTCGTCGTTGGCGGAATGTTAAGCGGACTACTAATCAGATGTAAGGTCATACAATCAAGAAACAAAAGGTAACAACTAAAACCTGAACTAATTTATGTAATCCTATGTCGCAGCAAATCAGCTTGGCTGGTCAGAACCTGTAGGACCGGGTGATTCGAGGCTCGGTTTCGGTTGGTAACTCGTATTTGTGTCATCCACGATTCTGGGCGACTTCTGCTTCTCAGTGATATGCTGAGAAGGAACCTTCTGGGAATGAAGGTGTGCGTCACTCAACTCTGATTCTGCCTTCCTCTTCAATTTTTTCTTTACATCAACAGAAGCTTTGCTTGCATCCTCAGGGTTCGTGCTCGTGTTAGCAACTCTAACCTTGTCAGGATTTTTCAGTGTATGCTGACTAGAATCAGCAGGTTGAACAGAATCCATTGATCTGCCTGTTGAACCAGCAGGTTGATTGGAAATTAGCTTGTCCAATGGAGCAAGAAACCGAGCGGTGGCATCGACGACTGGGACTGGCTTCTCCTGTCCGGCTCGTAGCTGAGCAGCTGGATTAGTCTCGTCTATTCTCCTTGTAGAAGCCAACTTTTTCCTCTTGATTCTCTCTTCATCATGAACCTGACCAGCATGCATGAAAATGTCATTTTCTATGCACAAGCAAAAGCCTCGGAACTACAACTTTCACGGTTTACAAGAAAACAAAAGGGTAAATGTTAGATAAGCATCAACTGAAATAGAGCTATAACGAATGCCCTGTGTTTTGTCAGTCATTTGGTAACAAATTTGACACCTTTAGTGCTGAAAATTATTAGGTGTTAGAATAACATTGCTGATTAGAATAATATCCCAGGCTTAGAAAAAAGCTATTTCAGTTGATAGATATCTCTTCTTGGCTTACTGCTACAGATGCCAATCCATTAGCGTCTGTGGAATCAAAAGCATCTGAAATTTACTTGAGAATTCACAAGGCATTATGAGGTCTTCCTACAGAGACAGCAAATATTTAATGGACTCGCAGGTTTGTGTCCATAAATAATTTTATTAGCTATCTTCTTGAGTCAAAGAGCAGGATTTTTAATTCTATATCTGACTTGAGAAATTTAAGTTGTGCCGCATCCCAGCTAAATTTTTTTTACAAACTCATTTAAACCATGACAAATGCATACTGCTCTCTAGCAAAGGGAAAGAATATGTTGTACATGCAACAGCCTCAGACAACCACAAGTACGACAGGATCAAAGTTCAGACCCATCACTCTCTAGTCTGTTTCAATCTGCCAGCCACAATGAGAAGCAATGTGTTACCATACAACGTGCTACTTGATGTCAAATTTTCAACTTCCACATTATTTATTGAGGCTTTGAAAGTAGATTAGGATATCTGAAATTGAATTATCAATCAAGTTTTAGTAAATATCACTGGCAAAATCAATTTTCATCATAGACCATCACAACTTTCAGGTACAAAGAATATCTCAACTTCCACAACAACTTTAAACAAGTATATGTTAATTGCTAATTACACAAGACAAAATTATTGGCATTTAAGATTTTACTGCAATAAGATTTTGTACTACGGTAACAATGTTAACCATTAAAAATCAGCAGAATTCAGAAATTAGATACTACTGATGTGCAAGTTGTTTTACAAAAGAACGTGTGAATTAATAAACCCATAATGTTCAAATCAAAGGAAAGAATTAAAAGAAAAGTCACAGAGATAAATACAGATATCAAAACCTTATGCTGCCTGTAAAGTGATCTTTTCCTTTCTTTCGATCTGTAAATGGCATCTTTGATTCCAACATTATCCATGTAACCAGTGGGCCACAATTCTGCAAGCTGGCAAGTAGGAATAAACATGTCAATAGAAAAGTAAGAATCGAGCTAATTAAAGGTGAAACTAAGCAACAAAAAAAAAGGATACTATGATAACAGACTTTACTTTGAGAAAATGTTTTTTCCTTAAAAGAAAAAAGAGTGATAGAACAACTGTGTTTTCTTAAGAATAACCAACCAAAAGAAATATGCATATGAAAGAACATCAATTTTGTGAAAAAAAAAAGGAGGGGAAATAATAATCAATCAGCATTTAATGCTTCAAGGGATTATTTGCTGATGAAGTCACAATTTTAATTAAACAAATAATATAAGACAGAAGAAATGAATTATATTAAATGGTCAAAGCTTATACAAGCAGACTTCTATGAAAAGAGATCAACAAACAAATAGTATAATTATATATCAAATCAAGAGAATCCTTGAGCTATTAGCACTACCTCTACATAAAGCTTCCTGCTTTGAGGGCCTTTGTCTTCATCCATTCCCTGAAATAAAACATAGATAAAGACATTTAGAAAATAAGTCCATCCAGAACCAATGCAAAAACTGGACTATGAGGGCATTTAATTTTTGACCAGATTAAAAAAAACTGATCGACAAACACTAGGATGATAACCTTGGATAAGCCAAAAACTTATAACAAAGGCCTTTGAAGTCTATGAAAGGTCCAGCTTTACATATAATATAATAGCTCATCTCAAAGTACCCTCCTCAACCAAACTCCTTATTTCTTGTCTCCTATTTTGACATGAATCGGCATCCAAATTTCATCTCAAAATGAAAGAACTTTATGAAATTAGTTATATTTGGTACCTCAACATACAAATCATAGAGATCACAGATCTTGTCTTCTAGTGCAGCATCCATACTGTATCTACCTTTTAGAGTTCTTCTTTCATCATTATTGATTTCCTGAAAATCATCAGCTGAACCATCTTGTTTCTCAGCCAACTGTCAAAGAAAGGCATCATAATGAATAACAGGAAGCAACTGAAACGAAATTCCATTGCAAACAAGTAAGACTGTGTTCATGTCAATTGTGAATTAATAATCGATTTCGATATCAGGAATTTAGCCTGTCCACTAGTCAACTAAATATAATACCAATAACATGACCTAGAAGCATACCTTGGACTTCAACTGAGAGACACGTGCTCTGATCATCTCATTGACTTCCCTTTTTATTTGTTGAAATCTGTCAGCTTTCTGTTGTTTTGCTGAAAGACCTAACTCAACCATCTCTCTCATATTTTTCTACAAAAAGAAAATGATCTATTAGACTGGAAAACATAAATACCAGACATCTTAGAAGTGAACCAAAATAGTGCATAAAACCAGAAAGTATCCATCAACAGCATGGAAGAAAAGCACCATCTCTTATTCCATCAATGTAATTGCATACATCAAAAACATGAAAGAAAACTAGCTCATAAATTGTCATCAATGTAATCATCTTTAAGAAACAAGAGAAACTAATTGATCCTCAATAAAGTATTATCAACAACAATTGGAATTGTATACACTAAATCTACAAGTAAGTTACCACACAAGATTTAACCAAAGCTCCTTAGCACACCTTGTAAGCAATGTATATTTAGTTTTCTGAAGCCTTTTAGCTTGGATCAAATAGCTAGCTAACAAAACTCACAAACCAAAAATGGTATGCAAGCAAAGAGTAAATATTCCTAACTTCCATTTTGGCGAAGATTTCACGAGCAATAATTGTACAAAAGTGTGCCTTCAGATCAAGTTTTTAACAGTTGCAAACTCCTTGCAGAACTCTCCCCTCATTAGAGATGTATTAGTCTATGTTTGAAATATTTATAACACCAGTAGCAGTCTGGTATTAGATCAACTTCTTAAATGCTGTAAAGGAAGACATCACACTACCTTGAAGTCAGTTCTCCAAGCTCAGAAGCAGTACCAATATCTTCACTCACTATTCTTCCTAAACAGTTATGTCCACTTACTGTTCTTCCTAAACAGCTTACAATCAGATTGATGGTGAAGCAAGAATATGACAAGAGAAAAAAAGAAAGAAAAGAAACCAGTGGGGCAATCTATGAATGATTAAAAGAAAATCAGATTCTTATTTGGTCAAGAAAAAAAAAAGAACTTATTTACCAGTGAGGCAATACGTTAAACAGAATTATTCTGCATAATAGACAGCATATTGTATGTTTTCTCATTTTTGGAAAACATGTACAAAGAGAATAGTCTTTAGAAAACTCCTCCAAGTAGTTTTGAATCCCTTAAATTCCAAGAGAAAACAGTGCTAGTCAACTGGTGAGTGATCAACTGAACCTTAAGACTCTTGCATATCAAAATATTTAAATATATTGGGGCAGAGCTGCAGAGGTCAACCAATCAACCGACCTATCCTGCAGATTGGTCAATCAGTAAGCTGTGAAACTCGAAATACACAACCCCAAGTCTAAACATAACTTCAGACAGCAGCAGCAATAGTCCCACATGTCTATAACCACAAGAACATTCCTGAGCCCCAAATGTGGTTAAAATGGTTAGAGAAGCTAACAACATTGCACTGAGTCATTGCCATCAACTCACCTTAACTTTCGTTCTGTTCCCTCATTTGAGCCATGCAGCTTCTAGATATGATGTTTAAACCTCCTCACCTAGCAGCGCAGCATGTGAGAATTGCATTTGTGCAGAAGAGATACCTGTGTCTCCAGTGAACTTATGGAAACACTGATCACAGCTTTTGGGCAGATACATCAAAGTTTTTGTTTTAGCTCTAGGAATTCTAGGATTCATCCTCCAACATTCACATTTGAAGACCTCATACAAATTTTAGTCAATGTGAAATCCATGAGTTCAAAAACTGCCTGGACTCCAGCCCTTTTCAGGTGGTTCTCTCTCAACCTTGAGCCCCACCCCATAAGCCACCTGCCTCCCAACCTGCTACTTGTGCTGCTCAATACTTCTCTTCCTCTTCCTAGTCCTCTCCTCTTCTCCTTTTTCTCCTCCGCCTCCTCTCCTGCTACCCTTCTCCTCCTCCTCTCCCTCCTCCTCAGTACCACAACACGATAAAAAAAACCATGTGTTAGTGTACTCCTATGGGCTGAACCAAGAGTGGTCTGGCCAACAACTAGTATAGCTCCAGTTTTTGAGACTTCAAACCCTGGTGAAAACACTTCTTTGCTCTACAATTCACATCCTTATTTTCTCTGCTGTTTATGTGCATATACCTTACAGTAACAAGCATGGTTGATATTTTAAAATTTCATTTGAAGTATTATTTGAAATCAAATCCAAATCCATCATTGTTTAGTCAATTTTTTTTAAAATTATTCGTCTATTATGAATCCTCTTGATTGTTGTCATCGTGAGTGTGCTTGTATGGTTCGACCTACATTGGTGATCCTAACACTTTATGTGCATATACCTTACAGTAACAAGCATGGTTGATATTTTAAAATTTCATTTGAAGTATTATTTGAAATCAAATCCAAATCCATCATTGTTTAGTCAATTTTTTTAAAATTATTAGTCTATTATGAATCCTCTTGATTGTTGTCATCGTTAGTGTGCTTGTATGGTTCGACCTACATTGGTGATCCTAACACTTCTCTGTCTGTATTAAATAAAACTGTGCAAGTTATTTGCGATCTCAACTCTCATGATGCTTGTGCAGTTGCCATAGTCTGTCATCCAGAACCTAAAACTGTTAACAACTAATCAGTGCAAGCATAATGCCATGGAATTGGTTTATAACTGTATATGAGGTGTTTGACTTGTATAATTTGTGTTTGATTCATGACATTCTTCACAATCATAGTGTTGGACTCGCAGCACCAAAGACAAATATTGATGTTTGCCTCTTTGACAAAGAATATGCCACCATAAACGTGAATGGTGTTTTAGCATAATTCAGATAATCAGATCACGAAATCAAATTTTCTTTCAGAAATTTCCTAACTCAATCCAATTTCATCTAAATTATGGGGTTTGAACCGTTTGATATAATTTCCTATACTTGCATGATAATATTATTTAGCTATATAATATAAATTCATATTTAACATGCTCTCACCATACTATTTGACTTGGTTTGGCTTGTAATAGTGCTATTAGATGACTGATGAGTTCATGAACTATCAGATACTACAGTTGTCCTAACACTTCAGGGAAGACTACTTTGTCATATGATAACTTCAAGAAAGTGGAAATCATTGCTCAAGAATTTATCGCAACTGCAGTGATTTCTTGATTGTCATTTTGCCTATGGTTATCATAAAAGATTTTGTGCTGATTAAACAAAAAGGTATATATTCTACAAAAAAGCTGCTAAGCACATCAACTTAAACCATGTGCAGCATACCAAATTAGCTAATCCATGTAACCAGCCATGAAATGATTGCAAAAAGTTAGAATCATGACTATGGAACAACCAAATAAAGTTCAGTTATACATTGAAAGAAGAAATAGCAAACGTTTCGATGCAGATTAATTAAAATTAACAGCACAGATCGATGTATGGAATATCAACAACCTCGTGCAGAACATGCAAGATGAAGCTTCATGACTAACATAATCCAGGTAAAACAAATATAGGAAAATTTAGTTCATCATGATTAGCCAATGACGATATTTAGAACTTCAGATTTTCTGAAATTACCTTCAGTGTCTTGCGCTGAACTAGGTGACCTAGAATGCCCATAAGTCGATCAATCAACTCATCTTCAGAAATTTTACCTTGGCTTGCCTGCAATAACAAAGAGAGCCATTCACTTTTTTATTGTCAAAAATTTCAATAGAAAAGCAAAATAATTTGTCAAATCATAACTAGTAATCAAGGAATCTGTAGATCCTGGCCAAATTACATCTGTGGGGTAATTTTTGTATGATATGATGTTAAGAAGCCAAGAGGATACTTTAGGGGATGTACACACAGGAAGAGCATAAACCCAAATATGAGGGTCTGCCATGTGATCATGGATGTGCTCAAGAGTACCAGGTCTGACTCATAATTTATGTTTATGAAAATATAACTAGAAAGATGTATGCTCTTTAGACATTAATGCCTCACAGCCTCAAAAAAGTTATCAAAATTGCCCAAAATTGTTATATATTTTGACTATTTGGTTCTTGTTCACCTCTCAGTATTTTCTCAAGAAAACCTAAAGTCAAAATATTTTACAACAACTAAGTAGTAAAGGACCGTAACAAGAAAGCAGAAAATTCTAGAAAGTGAGAAAATAGAAGCATGATCGGTAGATTTGGTTAACTTGTGAAAAAAAAACCAATTGATTGATGCAATTTCAACTTACACCTGAGTTTTCTTCACCGTCTACTAGCTGAGATCTAAGATCTTTCTGACACTGTTTTCACAGCCCCGTGAACTTAGAAGATTCAGCAATAGCTGAAAGCTTTCAATTTTAGTGATCTATGTTGGATTTGCAATGGTCCAGGCTGAATCCATGCAGATCTAGCCTACATCTTCACTGTCTACTAGGCTGAGATCTAAGAGCTTTCTGACACCATTTTCACAGCCCCATGAACTTGGAAAATTCAGAAATAGTTGAAAGCTTCTAATTTTAGCGATCTATGTTCAATTTGCAACGATCTGGGATAGACCCATGCAGATCTAGCCTACATCTACACATACCAAGGAGGAATTCATATACACCTATGGTAGATATGCACAGATCCAGGTTAGATTTATTTGAATCTTAGGCAAGCCAAGGCCAGATCCATGTGACCTAGCCTAGATCCATATACATTTAGCCTTATCTACTAGCCCCAGTCCATGAGGATCTAACCTAGATCATATGGATCTAGGTCGAATCCACAAAATCTCAAACAGATTCAAAGAGAACTCGATCAGATCTGAGCTTCTCCAACTTCAATTTAGTTAGATTTAAGATATATTTGCATAGATCAAGCCAGAGATGAGGTGAAAAAAAATGTAATATTAAGATGAAAAATCTAAGTACAAAGCTTTAATCAAGAGAAAGTAACAAAAAAATATTATTTTAGTTTCAGATTTATCAAGGTCTGAAGATAAATACCACTCCTTTCTTGACTTTGATCCTTAATTTTCTAAGATTTGAGGGAAATTGAGAGTTCGGGAAGTAAATTTGAGAGAGATTAAGCATAAAATGGGAAAATAGGGTGAAAGTAAATAGTTCATCATGAAGGAAGAGATTTTTGAATTGGGTTAAAGTGGAAAACCAGAAGGTATGCAATAAATTTGAGAGATTGAGTGTAAAAGGAATGGGGTGAAAGTGGCTGGTGGGGGTGGGGAAAGGGGTTCCTGACTCAGGTTAGAATGAGAAAACAGGGAACTAATTACCGACAATATATCAACAGGTACAATCAAAATAATAGGTACGGTATGAACCAAACAGGGGAAATTGCCAGTCCATGTGCCAATCCCTTGTCGGACTAGCAATTGCCCGAGTTTGAACCAGCACAATGGATATTTAGATTCTTGGGTTATCCTATACAAATCCAATGGTGTTCCTTATAATGCTATATTAAACTTTTCAATAATTATGATTTTCAAGTTAAAAACAAAAGCCCTTTGCAGAAAGTCCTGTTCTTCTAACAAGTAGGAATCACCACTCCTAAAGCCCACCAAATGACTTGAGTACCCGCAGGACTGTTGAGCGCGAAGCCACTAAGTTCACAATCAAATAGTAGCAATGCATGTCATCAGAGATATCACTAAATGTGTTAAATATAAATAAGGTTATTCAGCAATACCGATAATCTTGCAACTTTAGCAAGCTTCTGCTTTACTTCCTGCGGAAGTCTTCTCTTAATGCCTTGAAATGCAGGATCCACCTCATGAACATCAACACTTGGTGGTCTACCTATAAAGATACTTCCAAATTAATAATAATTAAAAGAATGCTTATTGAGGCTACACATAAGGGAATTCTTATTAACAAGTAAGCAATATGAATTCTCGAATGCATACACTCAGCCACTATCTTTTCAAGATCACGGATGGCCCGTTCAAGTGTCGTCCCTTTAGGCCTCATGGAGGAACTTTCTTTCACCCTTGTGGATGGTTGCTGCAGCAATGGATCAAAGATCAAATAGCAACCAAGATAAAATAATACAGCACATCAAAAAGAAACATTTCAATCCTCAGATAGTGAACAATAGGATGAATGTACAACTGAAGGGGCAACAGTAACAGTAGAAACAACTTGCTGCTACTAACCTTTTAACAAATTGTTTCATCAAAACTATACTGAAACAACAACAAATGATAACTATATAAGCAGTCATCTATAAGATCCAATTCACTTGTTCCATGGGGCAGCTAAATGGTTATTATGAGCACCATGACTTACTACTAGTCACTAGTTCTGCAAAATAATTGATTTTTCAGGAACTCCAGTTTACTGTGATTGGGGATTTTCAGTGTCTACTTTAATGAAAAAACGTCCCTGAAAATGCAGAACATAATGGTAAACCTTTGGTTGCAGCTACAAGCGTACCAACAACGAATATTTGCCCATCTTAAGATTCATCACCTCTCGAGAGAATCAAGAAAGAACGACCCACTAAGACATCAATAAGGTCCAGCATTCTTCCCTTATCTGATTGACTCACCAAATTTCAGCAGATAGGTACAATTAAAAGTTTTGCCCCACTAATACATTTATTATGATAACAAAGTAGTCACTCAAGTTATACCTACTTAAAAGTTGATATGGATTAATTTTCAGAGTAAAACCTAAAAGAGAATGTAATACTAGTATGAGACTAACACTAGGACCTCACTTGTTTCGTAAAGAAAGGGATTGGAATTTAAAGATATACAGCAAATTTTTAAAGCAGTTCTCTTTGTGCTTATAATCTTGCTTCGTAGTAATGCAGGAATTGAAATGTACCTCTTATTTTAAGAACCAAAATCATTAGGTCAAGAGTTACTCCCTCTTTGATAAAAAGAATAATATTAAAAATTAAAAGAGAATCATCTCTTTATATAAAAGTCATAATAATTCAATAAAGTTCTAGATGGGCAACCATTAATTAAAGGCTAAAGTGCATATACCAATTGTTTCAGCATAGTTGATCATCCTAACAAATTTTCAACAAAAAAGGGGAACAAAATTTTTCATTTTAAACCATCTATTTTCATGTACAATTTGAGCTTCACACTACTAGCCATTACATTTTGCCCCCAGGATTTCCCACTCTACTTAAAATTCTAACATTTGCCATTAATTCCATGACTAAGAATTACATATCTCTAATTTAGTAAACCGACATAAATAGCATTGAGTTTACTTCAAGTTGGCCATGGATTTAGTAACCTGCTCTAATCACACCAAAATAGAATTGTATAACAACTTGATTTAAGTAGCAGTTACAAAAACAAAACATCCTGTATTTATAACACATTTAGCTGAATAAACAAGAAAATGCCTCACCCATCAGAATAATGATCACTGTCACATGTTAAATAAAATGCAGGTAAGGAGACACACAAATGAATAGGAAGAGAGGCAAATGGTTGAGAAAGAATATAGGACTAATAAAGAGGTTTTGAGGCTTTAGTGGAAGAGAGAAGGAATACAGAGGGAGTGGACAATCGTACAATTGAAAGCTAGGGATATCCTTATCCTTTCTATTTTCATCGAATCTTGCTAATGATCAAATTAGATAAATTCCTTGAACCCTTTTTATTATCAGCAATATAGCAAAGGGAGAATATGTAATAAGCTTAAGATAACAATAAGGCGGGATGTACTTGTCAATTGTTACATGAGCTCGAATCATATCAGCACAACAATGAAAGGTTTGAATGAGATTTTGTCAAGAGCGATGACCTCCAAGTATGTTACATCACCTCATTGTGAAAATGATGACCAAAAGGAACAGAGAATTCGTTGAAGACAACATATAAAATGTTGCACAATCACCAAGAAACTATGTTACACTCTACATATCTCAAATTTTCCAGATAACTTTTTTCCATTTCTCCTTCAGCAATTAATGTTAGTCTTTTGACCAACACAAATAGTAAAAGATTACTAGTTGGTTTCAGGAACTTCTATTTCTGGAATGATCAAATTAAGTCTTTCTTTCTTCATTTAAATTTACCTATCTGCACATCAGCAACTAACAGGATTATAAACTTGAGATTATGTACATATGTCATATATGAATTTCTTTTAAAGACAACAAAAAAGTTTAACTAGAAATTCAAGAAGTCAGATCGATACTATCTAGAGTTCCTAACACTAATAAAAAAGAAAAAGAAAACACTAAAAACTAAGTTAAAGCAAGTTGAAGAGTAGCGAATTCCTTAAAAATGCAACAGATATACAGAAAGATTTTTGAAAAGGGATGTACTCACCACTGCATGCATAGGATACACACTCACAGAAGAGTTCATAGCAGGAAAATCGCTGGAGCCATATTTCTCCTTACGCCGAATTTTAGCTGATACTTCTCCAGTTTCACTTTTTAGCGATTTTTTTGGCTGAAATTCTACTTGACCTTTACTGCGAGATGCTTGGTACAAGGGGTCAAATGAATGACTTACACTCGCCCTATGGGTAGTGTCTTCGGATGCAAGGACCCCAGATTTATGCTTATCGAAATCCTTTAGTTCCAAAGGTAGTGATAAAACATCCTTATTTGGCACTCTCATGGTTGATTGTTCCTCTGATTTAATAGTGAAATCAGCAGATTTCCTTTTGTAGACCGTTGTAGTGGTTTTCGATTTATACTTCAAACTCCTGCCTTCCTCACTGTAATGTTCACCATATGGAGCATAAACTTTAGCAGCACTTGGTTTCCTTCCCATCACTGGTGCATTCCTAGCAGCATCTTTAATGCGCATACTGCCAACTTTTGCAGGGCCACCAGGAACAAGAACATGACTACCATCACCATGCAGTTTTGTGGAGTCCCTTCTTCTTCTTCTTTTAGGTGCCTCTTTAGGTGATGAGCTAGGCTCACTAAAACCAGAAAAAAAAACACACATGAATTGGATGTTGATCATCAACAAACAAAAATAAGTTTTTACATATATTAGATGATACTATCAAAGGGGACATAGTGAGTGGTCGCACTTACTAAAATCTTGTTTAAAAGAAAATTTTCAAATACGTCAGACCATAAGTTAGCTTGAACTTCAATTTTCAGGCAATATAGAAAACTAAAACAAATAACCTAATGATGGCTGATGATAGAACAAACCAGATAAACAAGAATATTTTGGCAAGAACAGCTGTCATCTTAAATATGTAGGACCTTCTGCTGTCCAATTAACTAACTTTGTAAGAGATGCTTGCTAACAAGTTCATAAATGCAAATGTAATTAATCCTTCAACCAGCACAATCATCAAATTATATTACCAACAAAATGTAATGCAAAGAGGAGGCAAAGAAATTATAGAAGAACCACCAGTTCTTGATGTTTGCATATTAGTTTAAGTTTAAAGTCTGGGAACAAATAAAATATAATAAACAAATGCAACAACCGATCTTCTAAAATGTGGCCTCAATACGTGGGCCATCAAGGGCATAGCACATAAGCAATATGGGTGTGTACATGGACAGCAGGTGCACATACAGTAGATATTAAAATATTCAAAATGTACATGATTGATTATAAGCAAGTACTTATGAAAAGACTTGCTTATATAAGTTACAGCAACATGCTAAGGCAGGTGTGATTAAAATATTAAGTACATGCTATTTATTTTATCCAAATAATTTAATAGTATGAGAATATCAAGGAGGAAACATAAACCATGTGTAACAACCACATATTCTTTATGCAAACCGCATACACGATGGCAAAGTTATATACAATTGTAAATATAATTTTATAACCCAATATTTATGTCACCATGGATCATATATGCAGTCAGACTACAAACATAGGCCCTATACAATGTAGTAATGTAACAGCATACTGCATTTTAGGAAATTGGCAGCCACCATCACTGGATCACTCCTCATATGCAAAACTATTGCATCCTACCTATATTCACTCCCTGAAATTAGTGGCAAATTAGTGGCCTAGCGATCAGTGTTCTCACCAATGTAGGGTTTGGAGAGGGCCAACATATGCAGCCCTGCACTTGCAGGCAAAGAGACTCTTTTTGTGACTATAACTCTGCACATTCAAATCATAAATGAGCAAACTTACCATAAGGCCAAGGTCTGCCCTCTATTCTTCTCCATAATCACCTCATAACAATCATTTTTAATTAGCCTAAGTTAATGTTAATGGAAAATTCAATTAATCACTGAAAAACATGACAATTTTTAGAGATGTTTAGTTGGGAAATTAAACTTCAAAGCTAAGATTTTGAAACAAGTGAAAACTGTTCCATTTCCCCTAATCAAAATCTCAGTGTTACTTGGAATTATATAATACCCCTAATATATGGACAAAAGCTTAATGACAACATCAAAAAAAGAAAGGACTATAATTATTTTCAAATACTTTATGGCATGGTACACTTCAACCATGCCAATCAGCACTGAGATACTGGCTATATAACAGAGACAAGAAAATTGATTATGCAGTTATAAGGTCTAAAACCAACTATAAATTGCCCTTGCAAGAAAACATAAATAGACAGACACTAGAAAATCTACCAACTGTAAAAGATTAATCTGAATATATACAAAAAAAAGCATTGGATATATCAGTTAGACAAAACAACAAGTTAAGAGATCATAGCTCCAACACAACCAATATCTTTCAAATCAGCAACACAATAGCCCCAGAAAAGGATAAATAGCTTAGAGAAATGCTCTAACTTTATTGACAATCGTAAAAGTAAACCATGTGGGAGAAACTTACATTTGCTCTAACTTTCCTTTATTGACAAAATATCCATTATGCTTGGTTGACATTTTGTCCACTTGAAAATATTCATCCTGTAAAGAAGCAGTTCTTAGAAAATTGAATGTTAAACCAGGACAATTGGCAAGAAATGAAAGCCATGACTTCCAACTATACAATAAATTGCAAGTTCACACAAATCATCATAGATGCATAATATAGGATACTTGCAACAGATTAAGATGTGTCAATCCATCAGGTTGCTCCGAAGTAAGAAACAGCTAGGAGGGACATCCATCTCTGCTTAATGCATTATAGTGAAACCAAACTTATTAGAGTGATTTAAAAAAAGAAACTGAAAGTCATATTGGAGAACATTAGAATTCTTAAATGGCAAATGTTTCAAGAAAATTACTGGTGTGGCAGTGTTATCCGAGACAATTAAATCCTTTAGGAAACAAAATGCATAATGTTAGGTCTTATGATCTTACCAAACTACTTCTTGTTAAACAGTTTGTTTACTGGTCAACCTGATCTAAAATGTTGAGAAATCTGGGATTTACCAATTAACTCAATTTTTTTCAAAACCGATATCAGCTAATATTGGATCACCAAAAATGAGATAATTTCTTATCATCATCAAGCTAATAAAAGCTTCAGATTTATTTAGTTGTTACTATTACAGTAGTACATATATTTTACTTAAGTTGGAATATAAACATACATGGTATTTACCATTAAGACATAAATCTACCGAAAGAAAACTACAAGACTCGAGCCTAGACTACCAAAACTGGAACCTGAAGGATGAGGCCACAGGTGGAAGTGACAATGTGACAGGTGTTTCCACTTTCCACCCAGTAACACATGGAACTGGTCTCAGAACTTGCTCAGTTCTTCAAAAAGAAGATTCAAAAAACTAAAAAAATCAGAAATCTCATGATATTTGCAATTGCAAGTTATTCAAGAGAAAGCAACAGAAAAACAATCACTTTCTATGTCCATAACTGAGGTACTTCTTGCTAGAAATATTCAGCATAGGGAGAAACATGACTGAGAAGTTGACTTTCAGCTAATCTAGGATACAGATAGCATAGCCTCAAAAAGAAACATGTCCAGGTGATCTAGGGCTTGTTTATCCTTGTTGCTCCCACTATCCAGATTCTATAGCATTTAAATTCAAAACCCCAAAAAAGAAAAGATCCAGACCCTCATAACTTTACTTCTTTTGTTCCAAACAAGTAGGTAGTGATGCTATTAGGAAATACCAAATAAAGGAGTTCCTTAATGTGCAGTTTAGCAACGATGCAAATATCAGTCACTGGATCTAATAACAACATAGTTTATAAAATCCGACCATTATCTATGCCAATGATATTTATGAAAAGGTAAACAACACCAACCAACTCAGCATCATCTATAAAAGAATCCTCGGTGTCGTATTGATCATCATCTGGAATGTCATCAAGTTCTTCTTCATCACTGCTTTGTTTGCCCTGGATCAAAACACTTGCATGATCAGCAAAGACACCAGACCACAAACAGCAAGATTTATAAGTGAAAAAGCAACAATTCAGAACTCATAATCTTCACGAACCATTTGACCAAAAAATTTGAACGTAAGAAGCCTTTCATACCATGTATAGGCGTTCAATCTTCTCAATAACTGCACTAAAACGATTTGGAGGTGGAACTGCATCTTTTAATTCATTTTCTGCAGGCTGAACTCCAACAATAAGACAAATTATAAAGAATTCTCAACAATGATATAGAATACACATAATATTATAAAAGGATCACAAATCTCCCTCATAGTTGGCACATTGCTGTGCTTATGTACATGCATAAAGATGAAAAAAGAAATGTACTAGAATATACATAAAGCTCAAGCACGAAACATGGCTTTCTCATAGTTGCACATAAGTACTTTAGTCAAAAACCATAACTCTTCTATAACAATCCAAATTTCCAATGTTCATGGATACAATATTTATAGTATCCCAAAAAAATATTAAAAAAATAGCTTATGGCTATGGCTGGAGCCGAAACCATGGAGATGCAAACAGTATAATATAGCATTCACTAGCAGTTGATCATCTACAAGGCTGAAGAACAAGAAAATGTCTATGTTATTTAAAAGAACGGGCAATGTTGAACCAGGTGGAGGAAATTGCATATTCCATGGATGTCAGGTAGCACATTGTAAACACCATAACAAAATCAACACAAGTCAACCATCCAAACGGTTGCAGAGAAAGCAACTTCCAAACCGGACAAACACTAAAATTTGCAGGAACGATCAAACAAGAAGAAGGGGGAAAAGAAAAACTAAATTCGTGGAGATGGGGAAACCCTACCGGACCGCCTGTTCCGACTTGGACAGCAAGAGGCCGCTCGGTCACGGAGGCAATTGGAAGGGATCCGCCCCCTTTATTGGACTCCTTAAGCAGCCGCTTCCAAGACACGATGGTGGTCTCCCCGGGCTTGAGCTCCACCGAGAACCGAACCCTCTGGCCCCCGTCCGCGGGCGGCAGCGGCTCCTCCTTCGGCGCAGCGGAGGCGGCGGCGACATCGGAAGAAGATGAGGGCTGGGGCGGCGCCGGAGGGGGCGGGGCCAGTGCGGGAAGCGGAGGCGGCGGTGCCGGGGCAGCAACGGCGGCAGCGGCGGAGGAGGAAGCCCTAATCGCGGCTCCTTTCTGGTCTTCCATGGTGAGCGCGGAGGAGAATTCCTATGGCATAGGTGATGCAGAGGAGCGATTAGGGTTCCGGCGATGGGGGGTAGGGATCGGATCGATCCCCTTCGCTCGCGCAAGGCAGGATGGGAAGGAGCGGGACAGGGGGCGCGCGGGATTGTCCGGTGCGAAGAGTGGCCTTAATCGGACATAAATGTGGCGCTGTTGCAGCGACTCCAATTCTTCTCCTTTCTTCCGCCTTGGGTTGGACTGGGTTTGGATCCCCTGCTCTGGCAACAAGCGATGCGTGCAGAAAGCGCTTTAATAGTCGTGCCCACCGACCGTTTAAATCAGACTCCCGAGGACTCTGTTAGGTTTAAGACGGCTATCCAAAAAAAATTATATCACATAAAAATATATTTGACTTTTATTTAATTGAATATTACTCACTAACTATGTAGTACGATAAAAAGAAATATATTTAAATCAAATATGTGTTGACTCTTAATATTGACATAATTAATGGGATCGGGAAGCAAGGAAGGCATGTATCTATTGGCACTCCCATTCGAGAAAGCTAACATACTAAGCGTACGTATGCATCAGTCGACATGTATCATTTAAACATGTAAATACGTGTACATTAATTTGGCTTATGTTTTTATGTAACTCATGCAATTTTAATTACTTAAGCAATATAGACGCTTTTTCTTTATGGTTGATCTATTTTGGAAATAATTGTCAACTCTGAATGCAGAAATTAAAGAAAGTCAACATTGTTTTCCTGATTGATAGAAATCCAACGATTTAGATTTCTCGATATCCATTTTAATTATTATTTGTTGTCTTTATCAATTTAGATTGCATAAAATTATTCAAAATCAATGAAGATAATTTTTTTTTCCCCTGAAAACAAATTCAATTTTCTAGTCGACCTGTATAAACTCCAATTCATTTAAATTCAATTGTAACAAAATCAATACCAATTCTATTGTATGAGAAGATGATCACAAGGAGAGTCAAGAACATTTTCCATGAGTGCTCTGAATTCCTCCTGTTTCCCCTCTTCTTACATAGAAAGCATTCAAGTGAAAGAATTTGCAACAAGGAGAATAAAAAGAAGAAAAAAAATGAAAAGTAAAGATTACACATGATTCTGTGTGTTCTGAATTCAACACCCTAAAGCAGATACCACTAATGTAGAGCATGCAGACTGTACCATCTAATTGAATGCCCAAAAGCAGCATGGAGCAGAAATTATAGCCTCTTACTATAGTCCACCAATATCTACATTTGTGTCACACAAACATATGTGGATGCCTCATCATTGCCAACAAACCAAGAAATTATGACATGCAATTTACTATATACACATAGCATTTCTATAACATCCAGAGCAAATCTTAAATTTTGATCCTAAGAGTATCAGGACAAAACTGTGTAGTTCAATCATTCTTCTTCTGTATATTATATTTTATCTGTGACCTCAAAAAAGTCATCATAAGTTAGAAGGAATTGCTGTTAAAATGAATACTTGTGCAAGTAACATAAACGTTGCCACTGAGAAACCTTATTACTAAAAAATTCTTTCTCCTGTCGAGAATATTAAAAATATGAAGGAACTGACGATGCAAAAGCATCCTGGGAGGAAGAAAACTGGTTTCCAACTTTCAGAACTTGAAAGATCAACATTAGCATTCTTTGCAGCATCCAGGATCCTTCCTGTAACGCCGACACCGACCACGCCAGCCAAAGTTCCTGCAGTGTTAGAGATTCCCATGACGATACCTGCATACTTCGGAGCTACATCCATGTGATTCACTGCAAACCCAGCCCTTCCCAGCGCCAGGGAACCAAGAGCGACTGAAGAACAAAATACTGCCCCTGTGGAGCTTCTGAATGACGGAAGGACCATCAAAGCGACAGATGCAACCAAAAATCCAAGCGTGTTCAGAAACTTGCGGGTCTTAGTCACAGATAAGATCCTTCTAGTGATCAGATAGTCTGCTGCAGTTCCACCTATGTTGGAAAATATAAACATATTAAGGTAAGGCAGCATCTTGGAAGATCCCATTTCCTGAAGACTTTGCGTAAGGCCAAGCTCAAAGTATGTCGGTAACCAATTCATCAGCACATATAACGCGTAGTGGAATGTGAAGCTATTCACAACTATTGCCCATATGGGTAAACTGAATGTAATTGATTTCCATGGAATTTTAGCAACATGGACAGAACCATTTTGCATAATGGTCTTCTGCAAGCCCACCTTGTTGTCTTCAGACTTTGTAACCGGCAATGAGACATGCCCAAAACCAGCAGATGTAGCTTTTGAATGATCTGAACGGGGTGCATCGCTAGCAAATTTGAACCAGAGAAAGGTCCAAATGGCACCCAATGCAGCTTCAGCCAAAAATACCGACTGGGGACCCTTGTATTTTACCAAACTTGGAAGAAGCAGCATACCACTTGCTGCACCTAGATACATCCCTGAAGTTGTTAGTGATACAGAACGGGAACGCTCGAAAGGTGGGACCCATTGCGCCAGAACTGTGTGAATAGAAGGGAAAATAAAACCTTGTGCCACCCCAACAAGAAGGCGAGCTACAACTAGTACAGTGACAAGATTAGGGTCCAGTGGAACCACAGCACATATCAGAGACCACAATACAAAGGACATGAGCAGAACACGCCTTCCGCCAACATGCTGTGCTACCCAACCACCAGGTATTTGTGACAGGGCATACCCATAATAGAATACCGAAAGGATCAAGCCCTTGATTGATTGATCCACGCCGGCAGCATTTGCAGCTGCAGTATAAGCAATGGAGAAGCCTATTCTCTCGATATAGCAAACATTTGTACATATGAAGGTCAGAAGGACAATAATGTACCTTTTCGGAAACAACATTCTTGCCATATCAGTTTAATATGCAATTAGATCGTGTGGTATGCGTTCTGATGTTTTGTGTCCCTTTGACTCCCCAAGATGATCCCTTTGCTTCTTCTTCTTAAGACTGATGAGTTCTGAAGAAATCAAATTTCCGTTTCTTGATCCATTTGATAAAAAAAAAATTGTATCATCTGAACAATAAAAATCGCGCTATAAATAAAAAAACTTCTGCAATTTGCTTACTATGAAATAAAGAAGCTCGAATTTGGCACATCTCTGAACTTGTTTAAATTTAATAATAAAGAAACATAAAAGATTATTCAAGAAAAAACTTAAGATTCATGCTACCTCAAGTTTGAGTCATGGAAGGTCAACTAATTTTCACTTCCTTTGTCATTTTCTCTCAAATGTGATTAGTTGTGTGTTTATTTTAAGTTCAAATTCGGGGTCGCACAGATATATATGAAGATTATCTTGTGATAGATATATGAGTAAACAAAGGAAGAAAAAGATATCATTTTATCCGGAACTTTATGTACTAGAATTGACTTACTGTCACTAGATATATGATGGAAACCCTTGTTGAGAAAAAAAACATGCCCTGTTCTTGATTTGAAATGGAAATTTGGTTTCTATCTTGTGTAAAGCAGTGTAGTCAAAAGGCGCTAGACGAAAGGGGGAAGAGTGATAGGAAGAGGAAGGAGGGATCGGGGAAGGGAGGCTGCTACGAGGCGCGGGGGCGGGGGGTGTGATGAACCGGGGAGTGTGCGACGGCGAATGGAGGAAAGAGAGAGATACCGGGAGGGGAAGATGACGCCGCCGCCACTGCTACGCCGTTCGCCGAGGCAGAGGAAGACAGCCGCCGTTCGCCGAGTCGCTGGGGAGAATGGTTTCGCCGCCGCTGCGTTTAGGGCACGGGTGCGCACGCCGGGGGTCAGGCGGGAGGAGGCGCGGGGGTTTGGCGTTCAGTTACGGTGTGACCGTTTTCATCTGGCTCGACTTAGTCTCGGCTCGGGCTAGTCCAGCGCCAGCCTGGGCCGCGCCTGGTTGAAGTCGCCCGCCCAGCCCACTTGCCGAACGCTCGGCTCGAGCCTCGCTTCAACGCGCCGATCGTCCGATGACGTCACTACCCTTGTCCTCTCGCGACGTCATCGGTCCGCCATCCGGTTCACGTCTGGACCGGTTAATTCACCGGTTCGGGGGGAAAGTGAATTCACGGAAAACAAACAAAAGCGTTAAAAAGCCAACCACCAAATAAGACAGCAGGAGAAGGAGAAAGTTTAGCCATCGAGCATGATGAGATCAAAAATTTCATGGTCACTTCTGAATCAGAGACATTAAGCCTTCCAACCTGTTTTGTGTTCTTAGAAGGAAGATAAAGGTGAGCAACCTCTCTATAATGTTTGACAACATTCCCTGTTTTATGCTCATGGACGCCTGGAAGCAGTCGCTAAGAATCCCATCTTTCACCATGCTTTCGCTGGCTGCAGCAACTCCATGTTCTGCCTACTGCACCACCCCCTCCCTATCTATCGGATGAATGCTATAAAGATCATAGTCACTGTTTTACTAGCGGTGACAGTTGACCTTTGTGCGAGTCTTGGTATCGAGAATGACATCCTAAAAGTGAGCAGCAAAAAGCAACTTCTTCGTCCTCCATCAGTAGTTGCCTTCGTTGATATCCGGACCGCAACCCTCGGAGCAGTTCAACCCATCAATGGTTGCCTCAAGATTCAGGCCAGCTTGCTTTTCCTGTGTTCTCACCATCACCCAGATCCAACTCCACATGATCCTCGACAACCGGAGGTCGTGTCGCCATGGCGTATCATCATATGGCTGAGATGAACAAGCGCCATCTTATCCTGCTACCCTGACCTTCGACGTGCAGGAGGAGGAGGAACAATTGCTGTGATGACAGGGGTTGATTCTTAGAAAGATAGAACGCAAATGCTAGGAGGCACTGTTCAGAATCCATAAGCTCGCGTCTGCCATGCACAGCTCACCGCGATCGACCGAGACCTGAAGCGGTCAACCGAGGGCACATCCAGATTCCCTGGGCGGCACAGCAGCAGTAGCAGCTCACTCTTGGCCACTAGCAGACCATCAGTGAGGGACAAAAAGGTGTTCAAACACTAAAGCTTGCCTCCCCACCTTCAATGGCTTCTTGGGGTTGCCATCTTCGTTTTCCTTGATCCTTGGGAGCCCGAAAGAGGCCAGAGTGGACGCCTGCAAGTGCACCGGAATGATTTGACCTTAAAATCGTAATAAAAGCTAGCCTCTAGAATTGATGCTTTGGCATGTTCTCAGAGCTTTTAGGTTTTAATTATACTACCACTTATCACACGCTTTTCTCCTCGGCAAGTGACCTAAGAAAAGAATCCCGAGATAAAGTCTAACAACTGCGCATTAACATCCAAACATAGACTTAAGCATGACCAACAATAGAAGCTATTGACCTATCTTTGACGACAGTCCGGTTGCATACAAAGCCATAAACAACCTTAAACCACAGGAAATGCAATGAGTACGTACCCACCCAAATCTGCAAGTGCTTGATTGAAGGCTTAATGATGCAACTTGATAGCTTTCTGAGAGATGGAATAAACCTTCAAAAATCCTCAGTCGCACAGAGTGGAAAAAGCAAAGCATTATATTCGTAGCAGCAGTAAACAACGCTAATTGAGTTGTTCAAATCAACCTATAAGCATAGTTGGGATGAAGGAACCTATTCCTCTCCCCACCAAAGGATGGTGGAAACGCAACACACGTGGGAGAGATGCATGAGAGTAGGTTTTTATTCTTTGCTACGTATCTCTCAATACTGCCATCCTCTGCTTATATAAAGGCCACATTTCTGGTCTCTGTTTGCCCATCACCTCTTGGACCTTCTTCCCACTGCTCCACTGCAGTGGGTACAGGTTTTTTGTAGAAGCCAGATTGAGGTAAGGAGCTCATCGAGCCCGATGCTTTCTTTTCACCTATCGGCTCTTCTCATGCATTGCTCTGCTTGCCTGCCGCTTGTTGATTTGGATCGGTTGTGTCGATGAAGATGGGGGAGAATGGCGCTGCCAATTACTACCAGCATGCAGCTTTGGCACCCGTGGAGGTGTCCTTGGAGCTCGGCCTCCAACATGGAGCTTCGAAATGTTTCGACGATGATGGCCGTCTCAAGAGGACTGGTAACGAGAAGAGACTCGTCGTTTCTTAGCCTTCTCTCTTCTCCGTGTACCTCTCCCACGAAGTCTGATGCTGTTAAGCTTTGCAGGGACTGTGTGGACTGCAAGCGCGCACATCATAACGGCGGTGATCGGCTCCGGCGTGCTGTCCTTGGCTTGGGCAATTGGTCAGCTCGGATGGGTTGCAGGACCTGCCGTCATGCTCCTCTTCTCCTTTGTGACATACTACACCTCTGCCCTACTCGCTGACTGCTACCGCTCTGGTGATCCCAGCACCGGCAAGCGGAACTACACCTACATGGATGCGGTCCAGGCTAATTTAAGTGCGTTCCGAAACTTGCATTGGAGACAAAACAGGGCATCGAATCAATGCTTGTAGTACATAACGAGTTCTCTTTTGACGAACAGATGGGATCAAGGTCAAGATATGCGGCTATCTCCAGTACCTCAACATCGTCGGAGTTGCCATCGGATACACGATCGCAGCTTCCATTAGCATGGTGTAAGTTGCCAGAAAGCCTGGAGCTGTTCTTGATTCTTTCAGTGCAAGCAAGGGTCAGTCTTTGATGGCTATTTGGACATGTTCGAACAGGGCAATAAAGAGGTCGAACTGTTTCAACAAGGAGGGAGACGACAGCCCCTGTCGTGTAAACAGCAACCCTTACATGATCATGTTCGGCGTGGCGGAGATTGTCTTGTCTCAGATCCCTGACTTCGACCAGATCTCGTGGCTCTCCATTCTCGCCGCCATCATGTCCTTCACGTACTCCTCCATCGGTCTGGTTCTCGGCATCGTCCAAGTGATCCGTAAGCCAGTCTATCTATCGATCAATCTGCAGTTCCGTTTGATTCCTCGCTTGGGTTGAGTCCATGCCGACTAAAATTTTTCGCTTGCGTTGACAGAAAACGGAGGAATTAAAGGCAGTCTCACCGGCATCAGCATCGGCACCGTGAGCCAGATGGACAAAATCTGGCGTAGCCTGCAAGCCTTCGGCGACATCGCCTTCGCCTACTCCTACTCCATCATCCTGATCGAAATCCAGGTACCAATTCCACCTTTCACTTGGATCAAACACTAGAGAGTTTGGCCATTTTCTTCAGTCACATTGTTGTACTGAAACATGCCTCTGTTTTCCTGGCATGATTCCAGGACACCATAAAGTCTCCGCCGCCATCGGAGGCCAAGGTGATGAAGAAGGCAACGCTCACCAGCGTGGCGGTGACCACCGTCTTCTACATGCTCTGTGGGTGCATGGGCTACGCCGCGTTCGGGGACTTGGCCCCCGGCAACCTCCTCACCGGATTCGGCTTCTACAACCCCTACTGGCTCCTCGACATCGCCAACGCCGCCATCGTCATCCACCTCGTCGGCGCCTACCAGGTCTACTGCCAGCCGCTCTTCGCGTTCATCGAGAAGTGGACTCGCAAGACGTGGCCCAAGTCGGAGTTCATCGCCAAGGAGATCCAGGTGCCGATCGCCTCCGGCAGATGCTACAAACTCAACCTCTTCAGACTGACATGGCGCACCGTGTTCGTGATCGTGACCACCGTCGTCTCCATGCTCCTGCCGTTCTTCAACGACGTGGTCGGCTTCCTGGGCGCGATCGGCTTCTGGCCGCTGACCGTATACTTCCCCGTAGAGATGTACATTGCCCAGAAGAAGATCCCCAAGTGGAGCACGAGGTGGGTATGCCTACAGTTGCTGAGCCTGGCTTGCCTTGTCATCACGGTGGCTTCCGCCGCCGGATCAGTCGCCGGCGTGGTGAGCGATCTCAAGGTTTACCGGCCATTCAAGCCAAGTTAAAAAGGTTGCACAGTCCACACATGGAGACCAAGTTGGATTGCTGGGCTTACTACGTTGTTTCTGTCTGTTGGATACTACCATGTTTAATCCTTCTTCACAGGAGGGAGTTCACTAAGAAGAAAGTGATTGTAATTGCTTGAACAGTAGATGTTTACTATCTCAGTCATGCCTCACCTATGTTTATCAAGGAGTTAGCAATAAACTATGATGAAGGCCGGTTCATTCGAGGATCCAAATGGTCGATCATGCTCTAAATTCTTGTTGCCATGTTGGTACAGATCTTTCTACGTAAAACATGGATGAGTAGCCATCAATCAAGTCAATCATGCTAACCTGACACGATCAACCACAGATCTAAATTCCGAGCTCCGTTCAATCGGCAAGAGGAAGCTCCATGGAATGGAACATGCTGGGTTCGATCGCCAGGACGACACCTTTAGGGGAGGCGCCTCGTGGTGGTGGGTGGTGGTTGTCGGCCGCACTTTCTCTGCTCCCCAGCTGTAGCCATCGCCAACAACACCACAAAAACCAAACATCCGCTTCAAAAGGGTGGCTCAGCTGCAGTGCATGCATGCGGCTTCAAGTGCAAGGATCGCTGTCGTCGGTAAACAAGAGGATAAGCGGGATTGGATTCTGCTTGCAGCTGTGGTTCTTTTCTTATCTCGAAGAAGCACGAGATCCTGGGATGCTTATCGGGGAACTGTGACGGTGTCCGTTTGACGTTATTCCTATTGAATTATTGCAGTGGATGTTTGATTGGCTTTGCATGAGAATATGGCTTTTCGTTGCGTTCACGGCTTTCTAATGATGAATCGGTCCGCGGCGATCGCCGGATACTGCACGCTGCATGCATCGGTCAAAAGGCATAAGCTTTGAGGATAGGAACATTCGATGGAAATAGTTTTCTTGACCAGAATTAATTCCTCCTGGAAGAGGCAGATGATGGATCATCATCGTCAGGAAGCCCCGACACCCACCCATTTGCTGGAGTGCAGCAGCTATCACCTGTTCCGCGTCCGATCGAAGGTGGAACGCTGCAGATGAATAAACAAATGTAAAGAATGAGAAGAATTGCCGATGCAAGAGAGAGAGAGAATCTGAAAGCACTGTCACATCTTGCTTGGCGGAATCTGCAGGCTTGATCGACAGTGGCTCGTAAATTGATAAGATTGAGAGGTGCAAAATATTATGATTAATTTCTGGCCAAATATCTGAGTGTCAATATTTGTATAAATTTAATTTTAAAGAAAGAGAATATTCAAGATGGTTTTTGTGTTCTATAGTATTTTAAGACACACTTGAGAAAAAAAAAGACTAATTCTTTATAGGGATTAAAGATGAGATACTTCGATTCTACATAAGCATGTCGTTTTTGTCGAATAAAGGTATGCACAGCTCCTTTTTCAAATCTATGAAAGTTTAGATTTGGTCTAATTATTTTTCACATTATAGTTATTTTCTAATAATTGGCATTAGAGTCATAAATTAATAAAATTTAAGTATCATAGATCGTTAAAGAATATTAGATCTGTTCATATTTAGATCGATTTGTGTGTTTCGTCTTTGATCTATTTTTGTATTAGATCTATTTGTATGACTAAATTTGTTCAGCCTTTAAATCACTATTTTAATCTCAAAATAATGTTATTATTTTAAATTAATTTTTGGCACTATTGAGTTTAAAAGGAAAATAATTTTGACATAAGATGTAACAAATAATTTTGTTGAATTTAAAAGGAAAATAAACTATATATTTTATTTTTATTATTGTTACTCATGAGAAATAATTTATTATTGTTCAAACTTAATTTCTTATGTTATTTATAAATTCTAATTGATATTTTTGGATGTTGATATGGCTATTAAATATATGAGTATAAAAAATATAAAATATTGCTTATTTTCACATGAAAGTATGGTGTTTATTCTTGACTGTTGTTATTGCTTGATTATGCTTGTCGAAATATATGCTCAATTATTATTATGTTATTTTATTGAATAAATTTTGTATTATAATATTATTTTTAAAAAAAATTAAGTGAGCATTATTTGTAATTTGTATTCATAAATTTTTTGATGACAAGTAATTAGTCATAAATGATATTAAGAAAATAATTATTCATGATAGCATCCATAATAAAGAGATTTAGATAATCTCAAAAAAAAAAGTATTCAATTAATTATGTGATAGGAAAAGATAATACTATTTAGATAGTCATGTATAGTATGGTTGTATACCCAAAAATAACATCATTAAGATAAATGAATGATATTAGTTTTTCATAATTACACTAGATATAATAATATTTTACTTGAAGAAAAAATATTAATGAAATCAATAGTTCATATAACTCAAAATATTAATATTATTTTATTTATAATTTCAATGGTTCTTCCTTCTTTGTGTACTCAAACATCTTGTGTCTTTTTTTTTATCAAATTATTCAAAATGACTTGAGCATGCATAATTTATACTGACTCTATTGAATCTTAATATAATATTACTTATTAAATGATCGATAGATGTCATTGATGACAGCACTTGAAAAAGATCTAATAGATTTAGTTTAATATTCATAAAAATAATAATTAAACATAATATTAAGATTTTATTATCATCAACACATAACATAGTGGCTAATGAAAAATATTTAGCATAGTAGAATATCTTATATCCACTTAGCCACATAGGGCATCGATGTCGAGAAATGAATGGTCGAAAAAGATCTAATAGATTCAATTTGATATTCATAAAAATGATAATTAAACATAATATTAAGATTTTATTAGCATCGACACATAACATAGTACAATAGTGGCTAATGGAAAATATTTAACATAGTAGAATATTTTATATCCACTAATCCACGTAAGGCATCGATATACTACGAACGGTTGATATTGATGGTGCGTTGTGGGACCCACTTAAAGGAGTCGTTATTGTGTCCAATCACGACACTTAGTGATCAAACAAACGAACCCAATTTATATTAAAATCAAAACCAATTTAAGTGCATAATATAAATCAATTCGGTAAAAAAAAAATTGGGCAAACATGAATTTACGAGATAATGAGAGATAACTTGCTATAATAGCATGATAATTTTTTTAATTAATTATAAATAATCTTATTTACAAGAGTCGAATGGGTTTATTATTGTCAATATGAGTTTTTTTACATTTAAGTTTTGTATTAACAAAGATAATGAGCCATTTACTCTATTAAATTAGATTTATGATAATTGATATTAAAGATCGAACATGACGAGAGATATGAATATAAAATGACACATCAGAATATGGAATCACTTTTGAGCTAGACTATGTATCACGAATAATATGCCTAACGATGGATTAGAGACAAGCTCGAATGATCTCCCTTGAATTATTGTCCACTAGGGTAAATAGGTAAAAGGTGACATAGACCTTCTTTTTCCCACATGAATTATTAATCCTCACGTGACGATAGATATTGGATGATGATGGGACGTTAACATGTTCCCTATCAAATTTTGGAAGATGAACAATGTCCCACTTACAAGAGATTTGTTAAGTTTCTAATTTTTTTTAAGACATTTTATCCGTATGACATCGCATAGTAAGCTTACCAGAGATTCTTCCTACCTCATTCGATGATCATGAGGACGAGTAAGAGTGTCAATTGGATGAATCTACAACGATTTAAAATTTTTGAGACACGATACGAGTATCAAAACTTTTGATTACTCCCTCATTTTGAGGGGTGTCATTTACTCCCCTCCCCCCCTTTCTTACGACCTCCTTGAAGCTCCGAATGAAATGGGAAAACGGGAAGGCAAAAGCTAACCTTCCATTTCCTTTACCCATCGATCGAACCATGGCAATGATACCAATTGTTTCATTTGAGTAACTCGGCTCGCCTTTGATGTCCACTGGACAAGGAATAGTCTCTTGGGCCATCTACCTCTTCCTCATTTGCGCTTTTCCTCACCAAGATTCCTCCTTTTAATTGGAGGTTTTTGGATGAGTTGATCGTTGTTGGCTCGCTGATAGAGAAGAGCTGAAGCTTCTTCTATCCGGTCCATGTAGGCATTTGCTTAGTTAAAAATGAGAGCAAGTGTTTTTGTTTTGAGGAACACTGAACTTTACTCTTAACTACAACGAAAAGTACATCACCATTTGCATCACCGTGACCTAGAAAATCAAGTTCGAAAATTCGATCTACAGTCTAAAAATAACATGATTTTGTTGTACGAATATATATGTTTTTATCGGTGTATTAAATTGAACGTTTATGCGAGAGGACCCGTTAGGCTTAGCATTTTTTTCTTGAAGAAAGAAAGAAAGAAAGAAAGAAAAAACTAAACTAAGTATATAGGTACGAACATGTTCGAGTAGATTTAATATCGACTTATCCCGCGAGGTCAAGCTATACAACAAGCCTTGATGTTTCGATGCACGATCTCATAGCCTATTTATAGCTAAATAATACATGTAATGTTTTTAGCATCACCAAATGACCTGAGAGTAGATAGAAGGATGTCGACTCCAAACGTTGTTGTTACCATCATCATCTTCCTTATCTACATGTATTAGGCGTCCCATCACAAGAAAACAAAGATGGAATATAACAAATTCCAACTCTTCACTTCCACCATCTCGTCTCGCCATACAAGTCATGCAAGTGATTTTTTTTTTTTTTTTTGGGCCACATTTTCTCATCCAAAAATGTATTCTCAGGCAAAGTTGGCAGTCTTCCTACGGAGTGTTGTAGATTGGTCGCCACATTCCAACGAGAACTAAGAAACATATATAAATTGGATGACGCAATTATGGTGAAAGAGCATTCAAATCTCTGTTGTATACGCTTCATTCATAGGCTTCGAGTTCTTCCTTTAATGCATCTGTGTCACATATCATGCGTTTCTAACTTGTCGTTCTCATGTTTCTTGTCTCATGTCGCATCATCGTGGGCGATGTAACTTTTAGTTTTCAGGGAATCCACAAAATATGTAGGTTAGGTTGGGAAAACTAGGTTTTTTGCCCTCCTTTGTTTACTCTCTTAAAATTATCGTGGCATGGAATGAAATCTCTTTCTAGATTTCTCTTACTTCTCTCTATGTTTGTAAACTTGACCTTTCAACCAAGAAGATTGATTTGTTGGCGTGTTTTGAAATTGAAGCACCCAAGACATTAACGAGGATGAGTTGAATGATTTGTAGCATCCACTAGATTTTGCCAATGCAATTCGGTTCATTCAACCACACTTCAAATTTGTCATTCTTTTTTTCTCTTTTCGCGTTAGCTAGTTTAGTCGTAATCAAATTTGGATTAGGTGTCGACTCGGTCAAGCCTCGAATCACTAGTTCATCGATCGATAATATTTAAAATTTTAATTATATTCAAATATATTTTGTGGTGAAATATATCGAGATACTAAAAGTAAAAAAAACCTACACTTTAATGAGATAGATGACATAGAAACACAACCATAACAACGACATGTATAATGAAATGATAAAAGAAGGGGAAAAATAATAATAAAATTGTTATCTCGATATTATATGATTCGAAACACAACCATAGCTTACATAAGCTTCTTTTTTTTTTTTTAAATCACATGCTATTGTAATAAATTTCACGCATTACAATGTGAACATAAAAATTTCTATACTAAAAATTTTAATATTAAAAAATTAAATTCAAATAACAATATATCATATTTATGTCCATCTACAAGAAAAACTAAACTTGTCTTCTCATCAATTCTATTATAATTAATTCTATTATAATTAATTTTTCATTAATCAATAATCGTTATCAAAATATCAAATTTATAATATATCTTATCTAATTAAATATGATTACTTAATCTAATATATAAATCCCAAATCTTGTTGATCACTTCTTATACGTTCCTCTCTTAATGGTGAGTGATGGGGACTTTTGCAACAGTTGTTATTATGACCATCACCATCACCATCACCATCACCTTCACCTTCGAGAACGAAGGGTTGAGTAATTGAAATGCTTTACTTCGTCAACAACATCTCGGCCATGGCTGTGAAGGTGATGGTCGCTGCTTCCTCGTTACCAGTCCCCCCCCCCCCCGTTAATGGTGAGAACGTCTCATATATTATTCGACGTAATGCATGGGACAATTCTACAATGCTCGTTCGTAAGAATTGTGGCAGAGGCATGGAAATATCAACGTGCTTCTCTCTCACAGGAAGCTTCAGTGAAGATGGAAATGTTGACAGTGTCGGCACTACGAGACGAACAAGAACGCACAGTACGAAAAGTTGGACGTGAAGTCATGCAAACACTCCTTTCCAACCATCCGTTTGTGACTCGTTTTACCAGTGGAATTCAAGCCTTTTCTAGGGTTAGGGCTTGGAATAAATGTAGAATCTCATAGTCGCTACAACGTCCTACATCCCACGCTTCGAAACCATTAGAAGGTCTCGAACTTGTCCTTCGGCATTTATGACCTTTGACGAGGAAGGAAGGAAGGAAGGGTTGAGTAATCGGCATGCTTTCACTTTTGGTCGCACAAAAATGGCGTGAAAACATTATCTTGGCCATAAGTTAATGGTTTCCAAAGGTGACGGTCGCTTCTTCTCGCTAAGTTCCGCAGCCTCCGTCATCGTACAAACTCGTGTCGAGAACGTCTTATACTTTATTTAATATAATAAATAGAATAATATAAATTAGTAGAACTGTTTGTCGCAAAATAATATTACAAGACCAAAGTCAAACAATTTAATCCGAAATTTTAAGCTGCTTCATTATTATGTATCAAACCTCGATTCTTTTGATCTTTAATCACACCATACTATCCTTATCTTTGTATCTCGCGCATCAATATTTTGGATCATTCATCTATAAGAAGTTTGCCAAAAGCATGAAAATATTAACGTCCTTTGCTCTCCGAAGAACATTTGAACATGGCGTCCATGATACATTGCAAAACACAGAGGGTCAAACATGACTTCTAGATGAGTACGAGAGGGTCAAACATGACTTCTAGATGAACACGAGCACACGCCACGGAGGCTCGAAGCCATGAACGCAGCCCAGATGTTTTCCTCGTGCCTCCTCCTAATCGCATCGCTCTCTTGACGATGACATGCTTCGCTTTCATGCTTGACCAGTCGTGGACAACTTGCTTGGCTCCAAAATGTTTGCATCATGTAATAGAATGTTATAACACGAACGTACACATCTCTTCTGCCTTACGATGAGACGTCACTGTGTCCAAAAATCTTGGATGCATTGCTTCGGCAGTATTGATAGAATGTTATAACACGAACGTACACATCTCTTCTGCCTTACGATGAGACGTCACTGTGTCCAAAAATCTTGGATGCATTGCTTCGGCAGTATTGATAGACTGTTATAACATGAAAATATACATCGCGGATGTGAATGTTCCACTGATTACGACCACAGAATAAGGACTTTGTAGGTAAACACAGACATGCATCAGCACCGATGCAACCTTCGTGAAGCAGTAGGTGAATAAATAATAGATTAATAGTCATCTCCGTCGTGCAGGTAGACATCTCCATCAGATGAGAGGAGGATGAGTTCTAATCGATTTGAACTTGAAGTGCTTCTTCCTCTGTCTCCAACATATCACGAGTGGCAGCTGCTGTGATGCCGCATTTATCGTGTTGGTGGCACGGACTGTGGCATCGATGACAGTGGTGGAGGATAAGGTTTATTCCATTATAATCATCAATCATGAAGACATACATAAATATAGAATCTCACACTCGCTACAGTATCGATGCGTATGGCAGTGATCGCTGACGCCGTTATTACAAACGTGAACAAGAAGAAGGACGGTGGTGTTCTAATGGTGTGTGCCCCAGGGTTTTGCCACCAGGTGAAGTGGCTCCTTCTTGCGTGCTGTAAGCCCGGGACTCTCCGTCATGTCGAACTCGTCTCTGGTCATGCCGAGGGGAAGCTCCCAGTCGAACTGATGAACGAGGTTTGCCAGTGCGAGCTCCAAGGTGGCCACCGCGAGCTGCATTCCGGGGCAAATCCTTCGTCCTGAACCGAACGGAGTGAACTCGAAGTCTTTTCCTTTGAAGTCCCGATCGCCGGTCGTGAACCTCTCCGGCCGGAACTCTTCGGGCGCGTCCCAGTGCTTCGGGTCTCTGCTGATCGCCCACGCGTTGATCAGAACCCTCGTTTTCTTGGGGATGTGGTAGCCTTGGATCTGGCAGTCCTCGATGGATTCTCGCGGGAGCAATAGTGGCGTGGGAGGATGCACCCGTAGGACTTCCTTGAGGACGGCCTTCAGGTAGGCCATGTCGTGCGTCTCGTCTTCTCTGACCATGTCTTTCCCTGCAGCTAATCCTCTCACCTCGTCCTGTAGCTTCTTCAGGGTCTCTGGGTGTCGAACAAGCTCTGCCATGGCCCACTCGAGGGCAGTGAAGGTTGCTTCGACGCCCGCAGAGAACATATCCTGCAAAATGCCAGCGACTTAGCTGTTCTTCCTATCGGTTTTGATGACCAGTTGTTGTAGGTCTTTTATTAGGCAAACCGTGCATGAAGACAAAAGTCATGGAGTCAATATATGTTGTCTCAAGAAGCGAAACTACTAGAGAAAGAAGTTGAGCCATCATGACGCATGGCGAGGAGAAGAAGAAGAAGAAGAAGAAGAAGAAGAAGAAGAAGAAGAAGAAGAAGAAGGTTATGAGAGTTTGGGTTCATGGTAAGGCTTCTTGACAGTGTCACTCTTCTTTGCTACCCGATGGCAGCTGCGATTGCCAGAAAGGAAGAACAGATCTTTTGCAGAGAAGAAGCTTACCCACAAGATGGCCTTCATCTGCTGCATGGTCAGGCGAAAGTCCTTCTCAGGCTTGTCGACCACAGCAAGCAACTCATCCACGAAATCCCTCTCCCGCACCTCATCGCTGTTGAGTCGTTCGACATGATCCTGGATCATCTCATTCAGAGCATCCTCCCATTCCACGGCGATCTTTTTGGCGGTGGGGTTCAACCCCAGGATTCCATCTAAGAATCCCAACGAGGGGAAGAGTTCCTCAACGCAGAGCTCACTGAACGCGACGCCGTTGTCGTCGATCAGTTTGCTGAATAGCTGACATCTGTCGGCGGCTCTGAAGCTTGCCCCTGAGACGACTCTGCCAACGATGTCAGTGACGAAAGAGTTGATCACCTTGGACATGTCGATGAAGCCGGAGATCGAGGAAAGAGAAGCCTGAGAGATCTTCCGAATCATGAGGCCCACCTCCTCCTGTCGCAGAGCCCGATACGACTTCACCCTTTTGCCACTCAGGAGGTGGATGGTGCAGAGCTTCCTGGTGTATCTCCAGTAGTCGCCGTAGGGCGCGAAACCCACGTCATGGTTATCGTAGAGTATGGTTCTGACCGGCTTCAGGTCCGGCCGACTGGCAAAGGAGGTGTCATGAGTTCTCATGACCTCTTCGGCCATGTCGGCCGACGAGACCACCAGGGTGGGGACCCGGCCGAAATGCAACAGCATGAGCGGTCCATGCTTCTTGGAGAGGGCGGAGAGGGAGCGATGAGGGAGGGCGCCGAGCTGGAGGAGGTGGCCGAGCAGCGGCAGCTTGGGCGGAGAAGGCGGAAGCCGCCGCTTCTTGGAGAAGGCTCGCTTGGTGCCGAGGAGCACCAGGAGAAGGAGGGCAACGAGAAGCAAAGACGAAAGCATTGTCGATCGCCCTGAGCACACCTCGCTCCACGCGGTACCACCACACATATATAGCCGATGCGAGGCTGTTCATAGTCGTACCTTTGCCGGACCGTTTCTGAAGCGTCGAAGGGGGGGACGAATCCATGGCTGGAACAAGTCACCGTCGCTCACAGGCTGCTGCTGCTGCTGCTGCTGCACGCGACCATTGAAACGAAGGTGGTAGACGCCTTCGGTGTGCCGTCACGTCTGTGGAGTGATTTAATGTTTAGATAATGAGAGACTGTCTGGGGTTGGTGATCAAAAAATAGTTTTGAATCCTTTAAATTTCGTCTCTCTCTCTCTCTCTCTCTCTGATAAGTATAATCTTATCAATGATGATATTTTTGGAGGCTTATTCCAAGTATAAGCAAAACGTATACTTCCTTGTACTGGTCAGACATCATGCGTTGACTTCGTGCTTGTTCCTGTCGACATCGTCGCTGAACTCACGAAGGCGAACTCATTTACTACACCTCGTTGTTTGAGCAATTAAATGGTATGCAGCACGTACACAAGTGAAATCTAATCTGAAACTTGTCATTTATACTCTATATAATTAAATAAGATGAGTCGATTGGTATTAGTGGTATGAGAAAAGTCAAAATGTAAATTATGCTAATATATTGCGCATCTTATCGTGGATAGGATGTGGTTGATACTGTTAGCGACGCACATTACCGTGGTGTCATCATCTGTCATTAATGGCGACATGTACTTTTAACTGTTGTGTCGTCATTTTAGTCATCAATGATGATGTATACATAGTATAATATAAAATGATGATGTGTGCTTCACAGAAATAATCTTATTTTTACATGAATGCACCGATCGACATGTATTTAGGTTGAATTTTTATGAATAACATATCTACCTGACAAATAATCAAATATTATTATGAGTGGGCAAATTGTTATATTTCGCTGTCATGGGCATTAGAGAAAAATAAAAAAGAAAAAAAATTATTATATTTCAAGGAAATCTCATAGTAATTTTATGTAAGAAAAAAAATAATTGAAAATTAATTTTATGTAAGAAAAAGAAAACCTATACTGACCATTTAAAAGTTAATATTTAACATCCCTAAGAACACATCATTCACAACAGAAGTAATACCATGTTGTGTGCCCGAAGCAAGCACCGAAAGCCAACACCAATTCCACATCAACCGGACTTGGTATGATCCCAAACTTGGTGTGTTTTCTTCTTCCATCAGCTAAAGATTCGCATCCATCCCTTCCTACAAAACCTTCGCTCCTCTCACCTCGTCTCCTCCGCCATGGATGACCATGACACATGCAGGGTCCTCATCGAAGGTGCTGGCGCTCGCTCCGACCCACACGACGACGACGACCGCGACGGCGCCGACGAGCCCCACCTTTTGTACATCCTCAACCTGATCCTCAACGGCACCGCTCGCCTCAACGTCCTCCTCCCCACCGCCACCATCCTCGCGTTCACCATCTTCGCCCCGCTTCTCACCGACGACGGCGGCAACTGCGGCAGCCTCAGCCGGTGGCTCATGGCCGCCTTCGTCGCCTCTTGCGCCGCCTCCTGCGTCTTCTTCACGTTCACCGACAGCTTCCGAGCGTCGTTCTCGTCGGGGAGGCTGTACTACGGCGTCGCGACGTTCCGCGGCATCTGGGCGTTCAACGCGCGGCGCAAAGGCCCGCATAATCCCGCGGCGTATCGCCTCACGTGCTCGGACCTCTTCCACGCGTCGCTCTCGCTGCTTGCGTTCCTCGCCTTCGCAGCGTCGCACGGCGACGTGATGGGGTGCTATGGCGTGAAGCTGCCGCGGAAGGTCGCCAACACGGTTCCGCTGGTGGTTGGGTTTGTGGTGAGCGTTTCCTTCGTGCTGTTTCCTTCCAAGAGGAGGGGAATCGGGTACCCTTTCTTGCTTCAGAGGGATGCAGTCTTCGTGAAGGGCTAAGCCGGACACAGCATCGAACGCCCGGTGGAAGAAGACGTGGATGCAGAAAAGAAGCAGCGAGGTGGAAGCTAAGCTAAACATGGAGCTTTCTTCCGATACAGCACTAAACGAAGATATCACATGAAACTGAGAGAAAACCTCATTAATGCAAGTTATCAAGCATTACATTTCACAGACATCTATGAAAACCCAATCGAACATGACGAGCCAATGTCTCACAGTTTGCTCGATACAGCAAGATATCTAGTGTGGCATCCCCAGGCTATCATCGTCCCCGTGCTCCTCTCCCTCATCTCCACCGCTGCCACTCCTGCAGTCTTTGTAAGATGCAGAACTGTGGCTTCAATCTCCCTCTTCTTATTCTGGACTTACCATGCTCAGGTGAATTCAGATTTGGCCCAAAAGTGGACAGGCAAAGTCTGGAGGAGGGTTCAGAGAATCCGAACACAATCCCATCATTAATAATATAAATGTGATGCTAATTAACCAACAACGCTTGCTAAGTAGATGCAGAGCTATTATTTACGTTGTTAATGCAATCATGCATCCAAAAGATGAAGCCATGGGACGATGAAGGAAGTGACCCGAGAATTGGCAATGCAGATAGAAGCAGCAGAGCATCACAGTACGCGCTTGACGAAGGAAGTGAACTGACGCGAACGTAAGCTGATCTCGATCATGAAGCTTTTTGTGTGTTTTTTTTGTTTTTTTGGGTCATAAAGATATGTATTGAAAATTAATTTGTAGATAATTATCTTATATATTTATTATATTTTAGATAATTTTAATTAATATTATATAATTTTATTTAAAATTATATTTTTATAATTTCCAGGCTCCCGCATGCCAACACTGTAGACAATCAATCTGCGTTCTTCTCAAAAAGAACAATCTTTTTCATGTGTTCAAACCCATCGATCTCGGTGGATTCTCGGGGTTTCTCGAACTCACGCTGCAGCTCCCCCTCGAGAGACGAACATGTCAGAATTCAAGGGAGGACGATCGGCGCCGCTCATCCTCGGGCTTTCACCATCGGGAAGCTTCGACGCCGCCCTTGCTTCGCCCCCATCGAAACGATAAACACATCTCGCCGCCCTCGACCTCTGCCGTGGGCAACTTCGCCGTTGAAGCCAAAGGAAGAGACGACATCTGTGTATCTATCTACAGAGCTCTGCATGCACCGGTGCTCCATTTCTAAGGGATGCCTTCCGGTGACATGGAAACAGGATGCATGTACGAAAGCCAAAACAAGGCCTTTGGCTCCATTCGTATGACAACCAGAACGCCTCCCCTGTCCGGACGTCGGTGTCTGTCAAAAGTTAATGTGGTATGGCTTCATGCATACGAATCATTGCAGGCCAGCTCGTGGAAATTATTTGCATGACAACTATCCAGCCTGCCACAGTAGGTATGTTCAAGCAAGCAAAAGCATGACCTCCTCCGCAGTTCAAGCTGGTCATCATGTTCAGCATATGAAAACTTAATGACCACCTAAGAATAGAAATGTGGATCCGTTTTGAGTTGTAGTTTCATGGCACATCTGCAAGTAGATGATCCGAAGGACAAAACATGTATGTTTGGTTTTTCCTCGGCTTCTGTCAGCATCTGTAGTTGCTGGACCTTTCTTAATCCTAATCGGTGTTCTTCTTCTGCATGTTTGTCTCCACTGGAGCTCCAGAACTCAGAAAGGGATCCACCGAGTAGAAAATGCATTTGTTTCACATGGCATTGGATCTCGGAACCAATCGCTTCCTGCTGCTGTACTGCACCTTGAACACGATGAAGCCAGATCGAGACAGATGTGTTTAGTGCGAGCTCACGAGCATTTGTACAAAGCTTCTTTACCCGAGTTGGGGGCTAAGTTGAGCCTGAATCGATCTGAACGATGCATTACTATCATTATTCATAAATGTGAATCACAAAGCGGCTGATGCACTCGCCAAGAGCCACTAAATTATGAGCAGCAACTCTTTGCACTGCAGATGAAGAAGCCGCTATCAGCCACCGCCAATAATTGGAGCACTGATGCATCTTTGACCTGCACCCGTGACCATGGTAAATATCATGCGAGCTTCGCCCCTAACACTGCGAATTCTAATCCATTTCTTGATGGAACGGAAGTAGGTTGATCTAACCCAAGTTAACATGGAGTTGAACGACGCAGCAAGAGCTGTGGGTAGAGATGGAAGCATCAAAGCGAAGCTCTCGATCTGTCGTGGTGGAGCTAATGCAGTTGAAGCGAAGCTCTCGACTTGCCGAGATGGAGCTCTGGGATCCAATAATAGAAGAAGGAGAAGACTAGTGGATCCACCATGAGCTAGATATTGGAAGACAACAATAACACAATCTTATTCAAAAAATTTCAGTCCACAATTAAAAATGGAGCTACCGAACGATCTCAATCCGTAGGCTTCTAGCATTCCAGAACCTTCTCAAATTTCCCCTTCTCTCTCTCTATCCCTTGTCCTGTCCTCTCCTGAGCTGATATTTTCGATGGCACGCTGCCACGGCCATCTCTCCCACGCAACAAAACAATCGGAATGTCTCGTCGCTCAGGAACGCCGGCCACAAATCTCTCGCGAGAACAAATGTCGGCCCTCGATCTGACACCCTTGCGAGACACCCAACGTGTGAGATCTGTTTGGGCACGGGGTGTTCACGGGCCCAGAACTGTGCCATCTTTCCCAAGGGGACCTCGCGAGGGCCGAAGCAGCGGTCACGGGCGTGCCAGAGGAGATGCAAACAAGGGACGTTCGCCAAGTCAGCGTGTGCCAACGAAGGGTGGGCCCCTTGCATGCGTTCTCACGTTTATTCCCAGCCACTAGTTTATTCTATTAACGCACCCTCGCCTGAACTGATGGTGTACATCTCACCACCTGTCTTGAATCCCCAAACTACCACTGCTGTGTCCGTCAAATCCCCGCAATCTCCTTCAGCTCTCGAGGGGCAGAAGGGGCTTGGAATGGTTGCATTTTGATGCCATTCTTATAGGTGGTGGTGGTGAGGGGGAGTGTGTTTCCAGTGGTGAGTTCTTAGGCTTTGCTGCAGAAGTGGGAGAGCTCTCATGAAGCCACAGGGCTGTGAGATAGAAGCCAAGGACATCAGCTACCAGATCTCCGTCCCAGGGAGATCGCACCCTTTGAAGAAGATATGGAGTAGAGAGGAAGAAGAGCAGGGTGGTGGTGCGTCGAGCCACCACCCTGGGCCATTCGGTGAGGTGGAGAACGCTCCGGCGAATGACAAGGCCTGCGAGAAGTTTAGAGTGCGGTTTGTGCTGAAGAACGTCAGCTGCCGCGCCAAGCCGTCGGAGATTCTCGCGATCGTCGGGCCCAGCGGCGCCGGTAAGTCCACATTGCTTGAGATACTCGCGGGGAAGATAACCCCGCCGGCGCCGCCGACCATCCTGATCAACCAGCGGCCGGTGGATAAGTCCGACTTCCGCAGGATCTCTGGCTACGTCACGCAGCAGGACACCCTGTTTCCCCTGCTGACGGTGCGGGAGACACTCATGTTCAGCGCCCGCCTCCGCCTCGGCTGCGGCGGCGACCGCGGTCTCTCCGGTTCTCAGCTGAGCGCCCGGGTGGAGCTCCTCCTCCGGGAGCTTGGCCTGGGGCGCGTGGCTGACGCCCGCGTGGGTGACGATGCCCGAGTCAGGGGCATCTCCGGCGGCGAGCGCCGGAGGGTCTCCATCGGAGTTGACGTCGTCCACGACCCGCGAATACTCATCCTCGACGAGCCGACGTCGGGGCTCGATAGCACGTCGGCGCTGCAGATCGTCCACATGCTCAAGGTCATGGCCGAGACCCGAGGCCGCACCATCATCCTCAGCATCCACCAGCCAGGGTTCCGCATCCTCAAGCACTTCGGCTCCGTCCTCCTCCTCGCCGACGGGGCCGTCCTCCACCACGGTACAATCGACCAGCTCCACTTCCACCTCCTCTCCGTCGGCCTCGAGCTCCCCCACCACGCTAATGTCCTCGAGTTCGCCATCGACTCCATCGACACCCTCCGCCGCTCGCAATCACAGCAACACCAGCAGCAAGAACCACCGGCGAACAGAGCGCCACCATTCCAATTGCCCAAGAAATTAGTCGAGGGAGCTGAAGGCAAGAGAGACAGGTGCACCCTGCAGCAGCTCTTTCAGCAGCACAAGGTGGTCGACGAGGAGTCGCTCGCCGGGCTCGACCTCGATGACCTGTCCTACGATTACGCCAACTCGAGGCTTCGGGAGATCGCCATCCTCACCCACCGCTTCTCGAAAAACGTACTACGGACCAAGCAACTGTTCGCATGCCGGACGATCCAAATGCTCGTCTCCGGCCTCGTCCTCGGCTCCATATTCTACCATCTCACGGACGAAAACATCAGAGAACGAGTGGGCCTCTTCGCCTTCATCTTAACGTTCCTGCTCTCCTGCACCACGGAAGCTCTGCCGATCTTCCTTCAGGAAAGGGAGATCTTGATGAAGGAGACATCGAACGGGAGCTACCGAGTCTCCTCGTACGTGATAGCCAACGGGCTCGTCTTCCTTCCGTTCCTCTTCGTCCTCGCCGTACTCTTCTCGGTGCCGGTCTACTGGCTCGCAGGGCTGAGGCCGAGCTTCTCGGCCTTCATGTACTTCTTGCTCTTGATATGGCTGATCCTGTACACCGCGAACTCGGTGGTGGTCTGTTTCAGCGCCCTCGCCCCCAACTTCATCATCGGCAACTCCATCATCGCGGGTCTCATGGGCACCTTCTTCCTCTTCTCCGGGTACTTCATATCCAAGCAGTGGATGCCGAGCTACTGGGTGTTCATGCACTACATCTCCTTGTTCAAGTACCCATTCGAAGGATTCCTCATCAACGAGTTCTCCGGCTCCGACAAGTGCTTGGCGAGTGGGTTCGGGGTGTGCCTGCTGAGAGGGGACGACGTGCTGAGGGAGGAAGGATTGAGGGAGGCGTGCAGGTGGAAGAACGTGATCATGATGGTGTGCTTCATCTTGGCTTACAGGTTCTTCTCCTACCTCATACTCAGGTGCAGGTGCCGGTGCGTGCACAAGGGCGGGCTCAGACGAGCCTTGATCTGAGACAAAAGCCATGAACTCTCCCTCTTTCTCTCTCTCCCTCTCTCTCACATACACAAACACACTCTTTTGTGTCGTTTCTCTTGTCCTAATCAAAACACTGTTTTCTCCAGCAATAATGTTGATCAATCCATATGGCTCCTCTTTTTCTTTTACCTTTTATCGCTGCATATATACAGATTTTTACTTGATAGTGTTTGTAATTTAGGGCGATAGCAATCTACTCCACCCAAAAATTGAACAGCTATTATTAGCACAGCAGAAAAGAAAGGAAGATGCAAAAGATGAGAGTAGCTCAGACTGATGTAACTTGTCACAGAGGTACTGATCTGATTCTTATGCGAAGTCTGATCGATGAAGACGATTCCTTACAGTGAAGGATTGCTTCTTTCCACATGTCCTCAGAATCCTCCTTGTTTGCTTCTCGAGTTCTTCCCATTTCTAGGTTTAACATCCATCCACGCTTTCCAGCAAATGATGATGACGATAAGGTGCCATATAACAAAGTTCTTCTTTTCCTTTTCCCATGATTCAAATGATCTACAATTACGATGTGGATTCTGATGTCAAGTCCTATTTAATCTTTCTCAATCCGATCAAATATAGAATAAAGATTTCCTAAATCTGTTTCTTGGCTGGCTTGGCTTGGCTTACTTGTTGGGGTTGTATATGCATTAAGATTCGGATCGTTTTCATGATCCACGTTCGATCCTCGACTCCTAAGCTAACGGGTCGGGTCGGGTCGGGTCGGGCCAGGCGCGATGGCCATTCCCACAAATCCCATCCACTCCTAATCCTTCGTCTCCCTTCCCAATTCCAAACCCTGAGAGGGCGTAGCGGACACAGATCGAGAGGAAGACGCGAGGACGGTGGTTGCAGTTGGCGGTGCCGACGGTGCTTTCTTGGCGTTTCCTCTCTCTGAAGGGCAGTGCGGTGATCCGACGGGAATTCTTTCTCGGTGGCCGCACCATCGCCTGGGTTTCATCGCTTTCCTTAGCTCTCAATGAAGCGGCTTTGTTTATATTGGAGATCGATCTTAGTTTCATTCAGACTGTGCTTGATAGAGATATGGTCACCGCTCTATTGTGTACTCTGCACTCATTATATGGTGACCTCCCTGTCGAAGATCCAGCTGAATTTTACTCTCCTCGGCTCCGCCGTCTTGGCACGATCCTCCGCGCGCTCCTGTAGCCGCCGCATCCTCGCCGGCAGGCCGCAGACGAAGTCCCTCGCGCGGCGACCCTCCCCGCTGAGCCCTGCCTCCATCTTCTCCAGCCCCCACCGCTCCACCAGGAACTCGACGATGGACGCGTAGTCAGCCGCCGTGTAGACCCCGAGCCGCTGCGCCACGGCCGAGTAGTGGTCGAACAGGCGCGGGTCGCGGCCGTCGGCCATGAGGTGGGCCGGCATCGTGATCTTCTTGCGCATCATGTCGGCGATGGCGAGCACGGCGCCGTCCGGGTCCAGCTCTAGCAGCTTCTCGATGATGCGCGCGTAGGCGTTCTCGTGCCGCTTCTCGTCGGCCGCGATGGTGCCGCAGACGCGGGCGAGCACGGAGTCGCCGCGCTCCTTGGCGAGGCGGGCGGTGTTGCCGTGGGAGACGGAGGTGGCGCGCTCCTGGAAGGAGGTGTAGACGAAGCCGAGGTAAGGGTTGTTCTCCGTCCTTGGATCCTGCGATCAATTGATGAACCGAAATAAGCACTCAAATTCCAGCGGTCGCCCTCCCTAAACATGTATGTCATTCCTCGAGGGACGAAGAAGCGTGTGCTCGACATACCATGCCGGCGCCGACGAGGTACTGCACCGTTTTCTCCAGCATGCGCATGTCGACGCGGCCGGACAGGTAGAGGTACTTGCCCAGGAGGTCGCCGTGGCGGTTCTCCTCCGCTGTCCACATCCGCGTCCACACCGCCCACGGGCTCCCGCTCGCTCCCGTCTCGTCCCGCACGCCGTCGAGCGTGTTGATCATCGTCTGGTACGTCGGCAGCGCCTCCTCCGTGATCATGTCGCCCACCAGCACCACCAAATAGTCGTCGGGCAGCTCCGCCGTGCGGGCCCGCAGCGCCCGCACCTCCTCCTCGAACTCCTCGGTCGGCCTGGAGGAGTCTGGCAGGAAGTCCGTCGGCTGCCAGCACTGCTCCACCGGCTTCAGCAGCGGCAGCAGCGCCCGGGTGGCCCACCCCTCCAGCGACCGGAACACCTCCACCTTCTCCGGCGGCATCGAGTGCTGCACCGCATCGCGCCGCAGCGAAGGCGCCGCTACCGCCGACACCCGGAATCTCCTCGAACCGACGGGCGAGGCCGAGCAGCAGAGGTGGCGACGGACAGAGAGCGAAGAGGCCTGCATGGCTGGCACCGGGGAGCTATGACGAGAGGTGGAAGGGGGAAGGAGCTTCTCGCGTGTGCTTATACCAGCGTGGAGATCGAAATACCCATGGTAATTGGAGAAACCGTGCAGCGTGCCACTGGTTTCTCCGTGCATGTCGCCAAGTTTCGGCGGTTTTCTCGTATCACGAGTTCCTCGATATGTGACTGGCCATGGAGATGGAAACCAGTGGGTGCAGCGGTTTCAGTGGGGAGTAGGAAATGAATTCCTGTGGGTGCGCTTCGATGGGAAGGGGGTGGTCGCCAGGAAATTACTCGAACACGAGGGGCCGGTGGAGTGTCAGCAGTAAAGCTTCCTATCTTTGACTTCTTGTTGACCGTGGACGGTGGGGGATTCTGACGGCCTCCAATTTAGTTCTATCTGTGTTCACTTGTCGTCTCCGCTGTTTGAAGTGATATGAGAAAGAAGGAAACACTTCTCCAACTTGAAAGCATAAGATTCAATGTAAATTTTCCCCCAAAAAATCTATTTTTTTCATTTATACAAAGTGTTTCATTTTTATTTTCACATTCACGAAAATTAAAATTTAATTATGCTATAAATATCTTATTTATATTAAGTTGTATCAAATATGCTCTTTTCGTAATTTATCGGATTTGATATATATTTTTTATTTTGATATACAGTAGGATATGATATGACATATTCTGGCATCGTCCTCATGGACATAGTCAAGCAGACATGTCAGCACGGACGTGGAGCCTCAAGGCTGAGGTGGTACATTACGTGGACATGACACCTCGGACTTAGGCGAGCAGCAGCTCCTTCTTGCGTCATCTGAAGCCGTACCAGACGACGTCGTACAATATGTAGTCGGGAGCTACTTAGCTTCCCCCACCCGCCCGCCTCCAACCACCGCCATCGACTTCCCACGGACCTGACCAATTCGGTGCTCCACCGTGCGAAAGAAGCCGACAAAGAGAGATCTCGAGTTGGAGTTGGAGTTTCTTGGATCGGATGAGTGAGCTCCGAGAGTAAGAGGCGACGTACGGCAAGGAAAACCCCCGGTCGATTTCCGGTTTCAATCCCGTTTCCCGCCTGTGAGATTTGCGATTTTGTGGAGATCTGGTTTCTTGATCCAAATTTGTACCTCGGTTCGATGCGGGAAAGAATCGCTCCTCTTCGCCCTTTTTCCTTATTCTTTCTCCTGGGGGTTGGTCTGAGACCAAGAACCTGCGATTCGGTTGCCGTTTTGCCGATCTTGGATTGGAATGTGAGATGCCTCGGTTCCGGAGCTTCGTCTTGATCTGCTGCTGAAGAGCGAGGCGGTTCTTTGATCGATTCTCTGGTGCAGTAGATGGTGAGCGGTAGTTTTAGTAGGAGGCTGCCGGCTCGATTAACCCCTAGGATCGTGAGCAGCCCTAGGGTTTCCGCTCGCCGGAAATTGTGGGTGGCGCCCAGACCTCCTTCCTTGGGCGATCTGGCCGCGGCCTTCTGTCTGGCCTCTCTCGTGCTCGTCGTTGGATGTCTCACGTATGTCTACGTTAAAGGATACCTGGGCAGTGGGAGTTTGGTTGTTGGGTTGACCGGCGACGCTGATGCTTGCGATGTCTTTGATGGTCGCTGGGTGCCGGATAGCTCATACCCTCTGTACAACAGCTCGGAGTGCCCATTTGCTGAAAGGGGTTTCAATTGCTTGGCAAATGGGAGGAATGATATGGACTATCTTAAGTGGAGGTGGAAACCATGGCGATGCGATGTGCCTAAATTTAATGTGCAGGATGTCTTGGAAAGGCTCAGAGGGAAAAGAGTCGTCTTTGTAGGTGATTCGATGAGTCGCACGCAGTGGGAGTCTCTAATATGCATGCTCATGACCGGAGTGCAGGATCCCAACACCGTTTATGAAGTCAATGGAAAAACCATCTCAAAGACAATCCGCTTCTTAGGCGTTCGGTTCCAAACATTCAATTTGAGCATAGAGTTCTTCCGCTCGGTTTTTCTTGTACAGCAAAGCTTGCCGCCTAGACATGGGCCAAAACGGGTTCGAACGACACTGAAGCTGGACAAGATGGATGACATGAGCAGGAATTGGTTTGATTCAGATGTACTTATCTTCAATTCTGGTCACTGGTGGACTCCGAGCAAACTGTTTGACATGTAAGTTCTTCGGGATTTCTCTTCTGTATTCATTTAGCTGCTTCGGATATTATAGCTTCAAAATTGATGCAAAGTAATTTTGGACTCCAAAGGCAATTTTTATGCTCAATATATCATCTACTCGTTATGCTATAAGAGTTCCAAGTACAGTAAACGGATATTAGCAATTACAAGAAGTCTTTGTTCATTTTCCAGTGTTAATACTGAATTTGAAATGGTCTTTTTCTCAGGGGTTGCTATTTTCAGGTTGGAGGAGCTCTGAAGCTTGGAATGTCTATCGATTCGGCATTTACAATCGCCGTAAACACCTGGGCTTCTTGGGTTGAGACAATGGTCGACACAAATAGAACTCATGTCTTCTTCCGAACTTTTGAGCCTTCCCACTGGAGGTATATGCGTATACCTCATTTAGTAGAATTAGTTGAGCCATCTAGCTGGATGAGGCAGACTTCCCTAATGGACTCGAGCTGTTTCTTTTTTGTTGCTTGATTTTTTTTATTTCAGCAATATTCCATGAGCAAGTTACCCATACTAGTATAATATCAAGTTTTCGTTGATATTAATAACTGGTTGGCTATATAATTAAAATATTTGTACTTTTTATTATTATCTGAATCTTCGATGTTGATAAATTATTTTGCAGACATGATAAGCCATTTTCTTGGAATTTGCCTTAGAAGTTGACGCAGAACAATGTGCAGATTACCCTTGTGTGATGGTGGTTCTTGGTAGAAAATAATTGGGGGTTTAAAGTAATTTTATTCTATAATCTACAGCATGAAAAAGGAAAATTTTAACATATTTCAATGGTTAGAGATGTTACTTTTACAGTATGTTAGCATCTTCAAGTTTAATATAATTTGTTATAAAAATTATTTGGTGTAATTATATTTTAATTACAAGTAGATCTAGCAAGTATTCTAAGTACAAGTTATATATTTTTAAATAAGAAAGTTAAGAAAAATGTTCAGAACTATCTAATTAGGTAATATTTTATAAGAAAAAACAGCAAGCGGTAGTAGATTTGCTTTATACATAAGTGTAAAGCAAGAATGAAATAAAAGCTTCACATGAAACATAGGTGTGATTCTCTTCATAATCTCATATTCTCTTCACAAGAGAGGGTAATATCCAAATCTAACTCATCTCTCCACTGTCCTAGTTTTCAATTACTCATCGAAACATGGAAGTATATCCTGGCACCCTATATGGTCGGCATTAATCTGTAGTGGCCTATCTTGATTGTCCTTGGAGTCTTCTGGTAGCTCAAAACTGATAATGTGGTAAACTTACTTTTTCAGCTCTAGAAATTTGCTACATTGTAATTATATTGCTGTTTCTGTGGAAACTGGAATGCTTTTGAGTTCCCCTTCATTCTTGAAAGATATATTGATGATTTCATTTTAATCCCTCTCAAGCAGAATCTAACCTCCTCAAACATGCAATTGATCATTACTCTGTAGTTCATGGTTTCTCACAAATCCCTGAAATCTTGCCACATTTTTCGATGAAGAGGATGAGGATCCTAGGTTTGCAGGACAGTTCAGTGTTATCATGGTTCTTGTTGCTTTCAATTTCATGTAAAATGTAAAGGAGTCACCACAAAGAATTTAAATCAGTTGGTAGTAATGATTCTCATAAATGTGGACTCATCATTGTTGAGTGCTGATATGAACAGCATTTTCTCTTTTTTTTTTCTGACAGTGCGCTAAAAAGTCTTTATTCTTTTAGTTTGAATTTTCTTAATTGCAACACTACTAGATACTTACTCCGTTTGTGTCTCAGCCTGTCAATCGAGTATTCTGCAGTAAGTTGTACGGTAAAAAGTGCATTATTAATTTGTCCTCTGCTTCTCTGGTGTCACAGTGGCTCAAACGAAAAGGTCTGTGAACTGACGCAGCACCCTTTGGCTGAGGCCAAAGCGAATGACCAGACGGAGTTTTCAGAAATCATAGTTGAGGTAGTGGAAAGGATGAAAGTTCCTGTCACTGTCCTCAATGTAACTTTGATGGGTGCATATAGAAGTGATGCTCATATTGGCACATGGAGCCACCCTTCTACCGTTACTGATTGCAGCCATTGGTGTCTCCCTGGAGTCCCAGATGCTTGGAACGAACTCGTGTTCTCCTATCTTCTGGTGAAGGGTGAGTTCCCACATGGCGGTATAAAATGGGATAAAATCAGCAAGTAGTTTCTGAATATAATTGGTAAATAGCTCGTCCAGGAAGCTATTCATTCAACATGCATATGATAATTGCTAATCTTGTTGGTGCAACATATTTATCATTGATAATTAGATTAATAAAGAGGCTTGACAGTGCACAACGATCCGTCCTTGTCCAGTTATGAATTCTGTCAACCACCTATAAGAATTTGTTAGCTATAAATGTCGCTGTGTAGTAATACTATTACTGTGGTTACTGCTACTACACGGTCTTTATCTTATTTCTTTTCTGTGTGCAGGCCGGAGAAAGTTGTGAATCGATGTTCAGGATTGTGGTCTTTTCTATTTTCCTTGGTATAATTTGTTATTCTTTTAGGGTTCAACTTGGCAACCGCACAAGAAGTGCATGGTTGTCTGTGAGATGAAGCAGATTGCCAGGGGCAGCGGCTTCCATCATCTTTTTTTCCTTGACAAGTTCATGCAGTTGCCTCTTGCCTGTATTACACATTTGTTTCTCGTCTCAAAGTAATAATCGATTTTGTAAGTAACTCCTATGACAAATGCTTCAGTGTCTCCCACAAGACTAACTATGCTGTTTCCTTGTATCATTTCTGCATGTTTTTACCTACATCATCTGTTTTGTACTAGATGAAATGTTGCAATAATCTGTATCTCATACTTGCTACCGACATCAATATTAGAGAACCCATTACTCCTTGTCTTCACATTTGATCCATACACAAGGGGCCGACCGAAGCTGTGCTGCCGTCTTCCTTGGTGCCTTTCTGCAACTCCTCCTCCAGCTGTGTGATGCAGACCGGTGGTCCAAGTTCTGTGTGATCCCCTACCATATGGCAATTCGGCTCATCACTGCACGCATGCAGTTCCTAGGGAGCCCTCCTCTAATGATTCCCATGAAGAGCACCAGAGTTCCCAGAAGGAATCAGTCCACTGCAAAGAGAAGGAAGGACTGGATCATTTTGACTTGTGTGAGTATGCAATTAGTTTTCAGACCACAATGTCGTTCGCATGGGTTGAAATGTTTGTGATGGTCAACGGAGTCAGCGGTTGGCAGCTCTCTGTCTCCTTCACTCGTGTCATCACGTTATTGCATGTTCGAACACTTGTCTTCGCATCTACTTCCTATCTAAACCTTTGCTGAATGCTCGTTGACAGGTTGAGCATCGAAGCTTGCTGCATCATTTGCCGGAAGCTCCAGCCACGAAAGCTTACTCTGCAAATACATGGTAAAAAAGAATCGACTACTTTTGATCTTATTAAAGAACCCAAATGTGATGATCCGTGTGCAGATGATACATTTTACTGGTCGTGAATTGGTGGTCAACGACCGTTCTCTCAAGAACGCAAAGGTACAAATCAACGAAGCATGGTTGGCAGGCCCGAGTGCTTTACATTTGAGTGGGAAAGGAGATTGCAGAAGGCGATGCATGTACTCATGTTTTGGATGAAGCCGGCTTGCCCCAGTTCTGCAGCACGTCCTCCCACCGGCAGAATCTCTCGAAGCAGATATGCTGCCTTGGGTCGGTCACGTTGCGCTTCCAGTGCTCGTCGGGGAAGTTGGCCTTCTCGGCCTTCCTCCGGTTGTACTCCAGCCCGGCCTTGGTCACCGTCGACAGAAGGCACAAGTTCTGCAGGTTCTCCGGCATGCTGTCGTGCACTCTCCACCACGTCGCGTGGGCTTCGTCGCTGGCAAAGCTGCGGTAGAGGATGGAGTTCCAGTTGCAGTCGAAGTCCCGGAAGCACAGCCATGGCTTCAGCCCCAGGTAGTGCAGAACGTAGAGGCCCGGTGTGTCGGCCTTGAACAGCTCCGTCTTCTTCGCCTTCACCGCCTCGCTGTCGCCCTCCCAGAAATGCTTCAGGAAGTTCATTTGCCTCGGAATCCGGTGCCACCACGTGAAGATCTCGTTCAGGTAGCCCTGATCCCCTCCGTTGTAAGACGTTATCTCGTTGATGTGATCCATCAGCAGCTGGAACGTGCAGTTGCAGGGCTCCACCACCATCACACCGGAGTTGAAGATGGTCGCGTTGTTGCCCGTCGCGGAGATCTCCGGCATCCCGAACAAGAAGTCGATGTTCCTCAGAATCAGCAGGTCGGCGTCGATGAAGATGACCTTGTCGTACTCGGTGAGCTGCCAGAGCCGGAACTTGCTGTAGTTATACTCGTTGTACGCGTTCTTCTCCGCCTTGGGGTTTCGGATCCTTTGGATCACTCTCACCTTCCACCCCGCGGCTTCGAGGCCGCTCCGGTGACGGCCGCTTATCGATTCGTCCACCAGTATGACGAGGTCCCTGGTCGACCCGGCCAACCGGATGCTCCGAGCAGCGGCGATCGCGCCGCAGACGTATGCTTCCGCCGAGTGCAGTATCGTGGCATAGGCTTCTCGAGTTCCTTCCCCTGTTGGCGGCCGCACTGCAGGAAGAGACAACCACACGCGCGATGGGAACTCTGGGGAGGAGCTCGAGGACGAAACGAGACCATGTCGGAATGCAGAAAGAAGGACATCGGTCGAACAGCTGACCTGCCACTTTCAGTGGAACCGCAAGTTCGCATGACCCGATCGGAAGTCGGAGCTTCTGCTGCAACGTGGACATCTCGGGCTCGTACAGCCAAGCGTTCCCTTCGCGTCTCACGAGGTTCCTGCAGGTGAACAGGTTGGGGAGCGGGAAGCACTCGGTGATGAAGATCACACGGACGGGGGAGAGCCCTCCGGCGGAAGCCGCAGCGAGCTTGGCTGCAGAGAGCTGCAAGTGCAGTCTCGCTACGTCTCTGGCCCAGCTTCCCGACCTGTCGCAGGGCAGCTTTACGGCGACCACATCGAATCTTGATCCTTTCTCGACCTGGGGCTCCGGAAGAGATGGGCAGGCGGGCACTTCGCTGTCTTGTTCCTCGTCGATCCATTCCGGATAAAGAACACTCCATGTGATGCTCGTGTCGGCGTACTCCAGGCGCACCGGCGAGATCTCGGCATCGGGTATCGTCTGCCTCCAATAGCCAACCTCGGAGAGGTTGAAATTTAGCAACCCGATTTGGAGATTGCCTCGGCTATCATCTGCACTTCCCACAAGATTTGGTATTCCTCGCCAATCAACATCCAGATTCGATACGTATCGAGGATCCGAAGCCGTTTGCTGCCACATCCGACCGACGTCGACGAGTCTGGACCTGCATTTAGCAACAGAGCGTTCCAAGTTTCAGTGCTTCCGGTGACGAAAACATCGGATGGCGAGGAGGACGACGGTGTAGCAGGCGAGAGCATACTTGGAACTCGACTGCCGGAGCCGCTCGGTGGGCTCCGTCGGGGAGTAGAGAAGTGTTAGAACCGTACAGCATGTGATGATGAGCAGGGCTAGCTTCAGTGAGTGGAACTTGCAGGTTGAGCTCCTGTCCGGAAACATGATCTTGTATCTGTCTCCCTCCTTGGAGTCCCTAAACTTCATCTTTCTTCTGCTGTCATCACTGGAATCGGAAAAAAGGCATTCCGGCGTCAAAACTTACCGGCACAAGAAAGAATTGGACGAATCGAATCAAAACAACCCGAAGTAAATTCTCAAAAAAAAAAAAAAAAAAACAAAGGCGACGGTTCTTCAGATCGTAGAGGACAACATAAAGTTCAGTATTCGATGAACAGTGTTTGCTCGCAGGTGCTTGGATGCAGCGTGTGGTACAGTGTGTCTCGTGCAAGAAACAAGAAACCTTCCCACCCACCGATGGCAGAGATGAGGTGGAGGAGAAGGAGGTGGTACGTAAGACAGTTTGGATTATGCGTCCTGCCGCATGTGAAAGCTCAGAATCTTTTAAGACCGTCGAGACGGAGGAGAAATCTTCCAGCGGAGGAAGACAAGACGTCCACAGGGAACAAGCAGATTAGATTAATCCTCGGAGGATTCAATCGGTGGTATTTCCAGTTCGTCTTCAGCTCATGCTGAGCTTCCAGGATTCTTCGAAGCCATGGTTATGTTGTCGTGAAATCCTGCTCCGTCCAATAAGCCTACGTCGGGAAGAAAAGAGGAAGCGCTCCCCAAAGAAACGAAATCTGTCGCCCCCTGAAATCTCGAGTACAGCAAAGATAATCGGGGACAAGACAAGATCTTCTGACAGATAACGTCTCAACTCCAATCAAACATCCGGCGATGCGAACCAGAGAGAAGAAAACAGTAACAAAATCAACACCCGAGCATCAAACAGGGGAAGGATTAGAGAAGAACACCAGCAAGAAACGGCTCGACCGGGAATTCGGCGCCGGTCAACGAAACAAACGATGAAACCATCGGGTAGAACAGAGCAGAAACAATTGCTTGCGATGAATTCCCCACCAAAAGAACCAAACAATTAATTCTGAGAGGAGGAGAGTACCGTGATTCAGGAAGGTTGGGGAAGATGCTGATCGCGCCTCTCATCTCGATCAGACTGATGAAAGCATCGCCCGCCCTCCCACCAACGACAACAGCAACTGGAAGAAGAAGAAGAAGAATCCAATCTCAAATAGCTGCAGGCTGAGACCAATATAGATTAATTAACAAAGCTCAAAGATTCCGGGAAGAATCAGAGGGGGGGGAGGAGGGAGGGGTTCAAAAAAATGGAACATGGGAAGCACAAACAAGCAGGAGGAACATTTAAAGGAAGATGTCGTCGGCAGCTAAGAGGAGAAATCAATAGTTAATGTGATACAGATCGACGTTTGACCAGTTAAGCAGCAGATGAACTGGAAGACCCAGCTCCTGGTTACCCATGGTCAAACAAGCACACTGCCAAAAGACTTCTGCTCCGAACGATCAAGCACACCAGAGGTCGTCAACCTCGCGATGATGAGAAGCTGCGTCGAACATTGATGGCAATCTTCCGGCCACTGACGCGCCTGAGAATTCTGGCAGATAAGAAGCCTATCAACAAGTCAGTAGCAGACAAAAAACTTGAGGACTAAGTTCGCCGCTCATACCAGTCGCCATCAGAATGAGGCGAATCATTCCAAATGCTATTACAGTAGAAGAGTTAAAGTCCTTTCCATCCAAATCTGCTGCCATATAATTTTTTTTTCGACAGTAATTACCTCGCAAAAATTCCAAGAACTCCGGTAAAACATTTTTACCGTGCTGCATGACGTGAGTCCTCGACGCCATGCACGCACACAATCTGGCCCGACGGCTGACGATTAGATTCCTCCTCCTCCTCCGGCTGTTTCCGCCTCGATGGCAGTGTGAAACATGCGGACACGTCTTGCAGTCTTTACTCGCTTGACGCGGCCTTTGTGGACTTTGAAGGCTGGAGTTCCGTCTCACGCTGGGCTGCTCCGCGGAACGGATTCGGAGACGACGACGGCGGTGGGGCTGCGAGTTCCTTCTCATTGGACCCGGAGACACATGCGGTGTCGTGGCTGCACGAGAGCGGGATGGGACCCCTCGTACGGCGTCGGTGCGGTTCGGCATCGACCTTCGTCTCCCCCCCCCGACAGCAATCCCAGCCACCGTGAAGCGGTCCCGATAAGAACGGGCACCAGCGAAGGCGGCGTGGAATAAATTTGTTATTATTATTATTATAAATAATTAAAATTTACATATGGTGAGAATAGAAGATGTAGAAATAAATAAGTTCGAGTCTTTCCATCAAAATAATTTTTCTACTGATCGAAAATTCTGATTAAAATTTGGATTTGTCGTACGGCGACGAATGGTTCATGCAATCGACATGTTTTGGTAGTAATGGTAGGCAGGAGGAACAGGATGGTTCAGCCTAACGATTGCGTGCAGGAAGGAAAGACCAAACGCCACGTGTTTGGAAGAAGAAGAAGAGAGGAAGAAGAGGAAGAAGAAGACAACACCATTTTTGCCGAACCCTAATTGACCAGGAAAAGGTTGATTTCCGGCACTCCACTTCTGATATTTATTTTGACCAATTCTGCCTAATTCCTCCAAGTTTATCCTCTAAAAAAAGGGGAGAAAAATTGGAAGGTTAAAATTAGAAGTAAAACCTTTTCATAGGAGATGATGATGGTGTGTTGATGAAACAACGAGGGCTTAGATATTGGCACCGCCAATTAGATCCGGGGATAGATTCTGTGTTCGAGCCAGCTGTCCGACGACGTGTGCGGGAAGAACAAGACACGGCGATCGCGATTGGCCTTTTACATGTTTGCAAATGAAGACAACCCTCGTCATGTGCTGCTCTCTGAAGTGGGGGAAGCCCCCAAATTCCATCAATTACCTTTTTTTTTTTTGTTCTTGAAAAAGAATAAAAATTCAATCCTCAAATTAAAATAAGAATAGATTAAAAATATGCGATCATTAAATAGGATGTTAGAAATGGAATCCAAAGACAATGTTTTTTTTAGACTTAAAGCTAAACAAATCGGAAAAAATTATCGAAAGCATGACAGAGACTCCAAATTTCTTCATCCAGATATTAACGATGTCATCTGACATCTCAAAGGGCCATCTTTTTCTGTGTGTTGATGTGAACTTGCTCATGTCATCTCTTTATTTCTTTATCTCAATTAATAATTCTTCATCGCTCATAATAAAAAAAATAAAGAAATATTTTTTTTCATTCTTCGTAACTAGTTATCATGACTTATTGTTATATTAGCATCATCTAGAATAGAAGATTTTTTTTATAAATTACAGTCATTAGTGAGTTCCATTACAAGGCTTTTACACCAAATCTTACAATTTCGGGAGGAGACTGTGGGTCAAAGAACAAAAAGAGAGAGAGAGAGAGAGAGAGAAAGGGAATCAAACAGCAATAAAAAAAGAAGATGCTGATCTCAGGAATGATATTAAAAGTGTTTCTGCATCAGAGGGACGGGATGTGATTGATGGAAATATAAGTACAGCAGGAGCAGCACAAACCATGCTCGATTTATTCACTATTTTACTATCACATATTTACTATACTTGTGCATGAGTATGGGATGGAAAGATGTACATAAATATATCTCATATCATGGTCTCAACACTGTGTATTTACCCTGACCATCACAACTAGTACAAAGTAATTTTCATCTCTCTCTCTCTCTCCTCATAATTAAAATTTATGCTAATTTTTATAGAAAACGAGATATGAGATACAAATATCTTTCATGATCTATGTATTCTTCATCTTCAATCAAAATTTCTCGCATTTAAGTTTTGATTATTCAATGGTCTTTCATATTTCAAACGCGATGTTACTGGAAAAGCAATATTTTCTAAGTTTTGACTATTTGATGCTTCGATCTTTCATATTTCAAACACGATGTTACTAGAAAAGCAATATTTTCTAAGTTTTGACTATTCAATGATGCTTCAAATTTCAAACTCTAATCAATTTTATCGACTTGAATTGATAATCAAACTTGGCTTATAATCAACACTATATTAATTATAAATAGATACAAATGTAAAAAATATATATAAATATAAAATCTGTGACATACTATCTGAAATGCAAAAAATAAAATTATATCTGGATTAAAATCAAATAATATTATATCAGATTTATGATGTGTATCTTTCGATGTCATATGAAAAGAATGGATTTGTAAAAATATTATGTCACATCGAGGTCGATTTGTAAAGAAAATTAGATACTTATCCTCTTTTTCTATTTTTTCAAAGAATCATTATTATTGATGATTTAGAAAGATTTAGAGAGAAACTGTGATCTATTACCAACTGTATTCCTTGGATAAGAGCAAAGTGTGTATAATAAATTATTTACGAAAGTTTATTATATCAAAAACATCTCTTGAGATATTTTATTATAACACAACATAATTTTTTAAATTTATCTGATGGCATCTAAGAAAAGTCAATGCAATTAAGAGTTACTGTACGAGACGAGCAACAACTACAAGAAACAAGCACGAGGCAGGAGATGGCTTCTTGTACGGACCACAAATTGCAGCCCCGAGCTTGGAGACGAAGAGACGGACTCTCTGCACCGTTGCAAGCATTGAAGTCTGTGAGCGCTTCGCCGTCATCGATCGGAGGGGCCTTGACCGAAGTCCATTTTTGCTTGCAAACCAGTCGACCCTCCATTTGAACTCACGCCGACGTCTCACCATTATTTCTTTCTCCATTGTTGACGCACGCAGCAAGCCACACATTTGGAGGAGGAGGAGGAGGAGGAGGAGGAGGAGAAGAAGGTCGTCGTCCGAGTCAACAACCATGGCGTGAAGCGAGGTTAAGCCACTCGAGAATTATTTTTCCTCTTCTTTTATACGCGTCTTCTGGTTAGGTTGTAGGACTGTTGATGGACGTTGACAACAGTCCGCTTGCGTTTGAGATCCTCCTTCCTTCCTTCCTTCCTTCGTTCCTTCACCCAACTTTTGTTGACATGAATCGAAGGAATGCATACTACTTAAACAAACCCGTCGGTGCGCGACATGCTTGGAAATAAACAAGGAAGAGTGCTGATTAGGATAGGATAGGAAGAAGGAACTCCAAATCTCTTGCAACATAATATACTATATATTAAGGGATGTTATAATTTTTTGTCTTTATTTTATCCTTGTGGATATCGTTTGATTTGTGTATTAAAAAAATCACATTGAAAACTTCGTCTAACATCAATCTTGTTGTCAAACTAATGCGACCACCGATCGACGTGGCGGATTGGCATGATTCGATCATCGATGCTCCGAAACATGTCTCGGCATAGTCCGCAGCTGACGTGACTTCCTAGGCGCTCGGCATCTGCAAGAAGGCCTGAGTCGGGTTCGGTCCCGACTTGGCCCCTCCGACGATCAAGTCAGTGTGGGAGTCGTTTGTTTGTTTTTTCCTCCTCCCCTCCTGAAGCCAGGTGGGGGGCTTTATGTTCATGCCCGGGTCGATCGTACGCATTCAGTCGGCGACAGCCTGTCCCTCTAGTGGCGAGTGCATATCTTGGTCTGGATGACGGTCGGCTCGTACGGGGTGGTGTCGTGCAAGATGGAGTCGTGCGGCGTCGTTTTGGGCTTTCGGGGACGGGTTGCTCCGTGTGGCGTCGCCCTGGGCTTTCAAGGATGGGTCGCGGCCGTCCGATGAGTGGCCGTGCGACTTCGGCGGCATAGAGCAGGCTCGAGTGGTAAGCCGGACATGGCACCTACATCGTAGCCGGGGACGAGCTGCTCCATGTGGCGTCACCTCGGTCTTTCAAGGACGGGTTGCTTCGTGCGGTGTCGTTCCGGGCTTTCAGCGACGAGCGGCTTTGTGTGGCTCCGGGCGACATAGAGCAACTGTCGCTTCCGACTCGCGTTGGTAAGTCAGACGTGGCACCCTGCGTCAGGCTGTGGGTTGTGCTAATGTGTCCACTAACTGTCTCCACGTGGGTGGTGTCAGAGTATCCCCTATCAAATCTTAATATAGGTTGACACCATATCAAACGTTTAGAAATAAATGAATAGCATGCAAAAATATTTTTTTATACTTTTTTTTAATCTTAAAATTATAAAAAGATTATTTCGATACTACTTGGGTGACAAAATCACAATTACGAGAGTAATTTTCGCATTTGAGAGAGTAAGCTTAATTGATCCAATCATGCATAAATCTGCACACCATCATTCTTCTCATAGCCATGTTGGTGTCATCCTATTTTTATGTTATTAATTATTGGCATGTACTTTACAATTCAATGCTCATAAAACTTCATTTTCGGCCCTAATTTGACATGGCAATACGTTTTGGACGGCCACGTCGCCAATTTGTCGTGTCGAGTGTTTGCATCCCATTCGGCACCAACTTTGCATCAACCGATTTGGAATTGATTGAAACACGTCGACATTGCAAATTCTAATTGAAATCTAATCCACAAATAATAATAATAATTATTATTATTATTATGTTGGGGGCTCCAAGACAAAACCATCACCATTATTTGTTTTGGCACATTTAGTAACCACAACAACAAGATTCTTTCTCGATAACGAAGGGTTCATTTATTATTTATTTGTTTATGAAGTTTTATATGAAAACGATGACTTCTCAACATCATATGATTGTCGTAACTTCGTATTGGTTGACATTTTTGCACCACATGATCCATCCAATTTGCCCACTATAAAATGATTCCCTAACTACATTACCAAGGATCTTTTTTAAAATATTATTTAAAATACTAATTAGATCATTTGAACCTAAAACTAACTTAAACTTCGGAGGAGCATTCTATCGCCAAGATCAAAATATGATAATACAAAAAAAGGAGCTTCGATCGGCTTTGAATCATCATCCAAATCAAACAATCAAATTATAAATATATATATATATATATATGATTAAAATATAAAGAATCAAATTTGTTATTTTGAAATTTTGAAATAAGGAGTAGGTAAAACCCCAAAAAATTATATTGGTAGAAAAAAAATATCACATGGATAAAGAACGTTTTAGAATAAAACAAAAATAAGGATTAAATTTTACATGAAAAATTGAAAAAAAAAATTGTGATGCAAAATTGGGCTCTATAAATCGGAGACGACACTAATCATCATCGTAACCCTAATACGAAAATGTGGTTCCCGATTCATTAAAACCGAGGTCGACAAATGGAAGCCAACAGTAGAGAGAGAGAGAGAGACGACCATGATGATGATGATGGGCCTTGATTCGAGTGGGTCCATGTGTTAGGTGAACATGAAACACCATAACCAAGTAATTAACTCGCAATTAATCGGCTCAACCATATGCTGTTGATCCCTCGTGTTCATGGAATCCTCCTACCTTTCGTCCCACTAATTAATGTGGTCCGCTCGTACATCGATTACTTTGATCCACCCATACAACCGGACGGTGGGAGAAATTATTATTTGCACGATGAGACTTTTGTTCACCGAGCCCAATCGTTTAGTTTGCGTTAATTAGATCTAATCGGTGGCATTGTTTTGGTATGCTTCGATCGTATTAAAGAAAGTTCCACGTTGTTGCATGATGTATAATAATTCTTCTTATGACTTCCCTTTGCAAACCGAAATCTAACAAGTATTAGTTGGGCTACGATCTCAAAGACTATGACATGAATGTTACGATCTCAAAATAATAATTCTTCTACTACACCATCGTTTGGGCCATCTTTTTCTTTCCACCATCCATTGTTTTCAAACGTTAAGAATTCGATTCGAATCGGAATCGAATCAATTTGGCAATCTATCGATTCGAGATCGAATGATAGTTTAGTTTCGGTTCTAACTACGTCGAGCCGAAACCAAAAATTTTTAAAAATTATTAGGTTCGAATTATCGGATTCGATTCTAACCAAATGTTTTTTAAAAAATTAATATGATGGCAAATAGTCAAATAAATAATTATTTTAAAATTTTTAGGTTGTTTTATAATTTAAAATATAATAAATATGAAAACCAGATAAATTTACCAAAATTTTTCATATTTATTTTGACATTATTGTGTGCATGGAAATACATCCACTTTTCAAAGTGGAATTTGATCAAAATTGTAAAATAGAATTGTAATTTATTATATATATATATATATATATATATATATATATATATATATGTGTGTGTAAGAAAAAACTTAGTCCCCGTTGGGGATTGGGCATGAGGAAGAATTCAATTCGAATCGGAATCGAATTAATTTGGCAGTCTATGATCGAATGACAATTTAATTTTGATTCTAACTACATCGATTTAAAATTAATATGATGGCAAATAGTCAAATAAATATGATGGCAAATAGTCAAATAAATAATTAATCTAAGATTTCTTGGGTTATTTCATGATTTAAAATATAATAAATATGAAAAAAGATAAATATATATTTTGGCATTATTGTGTGTGTGGAAATACATCCACTTTTCAAAGTGGAATTTGATCAAAATTGTAAAATAAAATTATAAATTTCTTATTACTTTAAATTATATGTATTTATATATGAGAAGAAAAAAAAGCTCAAAATTGTCAAAAATCTAACTTAGACTCATCAAAATTGTCTAAAAATATAAAATGGTTAATTCGGAGGGCAATGCCCACTTAAGATATTATACTAGACATGAGTTGATATATACTAACATTTAATCGTCATCCTAAACGATTAGGATTAGCAGGATATCTAATCTCCTAGATTTTGTCTCTCAGCTAAATCATTCTACATGTCTAATTGAAGATAATTAGACAACATATTTACATAGAGACAACATATTTAAGCAGCTCGAAATCTAATCTAAGATTTTAGAATGGATTAGACATTTATGTACATCCAATAGTCCTTCGAATGTGCCACATGATATGTCCCATTTGGGACCCCCCCAACATATGCACTAATATTTGGTTGAGTCACCAAACGAGAAGTACATCAATTAATGCAAAGAATGTGACTGCACTTGCTCTCCTGTCACAGCCCATGTGTTGCCCCCCCCTCCATATAAATATAAATATTAATAGGATGAACTTTTGAAAAATAAATCTTTTTTTTCTCTCTCTCAAAAGTGTTTTGTTTTCCCAATCAAATATCCCCCATTTTCATAATTCTCTGGACCATATTTTATTTTTCCCCTAATATCTAAAATATTTTTTTATTATTATTTTTCATATGGATTAGTCCATTGGATAAATCCATTCAATTATAATAATTTTCACACCATGTTATAGTATATTTAGTAATAAAAAATATAAAATAGTGTACATGTACTACGACATGATATTTTTTTTTATAAATTATGTAAAAATGTTATATTTATAATATTAGAAAAAATAAAATATTATAATATATATATTTATATTTGATATTATGTCATAATAATTTTTTGATATTACTGAAAATGCTACAACGTAATGTAAAAAATAATTCTTTATATAGAGAAATTTTCTAAGCATTAGATTAAAAAAGATATTCTAAAAATAAAGATAAATTTTCTAAAAAAGCAATATATATATATATATATATTTGAATTCGTCCTATTATATATGCGTACATGTGCATGCATTTATCTGCGCGAATTTTAAAGCAAACCAATCTTATCCAGCCGGATCCGGCGGCCCACCTAAGCTCGGCCCATGTGCGCCCGTCCCCCGGTCTGGGTCCCGCAGGTCCGGCCTTGCCGCATAGGATCGGACGGTTGCGACAGCAGGATCACCGCGGTCTCCGGTGGACACGCTGTTGCCGTCTCTCTTCCATCTCCTCGTTTGCGCTCTTTTACGAACCTGCCCCTCCCCCCATGTCTTAAATTACATAGTCACGAATGGTCGGCAAGTCTTTATCTCTCGCATCGTTATTTACTATTGAATAAATTATATTTGCACTGCGAATGATAATGACAGCTCACGTGGTTTGAATTGATATTATTTGTGTATTGCTTGGAGATTTCCATGCGAACTATTTAGAAAATTATGGAGGGGGGATAAATTTGTATTATGGACATTTGGGTGCCGCGACTTAAGACACAACATGTGGCTGCAGCGTCAACACAAGCTTGCATCGTCGTCTTCGATCGTATCTGGCATCGTGACTTAACAGCAACAGACGCGCAGTAAATAGTTGACGGGGACAATTGCGTAATTCTATCTACCTTCATGGTCTTGGCTCTGCTTTAGCTCGCTTTCTTTTCGCCCTCTCTCTCTCTCTCTTGCTGCGAGTGCTCCGCCTGGTGTTCTTCGGTGGCGGTGTCGCCTCCGCGTCGCTCTCGTCCGATTCGATTGATGCTACGTCTCGAGAATATGGTCTAATTTTTGGTCAATTGGCTCCTTAGGTAAGTGAACCCCCCTCGTTACCGGGAATCGAAGACGCAAGGGTACAAAGGAGGGAGTGCGTGATCTTTCGGCGACATTGCTCTTCCGTTTCTGCTCCTCGTTTCTGTCCCTTCCGCTTTGGTTTCGGCCGATCTTGCTTGCTTTGGCGGTAGTGATCTCTTGCTTTTCCCCGTTGTTTCTTTCTGATGTTGTGTGCTCAAGGTGTGATCTTCGAGTGATTTCGACTGTTAGGCTTACTTTATGATTCCTTTGCCTCTGCTTTTCGATTTCGAAACAGGTTTTCTGGCAAAATTATCTCTGCCGTCTAGTTCTGGTTCCCTGGCCTGTGCGGTTTCTTGAGGGTTGATTGCCCATTGCATTCTTCCGATCTGATGGGTTTTTATATTTCTTTTTACCCCTTTTTTTTTAGAGCTGAAGTTCAAATGATATATCTTTTTTTATTATCGAAAACTCTGTCCTTTATTTGTGTGTTGCTTTTTTCGTTTCTTGTGTTGGATATTTTAGTTTAGGTCTTTGCGTTATTCTCTTCCCTGGATTTTGCTCGACTTCTCCATGATTCGTACTTTTTAAGGACTCAAAAGCATGTGTTTCCTTGTGTCAATTGTGACGCTCGATTCTTTTCTTGACTGTTGCATCTGCTTTTGGTATATTTTTTTTATCTAATGCAGGAAGCAGCGATTTTGAGGAATCGGAAGCAGTTATTGTGGCTCGGTATCTGCCTTCTTTGCTTTTCGAGGTTGCTCCTGGAACCACGTTACCGATGGCGACCGAGATGGTCAGTTTGGCAACAAGCGAGAAGCTAAAGGAGATGGACTGGATGAGAAACATCGAGATTTGTGAACTTGTTTCACGTGATCCTGGGTACACATAATTGGCAAAATTAGTCAGTTTATTTTCTTCTTGTTGCTTTAAGTGTATCATGAACAGGAGAAAAACTGAAATATTTCTGTTCTAATTGCTCATGTGGTTTTCTGTTTATTGCATCAAGTCTCATGCTTGGCACTTCACTTTCGTGCTAAATTTTTTCTTTTGGATCATCAGGCAAGCAAAAGATGTTGTCAGAACAATTAAAAAGCGCTTGAAGAACAAAAATGCTAATACTCAACTTTTCACTGTCATGGTAAGCACTACATTTTGTTTCTAGGAGTCTCTATGCCCCTCACTTGATTTTAGCGACCAATGGATTTTGGTTGCCAAAATGCAGTATTATTGTGTTCGGAAAAAAAAAAGAATAAAACTTTTGGCAATGCTTCTTTCAGAATTTGCAAGTTTCTGATGGTAAAAAATTGCACTGTGACATTGCAGTTGTTAGAAATGCTTATGAATAACTGTGGAGAACACATTCATAGACAAGTCATTGATAACGGGCTTCTGCTGATTCTAGCGAAGATAGTGAAGAAAAAGGTCTCTCTCTCTCTCTCTCTCTCTCTCTCTCTCTCTCTCTCTCTTCATCTGCTGATGTTTTTGAAATCTCAAGGCCACCTATGTTTGCAAACCGGATGGGCTGGTAATCTGCAACTGATATCCATGTTTTGCTACAGACTGATTTGCTAGTTCGAGAAAGAATATTTCTTCTTTTGGATGCTACACAGACAGCCCTTGGTGGGGCTTCTGGGAAATTCCCTCAGTACTATAATGCATACTATGACCTAGTGGTAAGTACTGTATTAATAAATTGTGCTATCCCTTCAATGATTATTGGTTGCACACACAATGGTTGCACACACATGCTTTGATACCCGTCTTACTAATCTACTTTTTTATGATATCCTCAATTAATTTTCTTGTTTCTAACCTTAGTAGTCTTACCGAAAATGCTAAGCTAATAAAATGTTAAAAGAAGGTACTCAGGTCACCATGCAATATATACCATGGGATGAATTGAGATACATACCACAATATTCCTGGTCATCTGATACATATTTTTTTATCACTTAGTTTTGTTCGTTTGGCTTGACCATTTGAAACTCCCACATGCAGACAAGAATTTACTGATAATGGTGTTGGATTAGCCATCATTTTAGAAATCCAATCACTTGTTTATGTCATTTATTTTTTGTAATCATGGTTTATTTGTTTGGCATGATCATTTGAAACTCACACATGCATACAAGAATTTTCTGATAATGGTGTTGGATTGGCCATCATTGTACTTGGGATGGCCTTTAGATGTCATTCCAATTATTCCTGGCTTTAGCTTGTTTGGTTATTATTGTCCGAGGAATGGTAGAGGGATATGGAAAATGCATCAATGAACTCTCTCTGTCTCTCTCTCTCATATGAGTAGTAGAATAAGCTTTTCACCGATTAATGGCATCACCTTACACAAAAGGGTGATCAACACATTACACGAAGGGGTGAAGAAGAAATCTATAACTTCTCAATCATTCTATTCACTTGTCTCTGCCGGAGCATGCTTGCTTTGTGACCACTTTAATTTTAGATAGAAAAAACTTTAGTAAAGATAAAAAATATGTATAGTCGTAAAAAAATTCTATTAATTGTTTTTCTTCCATTTCTCCAAAATAATTTGAAATATTATCATTTATCTTTGATTTGATAACAATTCATCTTACCTCATTTTATCCTTGATTAGAGATTAGTGAAATATTTGTTTGGAGTTCTATTTATCCTTTGTAGCCTTTTCAAAGGCTAAGATCATTGTCAAGATAAATTTGTTTAGAGTTCTGTTTGTAGTTAGTTTTTGATATTTCTTAGATCATCCTTTGCTTCTCTTTTTATGATATTTATTGTCTTTTGTTTATTGGCTCTAGTCTGCTGGGGTACAGTTTCCACAGCGCCCTCATGTTACGCCACCAACAGTACCTGCCTCAAAGACTCAAGCAAAAACATTGTCTGCTCAAGAATCTCCCTTTCAAAGATGTGAAAATGGGGAAAGACAAGCAACTGCTCAGCTCATACCTGACTCTAGGTATGTAAGCTGATCATTATTATCTGCTATTTAGATTTCTTAGGACTATTTTCCTGAAATCAGAATGAGCATTTTGATTTTTTTAATTACTATATTAAAATGAATGATTAAAAATGTGACAGAGAAATCTCTAATTATGTGCATATTCACATGGTCATTCAGCAATCTAATTCGGAAATGAGGGACAAGGATTTCATACTCGTTAATGGTGTGGACCTGATCATTTGTTTTTTCGTCAAAATGGGCAGGACAGAAAACAGGAGTTTAGGGTTTTGCCTTTAACAAGCCCTAGTTCAATTCAAGAAGCAGAAGCCTCTTGAAGAGATTATAATTAATGAACTAGACTGATTTTATCGCTGAAAAATACTGAAAAAATAGCAGAAAAAAAATCAAGAAGAGTTCAGGACATGTTTTGGTTCTGGCAAGCTCCTCTGTTTAAAACCTTACTTAGACTCTTGAATAATAAAACATTGATAAAAAATGCTTAATAATCGTTAACAACCTTGTTCAGCTAAATATTGGTCATTGATTCCTTCTGTGACTGAAAAGGGGGCTCGCCCCTTTACCATTGAGGAACATGACTGGGACTTGGACATGAAGGTGTAGTGTGACCTTGGTCCGGAGTCAGAGATGTGGTGGTGCAATGTTGCTGTGGTAAACATGGAGCGAGATTGCCATTGATTAAGGCAGTAGATGTAGCTCGGGGACTTGGGATGGTACAATGTTGATGTCTTGGGGTTCCCACGGCATACAGAACATAGAAACATGCAGATCTTTTTCAATCTTGGTTACCACACAAGCACAAATGTGAGGCTCAAGCAGCTGTAGCTGAGAGCAAGAAACTCTGTAACAATGCCTTGCTTCTCGGATGACTTTGCCCAATCTACATAGATATGTAATTTTTTAAAAAGAATGTTGCATATCCTCTCAAATTCATTTTACTAATCCACTATGTATCCTTTTTAATTTAATGTAGCATAGTGCCATAATTCACCATGGGCAAAGGTCTAAGTTTCTTCATCAACACCTCAAAATAATCCCTTTAGGTATATGTGCCAACCAATACTGGCTACCATTGTTCTACTGTGCAGCAGTATCCTCTAGTGAAAAGAGAAGCAGAAATTTGAAGTCTTCGGGACTACCATCCAAAATTTTCTGTCCTGAGGACCAACTTGTTGGGTCACATTTATTGAACTTGTGAAAATTAGGTTTTTTTGTGCAAAGTGTGACTGATCTATTGTTTTAAGTCCTCAGTTGGTTGTCCAGGTGGCTGAAAATAGTGATACAAGATTTGCTGCTAGGGTATGTTTTGCTTCTTATTTCTTCAGCAACAGAAGGAATTATATACTGCACCTATCGTCTATTGGGCCCAAGTTGATGCTAATTATGCCATTTTATGTTTGATTGTGATAAAACTAGGGGAACTACATAATTGGCAACTAGAGTTGTCTAACATCATTTACTCATTTAAATGAGATATTTGTATAAGAGAATGTGTTTTTGTTTCTTTGGATTTAAAAAGATTGAGACGTTGAACATTTGCTATAAATTTGGACTATGAAGATTGAGATATTGGTAAGCATTGGATGGGTAAAACCTGAAGTTTTTCTATGAGTATCTGATAAAGATATCAGAATGAATGAAAATGTGTTGGTTAAACATTTTTCAAAAAAGATCCAACAAAAATTTACAGAATTAGGACATACAAAATTGCACCTAATTTCTGTCTAACCTTACTAAATTTACTTTGCTAATGTTTTTTATTCTGTTGACTCATTATCTTCCATCAAATTTACTCATATCTTCTCCAATTTATCTGCTTGTCTTATTTCAGTATAATACATAAAGCATCTAGCGTCTTGGAAGTTTTAAGGGATGTTCTGAATGCTTTGGATCCTAAGCATCCTGAGGTACGGAATGGGAAACCTTAATTTACCTACCACCTTCTTTGGAAAAGATATTAATTAAAATGGTTAAATAAATACTTCTCTTGAAATTGTCAATATTCATGTTAACAATGCCTTTTAAAATAAGGATTTTTCAGTATAATCATCATAGTGATTGGACGTCAAAGATCTGAAACTAGAATACGCTTGGTTTACATGGTTATCTGTTGTGTTTGCTTGATTGACATTAATCGGATTCTTAACTTATTGCAGGGAGCAACTGATGAGTTTGTATTAGATCTTGTGGAACAATGTTCATTTCAGAAGCAGCGAGTCATGCACCTCGTAATAACCTCCCGGTAGGACATTTTGTTCTTGTTCTTTTTTTACCTATTTACTATTTGCTTAGACATTTCAATTTTTGCTTGATTTTGATCTGTTAATCATTTTTTGTTTGTTATTGAATAATGATTCTGGTGTTTTATAATTGTAGATCCTCATTGAAATTGTATAATTACAACTGGTAGTTTGCTACTTTGCTTTTCTTTGAGAATCGGTCGTGGTCCCCATCCAACTTTGGTAATGAGAGAAACTATTCTTGACCTTGGAAAACAAATGTTTGTTGGACTTACACGAACATTATGATGTCAGAATATTACTGCACATGCTAAAACCAAGTGTTTTGGTAGGTTAATATTGATTGTGATTAATTGGGTGTATACTGGAGTTTCTGCCTTTCTAGATGCTAGATAATGTTCTTTATGTGAATTATAGTTTTAATTGATGACATTACATCATGAATAAAAGTTGGTAAGTGCCTTCATGCTAGCATGGATATCTAACCTTGGCCTTCACGTTGAACTGTCTATGGAACATCTTTTTGCCATGAAGATGTTTTTTTAACCATGTGGATGCTCACTGCTATCTTAATATTTATCTTGAATTTCCTCGAAACTGCAGTTGGCTGATTATTGAATGGCATGAGCTGTCATCTCCATAATGAACAATTTGTTGTTCTAATGCATTTTATGTCTTCAGGGATGAGACAGTGATCACTCAAGCCATTGAATTGAACGAACAGCTAGAGAAGGTGCTCACCCACCATGATTCTCTACTTTCAGTTCATGCTACTACTCCGACGACTTCTTGTATTGATGAACAAGCTGAAGAGGAAGAGGATGCAGAACGTCTTTATCGAAGGTTTTGTTGCTTATACTTGTTCCTTGCATACATAGAAAATTCAAACATTCAACTTTTGCATATCATGTGCTAAGGTTCCAGTGGTTCCCAAGTTGCTGCTTTGTCGGTGGCACAATCCGTATTATGCGCCATACTGGATTATTTGCCGCACATAGGGGCATGAAAACTACACAAAAACTAGCTCCATGGAGACATAGGCAATATATTTGTATAGCAAATCTTACACACTTGCAACAAAAGAAAAGTAAAATTGTAATCCAAAACAAATTAAAGAAGAATTACAAATTTTATTTATTAGGAACAACTGAGTCGAAACCGATTTGCGACTCATCCTGTCTTCTTTTAAAATGAGTTGAATATTGTAAACCTCAAGGGTCTTTTCAAGCCTTTTTCTGCCTAACAGAGCCCCTCTCCGTTGGCCTTTGGATTGGAAGATAATGAAGAGAGTTTGATTTCCTTTGGTACTCTTCTTGTTGAGAGAGAGCAAGCAAAAAGAAGGCACAAGACTCGATAGCCCTTCCGTTAGCCAGCACCCTATCCTTGGTTCAAGTCGATCTAGTAGCAGCAGGAGCTCTTGCTTTACCAGTTCTATTGAGATCAACAATTTTCTGGCTTGGAGTTGTCTCCATTTTCAGCTTTTTTCAATAATGAGGAAAGTTAAAACGATTTATTTCCTGGAGAGTGCTACTGTTCCCAATTAATGTGCATTCTTATCCATACCAATCCAATAGTGTTGTATAACATCTATTTAGCTATATGCCTTTTTTTTTTCCCCATTCTGTTGTATATATATCTTATCGTTATTTTGGACTGACTGGGTGTGATGTCTCAAGTTGTCTGTTATTAGGCAAACAAATTCAGGTAGTTCAAATTATCATATGGCATCGTATGATCATTTCTAGATTATGATGATATTACTTTGTGAGAACCATATAGTTTAATGAAAACGAGTCATGAGTATAATTATTCACTAACCAAAAAGGAAAGAAGACAAAACATGACTACTACTTTCCTTGGGTATTGATGACAAAATCATCTTGGAATCAAGATGCACTAGATTAGGCTTGGTCTAAGGCCAAATTTAAGACTCCCTAATTTTCAATCAAGCTAAAAGAAAGTCACATGTGGGGAACAAAAATAAGAATACTCACCTGTGCCTTTTGATTCTCCCTTGTGCTAGGTAATGTAAAATCAGCAATGTGAATAACTGTTATCTTCTCATACAGGAAAACTAGCAATGTGGATGACTATGTTATTGCCATGGCAAATACTTGCAGAAAACTAGCAATGGGCTTTTTTTCGTTGTTATGTTAACATTAATCATTGAGATTATACGACTTTATGTCAGCATTTGAATCTCAGTTTGTTTTTCTGATGCCTAAATTTTGAGGACTTCCTTGCTTGCATATTATACAAGAACATAAACCAAAGGAATACCAACCACATCATATGTGCCATATGGTCAATCAGGTCTTTTTAGATCTGTGGCTATCTTGGCTAGTTTGGTCATGACATCATATCTTTTTCTTTTTCTCCTCACTAGATTTTTGGAAATGTCTGAATTACCTTGTTTTAGCATGTTCTTTTTGTGCAGTTATATCCCTTGCAGAGGTTCTTAAGCAAAATCCATGAAACTATCTTTCTGATTTTGTGTGCCAAACCAGTCACATCTTGACAACAGAAAAAGTCAAATGTTGAATTGCTAATACAGTGCTGAAATTGACCTGTCTACATTTTGACAAACAAATCCCTCATTTTACATATTACTATTTGAGTGGAAAGCTGGCAGGGCAACAAGATGTGTGACCCCAGGCTGGGCCAGTGCTAAACTTTTTTCTTACTGGAGGTCTGTGCGAAGTAGGTTAATGAAAAATATGTCCCAAAATTAGGACATTTACTCTCAATTTCTTGTGGACCTCTTCCACTGTTGTATTTTGCATGAAGTTAGGGAATTGTCACACAGTTTTCAGGAAATTCTCATGTACATGATGTCCATTATTTGGAATATTTGTGAAAGCTTCTCACCAGCTGAAACATGCTCCTGATTTATCCATTTCCTGGATATGAATAATCAAATTTATCCCAAAAAATAAAGAGGAAGCTTAAATTCCAGATATGCCCCATGCAGTATGGCTCCTGTTCAACTTAGGGAAAGGCATTTTTCAAGTAGTTCCTTGCCAAAATTTTCATTTAGCTCTTCTAGGTGTGTTAACCTTCTGTCTTAGTTATCCTACTAAACTCATCTTGGGGGTAGAAGACCTTCCTCATTGTGTTGATAAGCATGAAAACTGTTTGAGCAATCCTTTGAGTCTTGTTTTTCATACTTGAAGAGAATCTAGAGCAAAAGCAGGTGGAGATTAAGAAAGGTTCTTCTCTGAGGCACAACTTTGTCTCAATATTGGACATTGTAGATGGAGTTATACATTGATTTATTAAATATCTCAATCTGTATTTACTTGCATGTATCTCTGGCTACCTTGTTTGTTCCATGGCTGACACTCTTGTCTCTGAAAAGGATCCAAAATTTGGTTCTTTCATGTCTGTTGCCCTTGCAGCTTGGTCATAGTGCTGATTTAGCTATGCAATAGAATGATTTATACCAAAAAACAGGGATTCCCGTCTACCTTGTTTGTTTCATGGCTGAAACACTGTCACCACTGAAGAGGATCCAAAATTTGGTTCTTTCATGTCAGTTGCCCTTGCAGCTTTGTGAATGTGCTGATTCAACTATGCAATAGTAGAATGATTTACACTGAAATCCAAAGGATTTTTCTTTCATACTGACCAAGTTATACTTCTTTGTGCACTGATGCTCCTGTTCTCTCTTCCCTGAAAAATTACAGAATACGCAAAGGAAAAGCTTGTGCTGAAGATCAGTCAGAGGGTTCGATAAGTTCTTTTAGATCAATTCCAGAGGAAAAGATGCGGAGGCCGCTTATAAGGCCACTGTGCATAAATTCATCTGATTCGGATTGCAAACCATTGGATCCTGAGAGTAAGCAGTCTTCACTTGTGTCATTGCCACCTCCACCAGCCAGACACACGGAGAGAGAAAAATTCTTCAAGGAAAAGAGTAGGGACGGCTCCGGCATTGCAGGTCATATGAGGGGCCTATCGCTGGACAGCCGTAACGGTAGTAGCTCTCGAAGTGGCAGCACTGATTGTAGCGAAAGAGATGTATTTGGTTTTCGAGATTCATATTAACAGCAGGAGGATCTGCATAAATATGGCATCTGCTTCACTGTGCTAATACAGAGATTTGGAATTTCTGTTTTCCTTTTCATGATTGCCCCCCCTTGGAGGTTTGAGGTGTTGACTATTTGTCCTGGCTGACACATTTGTTGCAGTGTGTCCATTGTCTCTGGTTTGAACTAGTTGGAATTGGTAGTGGTGTCATGAAGAGGGGAAGAACAGAATGGTTATTGGTTGTGTTAACCAATGCACGCTAGGGCCTTTTCTGAGCTTGCTGCATCACTGTTTTGTATTCCATGTAAAATGAACTCAAACCTTCATGGTGTCATATAGAATAATAATAGGATGGCAGGTTGATTCACTGGTGAATCTGAATAGGGTCTCATGCTTTGTTTTTGAATGCCATTGATTTGTCTTGCTTAGTCTGATACTATCCAAAAAGTTGTGTACCATTAATAATTTTGTTACAGCACAAGTTTTGGTATTTTGGTGCTGCACAAGCTCCAAATAAATGTTGGAACATTTGTAAGGTAAACTTTATATTTTCATATATTTTTTATTCATAATTTACTTCATGATGTTATTTTTATTACTTATAATTTTAATATCTTATATGTTGGAAATAGAAGAGATGTTGAAATTATTTTTGTTTATCATTTTGTTTGTTTGAGGCTCCAAAACACAAATTGATGGAATAAGTTGCCATCAATTGGTCATCCAAACAGATACAATAAGCTGATGAATGACTTCTTGGTGGTAATAGTGCTTGCCTTTTGTGTTGTCTTCCATGCTCACTACTAGCTTTTATGGTTTTCCAGTGATTGTATCATCAGGCTGTGAGCTTTATTAGCTATTTGTTCTCTGATTTCACTCCCTTAATATATTTATGCATTACCAGAAATATTTGGTCAATTCAGAAATTTTTTCTCAATCCTACATTAAAATCAACATAGACATCCAACAGAGAAGGAAAAAATGAAGTTTGTAGTTGAAGAAATTAAATTGTTCAAACCATATTAACAACATTATCACTTTCATTTAATGGTTTTACATATCTATTTTTAGAAAAAATTGGAAATAGCATGTCTGCCTTACAAATTTTAGAATAGCATGAATAATCCTCTTTTCTTTAACATCCATTTCTATATACCATTAATGTGACAAATATATACTTAAATGCCTTTAAATGTAATGTGTTTCAACTAACAGTCAATTCCAATGAAGATTAATTAAAAGTGCGCAAATATCATTTTCTCCTGTTTCGCGTTTCCGGCTTTTTCACGATACTCGTTTCCCGGTTCCTTAAATGGAGCCGGCCGCCCCTCGGGCAAACCCTACGCGTTCGAATCCTCACCTTCGTTCTCGTTGCCGAAAGCGCACGCCGCCGACGCCGCCTATGATGAGCCGGTACGCCTTTCTTCTCCCACCCTAATGCATAGCTTTGTAGTGCATGTCTTAGTCTCTTCAATGTCAGGCGATTGAGGACCTTCAAGCGGTGGATGAGATCCCACGGCATCGATTGCAGCGACGCCCTGGAGCTCGACGACGCCGGCGGTGGAATCTCGGTGAGGGCTGTCTGCGACCTGACGGAAGGGGACCTCGTGGCCACCATCCCGAAGAGCGCGTGCCTCACCGTCCGGACCTCCGGCGCTCGCGACATGATCGAGAGCGCCGGTTTGGCGGGGTTCCTTGGCCTGGTCGTGGCTCTCATGTACGAGAGGAGCCGCGGACCCGCGTCGCCGTGGCAGGGGTACCTTCAGCTCTTGCCGGAGAGGGAGTGCGTGCCTCTCGTCTGGAGCTTGCAGGAAGTCGACACCTTTCTCTCCGGAACGGAGCTCCACAAGGTATAAAAATTCTGGTTTTGTATTGCATTGTTGATTCTTTACGTCCAATTATTAATGAGTTATTAAGCATCTAATAATGGCTTAAATTTTATATTTCATCCTTCAGCTTTTTGTACTCTGTTTTCCACTTTCATTATACCGAGCCTGGAATGATAGAACACAGAACAGCTATGTTACATACATCAATTTTCTTCTGTGGAAGGTTAATCTAGTTGGATTTAATTAGGTATTTTTACTAATCATTATTTCATATTTCTGGAAGTCATGTCTATAAATAGATGTTAGTTATTGTAACACCTTTCTTATGGTCCTGAGATGAAAAACTTCTATTATTCTATGTATAAGCTGGTGGAGGCCGTGATACGGTTCATCAGTTTACTCTGCTTGGTTTACATTTACCTGAGTGACCTGTTGACCTGTTTCTTCATTCAGCACCTGTTTTTCTTTCTGTTGTTTTCCTTTTTTTATTATTCTTCCCTTTTGTTTTTCATGATCTTTGGCATCTATTCTTTGGTGCTTGTTCTCCCTTTATATGAATTATCTTTTCTCCTTCTGTGTTCTTTCATATATCATTTCGGTTTATATGGAATGAATGAAGATTTTTATTCTCTTGAAAAACAGATTGTTATCGTCCTCATCATATCTGAGTAACTTGAATAGGCATTATAAGACAATTTCATCTACTTGGCATCAGCCTGTATTTTGAATTATCTTCTTCTTTCTGTGTTCTTTCATGTATTATTTCACATATGGAATGAACAAAGATTCTTATTCTAAAAAAAAAAAGCATTGTTATTGTGCTCATCATGTCTGACTTGAATAGCCATAATAAAACAATTTCATCTGCTTGGCATAAGCCCCATTAGGTTCTGAGGTGGTCAAGATTTTTTTTTTACATGCCAAAACAAATTTGATTTGTTTGCATTTCATTTTGGCTCTGTATAGCCTGCTGACAACTTCAGTTGGACTTACTAATTTAATGTAGTCTGGTAATGGTCCCTTTTGTGTTGTTGTGGTCCTCTTGGCTGGCTTACAAACTGATTCAATTTTCCCATCTATGATCTGCATGTTTGCAGTCATGTTCTCCCGTTATATGCAATGTTCAGTGGACATTCTTTTATCTACAAATCTTGTTGCAATGGAAGTACTTTTATCCACTGGATAAGATGCTGTACACTCTGCACTTTATACAGAGGCTTCTGAGACTGATTAATTTTCTTTTTCACTCTGTTCTGGAAATATCTAGACAGGCAGTAAAGCAAGACAAGACGCTCTTATATGAGGATTGGAGAGAATGTATTGAACCCCTAATTCTATCTGGTGAATGGAAGCTTGACCGAGATAATTTTGGTGTTGAGCAATATTTTTCTGCCAAGAGTCTGGTTTCATCAAGATCTTTTGAAATAGATGATTACCACGGATTTGGAATGGTGCCTTTAGCGGATCTGTAAGTTAACCATTTGTTATGACAAATATTCAACTTCTAAGCACACTCTACACAGATGTGTAGAGGAACCATTTCTCCATTTGTTTTTTATTAACTTCCTTGTTTAACTATGTTCTAAAAACACTTCAGCTTCAATCACAAGACAGGAGCTGAGAATGTCCATTTTACCTCTGTATGTTCCCCTTCTAGCTCAGATGATGAAGGAGATGATCATGCCAGTGATGAGACTAATAATGATAAATTATTAATTGACGACTCCAATACTAGCTCTTCAGGTTTCACTGTGATCCAACCACACTTTTTAGAAGGAGCTTTTCTGGTTGGGAAAATTAACCTAGTGATATTGTTTTCTATTGTTTAGGAGAAGATAATGCTGCTCTAGAAATGATTATCGTGAGAAGTGTTGAGGCAGGATTTGAGGTTAGTATTTTTTATTTTCACTTTTTTTTTGTGCTTTTTCATACATGTAATTTAAGCACAATATTATAAGTTTACTGTGTAATCACTTGTATGAGGTATTTTTAGTGACTCCTGGATCTTGGTAAGATTTATATATCAGGATACTACTATGATATGTTCATATATCCTTAAGATTGCCTCACTTTCTCTTGCATCAACTAAGTTGATTAAAGCATCTAAAATTTAAGAATGACATAGTGAGGTACCAACCAAGTTGATGCTTTCGCCTGTATTTTTGGGTCTTCTTAATTAAAAAAGGTTTTTCTTTTGGTGTTTGCTATCGATTATAAGTTTCTTTCTGATGCCAATCCCATGTTGCCCTGTCGTCCCTGACATTATTTGTTTGGGATCAACCAATTTACTTTGAACTAAAGTTGGGGATATACTGGTTTGCAGTTGGATAGTTTTTAATTTTAGAATAGCTGTATTTATGTTTTAGTTGCTACAACACAGTGACAAATATCCTATGATTTTTCTTTTTGTAATTCACCCATATTGTAAACATCCCACTCTTTATGGACCAAAGGATATTTCATTTTCTGATACTTTGAATTATATATTTCAGTAGAGCTTTAGGTTAGTTTAGTGCCACTACAGTTAGTTCCTCATGAACTATAGATATTCATAATAGCTCTTTAGACAAGTTTAAATTTTCAGGATATCTTTTATTTGCATTTATTTTCCGGATCAAAGCTTTTGACTGCATAAGGCTTTCTGCTTAATGTCTGAGTTCTAAAACTAATCACCTCAACATTCAGCTCTCTGATGGAGTGCTTCTATCATTCTTATCTTGTAGCATGCTGGTCTTTTATTGAATCGACTGGCCTTTTGATGGAAGATGTAAGCTACTGTAAGAAAACATAGAACGTTTTATTCCATAAGTAAGGTGATTAGCTAACTAGAAACCTAGGAATCTAAAAAGTGACACCTACTGTAAGAAAGCATAGAATCCAAAGATTTGTAACATGTTAGTGTTTTTTCCCTTGTTAATCACCCAAACCCCAGGAATATTGAAAAGAGAAATAGTGACACCTCTAACACACCTCTTTGAGAGTTATGTAGCTACAAGTCTTCATCCTCGATGCTGCTCTTTTTAATTAACCGACCAACATTTCAAGCCAATCAAAACCTTACAAGCACCATTAGGTGGACAAACTGGATGTATCTTGCTTACATGTTTTCCCTAAAGCCAGCTGGGGAATCATTCAAACCTAAATTTAGCTCTTAGTTCTGGCACCTTTTTTCTCAGTTGTTTCCTTCTCAGCAACAAGGACTTCTCAGCACTCAAAAGTCCCCATTATTTCACTTGTCCTCCTTGCAGTTCCATTGTGCGTGTCCTTTTCATCGACTCTAACGAGTGATGTGTTTCAGCTACTATTGTATTTTCATGTATGTTACCAAGCAAATCAGACTGATATGAGATCCATTTTTTCCAGGTTTTCAACACGTATGGATCTATGGGCAATGCTGCCCTGCTTCACAGATATGGATTCACTGAAGCTGGCAACCCATTTGACATTGTTAATGTCGACCTAGCCTTGTTGATTAGATGGTGCTCATCCACATTCTCCAATCGTTATGCCAGAGCAAGAATTTCTTTGTGGAGAAGGCTAAATTATTCAGGCTGCACCAGCCAGCATACCGAGTACTTTGAAATATCTTATGATGGGGAACCGCAACTGGAGCTTCTTGTCCTTCTTTATATCATCTTTTTGGCGGATGATGCTTATGAGAAGCTGAGCTACATGGTTGATGCATTCGAGGGCCCGGATGAATCTACAAATATTGTGAACTTAATCAAGATCACGAGAAATAAATTCCGCAAAGTAAAGGGTCATAAGAAACCCGAAGACATCAAAGAACTGTTGGTGTCGGAGAATGTATGTTCTGCCTTGATATCACTAGCTGATTTGAGGGAAAGCCTCTATGGCACAAGCTCCCTGGATGAGGACATGAACATGTTGAAAAGATGTTGTCCGGTGAAAGACAGGAAGCTGTGCCATTCTCTGATACTCCGAACGAGTGAGAGGATGATACTTGCAAGGCTAAGAGATTATGCTTTAAAACGATCAACTGGGAAGAAGGCATAATATCATAGAGAGCTCATTAATTTCCTATTCATGTGATTTATTAATGTCTACTGGTAGATAGAAAACTATTTATCTTTTGTTTTGTATTGAAATTTGAAGGTTGGAATTTTTGTTCAATTCACATCGATGTTGCTTCTTTCAAATAATAGTTGACTGAATAAAATTGACATGCTACATTTATACTCTTTTCAGTATGCTAGAGAAGAGCTTGTCAGATTTGATTTGGTATTTCGTAGAAAATATACATGAAGCTGATCTTAGACATCCAAAAATAAGATGCCAAGTATTTTTGTGTTAGGTTAAATATATTTCTATTGTTAGATAGTTCATGCTAAAAAAAAAGGAAAGAGACTTAATTTTTTCATTTGAAACAATTTAATTATTTAATCGAAGATAAAATAATGGTTAAATTTCTCAAAAAAAAATCAAGTTTTTATTTTTTATTCCTTGCATGGTGTCCTTTTTTTTAAAAAAAATTTTATTCTTGTAGAATGCTTTTTAATTTTTCAAAAAATAAAATTATCTTTTCGGAGCTATCTCCCGACGCCCTCTCGAACACTTGTCGCTGCTCTCCTCAATCCAAGACGGCTCCGGTCTTGTCCCCACGCCCCTCTATGGGCGAACGCCACGCTCGCCGTCGACTGCCCCTCCACGGGCGACTCCGCCTCCCGGAACGTTCCCTGGAGGATCCTGTTGGTGGTGAAAGATATGAAGGCCGTCGTCAAGCAGTCCGGGCAGGGGATCCTGTTTGTGGTGTCAATCTCACCATCCACGAGGGCGAAGTTGGTCTGTCTTCCGTCGCCTTGTCTTCCTCGCGTCCCATTTTTGTTCCTGTTAGGGTTCCGGGTTTTCGACTGAACGCCTTTTCGTTTTAGGTGTACGCGATTATGGGGAAGAATGGATCGGGGAAACGCACGTTTTCGAAGGTGACTCGTCGGCCATTTCTTCTCACCTTTTTGATGTCGCTCTCGTTTGAATTGTTCATAGTCGTAAAGAAGCACCTTGATATGATTGATATCTTTTCCATTGGACAAGACTCAAAGAAAGTTAAGCGTTTGTTTTATTATCGAAGCTTTCTACTTTAAGAAGTCTGCTGTACAAAAGGAATAATACTGGACTTGCGAAAAGTGCACGACATGAAGGCATTGGACATCTGTGTTTTTTCTGTCACCTTGTAATTCTCATGAAAAATGCCTGCCGTATTGCAGGTTCTTGTTGGCCGTCCAGATTATGAGGTAACTGGAAGTAGTGTTCCTTTTAAAGACCAGAATTTGCTTGAAATGGAGCCAGAAGAAAGGTCCCATGTTGGGCTTTTCATGAGTTTCCAGACCCTGTAGAAATACCAGGCGTAAGCAACTTTGACTTTCTGCTTATGGCATTCAATTCTCAAAGAAATAACCATGGGCTACCACTGGTAGAACCCCTTGAGGTGTGCAAACTTTTATAGCCTTTTCTTTAGGTTGTAATATTGACTATCATGTCCTCGATGTTCTTGGTCATTCTTTCCGTTTTGAAACGGCACATCATGCAATATCCTACAGAACACACATAATAGAGACTGCTATTATTGCAATACAACTAGATGCTCTGTAAATTCCAGCATTTTTTTCTTAATCTGCAGTTGTGTCAGAAATAGTATGCTGATCGATATAGTTTGGCTTATTCTCTTGCTTAAAAGTATAAGTAACCCTTATCTACCTATTACAAAGAAATTATTGCCTAAAAAAATGAAGCATGTTAATTTGTTCAAAATTAGTGGTTGACATATCTTGTGTTTATCTTTACAGTTATTTTGGTTATACTAAAATTATAATGCGGGGAAATGCTTAGTCAAATTAGCAAGCCAGATAAAAATGTTCTCGGTGTTATTACAACTAATGTGGATATTGGCTGAGCTAGATCTTGCTACAAACTGTGGGTCAATCAGTTGAAACAAATGTTTGACAAAATATTTTGAAGTAAAAGAATTAATATACAATAAGACTCTAGTAGAAATTATAAAAGATGAATGAGAAGTTCTATAATGTAGACACATGAAAATTGAAAAGAAATATGTTCTTACAATGCATAAGTTAGCAAGATTATACATAACATATTTATCATGTATTTCCATATAAAATTGATCCACAAATGGTACCCTGAACTTCTGATGAGTTCTGACAAATTACAGAAGTAATTTAATTTTAGTTCTTTTTGGTACAAGTTCTCTTTTTCAGCACATCAATCAAAAGATTGTGATCCGGGTAGTGTGTTTTTGCTTGTTTCATTGAAAAGATAAGGAATGGAAATGGGAGAATGGCCAGTTCCATTGCCTATTGACTGGTTTGGCAGTTATCCTGGAACATATGTCCAGTTGTTTATTGTGCCAATTCGGGGTAGGTTTAAGTGGTTCTTCAGTTCCCAGCCAGTTAGCATCAACAATCTATTGGCTCTGTTTGTGCTCCTCTTTCTCTAATACATAAGATGTTGCTAAGGTACCTTTCTCTCTATGTCCGGATTCCGTTCGAATTTTTCTGGTTCAGATAATGAAATCAAAATGATAAACTAGAGAAAATAAGATGGTGTTTTGTTAATATCAGAATTTTTGTTCAAAAGATGTTGTATGATCTATCTGTCACAACTCCCATTTCTAGGAGTAAGATATTCCACATTCATCAGCTTCCAGTAAGCCACTATCATATATGAGGTTCATGTTGCTTTCGTTTTCTACATTACTTTAACTGTATCTCTTTAGCTTCGTTATGTTAGCTATATATTTATACCAAAGAAGATTCCTTTGTATATGATGATGTTTATATTGTTTCCGTTGTTCTGCCAGTGATCTAATTTTGCATTTTCTATGTTGTTTAATTCACTATGGTTAATGATATTTTTCTGTATTATATTTGCAGTTCTACAGTTTGGTGACTCCCAAAGTTGCTGCTTCAAACATGAACCCAAAGTTTCTTGACAGAAATGTAAATGAAGGCTTCAGTGGTGGTGAAAAGAAACGGAATGAAATTCTGCAACTTGCATTATGTATTCTTACTCTTCTGATGTATGACAAAATCAATTTGGTAAGCAATGGGAGTACTTATCTTTGCCATCTTGAGATTCTGTTAGTTATAAATATCAAAAGTCATGTAAAACGTAAAATATGCATGATCAAATTTCCAACAAATCATTTTATTGGTTTGGCATGTGCATAGTTAAGCACACGGCCAAATTGTTGTCCCATTATTAATGAGTTTCCTCCTTTTCCTCTATTGTCATGCTAATCTTCCAAAACATATATATATATATATGTATATATATATGTATATATGTATGTATATATGTATGTATATATGTATGTATATGTATGTGTATGTATGTATGTATGTATATGTGTGTATATATATATGTATGTATGTATATATATATACATATATATATATATATTTTTTGTTTGTTTGTTTGCAAAAGGTAAGTGATGAAAATAGGATTCAAGCTTAGGACAAGAACTGTCAAGGTCTCTACCAGCAAAGCTAGCTGACTCCTAAAATCATATATGAATGCAATTCCAAGACTAATGTTGTTGCCATTAGCATATATTTTCTATAATCTTTTGATCATTGTAAAGCTGTTGAACTCTATAAGTTTAATATCTCGTCTTCAAGCCTCTTCTTGCTTTGTACCACAAGCACATGTTAATCTCAAATGTCGAGGTTGATCTATGAAACCCATTTTTTTACAAACAAAATATATCTTTCTTTATTCGAAGTCTTTTCTTTTACTTGGTTTACTGTCAAATTCTAAACATATTATTACTGACCACACCATCTTGCTCTAGTATTCACTACAATTAAGACAATGTAGCTCAATTTTGTAGTTTAAGCATCAAATAATCTAAAACTGAAGTTCTCCTGATCTTTGTTCCAGGGCATACATTTCTCCTTTGTAAATTTCTGAACAAGCTTTGACATGGATGTTGTACATGAGATTTGTGCGGACAACATGGCCTTTTATCACTTAACAATGATGATTTGGAATAAATTAAGCCAAATGCTCTTGCTCCAAGTTGATGGAGATAGAAATAACTTTGGTGGTATTTTGTTTGTGTTCAAAATCGAAATCAAATTTGTAACTGAAATGATCAATTTCTTTTACATATTTGGTTCATGATCATAGGAATCTGATCAGCATCAGAATCCTTCTGTTGGAAACAATTACCAGAATTAGTCCTTAACTTTTAGTTTTATGTATGAACTGGAATTTTGCACTTTTCTGTTACCAATCTCACTGGACATCTAAGATGTGCCATCGAGGACATGCATTGCATATGACATTGAGGAGATGCATATCGATAACTACATAGAATAATCCAATGTCAAGTGTGCATTACAAGGATTGTTAATAAGAAACGGAAAGAATAAAGAAGAAAGGAACAGCCTTTGTACTTTGGGGTTTTGGCAGAGTGACCCTGATAATATTCTTTAAGCTTTGTACGTATGTGAAGTATGTTGAGATACATAGTTCTCATAAAAAAAAAGGAAAAGAAAATGGAACTATGTTGAAATAGCCTGCTTATACCTTCCATCTGTATCACACAGAATGTAGTGACAGAAAACTTGAGTGAGTTGAGTGAGGCCTAGAATGACTAATAGAAAGGTTGACTGGCCAAGATATCATTTCAATTGTTCTCTCTCTCCATTTTTTGTTTCCTCCTTTCTCCATCCGTTTTTCTTCCTCTTCACTAAAAGAAATGCTGACTTGCCCAATATATTATTTTTTATTTCTCTTTCTCTGTTCTCTTTTTCTGGTCCGTTCTTCTTCCTTTTCCTCTTCTTCCTCATCTTTTGTGCTCTGTTATTATCCAAACATTGCAGCCATATTTGAGAAAGACATAAAGCAATATACAGTCTTGTAGTCTGTTCTGAAATGAATTCTGCTTTGGGATATCAATGCTCATTTTAGCTTATCCTTTTCAGTGTCATTCTCACTTCATTTGATCTTTCTGTTTCTTCAGGTTCTTGAGGCATATTTGGCTATTCTAGATGAAATTGATTCAGGATCAGATGTCGATGTACTTCAAGATGTAGCAAAAGCAGTTAATGGGCTGTTAACACCAAATAATTCTGTCATGATGATCACACGTTATAAATGCCTTTTGGATTATATCAATCCGAGCTATGTTCATATTATGGTTGGGAACTTGTATCTCAATGGATTAAGCTTGTTAAAGAGCTGCTTTATGCCTTTATCATCATTTGTCTGATAGTGCTCCTATTCAATTCTTCTGTAGTTATTTCAGCATTTCTTGGTAGCTATCATTACAATAATTAGAGTTTGTGGTTTTCAACCTAATTTTTGCTCTAGTACAGATCCTGTTTAAACATCAACATAGAAGATTTAAATTTCATGATGGGAAATTTGCTGTGTGGCCATTTCATGTTCTTGGGCTCTTTTTCAAGCAGAACAGAGACATGGTGGAAGTTCCATAGATATCCAGGGGACCATTGGGAGTAACAGTACAGGTTGCAATCTGTAATTTAACTTCATTGTGGCTTTCATTTATCACTCCACTACAATTGGCAATGACTGAAACAAAGTGCTCCACTGTCAACAGCTCATTGGTGTCACAGATTCTTTGACAGAAGATGGAGCCCCCAGAGGTGCAGCACTTCAAGCCACCACCCAGGTTGAGGTCAAAAAAGGGCAAATGAAAGAACATTTCAGTCTTGTTTAGAGAGCTGACATTGCTCATGCTTGAGACCAATGGCTGTGGCACAAGCACTACAATGGTCCCTTCTACTAGCACTGCAGGTATGTGTGTCAGTCAATGACCATTTCTTTTGTTCCTGCTGCATCATGTCCTCACTTCATTTGCAAGGTTACACTGCTCCATTATCCAGACTTGCTGATTCTACAATAATCTTATTGTTCTGAGGATTTGGTGGTTGCTTTTGACTCTGAAAGGTTGGTTTTGGGGCCATTGAACTCATAATTATCAAGTGCTTCATGGAATCTTATCATGGACCATGTCATGTTGACTATCACATATATATTTTTTTGTTATTATGAATCTGAGGGGGTACATAAAAATAATGGCAGCACCATGCTTCAGTTCTCCTTGATCTGTTTTCTTTGGACTCCAGAGAGTGATACATAGAAGAATAAAATGATGCCACCACCAAGCATCTGATTCCCAAACCACCCAAAAGTGACAAATTGTCATCCTTGATCATGACCAAAGCATGATTTATCCAAAAAGCCAGTGTGCCTTGTGCCTTGTTGGACCCTCGCATTGACCTTCTTATGGATCATCAGCCATGGAAATATATGCTTTGGATGCCATAGTTCATGATCCACCCAAAAAAGTGGCATCCCTCTACTAGCTGGTAGTGCTGCCTCACCCATTGTGCAACCCAACTTGGATTCCAACTTCCTTGCTTGCATTGTTAAGATTTGGCCTGGCTGACTTGGATCCTATTCCTTCCTAGTGGTCCTCCTAACAGGTCAACTCTGACCAAATTCTCCTGCAAATTAATTACCAATTCCTCATCTTAAAATCCTACGCAAGCCCGATCAATTCTGAAACTTAGATCAGACGGTCCTGCTCATCCCCATCAGAATCCTTAAAAATGTGATCTGCACAGGCCCACCGGGTAGGCGCCTCTGCAAATAGGAGCACCAAACAATTACACAAACACCTTCTCTGCATCATTAGATTCCGAACGAATGGCGTCATGAGAACGGTGGAGCACTCGCCGACGAAGCTGACAACCGACCCTGCATCACTAGAATTGGGCCAATACAATGACTCCCATCTCCCTCTTGCGTAGTTCCATGCTTTCTTCTCTCTCTCTCTCTCTATTTGTTGCCACCTTTCATTAATTGGAGACTTCTTCTTCCTCTTGAGCTTCCCAATCCCATCCGTCTGGCTTCAGGCTGTTTCTCTATCTGTCTCTGTCTCTCAGGCGCACACAGCATCCCGAAAGGGAAGGCACGGTGTAGTGCACGAGGGCCACGCCGAGGAAAAGCGAGGCTTTGGCACGAGATAGTCCACATCGTGATGGAGGTCGAGCCATGTTGAAGACGATTTACGCATGGATGTGGCAGACATTTCCATGTGAAGTATTGACCTGGGGAAATTCGTCGGCTCCCTGTCCATCTACGAGCCAACTTGGAGAAGTATTGGAGCAGCAAGTGGCTTGGGCATTCAAAAGGGATCCCCTTTTCCATTCTTGTTTCCGCCATGGATGCTTTTTGTCGATAAAGAAAGAGGTATGAGGAGGTCAAATGCCCCACTGTTGCACAGGTGAAACAAAAGAAACCAAGGGATCAGAATCACGGAGCACTGTGCCTTGTAGCTTTAAATACTTGCAATCTTCTCCACCATTGCAGCGTTGTTGAGTTGCCTCGATGTGCAGAGCCCCGTCTCCGCAGTCGCATCGATGGTGGCCTCATGGGAAACACTGCTGCTTCTGCTCGCCAACCTCGTCTGGGGAGCCATCGCCGCGCGGCCGTGCTCAGGCTCAGGCTCAGGCTCGGGCATGGCTTCGGACGTGAGCTATTGCCTTAGCTGGAGGGTGGCGGTGGAAGCTAACAACGCCCAGGCCTGGCGCACCGTTCCTGCACAATGCACTCGCTACGTCGAGGACTACATGCTCGGAGGCCAATACAACAGGGACCTTGACACGGCCATCGACCAGGTCTTTGTCTACCTCAATGGAACCCTCGCAGCTGACGATGGCATGGATGCTTGGATCCTCGACGTCGACGACACTTGCCTATCGAATCTTCTGTACTACAAGGACAAGCATTTTGGGTATGTCAACGCAGGTTTTCTGTTGTTTTCGGTTGCTATGAACTTGCTGCTGCTGATATGGCTTTGCTGCCTCAGAGGAGACCCGTATGATCCTCTGGCATTCAAGAGCTGGGCTCAGAAAGGGGTTTGTCCGGCGATCCCTGCAGTCCTTCAGCTGTATAAAAGGCTGATAGAAAAAGGCTTCAAAGTCTTTCTTCTCACTGGAAGAGATGAAGTGGTGTTCAGCTCATCAACATCTCAGAATCTGCACGCGCAGGGGTTCACAGGACATGAGAGGTTGATACTGAGGTAGAGGACTGTCATCTGACACTAAGAACTAGTGAAATCTCTACTTTATAAGCATTTTGTCATCATCTCTGTGAATGACTGATTAACCATTTTGCATAAACAAGTTGAACTTGTTAGGAACTATTCTTGGCTCACCTATGTGATGCAGGGAGATCCCTTGAAACCAAGGTTAACAGTCTTTGCTCTTGTTCCTCAGACTTGATCTGTTGTCATCCATGCATTGCTTTCAGTCTACTGCAATCTTAGCAGGCTATATAAACAAGAGGTTATGATCCAATATTATGTTAACATATGGAGATGAGAGGATGAAGGTCCAGATTGGACCACCAATTCGATCTCCACAAATCAGATATGTTACATCTGTCTTGCAGATACATGACACAAAACAATTCAAGAATGACATTACTTGAACTCTGGGTCCAATCAAGATGTAGGATGATTGCTTAATTTTGCTTTTAAATCTTTTAAGGAAATACTTTGAGCCATTTAGGGAGCTTAAAACTCCAATCTGTGCCTAACTGATGTTTAATCTTCCAGGATTTAGACATCTGATACTGCTAACAGTTCATCAACTCCAATTCTGATCAAAGTGGAAACATGTATTTCCACTCCCATTCATGATTCCTTAACACAGCCCAATAGTGTTCATCTGGATTTTAGCTTTCAGCAACAATTCACTTGGTGAGACCTCTGCAGAAACCAAGCTTACAGAGGACAGGGTGCAGCGGTGTTCAAGTCTGCCATCAGGAAGCAGCTGGTGTCGGAGGGCTACCGGATTCGAGGGAACATCGGGGATCAGTGGAGCGACTTGTCGGGAGATTGCATCGGCAACCGCTTGTTTAAACTGCCTAATCCCATGTATTTTGTTCCATGAGAGAGTTTGTCGCTCCTCAAGAAGCGTAGATTGTCGTCCTCTCTCTGGTGCACAGGAACAGTATCAATGACCTGCACAATTCAATAAAGCTACAATATTGTCATATAAATGATGATGAGATAGTTTATCTTGAAATGAATTGATCAGGGATCAAAGCATCCAAGTTTACAGAGAAGAACAGATGAAAGGTAAAAGATACACATCTTAACAGTCTAGATGAGCCTCATCAATGAGTGCTGAAAAATGAGTCGAACCTTGAGCAAAGATGTTTTAGATCAAGAAATGTCTGAATGACATGAATCAATCCTGGGGTTTCATTGAATAAAGCTGAACTTAGCTAACAAGATTTCTGTTCAAAACTTTATTGATGCTATGTCAGTGAAAGTGAATTGTGGAAGAGATTGTAATTCTTGCACAAGGCAGTGATGCATCTGTGAAAGCTCAAGAAGCAGTCTTTTCCCAGGATTTGAAATGTGTTTTTTTTTCTTCTGTTAATTCCTTTGGTAAGAAATCAGTTTATTCATCATTAGTTTCTCAGAAAATTTGTATTGTTGATAAAAATAAAAAAAAATATCAGAAGAAAAAAGCTCTGGTGGACTAAATTTAGATGAAGCTTTGTTTGTGACAATTGTTGTACAGTGGAAGGTGGTTTAGATGCACTTGCTGCATCTTCTCAGAGCTGGTCTGCACAATCCACTAGTTCTAAACAAGTAGGAAGGATTCATTGATACCTGATGATGGTTGACAAATCCTTCTCCTTTTGACAGATTAATGGCTGTCCAAATCTCTCTCTCTCTCTCTACATCTTCAAACATGCTAATGTTTTCTAAGTAGAGTATTGCTTTCAGCTGTTGTAATTTCAGTATCTGTGCAGTGACTCTAATCACTTCTTATCCTTCCAAAATCAATCTCAGTGGCCATCTTTTGCTATGCTTCCCAAAAGTTTTCTTTGTCACTTCATTAATTCATTAATAAATGCATATTTTGAGGAAAACCATTTTTGACGCCAATAAAAAAAATTAACCAAGCTTGTTTCTTTCCTTGAGAAATCAGTTAATTAATTGGAGCACCAAAAAAAAAAATAAAATCTCTTATGCATATTCACCAAAAAAAGAAAAACCTCTTTTTGAGGTTTTCCAAAGTGATACCCCTTTATATTTTTTTTCCAAAAACTTTTTTTTATCGTCCCTTAAACACTTAAGATAATGACTTTATAGATTGATTCTTAGGATGAACCAGTCCAATCCGTCATATATAAAATTTATACTATCAAATATAATATTTTTATTTTTTAAACCTCTATCGAAGCAATAATACGATGAAAGAGGACAAGAACTAGCTCAAGAGTCTTAATGATCTTTACGAGGATATGACAAATGAGACGATCATAGGAGACAAGATAATAAAATCTCATATAGCAAGATTAAAAGACAACTACGGAGTAAAACAATAAATACGATAGGAAATGATCATCCTGAAATAAAGCAAAAAAAAAAAAAACTCTGCCAAAATATTGAAAGTTTAATTAATTAATTAATTATTTTTTTGGAATTTGCCCTTCTTAATAGTATGGAAGGCACGATGGAGTCCCAACCGACTTCTTACTACCGTTGTGTCATTGGTCCCTGACATGGGGCCCACTAAAAGCCCATCGATACGTGCAATCACAGTTCAGGTAAGAACTGAAGTCACCACGGGAACGTTGAAAGAGAGCTTTTCTTGGAAGGTTCCTCTCATGCTTATTTATTGTTATTTTTAGTGGTGGAAGATGGCTTTCTCTAAATAGGCGTCCGACCTCCTCCTCTTCTCTATTAGAATATTCCGCGAGGAGGCGAGGGAGACGGGCGATGGCGAGACCCGCGGCGGCCTCCCCATCCACCGGAACCCGAACGATAACCCTCGAGGAGCTATCCCCTTCCTCCACGTCGAGGCCATCGCAGCCGCCCCCCCACCAGACCCTCGTCCTCCGCCTCAAGCGCCCCAAGAAGGTCTCCTGGAAGGAGGGCACCGTCGACAACGAGTTCCTCAACCGGAAGAGCTCCAAGAAGTGCTGCATCTTCCACAAGCAGAAGCCATTCGACGAGGACGACAGCGACGAGGAGGACGACGGGCGCCGACCCTCCGGCGGCGCTGATCCCCCGACGGATGGCGGCGCCGGGCCCAGCCATCGTTGCTGTTCCCATGATGGAGGGCACTGATGGGGGTAATGCTCTCATTCTCGATCGATTGACCTCGTTTATATATATATATATATATATATATATATATATATATATCTTGCTTGCCGATGCTTACACTCACATGAAATCTTGAAACATCCTTCGATTTCGAGTCGTGCGGATCCCGATCTGGTTTCGGACCGGTCAATTTTGGGAACCGCACTTCTTTCTGAATCAACTTGTTAAAGTCGGCGTTTTTCCCACGTATTTGTTACATGGACTCGCTTGATCCGAAGTAAACATATACTGTTTATTGTCGACCAAAACCCTAACATGATCATTCCAAAGGCAAAAGCACGATGAGAACTCGTCAGGCATTCGTGCCGACTATGCAATTTTGGTCAATATTTCCACTAGGTTTAAAGTTCTTAATTATGCTAAACTGGTTATCGAAAATATTAGTTTACTCAGATTTGGTTTTGCTATGCCATGAGCAACATCTTCTCAAGTTAAGAAGTCAGAGTTGGAACCTCATTCCTGGCTAACATATTATGTATACCCAATTCATTGGTGGCGCTTGATTAGCTTGGGTGACTTATCTCCCTATTGTTACGGTCATTAGCCGGAGTGCCAGAAATTGGATGCTGTTGTTATTACGGACACCTTTTGGTTGTCGTCTAGCTTTCATAGCTTTGGAAGCCCTTGTGGAGTGAGTGGAAAAAACACAAGATTTTTGCAGTATACTTTTTCTTAGATTATCCGAAGAAGATTATTTGTTATGCACTGCAATGCTCTACCCCCAACTTGCATATTTGTTCGGAAAGATAAGGAACAGAAGAAAATAATGTAAACGAGGATAGGACCAGTGTTTGATTTAGAAGCTAATGTCATTGATAGATTTCTGTTCTAGTCATGGAACTTCATTTGGATATAGATTTCAAAAGCACTTGCAAGACGTGAAATAAGTTTGCTAGTCAAATTTTCTTGATCTACTATTCCTTCTGTCCAATATAATTTGAGATCTGCTTTAGTTGTCGTTCAACTTTGCCTACATATTATCATCGGCCGGTGGGTCATGGGCTTACTGGAATCCAACTCAAGCGAAGGTTTTGTCAGCAAAACTTAAATTCCCTCAGAAAATGTATTGAGTCATGCAAGCTTGTTGCCATCCAAGGGACATATTTGCAATCCAAATATAGAGAGGGTAGAGGGCAAAACTAAACTTTTGAAGCATCATAAGAACGTATGCATTTGCCCCGTCCAATTGACGATGGATATTGGAGGTGGCTTCCATTACTATGGTCGGGATGAAACATAGAACATTATGGTCATGAGATAATTGCAAATCCATGGAACCGATCCTGCAATTTACGTTCGGATGCATGATGTCAAGCTCTATAATTTGTAGAATCATTTACCCAAGAGTTAACGATAAGAACGAGACTTCAAGCAAGGAGTTTTGTGTTGCTTCTTGCTGTCTTTCTGGTGTAGTGGGTTAATCTTTGTAATTGCTGTACTGAGCCGGTCCATCTTTTGGTTATTACATCATAAATCAATTTAATTCTTATGCCTTTTTTTTTTTTCAAAAGTAAAGATAGTTTGTTATCTTGAACTATCATGCGGAGAATGTCAAGTTTGTCGCAACTGACAGAAACCGCATGATCTAAATTGCAGCCAAATTATAGGCATGGAAAATTTTGCAACACCATGGGTCGTCGTATACAAGCTATCACGGGTGAAGCCATCATCTCTGGTGACTCTGTCGTGTTTTCATCTTTATTCGAGGAACATGGATGAGTAATCTCTCATCGCGGCTGTGCTGATACTTCGATTCCACATGTGCTGATATTGTAGGACCGATTCAAAATGAATAATACACTACTTTTATGGTTTGCAGCTGCGGGCATTTTGATAGTTCTGATTTGAATTTTGTAAACACTGTCTGTTGCGGTATCTCCATTTGTTCTTGCTAAGAACGAAGGTCTGCCATAATCTTGTACTGTGCGTTTTATTTGGCAGATCGCGAGTGATGTGCTTATTTGCGTCCTTTTCAGCTTCCACTTCAGTTGATTGCTAATTGAAGTCTTACTCTCTTCAAAATAAACTTTTATATAATTAATTAATAGCTATATCGATAGGTTCCATGGTGTAGTGGTTAGCACTCCAGACTTTGAATCTGGCGACCTGGGTTCGAATACCGGTGGGACCTTTTTTTTTTTTTGTGTGTGTGTGTGTTTCTAACCTGTTTGCGTTAAATAGACTCGAAATCCTACTAATTATTTCAGAGAAAAATCCACTTATTTGAATGTTGTTGTATATTATAATTAATTGCAATAATCATTTAATTGTAGCTTGATTTTATGATTGTGTTTATATCATTGTTTTCAATAAGCTAAATTTCCAGCCTTTGCCTCGAATAGACTGCTATTTATTATATTAATTGCACTAATTAATTAATCATGTTTGCTGTTGTGATTGTGTTTCTTGTTTGGTCAGATAGATCATGTCATGTGTCTTGATATATATATATATATAAAATTAAGATGGATGGTCAAAGAGAGTGAAATTTTATTTTTTAAAAGGAATAAAAAATTTAAAAAGCTTGTAGATATGAAAGGGATATAAACTACTAAGAAACCATTTCTACATCACAAACATCACCACCACTGGCACTATAAGTTTTTTTTTCCATGTATAGAATTACTGTGCATACAAAGAAAGATTTAGTTTGTATATGTGAGAACAAGGATGCAAATGAATCATACTGGGCAAGGTGCAAAAAGAGTATAAACTCAATAAGCGCATCTCTCCAGTCCGACACGGTGCTTAAAACAATTATCACAAGAACAAATCCTTCATTCCTGACGTCTTTGCTGATTTTTCTCCCGTTTATATGCTCCGTAGAGATCACGGCCAAGAATAATGTTGAGCAGATTCATGCCAGCCATTCCAAACAGAGCCAACGGCAACTCGATACCCCTCCCAAACTTGGGTGCATCGGAGATCAGCTTGTAGGTGATGAGTATGTGGCATCCGAGTCTTGTAACGAAGAAGGTGGTCCAATTGAGCACCCACTCCACTTTCACCGCTCTGCTTTTCGCATCACGGAACCCAGCCATCCTCCTCACTTTTCTCATGTGTAGGAATATCGAATGGAACTGAAAACAGCAGATGTCACATCAGAAACATGGTGTGCTTGCTTTATGTAAACTCATCAGAAACGTGATTTTGCTGCTCGTTCAATAAAACAACAGCCAACCGTGAGTATAACTACAAGCTGGTGCTGTTTTTAAATCAGAAAGCAACAAAACTGAACAGATGATCAAGGAAGAATAATGATGATTGCTGTACATTTCTATGAAAACTTGGCACCTTTCAGAAAGTTTAAAAAGTCAGGCATCATCACAATAGTCTATTTCAATAAACACAAATGTGAAAATTAAAGAGGCAGAAGGGTCCAAGTTTTACCTCACACATGAGAGAAAGTACGAGATAGTTGATTGTAACATTCCGATAGAGAGCCAACGTAAAGCAAACCAGCAGAATCAAATGGTGAACAAGGATGCCAGGTATCCAACCGCTATAGAGGTGATACCGGAGCATGTCCAATTGGTCATATGCAAAGTAACCACAAGAGAAACACAATGCCGAATATGCACCTAGCCATGTGCCACCAAACAGCTGCTCATGTTCAAACATATTGCCGAGTCCCTTGATCATCCACTGACCGATCAGAATCAAGACAACTGCACCGCATACAAATTGATTTAGTTATGCACGAGCTAACCAGGCTTATCTCAACATGCAAAAATGATAAAAAGGGGCAGAAGGCCCTAGAAATGTAATGTCTAGCAAACGTGAGGTCGATAGTAAATTCCTAGAAAAAGATATTTCTGGCAAGCAAACTTAACAGAAGTTTCCGAAATGTCAACAAGGGACCATGGAAACATGAGTTTGTATATGTGTTAGTCTCCCAAGATACCAAGACGGAGTAGAAAGTAGCAAAAGTTATGATAGAGACATTAACTAAGCCATCCTGCATAGAAACACCCCCTCAGATGTTGGTATTCTTTTGAGTTTTAAGCCAATGACAAACACTTCCTTTTGGGCCTTTGATGTTGTCACACGAGCTACCTCGATGGTCCTAATAAAATCAGATCCTGAGAGTTCCTATATTGTTGAGGCAAGGGCTGTGCAGCCCTATCATCGACCACTACACTGATAATTCTGTAGCACGGTGGTGTATCTGAAGGCTTATCAGCATGGTTTCTGACCATAAGTAGCAGAGGAACTGTCACTACAAGAAAGCAGGAAATCAGGAAAGAAGTAAAGGATAGAACAATTCAAGAGAAGGATAAAAGAAAAAATGCACCTAAATGTTTTTGAGACTTCAACCCTGGCCACCCAAGTTGCAACAGAGCACCAAATAAAAAGCATGGACTCATCAAATCATCATATTCACATGCTCCTCTCTAGATGTGCACGCTCTAAAATATAAAACCATATAAACTTGACAGATAAACTCCTGCTCAAAAGAGGACAACAAATATCGGAATCCACTCACCTCATTGGGATTCGAAGATGTTTGGTCAGAAGCACGATCCAGCTCGAAAACCCTTAGGCAAGGGTTGCAGCAGATAGATACAGATGGCTTCAGTGTTTGACATGATTTTAAGTCATTTTAAAACGAGGCATGTTGTTTCACAGCACAAGGGATTAACCAATACCTTTCTTACATATCACATTAACATTTTGTGGCAGATGTCAGCCAACAGACCATATATTGGCCTAGTCATGTGTCAACACCAACAACATAGCTGAAAACAGTATGTGGCTGTGTCTTTCTTGAATGATCACAAGCAAACTTCCACTGAATGGTATGACAATCCTTGCTTTCAAGACCTCAATAATTTAGAAGAATTTAGTAATAGATTGCGAAGAGATTTGACCAATTCAATTTGTTTCCTACTTGGCCTGATCGATTAAATCTGTGTCGACAAGGAAACTAACCCCCAACTAAAACTCTTATTGAACCCCACTATGACTCAAATTGGAACCAAAATTTAACAAATCTGATCCTATAAAATGGCAAAAAAAAGATGAAATTCACCTTCAAATTTTCCCTAAAAGATATGGAACATGTTCAACCTGAAATAAAACCTAATTTGACTCAAACATATGCTACCTAATTTGATATCAACTATAACATAATATGAAGGTAAACAAGAACAAGAGATAATTTCCATGGAACCAAAGTCATATTATGATTTGTCCTTCGCTTTTGGATCAGGTTAAACCAAGCTTTTCTTATTTTGCTAAAACAGATAATTTGCTGTTGAATTTGTACACCAATATGTCAGCTGAGATCAACCGGTTTCAGCAACTCTTAAGAGTTTTATAATAATTCTAAATGTTCTATCTAGTAGTTATATTTGGCTGATACTAACAGGGTATGCACAATCTAATAATATGATTCTCTCACTTTGCAAAGTCTTATCAATTGTTGACTAGATATGGTTCTATAAACCTGTCAAGACTATGGATTTAAATATCAGTTCGATTTTGGTTTTGATGATCTATTGGATCTAAATGTGGCATATGGGGGACAGTTACTGATCCAGAAACTCCTACATCAATAAGAAATAATATAAAATAATGCATAGAGTAGTATGAAGTTATATGTACCATTACCGGTACTTGGTTGGACAAGTAAACCATGCTATGATAGAATACGGTTGAAACTAGTGAAGATTATGGTAGAATATGCCTAAGAAACAATGTGTACTTCAGTTGTTGTTAAATATTTTGAATCCATCCCTATCTTACATTTTTTTCTAGGACTTATGTGAATATCTAACTTGATAAATCAAAAACTGCATAATATAACAAACACCACCAAATTGATGAAATTATTATAAACTTAGGTCCAAGGACTGAAATGAAAAATTGTTTAAGATAGCTACCATGGTTACAAGGATCATTCTACCCCTTTGGAACCGCAACTCAAGTTGCAAATCCCAATTCGTGACACAATGTTATCTTGGACTGATCCAAAATACTTTGAAATGCCTAAAACGGGGGATCAAGTTTCATCAATATCATTAAGTCATTAAACATAAATCAACTGAAAAAACAGTTAAACTTTATAGATATTATTAAATGTACAATCCATTTAAGAAAAGCTAAAAGCAGCAGAAGTAATAAAATAAATAAGAATCAGCAGATCAGGATTCTCAAATTTTCTACCACCATTGCTTTTGGTTTAATTCAATGGAAATGTATTTATAGGCCAAAATATCTTACCTTATTTAGCAAATGACCTGAGTGATTTATTAAGTACTATCATCCAAATTAATCTCATCCCTCACATGCTACGAACAAAACCAAGTTACACATCACAAAGTAGCACAATCCATGAAACTCCATAGCTACCAACCAAATCCTCAAATCCTACAATAATTATCAATGTTCATCAACCTAAATTGAAAGACAAAAAATTTAAATTATTTTACCACTACAGAGTGTTTCTCTATTCTTCTTACCGAATACCAATTACCAACCTTCTACTGTGGTATTCCTAAGTTCAGCGGACTTGGTCCTACGACTCGTGTTTGGAATTTTAATAGATCAATCACAAGTGTTCATTTTTGTTTTTCTAAGTCCAGAAATAGAAACTTGGGGATAAGGCCTAACAGATGGTCACTCTAGCCCATAGTCAGATATAAAATTTATTCAGTCCTCTGCAAAACCCACAAAGTGCATAAAGCTTAGACATAGCCTTAAAATGGAGCAAACATGCAGAGTGTATGAATAAAACATGCATATAACATGAAATATAATGCTTATGGGGGACTGGTTTTGAGATACATATTCTATTAGCCCACTACTTTGCAATGCAACTCCATTTTTAACTACAAACAACTTCTAGTCAAAGTTCATCCGGAGCCTATCATGCAGGTGTGCCATGAGATGCAACTGCCATTTCTACTCCCATTTGGCTGAAGCTAAGTCGTAAAATTATATGGGCGAACTTACATCTTCCAAAACTCGATATAGGAAATCACAAAGCAGGGAGGAGATTTTTGAGTAGGTTCAGAGCTCTATATAGAACACTGTCGGTACTACCCGAGCAGATGCCATAAATCTAATCAGGTAGAAACTCTATGTCTGTGCATGAATTGTGAACCTAAATCCTGATGGACAAGTGCATAGTCCAGCAAGCTTGCTTCCTTTGGCCAAGGCTTCACTCGAACCTCCCAAACTTCCAGAAAAATGGCAATGACTGTCATCAAAATGCAATTTTACTGAATGATTTCAAGCCGAGGATGACTCTAGCTTAAGGAATTCTATGGTTGAGGGCTAGGTCGAGCAAAGAACGAGGACGAAACTTTAAAAAGAAGAGACTTGAGCGTCTCTGTTCACAAGAAGCGAATAATTGGGGTCAGCGAGGGAGGCTTACGAACCGGAGGTGGTGGTGACGGTGGAGTGGAGGAGGGAGACGGCCGTGTTGACGAAGAGCGGATCGCGGGAGAGGGAGAAGCGGACGGCCCAGTTGGCAGCCTGGAAGAAGAAGAAGCCGGCGACGACGGGCGCGAGTTCGGACCTCCTGTTGAAGGTCATCTCGAAAGCCACCGACACACCCCACAGCACCAGCGTCGCCGCGAAGAATACCGCCGTGTCGCCCTTCGCTCTCCCCCTGGGAGGTGCCATCTCCCTCGCCGTCCTCCCCCCTCTCTCTCTCGCTCTCATCGGAAGCACCACCGTACGCAGTGCAGAGGCTAAACCGCAGCCTGCTTGGAGATATCGTCACCGATGGTAGCTTTATTATCTGACACCGTAATTATAACATGGACCCTAATCTGACCTAAACGTGTGTAGTTGCTTGTAATGTTACTATATTGACACCAACGAATCTATCGTCACCGATCCCAATCGTCGGGAATTAGGGCTTCAAAATTCTAGGGTTTCACATATCTACCTGGCGATGTCAACCTTCACCGGCGATGAGACAGCCCCCTTCTTCGGATTCCTCGGAGCCGCGGCGGCTCTTGTTTTCTCCTGTAATACTATCCTTTGATCGAATCGCATACCTCGTCAAATCCGAAATGCGGCTTTGATGGGGCGCTTGTTTTCTTTGCAGGCATGGGGGCAGCGTACGGGACGGCGAAGAGCGGAGTTGGGGTGGCTTCAATGGGAGTGATGCGGCCGGAGCTCGTGATGAAGTCGATCGTGCCCGTTGTCATGGCGGGAGTGCTCGGGATCTATGGGTTGATCATTGCTGTGATCATCAGCACCGGGATAAACCCCAAGGCCAAACCGTACTATCTCTTCGACGGCTACGCTCACCTCTCGTCCGGACTGGCTTGTGGTCTCGCCGGGCTTTCTGCCGGAATGGCGATCGGGATCGTCGGAGATGCTGGCGTCAGGTACCTCTTTTCCGATCTGATTTGATTTTTCTCTGGTTATTGAGATGCTTTTCGCTGGCGTTTTGGTTAATATTGAGAAATAGCAGCTTGTATGTCTACATCGATCTTGATTATTGAGCTTCTATTTCACATATATAATTTTCTTTAGAAAAACCATCCTAGATGAAGGTTACATGACCAATTCTACATAAAACATAACCTTCATCTTCTAGCTTCTATATCAATGTGATATTATTCCATTATGGAATGAGAAGATTGTTATAAAATGTCATATCATTAGATCAGCCATATTTTAGGGGTAATTTTTTTTATCTGATGGATCTCTGAGCAAGTTCTTAATGATGCATTGAAAATTGTGGCTTAGCTATACAAGTTCACCATAATGCTAGTTCAAATTTGTTCTTGTTGATAAACAATGAATAAAAGGACATAAAGTTAAGATAAGTAATTATGTTTCTTCAATAATATGATGCTAATATTAGTTATGAGCTTGGAGATAATCATACTGCTTTTATGGTGTGTGCTGGTAACATCTTCATTGGCACGGCATGGAATGTAGTAGCAAGTTATTATTTCATTGTTTGTTAACATTTGCAAACTACTTCATTCTTTTATGCACACGCAAAAGATATGCATATATGGGACTTAATTGTTATCATTAAATTTTGGATATCTCTAGTCCTCTGGTTAAAGAAAATAAATTGAGAATGACTGTGGATGGTATGAACCTATATATGCTGAAGCCTAAATATATTTGGCTCTGGGCAGTAAGCAGGGTCCTGGAGCTGACATAAAATGATTAATCAGTTCCATCTGTGTGATGTGTTGAGTTGTAGGTGTGGATTGATAGTTAGTATATCCTGCTTCTGTCATCTGGAATCCTGGACGATTGCAGTTGAGTTTAGCCATTCGATGTCCTTCAATAGTTGCTCGATATCTTAACATGAGATGTGGTCCTCCTTTTGCATAAACCAAGATTTGATGCGGCATCGAATCTCAAACTTGCTAATTTCAGGGTCAGTTACCTGTCACTCTGATGGTTGTTCGTTTTCCCTGTATGGTTCACAATGTTGTTGTCAGTGGTACTGGAACTACAAGGACTCCTGGACTGAAGAGCCTTTCCAACTGCAACTAGATTAGATGTGTTTATCACGATCCAAGTATAAAGGATTAACCATACCATTCCCGGTCATATCAAGAACTTGGAAGTCCAAAAATAAGGGAAGTTAATCAAGTTTCTGTAAATTATTATTATTTTATTTCAAATCTTATTTCTATGCACAGAAACCCAATAGCTTGTATAAACCATGGAGCACCTTCCAAAACTCTGATCTTGTTCTTTCTGTTACCAATTTAAGATAACAAACCTAGAATCTGGAGTAACACATCAAACAAAATTGAACTGTACTTTGCACCGTATGGAGGATGTGATGCACCAGTGACTTAAGGGACTCCCAATACTTTTGCCCTTGCTTTTAGGTTACTTGTGATTCAACTATCGTTTTTGTTTGACTGAGCAAGCAAAAGCAGATTAAAATTGTTCAGCAATCTGCATCTGCCTATCTGCTATTCTCCCTAGTTTGAACTAAGAGACTATTGTTGTTCCAAATTTCAACAAAACAAACCAGTTCTGTGTTCTGGACCTAATACACTTTGTGCTTCATCCCACAGGTGATTAGTGGTGAGCTACTTGTCAGCATTGAGTTTTGACCTTAGATCTTGAAATCTTGTTTCCTTCCATATTTTGAAACCTATGTCCTAGACCAGATATCAGTCTGATAGAGACTATTTGAATGAATCAACTTGATTATTTGGTGTGTAGACTAATTTCAGCCTTTGAGTTGGTATGTTACAGTTTTTCGTTCATTTAGTCCATATAAGAATGAATTGAGTTTATATTTGTTGCAGGGCCAATGCACAGCAGCCCAAGCTGTTTGTTGGGATGATTCTTATTCTCATTTTTGCTGAAGCTCTTGCACTCTATGGTCTTATTGTCGGCATCATCCTTTCATCTCGGGCTGGTCAATCTCGGGCAGACTAAGAAAACATGAAGTATTGGATGTCATTTCCCGTTGCTCCCTATGTTTGCTACAGAACATTTGTTCTAAATATATATTATCTACTTTTCTGATTATACTGTGAACTATCCAGATAACTTGTATTAACTAACCGGAGCCCTTTGGCAGTTCCATGTCTTTTTAATAATGTAAATGCATCAATCTCATTGTACTGCAGAGTGAGAGTTTTTTTGCATTAAATATTTATGCCTTACTATGAGCTTAAATTGTTCTTTTTTAACATAGGTTAACATGGCAGTTCATTATATTCTCCTTTTTGCTTTATATAGAGTTTATTCTGACTTGATATTTGGTGACTTATTATTCTGGTCAAAAGGAAAGCAAATGTAGATCTTGATCATCATCATGCCATTCAGTTGTCTTATTCCTGTTGGCATTTACGTTATAAAGGGACTGCTAGGATCCTTCTGATATTGTTTGGTATTGTTGAAACTGGAAGTGTCTTTTATACAAACAAAAGGATATCACGATCTAGTTTTGCTTCTCAGATGCCAATCTATATTAGAAAAAGCAAAGACTTATTTGTTCTTACCAGTGATGTATCCAGTTTTTTTCCTTGAGCATATAATAATTTGTTATGTCAAATTGATATTTCTCCCTGTCAATTTTTATAGGAATGACACAGTGACTAGATCATCTTCTGTGACTAAACTTCTCCTTTTTGTCTCCTGGATCCAGTCCCCAACCTTGGGACCAGTCTGACGGTTGAAACAGTTGGCTAAGCTGGTCTTCGTCAGAGGTAACTAACTTCATACTCTTATGGCCTAAGTTTTATTCCCTTTATTGGGACTTTGTCGATGTTAGTGAGGTGCACCATTGCAGAGGATGGTAATAGAACAGACCAAAATTACAACTTTGACAATGACATTGTCATGGTACAAGCTTCATAACAGCTATCATTGCAACCATGCCACTGACGTGACTCCCATCCACTTGAACAGGCAGGTTACCTTCCATTCAAATCATGATTGTGCCAGGTAACATGAACAATGATGGGGACTCCGATTGTGAGGACATAAGATGTAATCGAAAGCATGTGGAAGGAAAAAGTCTTCACTAATGCTTCTCATAGCTGGTGCCACAGGCGGGTCCTCATGTAAACATCACTGCATCAATTAATCTTTCACAGTTGATCGAAAAGTTTGTCTACCGAATGATGTGGTTATTCACTGGCCAAGAAGGTTAATCTTTTTTCGCACCAAAAGGTAAACTGTGTTTGTCCTGGATCTAAAATAATATGCACCAATCTGTGTCACTAGCTAGGCCCCCTTAAAGAGTAAATATTGACCATTTTCCTATGCCAGTTCTTATTAAAATCTTCTCAGTAGCTTTCTCCGAGTAAGTTTCGTGTATCCACATGACAAATCATCTCTTGTGTTAGCTTGGTTAGTTATATCAAGGTGGAATATGTGGCAAGCTTGAAACAGAAATTATGCAGTTTCCACTCTCAAAGTACTGCTTTGTGTGTTGTAAACTACTTTTGCCACTAGTTGCTGCATCCAATTCTTTTTCCAAATTCTGCCCAGCTAGCTGCCCATATCTATGCTTAGAATGGCATTTATCTTTGGAGGTGGTGACTGTTCATTTGCTTCTGTTCCTTTTACATGATTCTTCTACTCCTAGATGACTGCATGGAGCTTTAGGTTTTGCAGACCTCTTAGATTATTCTTACTCTGTTGAATTTTATTGTGTATTATTTACTACCATGATCCTGCTCTTACTAACAGCTTCTTTGTATTTTCCGATGCTGTCTACTCCCCTGCATAAATTTCTGAAATATCAACTTCAGTATCGATTTCTGAGGTGCCAGATATTTTTATTTTTTATTTTTACAATATCCAGCTCTTGTAATTTCATTTTCTTCCAACATTGACTGTCAGTGAAATGGTAATCTGCAACATGAGTCATGGAGCTACTACAGTTTGGAAGTTTTACAAGCTTTGCTTACATTTATCTGCATCTTTTACAAGTTTTACAAGCTCCTTTTGTTCTTCCATTTATTTTGCTTGTCTGTAGCTGGACAATGGCGGCTTGTGAAGCACTGATAAAAGCTTAGTGATCCAATTCAATTTGTAGGAAAAGGAATATGGCACCGTGGGAATTGAGGTCAGGAAACCTCGGTTGGGAAGAGGGAACCAGTGATGCTGATGACACCGTATCAAAGTCTTCATGGTAAAAGCTAAATCAAAATCTTATCAGAGCTTCAAGTTGGAAGACCTACAGCCTGAGTTGTGATCATGACAACAGGAAAAGAAGAGGAGAAGCAGCTAAATATTTGCAGCCAACCAGAAGACCTTCCGAATGCAAACAAATGGCAGCACAATGGATCCTCTCCCTTTTTTTTTCTCTCTCAAGTATCCACTGATGATGACTCTCAGAAGACATATATATGGCTCCTACTCATGCTTCGCTTCACTTGGCATATTTCTCGAGAGAGAGAGAGTTGGTGGATTGTTTTCCTGGCTTGCATTATTGAGCTCGATGATTGACTGCATGATCCTAAAGCAGTCCATGGAAGAACAAGGGATGCAGACACTCAGCTCGCCATGACCCGCTGTGTCCATGCTCAGCATTCACCTCATGCTTGTCTCCATCATGCTGGCTCGACATGAAGAGGACGAGAAAGATACAAGCTCTATTGCTGGCTGTCGCATCGTCGTGTTCTGCAGCATATCTTCCATTGTTCAAAACATGATATTGATCTTGCCCAGCTTCCAGCACAAATGATTGCAGTGGCTCTGGTTGCTTTTAGAACTGATCTCCATACTCCATGCGTCGTGCATGTTCCCTTTGTATGTAACCAAAGTGACAGAAGCCTAAAGTTAACAGCTCACTCCAACTATATTTTGTGTCACATCACATGAAACCTCTCAAGATATGTCAACATGTTTGAGAGCTATATGGACATGTTGACACCTCATCCAGCTAGATGTGGAACATACTTGACGTATTTGATTCAGAAGTCTGCATTTTGTGGGTGCAACTTGAATTGACTTCAATAGCTTTTTAATCAGTCTTCTATCCACACAATTATCAATCTTCTCGATACCAACAATAGCCACATGAATATAAATGCATTATGGGACCAACATGTAGATCTTGTGATGATAACTTTCTTTTCTCTTTTACTCCAATAATTTATCAGTCTTCTACCCACACAAAACCATCATCAATCTTCATAGATATAATGCATTACGGCCATTTACAGGTAGATAGCATTAAGATCATTCCTCCTTGTGGATCAAGCTCAAGAAAATTCAGCTTCCTTTCATGCTTTATCCATCTCAGTTCAGAATCCACAAAGTGCATTGCTGAGCCTACAGATTCAGAAAACATCCAACCCATTTTGATGTTCTTTAGCTTGCAGATGAAGATGACCAAAATCAAGTGATCTTTCCATGAATAATAGCTTGATACTGCACAGTCTACAGTCAAAACTCAAGTCTCATATGTTTGATTTACTCATCCAATACTTTGCAGCAAAGTTGACATCAAATCGGGTGAAGGAAAGCTAAAGTTCATACATAGCCTGCCACTCTCCACTAGCCACTGCTGGTGGTCCTCCTCGTGAGGCTCCTCATCCAACCTCTCCTTCCCTTGACGCCTTCCACCTTCCCTCTAAATCCTGCATGGCATGCGCTTGCCTTGTTGGACCGCTTCCAACGTCCAAGCTGGAGCAGCTGCCCGATTCGCTTTCTCCATCTCAGCGCCCCACCGGGGTTTGAGTGCTCCACCAGTGCTGTTCTTGCAGAAGACTCGACACTCTTGCTTTTGCTGTCAGCATTCCATGAGGCTTGTCCTTCGTCCTCAAACTTCATCGTTATGAACGAGTCTGACAAAACCGGAACCAGTTACATGTAATCACTTACTACTCGAGCATGACCTCCATGACTGCTGAAAAGAGACTGTTTTTTAAGTTTATCTCATAGAAAGCATTCTTCTGTTCATGTTTAGCACACCGAGGCTGCAAGTCAATGGAGGTATAGATGATTGATTCACTCAAGACATGATCTACCCAACGAATTTGGACTAAGCGTTTACCTTCAAGGCTGTCGATGGAGGCTTCATCTTCGGAGCGGTCTTTGTTCTCACGATGATGGGGCTCGAGGAGATGTATGAAAGAGCCCAGAGCGAAGACTTTAGGAAGGGCGATGATGGATTTCCTCTTCGAGACCCTGAATGACCTAATGCCGTCCTTGGTTCGAGGAAGATGAGCTTGTTTGGATTCCAAGAGCAGGAGCCTGTCTCTCAAGCAACGAGCACATATCCCCACGACCAACTGCTTGGGGTGGAAGTGGCAGCACTGCTTGTTCTCCCTGAAGTCAGTCATGTTTGTAGGAGAGCAATGGAGAAGAGGAGGCAAATGCGAGGAACACAGGATCGGTTGGTATAAGAAGTCATCCAAAGATTTCACCTTTAAGGCCATTCACGACAAGAACAGAACGTGTAACCCTAATGGGATTAGGTCATCCCCCATGACGGGTCGCCTTCGGTGTTCACGCCGGTGGGTCTCACTCTGCCGACAGGGTGGTTCAGAAGAACATTCTCACTGGAGCATTGTGAAGCTTTGCCTGGCGAGCTGATCACCCTAAACTGGAGCTAAAAACTCTCGAATGAAACCCATTCATGAGTTCATGTAGGTGATTCTGTGACATCCTGAAGGCCACTGCGAAAGCAAAGATATGCAGGTTTGACACGAGTAACTTCAACGTTTAGCATCTCCGGGCAACTTATGGCCAGTTCCTTTCCTGTCTTCAAGGATATCCCCACGGACATTGATTGACCACCAGCCATGGCCTGGGTGAAAAGGAAATGGCTCGGTGGTGGTGCAAGGGATGGGAAAAAGCTGATCGTTCACATGGGAGGGTGGAGACCACGTCCCAGTGATGGGTGTTCCAATCATCGGAGCCGAGATAAAGGGAAGAACATGGCTTCATGTGATCTTGTGCTGTTTCTTTGGAGGATGGAAGGAGAAACTGTCGATCCATCTTTAAGATATCTTAGCAGGAAGAGATGATGCAGACTCCAAAACAGATTGTGCAAGAACACATCTGCAACTGCATGGTTACTGATTCCAACGCTGCAAGAACAAGCTTTGAAGACCTTACTGCGAGTAAACCTGCTTTGCTTCCTGCTAATTTCTTCATGCCATTACTGATGAAGGCCGCCTATTGTAATGTTTGTTCTCATCAAAATGGTTTCGATTAAAATCCTAATGAGAAAGTGATGAAGTTGGAGAAGGATTAGACTCGTAGTCATATCGATCAAACCTTAAGCTTTTCATCAGTTGCACGTGTTGGAATTGTAAGACTTTTACACCGCGATTCGCTTGGAGGGGATCCCCACTCACCACCGATGGAAATGGCGGGCGAGTTCAAACTCTGTTCTGTTATACCAAAAATACCCCTAAGGACAAGCCAGATCAAACTCACGAGTCGCTCCCCTGTCGGGGGTAAAAGAGTAATTGCATCTGGTACGCGGGATATTAGATGAGGTGAGAGCGCGTTAAGACGGGAGCGAAGAGGACGGCGGCTCGTTCTTCGTCTTCGTTTCGACGAACTAGGGTTTCGAAACCCTAAGCCCCTGCATCTCTTTGGTGGCCCTACTCTTCTCGATCCTAGGTCGGAGGTTTTCATGTTGGATTTGGGTGGATTTCCAATGTCGGCAGCCGCAGGAAGTGCCAAGAGAAGCAGGGAGGAGTTGGAGTGCCTGAGGCCTGAGAGGAAGGCGAAGAAGCGAGAGAGTGTTGATGACGACCCAGATCTCGATCTATCCAGGTACGATCTTGATCGTACCCCTATGTGTTCTTACTTCGATCTTGTTTTCCCGTGGTTTCGTTCTCGGGGTTTGTTGCGTGAACGGATCCAAATGATTGGCGATTTCAGTGATATCAAGGGGATAATATCGGCCTTGCATCAGATCAGAGAAAAAGCTCTGAAGGATGGGCAAAAGAAGGCCGAGGAAACGATAAAGAGGTCAATTCTTATCTCAGCAAAACCTAATAGCCTCTCCTTTCATATTCCGTTGTTCTTCTCTGTTCTATTGTGGATCAATCCTCTTCTCTTGTTAGGCTTCTTCCCTTTTATGCTATGACCTACGATTCAACAGCAGAGATAATAAGATTTGGGCGGATTTCTGAATCTAGAGCTGCCATTCTGTGCCCTAACAATTAAATGAACTGATGTAGCTTTGCAGATGGGGAGTTTGTTGAATCCGAGCTATCTTTGTATTGTTTTGATTTGTACAGATACCCAGATGAGTTTTTGTTCCAATATCTGCACTCTGGATGCTAGAGAAGATGCAGTAATTTTTATCAATAGTTTAAAGGAGAAATCTGTTCTTGTATGATTTTGTTCTTTATATGTAGTAGCAAACATTTTGTCTTGGGCTAATACATGTGTACTCAATAGATTTCTTGTCTGAAATGCATGTTGATCTCTTTGACTCCATTTACAAATGAGCAAGCATTAGCTTATTTACAAAACCATTCACCTTTAGGTGTAAAGCGTATCGGCCACCATATTACAGAGCTTGAGCACCGATCATGTGTATCATTTTATCATGTAGCTGACGATCTATTTGGTTAACAGTCTAGAGTTGGAGATCAAATCAATGATAGATGATGCGAAATCAAAGTTCGACAAAGAAAGGTAGAAGAAATCCATTTCTTGTCATGTGTTGTTGATTTAGTTTAATGAATTTAAAATGCCAGGATGGGTATTTATTACACAACTCTACAACATTATAATCATTTTTGGAATGATCGCAATGCTAAGCATCTCTTTTGCTCATATATCATGGTTAAAATCGAAGACACTAAATTGTTAGTTTCTGTCATCACAAAGTTCAAAGAGTTGTAGTTAATTCATTTGGTTCTGCACACTCAATAGATAGTATCTCTTTCACCTTCTTATAACATAGACAGCACATGTAATCAAGTAGTTTGTCTTTCAATGGACAGGCAGAGTTTGATGAAGGCATTATTAAAGAGTTCTAAAGAGGTTCATTAAGCTATGATTCGTTGGTTAAAGTTTATTAATTGCAATGTTCTTGGGATCGTTAGTATTGTGGTAATTTTGATCTTCTAACATGAATAAACCGTAGTGTGAGAGCTCTTTGAAAACAGAGTACGGCAAGTTTCAAGCAGCTTATGAAAAGTTTTGCAAGGAGAAACAAGCACATATACAGACTTTTAAAGGTAAGTTCAAACAAGTAGTAAACTGCTTAACATTTGTCTTGTGATCAATGGGTCATATTACCAACTCTTCTGCAGATATTAGACTTTATTATATAGATTTAGCCACAATATTAGATATTTGACCATCTAAAAGTGTGTCTGTGACTCGGAGCACTCTAGTTTGTTCTACACAGTAGTAGCCAAAGGATGGGGCAAATTGAAGTATCTATGTATATTCTTCTAAATAGAGATTTCATAAAATATCATGATTCTGCAAACCTGGCATAATAATATTAGTTCAAACTAAATTATGAAGATACAAGAACAATTGTCTCGATTATGTTGTCCACCCACCAACATGCCTTCCAGAATATGGGCACCTTCTCATATCATTTGTGGTTATAAGATTACCTACACTAGTAGTACTTTTCTAAATCGTTCACCATGACAGCTTTGTAAATCTGTTTTCAACCCTATACGAAGTTCATCGGTTTGTTTTTCTAAGGCTAACTAGTAGACTAATCTTCTAAGAACATCCTTCAGCATGACATAAATTTGTAGCTAAAAGCTTCAAATTCTGGTATGATTGATTGTGGACTGAAATGCAGGTTAGATTATCATTGTTATTCAGAACTTTTCATATACAAATTAATTATATGCATATTGATTGTAATTTGCATGGATCCAACACACAGACTCTTGATTTTTACGTTACATGTCTGGGCTATTGGACTAGAACTGTGTATCATGCAACTTTCTGTTTCGTAATCTAGCATTTAAGAACATGATCCGACAGGTTAAGTACAGCGGCTGTTTTCATTTGGTCGAAGCAGTCGGATTGAACCTCTAATCTATTGCTTGCAAATATTAGATAATTTTTCAAGTGTTGGGAATTATTTTATTTTCAGGCTAATCGTTTATTGGTTCTGCTTTCAGACATATATTCCAAATACGAAGATGAAAAGGAAAAATTGTCCATTCGATATGAACAACACAGTGAGCACCAGCTTTTTTCTTAATTCAAAATTAGACTGCCAAAGGAAGAGGTTTAACGCAGTCATTGGCTTGCATGTCTTCTAGGAAAGAAAGAGAAAACTAGTCTATCTGAACTCGAGAAGGCCTGCACGGAAAAGCTAGCCAGTGCAGAAGAATCTCTGAAAAAGAAGAAGCAGGTAAGTCAGCAGTCTGGTTTGCTCGTTATCCTCCACTTTTCTATGGTTGCTTTCCGGTTCTTTTGCATCATATGTCGCAGTGTACTTCTTGCTAAAATTATGCATCTCAATCTGCCAGTCTCAAGAAATTTTTTTTTGTTTTTTTTTTTTATAGTTTTGTGCGTGTCTGTGGATGGTTAGTGATTTGAGTGCTAGTGCCAGGTTCTATCTAGGACATGTCAAAGAACAGTAGCACCGATAGATGTTCTCGTGTTTTACAAGCTTTTTTTTTGTTTTTTGTTTCCTCAGCCTCATTAACCTAATCACATCATCTTGTCGATGCATGCCTTGTCAAATTTTCAGGGTTCTAAATTTAACTTCAAGCAATCTATGTATCAGACTTGCGCTAATGCCATGCTCTGTCTCGGTTGCAGGATGACAGATCTTTCAGCATCCTACGCAAATCTCTTGGATCATTCTTAGGAAATGCCTCCGATGAGGACTTTGGCCCCTGATGAATGAGCAATCATTCCTCTCTTCTCGTTGGCTTGCGTAAGGATGGAGATTGCTCCATTGGTGCCATTAGCTTTTTTTCATTTTTTTTTTCTGGGGATTAAGGAAAAGGTCATCGGTTCATTATTTGCTGCAACTAGCTCTTCCCAGAACTTTTTTTTTGTTACATAGATACATTGGATCGCCAGATGTACGGCCTGTAATAACAACAACTCTTCTTCTGCAGATATTGGACTTTTTAAAGGTAAAGTGCACAAACAAGGCAGAGGAGTCTCCATCAAAAACCAGCAATAGTATTGGAATTCTGAAGACCACATCATTCTTAAATGTATGAACAAACGGATGACGACACAAACTGGCTCATCGTCCCCTGCATCCGGCTTCGCTTTGCCTATAATAATACGAGCGGCAGCAAGCCCCACAACCCAAGGACCGTCGCCATCAGCCATTTACGAGCGGATGCTCCTCCCTCGGTTCCGCTGCAGGTCAGCCTGTTGTCGTGGTACGAGCACACTCTATTCTTCCTGCAACGATGCGACTGTGAGTCCGTCGTCCCTGCTCTCAGAAACGCTGGCATCAAGGCAACGTAATGCGTTCGTTCGTTCGTTCACCTGTTGGAGCAGAAGGTGACGATGTAGTCGGCCTGGCTGCAGGTGAAGATGCTGGACGGGTCGTCGTACGCGTAGCTGTACGCCGCCGGGCACGCCGTCTTGAACGTCTTGGAATAGTACGTCGGCTGGCACGTGGCCGCGTTCCCGAACACGCCGCGGCAGCAGTACTGGTCGGTGTCGAACACGTCGCACGCGCTCCGGCACGCCACCGTCTCCCTGTCGACCCTGACGGCCAGCTCCGAGGGGCAGGTCCGTCGCAGGTCGCCGTCGCAGCCGGCGGAGCTGCAGTTGCCGCCCTGCGCATTGACCGGCGTCACCACCACCGGCAGGTTGAAGCCGTCGACGAGGCTGACGTCGTAGAAGTTCAAGGCGGTGAGGGTGAACTCGGCGAGCGTGGCGGGCGTCTCCCCCGAGCCGGAGCATTTGAGGGAGGAGCCGCAGCGGCCGGTCTGGCACGACCCGTTCCCGTTCCGGTCGAAGTTGCATCCGGTCCGGCCCCAGATCCGGCCGGACCACCCGACCGGGGCCTTGAAGACGACGGACTGGCCCTGCTTCAGAGCGAACCCACCGCCGTTGAAGCTGTCGCCCGGTATGATCCCCGGCCATATCGTGGTCTTGCACTCGTTCACTATAGTGAAGACTCCCGCTCCCTCGGACGGTTTTGCCCCTGCCAACAGAAGAACTCCCGCAAATGCTCTTCGGTAAGAGATGGCATGTTCCAATAAGGAGTACCTGAGAAGAGGAGGAGGAGCGCAATCCATAGAGTTCTCATTTCTTCCTCGATGTCTGTCTCGTTGTCTCCCTGCAGCAGCGGTGGTGATATAATTCTACCGTAAACAAACAAGATGATGTGAGTTGAGAATAAAAAGGGGCCGAGAGGAGAAGGCGAATACGTGGGTACGAAACAAGAATCAATGGCACAGGTGGAGTGGTGCTACCTTGCTTCCACGAGCGGGGGGACGACATCGCTTCCCACATCTTCTCTGTGCACCTTGCCTTCATTCCTCCCTTGGGTTGCAGTTCATGTGCAGCCATCTGTTTATGATTGTTTCCTACGAGATCAAGACCCTGGGAATCTTCAAATAGTTTAAAGGACGTGGCCATGCAAAAGACGAGCTCATGCGGGAGATCGTTCATCTGATTCAAGGGCTTTGAACTCGGATCAAAAGGTCAGTCCAGAATCATCATTAGATTGTGATGATACAATATCTGCTCTAGCACTATACAATTTCACCGCTGCGAGCAGAAATTGTATAGTGCTAGAGCAGCACTGTTTGAGTTGGCAGAGCATACAAGCAAATCTGATGCAGCACCACTTCAGACGCCAACCTCTTCAAATTTCCAAAAGGCATTATTATGCATTCGAACAGCAAAATCTTATGATTTCTAATCAATTCAACAAATCAAGAAAGTTCATTGACCTTTTTGATCTCAGGCAGAGAACCAGGCACCATATCCTCCACGGCCAAATGCAGGCCTGCCACCACCACCCTGCTCAATTTATATACAATGCCTCTGGAAAATAATTCAGGTGGTAAAGAAAGATATATGTACAATGTTCACCAAAATCCTATAATTAAAATGCATATTTTGTTTGTCAACTAGTAGTGGGACAATCTTAGCGGTTAGCACCTTCGATGCTAATGTGTGTGTGTGTGTGTCTTTTGATTCTCGTTTTGATGTGTGCAATGGGCTGCTTTCCATCACCAATTCCATCAGCAGTACCTAGGTAAAGGACCATACTTCAATTACAAACTCATGGGTTACTACAATCTATGAACTGATTTTAAACACAAAATTAAGCTAAAATCCTGTTTCCTAAAGAATGGTGCCACCAAAAGCTGAAAGATGCCTTTTTTCTTTTTTTCTTTTTTTGGTTGTCGGGATAAATTTTCAACTCCCTGTCATATTTGGGTTCTATGAAGTAGGATTCCATCAAAAAAGCAAGCATATATGTGATAACTTGTTCTAGGTCACATGTTTCAGCAAGTCAGATTACGATGATTATAATAGAAGTCAATGAACCAAGATACCTGAATACCAAATACTGAATCACTCCTTTTCTGCCAAAGGTCAGGTCATGTAGGACGAACTACGGTGATTTGCCAACTCAGAATTTTAACCAAGGCCATAATACATGACTCTTCATCAATAAAATTAGACGAGTAAAATAAATATTAATCATTCCCAAAGAAAAACCTTCAAAGAAAAAATGTTTCAGATGACCATCATAAGGTGCAATAAAAACTATACTCATCATGTTGATTCTTCCTTCGGATTCTAGAAATGATAAAAGAAAAAAAAAAAGTCCTGAATGCATGATTTAATACAACCACTATCAAAACATGACAAGTGATGAGCATCATGTTATGACAAGTGTTATTGCTATTGAAAAATTTGGGACAACATCACATGCGTAACGGAAAAATAGAAAACAAAATCCCAGAATTTCTCGCAGAAAAAAAGGTTTCATCATCGTATAAAGATTGATGTACAAAACCAGCAAAATCGAAAAACTATACGTATAAGGAAATTGTGTTGCTTAGAGAGATCGTATATCCCTAAATTCCTATAGAACTATAAGAGAGGATGAAGGAGGTCTACTGTCCTCCTCTCTAACGATGATCCACACGACAGGGGCTGCGAAGACGCTCTTCAAATCGCTGCATCAATCTCCTCTTCACACGCACCACACAATCAAGAAGGGGTCGACCCTTCTTGTTGTTCACACGCCCCAAATAGGGGGCTGCCAACTGAAGAGAAGAGAGGGAGAGGAGAATATGAGGTGATAGCCAAAAGAACCATGTCAACTTAACCCTAATGGATCCTGTCCTACTGGGTATTGGATCTTCATCCAACCACCTAAGTCTCTTAGATTAATGAGTCTTTACCCGATAATCTCTTATTAGCTCTTATTGGACCTCATCCATAGGATCCAATAATTCAAGAGCTTATTGGATATTCAATAAGACAAGAGCTCCAATGGATATCTTATATTCGAACCTCTACTCGTCGCAGCACCTACCAAATGTGTATGACCCTCTAGGCCCAATATCAAGTTGATCATGAGTCATACATGTCAGAACTCCTTCTAGCTCAGTGAATTATTATCTGCATAATAATTCACTCGACTCATCGACTGCGGACGTACTAGACCACTAAACCGCAGTCCCTAGACGATACAAGGGAATTCATTCCTTTAGACCTATCTGTCCTCAGTTACCATGTATATGTAGTCTCTCATCCATCTAATATCCCAAAGACCGTATATCAAGCATAGTATTATCAGGCCTATACGACTTCTACTCAAGTATCGCTCTAATCGGATTCTCCCGAAGGACTCTTTCTTTCTCAATTCGAATGACCTTGGCTAGGGATTTTGTCTGAGCAAGAACACATGAAATATTTCTTTCATGACTTCGAGAGCAAATGATCCTCTATTGACACTCAATAGCCCTCGTAAAGTTGACTACCACTACCGATGACCGGCTATACTAGATTTGAAACTTTCAAACTTACAAGTCTAATGTCAAAGAGTGAAGTGCTCATACAAGACATCCTTGGTATCTCAAGTCTAAGGACCAAGTATACTATTGGGACAACGAAATCGTTGTCTAACAATGAGGTATCATAAACCATTCAGTATTCTGCGAGCGGATCAATCAGTGAACTCATTCTCCAATAAACACCTGCACTGTATCTCTAGTGTCCTCACACGAGCAATTATGAGATCAATCACTTCCATCATATGGACAGGTATACAGCACGCCAGTTCGTCTGATTATCTCGATGTCCCTCTCGTGTAACTTATAACCAGAATTATTTAGAGTCTGTGTTTAAAGGTGAATCGATCTCATTATCGTGATTTCATTACGATCCGATTCTCATTGCACAGATCCATCGACATCACAATATATGCAACACGCAAGATAAAATGATAAAATGTCAATAAATAATAAGCAAAAAGAATGCGTGTGATGTCACACGTGTCATCACTCACGTGATTGGCTTACAAGACATCTATGACTAGCAATTATAACATGGTTAAAATGACGAATTAATCAGGTTTGCAATTACATGTAAAATGGGATGCATCATATACTTTTTGAATAAAAGAAAAATCTAGGGTCAGATAATGGGAGGTCAGAATCTAGAAAACAAGTAAAACTATGTGACAACCAACAATAAGACCATGACCAGAATCCCATAACATAACAATCAACTTAAAATTGAACAGTAACTTATAATAACTTTGCTTTGCAAAATACAACTCAACCAATGATAGTGTGATTTGCAACATTTAGATAAGGATCCTCCACATCAAAACTTGATGCATGGCAGCTTTTTATTACCAGTCTCCCCTCCTAATTTAATCTCGCTTTAGAAGTTACACTCACTTCTAAGCAATAAAACATCCATGCATTCTGGATCTGACTCCCTGCTACCAAGGTTCATTGGCACTCCAATATTCCACAATAAAATTCATAAAATGATGCTACCTTTTGCATGAGGAGGCTGCAAATAGATATTAATATCATGAGTATGATTATCGAACATTATTCCAAGCATTTCTAGTGCCTGCTATGATGCTCTGCACTTCCATTCTCCAAGGTGATTGTGTAAAATTTTGCAGCTTTGCAAGCTTATCATTTTCTTGTCAAATAATTGTGGTTGGCTAGCTCCATGTCTATGATATCTTTCAAATAATTGACAATGAATAAACTTGTCTTTCACCTAGAATAAACTGCCCCAGAAAATACAACGAGAAGGCAGATAACACTTCCGGAAGAGAGAAACTAATTCTCTATAGCCAAATCACACATTTCTAACAGCAAGAAGGAACCTTTCATCATTCTCTACCAAAAATACGATCAGAAAAAGCATTCTTGACTCACCTCATGATTCTCGTAGCAAATTTTGATGAGAGGAAAAAAAAAAGCTTAGAATACAGATATGAAATATGAGTTGATGCATACCCTGAAAGATGGCCGAAACTCCGGAGGTGCGCCGCCCTTGTCACCAAGATCACCCGGAGGACCACCCCGACATCCATCTCTATCCCCAAATCTTGGCCTATCTCCTTCAAATCGTGGTGGCCCCCTCCCCTGCAAAGAAAAGAAAACATCAACCAAAATACTTTTTTCTCAGGTATTCGATACCATCATCGGCGAGATACCAGTAGTAGCGCTGCCAAGCAAAGGTCTCCCTCACGTACTCCCTTGACTTGAAGCTCTGCATCAGCTCGATGACCTGCAGGTCTGGCACCTCCATCTCGGGATGCTTGGCAAGATTGTAATCCTTCTTCGCGCAAAGCACCAAGAAACAGCAACAAACTAAATCCAAGATAATTAATGAACAAGAACGATATTTCGGCAAGAATACTAATAAGGGAAGCCCCTTTGTGCATTCAAAACTTCCTTGGAAGAGGTACTTGCAAATCTCACGGCGGTTCTTCTTGGGGATGATCTGGGAGAGAAGCACAGGTAGAGACCAGGGGATAGAACCGACTGAGATCGAGGGACGAGGAGGAGAAGTAGAAAGCTAGAATTTCTCACCGTGATTGCGCGCCGGAGATCGCAGCCTCCAAGAAACGAGCGGGAGAACGACACGGAAGAGGAGGGAAATGATCACTAGCTTCTTGGGGTCCTTCGACCGGTTTAATGTTCGGGTAAGGTCCAGGCAAATACTTAAATTTGCCGGTCCATTATGCAGTGAGTGAGTGGCTAATTGGAATTCGAACCGGGTTCACGGCCTAATCCGGTCTCGTCTGCTGCTCACGCCATTTAGCTTACACCGTGTCAATCCAAACTTGCAGTTCGTGGAGTTCCCGAGTAGTTAAATACCTTAATATTGTACAGTGTCATCATATATTTCTCATATCACGATGTATTTTTTAGAGGGGATGCAGATCGTACATCAAGATTATTAGAGAACTATTGCCACAACGTTGTGACCTCCTCCTCCCGCTTCTCTTGCATTCTTCCTAGAAACCATGGCGATCATAGCTTATGGGTTGGGTCAGCTTATACATCGTCACTAATGACTGGAACCGCTGCCTCTCTTCCTCGGCCGGTTCTGCTTGCTCTCTTCCTCTTGGTCGCACTCGTCTCTTCGTCTTCCTGTCATTGATAATATCATAGCTTGTTTCTTCCCTTCCTCCTCTTTCTTCTTGCAGCATGTCGACTCTTCACCGTCTTCTTCCTCCCCGCTGCTGAGCTGCACCAGCTGCTGTGCTGCCTCGATGTCAGGCTCCGTCATGCCGTCCTCCAGTCTCACAGACATCTCCCCCTGTGTGTATCTATCTGTATCAGTATGGAAGAAGAAAGAGGACCGAGAGAGCAGGGAGTGATGTCAGGGGGCATAGATAGGATGGATTCACTTGGGAGGGCCGCGTTTGAAGTCAGAGAAACCGAGGTGCGGAAACGAGGAAGATGGAATGACGTCACACGGTGGACTTCCTCGTCAAGCATTGTAGCTTTTTCACCGAAGAGCTTGTTTTGACTTCCAGTAGCATGCTGCCACGTCAGTAGTGGCTCTTGTTTGGCCTCACCACGCGCATGACCAAGAAATGTCTCTCGCTTTCCACGTTGAATCCAGAGTCAATGCACTGAACAGCAAAACATCCTTATGCTGCGAGATTTCGCCGAGTTGTTACGAACAAATTATAAACAAACGTTTATATATGTCCGTATCTTTTTTGATTTGTTATTACTTGTAAAGGGTTTGTTTAAATACCTCATTTGATTAAGTTCGATAATTATTGTAAGCTTGTATATACAGTTTACATTGATGGAATACTTGTTACGGATAAATTATAAATAACTTGTTCGATGTAACGCTTATGTATATCCGTATCCTTTTTGATTTGTTATTACTTGTAAAGGGTTTGTCAAAGGCTAAATGTCTCATTTGAGTGAGTTCGATAATTATTGTAGGCTTGTACATACAGTTTACGTTGATGGAATACTTGTACTAGAATTCGGTCCGTAGTGGACTAATTTTATATCTTTGTTGTGCAACCGTTCTGAGCTTGTGATATCTATGGTTGGAATTTGCATTGGCTATACTGTGTTTTCTAAAAGAGTGACTTGCGGATCCCGTGTGAAGCGCTTTCTCTATCCCGTCTTCTCTTTCGTAGGTCCTAAGGGATTGTAGGAGATTTCGGGGAGGCTGACCTTTGCGGTGATACGCATTGGTATCGCACGGCTTAGGCAAAACCAGCTAAGTCCGTGACATATGGTATCAGAGCGGGACAAGCCCACTTAGAAGCACTTAACATACAAACGTGGGAGGCCCAGCGGGGCTACGTTGAGGGCAGCCATCATGCACGACCGTTTGGGAAACAGACCTGGAATTATAGGGGAAGGAGTCGCTCAGAGGAGTGGGCATCCGAGATTGGTATTCAGGAGAATGGCCAACCCTTCGCGCAATAGGCACCACGAGGACAACAAGCTAAGAGGAATTGCAGAGCGCACAAAGGTTGGGATGACTGAGTTTGAGCAGTGGCTGACGTTGGCACCCAAACTTGATGGTGCTCGAGGCAAGTGGAGTGCTTGGCAAAGGATGAGACTGTGCAAGGTGGAGTGGGTTATTCAACGATCGAAAGAGTTGTACAAAGCTCACAGAGGTGAGAGGAGTTGCAAACTCAAGGAATTCGATACTCATGCAAGGCCTTGCATGCGGACGATAGATTGTTCCTGGTCATCCCAAGGCAGCCGAAGGTCGGCGCCATGGAGCATTGAAACTTTCTCTTCGACATGTGCAGGATACTTTTGTAAGAGGCTGAAGTGTGCAGTAGGTTTAGCATGTTGCTAGACCTAGAGGGGTGCAGTTGTATTGGTGAAGTGTCACAATCTAGCAAGTGCATTTGCAAAGGTAAAATTGGGCACAGTTTGTTCAGCAGAGACGGAGTAGTCCAAGGGGATGGTGGTCTCCAAAACTTCCAAAGGGAAGGATGCGACGAGAGAAGTTGCTCCAACGGGGCAAATACCCAGGAGGGATAGGTCCCGGTTCTCCAGAGGTGGAATCATGTGCAATGAACCGCACTAGTTGAGGAGTACCTCAAGACAAAGCTCGATGGATCGAGTGAGCGATAAGGAGTCATTGCATGAGCCCGCAAGTGGTGATGTGTTGGTGGACGCATAGCGAGATCAAGTGGGGGAGCAACCCAGGCAACATAAAGCAAAGGCACACTTGGAGCCGATAGTGAGATCGGACTCGTCAGAGGGCTGACCCGTGGAATGGTGGGCGCGAGGGCCACCATTAATACAATGCCAATCGAGAAGCAGAGCAACTTGAGGGTAACTTAGTGAGGTACCCAAGCCGCATGAAGGGAGTTAGCTCAGAAGATGGAACATGGAGCGGAGGCTTGGAGCTTTCCTTAGACATAGGTCAAGGACATGGACTCTTGCAGATACAGGAACCGGATCATGTCGTTCCATGGGTTTTATATTCAGATGGAGCAAACTCATCTTGCATGGTGTCAAAGACGAAGGGAGCTTTGAGGCACATGCACCTTATCTCGATGAAGCATTTGGTGGAGGAACTAAGGCGACACAGTTTGCAGAGGCAAAGTTGGTGTCAAAAGGCCTTGACACGGGGCAAGAGGATGCAGAGGCAGTTACTCTTAAAGAATATGCCACAGTGTTGCCATTCGAGTTGCCATAAGGAAAGCGGTGCACATCGGTGATTGTGCTGGTAGGGGTAGAGGCCCAGGATTCAGATAATGGTGTACTAATTTCTGCGAAGTCAGGGGACTTCAAAGGAGCTGCTAGGCGATGGACTGTCCTAGAGCTAGGCTTCGTCCGAGTGTGACCCGAGAGCAGGTGGACGAAGGTCGATTGTCAAAGGAGCGAACAGAATCGAAGGTGGCAGAGGCCCTGCGATGTGTTGGCGGAGTCTACACATGGAGATATCACAGTTCGAGTTCATACCACAAGGATCAGAATGCAAGAAGATGTCACCAGGAGGCGACATGATGCAGGGAATTGTGGTGGAATGGTTCGTGGCAAGACGACACACACAGTGAGTCCCATGGGGGGACTAGATCGTGCAGAGGTATGATCGAGAGCGCGACTAGGAGCTCCACGTCAGTGAACAACACGACGGCAAGAAGAGCTATGGACTCAAACAGTGAATGCCATGGTACCGCAGAGGCAGGTCTTCCGTGCGTGCACCGAATGTTGCATTGAATGGAAACCTTGGACATCAGCTTATGGGGGCTATGCACTAGCAAGGAAGAAGTTCAGATGTAAGTACAAGGGAGTCCCATGGGGGGACTAGATCATGCAAAGGTATAATCGGAGTGGCTGAAGAGTGGAACTGTTTCAGAGCTCACATTCGCTTAAGGGAGCTCGACAAGTCAAAGGACAAGACCGAGTAAGTGAACGTTGCAACCAATGAAGCTAAGGAGAACAGAAGCGGTGCAAGCCCTGCAACATGATGGTGGAGGCCATACATGGGAGTTGCAGTCTGTCTTTCCATCGACCAAGTGGATTTGCTCAGAGAAAACAGTGGTGTCGAAGCAGGTGGTCAAAAAAGGGCGAGGAAGCAATGACGAGTCCAGAGAGACTCAGCTACCCAAGATCAGTCATCGGTTAGAAGGAAAGTGGACTCAGAGGAGTGTCGCAGTGTCGCAGAGGCAGATCTACCGATCACGAAGAAGGGATGCAGATGCGAGACAATGGATAGTAGTGCCATGGGCATTGTAGTGTCATGGTACCGCAGAGGCGGGACTTCCGGAGAGTCATCAATCCCTTGCTCTCATAAAGGGAGAGCGCTTGGCAAACTCCATGTACCAAGACAAGGCTAAAGGGCAGAAGCCAGAGAACTTCGTAAGGCTGGTGTCAACAGACTTTCCATCAAGATAGCCGTGAGTGAAGGACTTCGGGTCGATGCAAGAGTGTATGACCAAGGATCGGAGCAGGCAGTACGCGGTACTGTACCTTTGCTACTCAGAGGAGTCGATGACATAAATGATGGAGAAGGCGGTACAATCCTAAAGGCGACCAGATCTATCAAAGACTTACTCCAAGTTTGAGTGATAACTTCTTGCATTCTAGAAGTTCAATGTCAATGAGAAGGTGAATCATAGTAGCTGACTCAGTGCAAGGATTGTAAACACTTCAAGTGCTTCGGAAGTGTGAGCTAAGAGCAGGCGAAGTCTAGTAACCAGCTTGATGCACGAAGTACAACCTCGAGGAGGCGGGCGAAGTCAAGTAACCTTTGCCTTCTCAACTCTCAAGAGAATGGGCGAAACCGAGTACCCCAGCTCTCTTAGTTATCTAGTAGAGGAGCTTTGCACAAATTTGAAGATCCTTCAAAGAGACTGATGGAAGACAACAATTGTCTAGTCCTCACTAACGATGATCAGTGCTACTGAGAGTAGATTGTCCGCTTCATTTCCCAATTGAATACCAATCGAAAGCGGAAGTGATGCGAGCCTACTGGGGTAAAACAACTGAGTGGAAGAAGATTCGATGGGCAAATTTTACAAAGGAAGGACATGAAAACTTTAAAGGGTTGCGAGACGATGCTCGTTAAAGCTCCAACAAGCATCTATCCAGTTCAAGAGACAAGAAGAATTTGAAGACTGACGCATATCAAAGATGATCTTTTCCCTTTATCAGATGAATCCGCAAGAACCAGCAAGGATCAGCACAACTCTGTCAACCCCACACCAGAGTCAGAGTTATTGGCGAGTTGAAGCAACATGACGAATTAAAGTTCGACGACTCAACAACAACAAGCGGAGAATAATTAGGAGCCAAGGGCGCATCGCAGCAAGAGCAGAAGATCGAAGATCCAACAAAAAAAAGAAGTTGCAGCATCAGCAAAGGCTTCGACGAGGATATCGAAGGAATAAATGGGGAAGAATGTCACGGATAAATTGTAAACGACTTGTTCGGTGTAACGCTTATATGTGTCCGTGTCCCTTTTGGTTTGTTATTACTTGTAAAGGACTTGTCAAAGGCTAAATGCCTCATTTGAGTGAGTTCGACAATCATTGTAGGCTTGTAAATACAGTTTGCGTCGAGAAAATACTTGTACTAGAATTCGATCTATAGTTGATCAATTTTATACCTTTGTTGTGCAAGCTTGTGATATCCATGATTGAAATTTACATTGACTATAATATGTTTTTAAAAAAAGTGACTTGCGAATCCCGTATGAAACGTTTTTTCTCTCCCGTCTTCTCTTTCGTAGGTCCTAAGAGATTGTAGGAAATTTTCGAAAGACTGACCTTTGCGATGATACGCATTGGTGTCGTACGATTTAGACAAAACTAGCTAAGTCCGTGATAAAGTGATGGTCAATCCAGCAATGAGATCAGTGTCCAGTAGTGGTTGAGGCTCATTTCATCATCACCTCCCACTTCTCTATCAACTTATGCAGATAATATATATGACGCATGAACAGCGAAGTAATTGATGATAGATTACTAAGGAACAATAGACATAAAAGACCACATACTCTTCTGAGAAATAAGAGGGCATAACATGCATGGGACAAAAAAAAGAAGCCAAACAAACGACAATGTAACCAGAAACATTTCTGTCCCGAATAATTCATAGTTTTCAATTATTATCTAGAAAGCAATCGATCCAGGTAATAAATAAAATTTTAAGCTTCTCTTCCTAAGTATGCAAAATAAAACTTTATAGCTTTACATTCTGAAGGTAACTTGTGGCATATCCAGGTATTCCACACGAGTAAACACAAACCATTTTACACCTCAATCAAAGAGTGACTCGAGTCTCTAAAACCACAAATAAAGCTTGGAAATGTCTGTCTATAATTGTATGTCTGGCTGGTTGGGACGGAAGAGATAAGACGGGCGGATAGACTTAACAAAACACACCAGATATATTGACGTCTTAATCTATGGCGATAATAAAAAACGCAACAGATATGTACATGAGGAACACGGGATACAGGGCTAAGGCCTTTCTTCTTGGATTAACAGCTGCACTCATGAAGGGATAAGCTGCCCAACAGCTCCATGCCAAGGTTACGGAGACCACAACTATCTTGATTATAACATTACCTTCTAGCATGCAAATTAGAGCTCCTATTGCCAGGGGGAAAAGGCAATAGCCAAGAAGACTGAGACTTTGAAAGAAGATGATATGTCCACCCTGTTCCAACAAAGAAAAAACACTAATTAAAAATGTCCCATGAAAAATAAGCCACCATAAAGGAAGACAGAACATGGCCCACATCAGCTGCTTACCAGAAGTAGAACATTCAATGTCAGGATAATAGCACCAGCTGCAAGGATTGCAAATGCAACAGCAAATACTTCGGACTGTGACAATAAAAACAATAAAGACAGACATAAGTGTGTCATATATATATATATATAAAGCAGCCATTTAATAATGCACAAAAGATAAATTGTGTAAAACTATTAGAATGATTAAGCCTCCGCATCCAGCATGCACTATTTCCAGTCCAAGGAAATACATAGAGAAAACTGGACTAAAGAGAGAGAGCTTCTATCCTCTTTTGATTTCTCACTTACTTTTAAAGAAACAATCAAACACAAATAGAGAATGTGAATCTATCAACAGAACTAGACAGAATCAGCTGTTATAAAAGAAAAAAAAAAACAAAAATCAGACTGTTGCCTAATTCAATTTAGCTTTTATGTCAAAACTTGATTACCCAACCTGTTTTATCACACATCCCAAATGAGGTTGCCAGCTCCAACAGAACACAGTTTACAATCGATTCTAGGGCCTTTTTTTCTCACATCTTCCTTTTCCAGACTTATTGTGATCTCACCTGAACAGAACACCATTTAGGCTGCAATGTGGCATGTTGGAGTACTGGTCCAGCCTCTTCAGGCAATACCAGCACTGAGTACTGGTCCAGCCTTCAGAAGCAAAGGAGATTATCCAAGCAGTGGATGTTGGGTCAATTGAAGTAGATAACAATATCACCTCGGCCCTCAGCATAACTGGTGTGGGACATGAGGAAGGTGTTGCTGAGGAAAGTGAGAAAAAAATGAAATAAAGAATTAAGAAAAAAAGAATATGAAGAAAATTCTCCTCATCCAATATTTGTTGACAGAGAAGAGGGAGGAAAAAGATGTAACTTTGTTTTTTCTCAAATATATTATATACTAGATAAAATAAAACATAACTATATAGTATTTAATTGCACATATATATATATATCATTAAACTTGCAGTCCAATCTTTTGACCCACCGGAACAAAAAGATGTAGAAAGCATGGATAATCTCTCCGCATGGCTAGCTAATCACAATAGCAAGGAAAAAAGACCAAATCCACTATTGGAGTAAGTTTCATATCAATAGTCATTTGTTGCTACTTTATAGATAATCATGCTAAAGCAGCTAAATCAACTGAAGAGATATATTTTGGAAATTTATAAAATAATATCGTATATACCTTTTAAAATTTAAATTAAAAAACTTAGAAGCCACAGTTTTCATCCTTGAAGACACCCACATGTCACAATCACTCAAACTTGGGAAAAGCAGCAAATAAAGAGGTGACAAGTGGAAACTTCTAGTTATGTTGGATTGTTCTGCACAGTTCCCTCTAAAATTATATCAACTATCTCATGAAATATTGTAAGATGAATCTACAAATCAGTTGCACATTTTTCTCAAAAATTTAATCTAAATACCATTTTTCTTCTTTTATCAGCAACTGCAATCGCAATCGGCTTATCTCTTCTTACCTGAAACTTAGAGAGAAACAAAAGGTTTTGCCAAAAACCCTTGTTTCCCTCTCTTCTCCAAGATCTACACCTATGCAAATTTAGGACAAGAAACTCCTTTTCATTCAATAGTTCCTAAATCCCAAATGCACCTTTCTTTTTACTATTATAAGGTCACTATTCTATTCCCTTGAGAAAACATTAATGAAGCTCAAACAAAAACTATTAAGGTTGCAGCATACAAGAACGACAAGGCATTAGGGATGTCATCAAGCCAGGGTGGAGATGGTTTTTACTCAAACTGTCACTTCCCTGTCACTCAAAGGCCTCATCCCCACCCATCCCCATCTGAATTGGTAAAATACAATAACATCCCTGGTCCTTGACAAAAAGCGATGATATTAATTCTTACCTGGGCCATCCAATGTAAATTGTGGGAGTCCATATAATATCATTGGCACATACATTACTTATAGTTGAAAAATGATAGGGAAATTAGTGACCGGAAATTGCCATGAGTGGTTTTTCCATTGACCAGACCGGTGAAGACTGCCCTTGGAGTGGAGATCAGTGATAAAGTCCCCACCTTGGTCCCAGTCGGTTTTTAGAAATTATAACCCAACCCTACACTATTTCCCAATTAAAGTTGATTGCAGCCCAACCAGGCCAAATAGGGCATAGCGCCTTGGGCATTTTGGGACCTTAGTGCCTTTTGGCACTTAGCGCTTTTTAAATCATTGGTTGATTACACCTTCTCTCTTAGAAAGTGCTTGTTGACCGTTTCTAAGTTATTAAGTCCAAAAGGGACTTCTAACTCTAAAGGAATTCTAAGATGTAGCAGTTTCTCTAATTTTGAAAAATGACTCTCTTTTCCAATAGTAATAAGTTTATATCATTTTTTTTCAAAGCAACAGTACATTATTCCCCTTTACCACACAAGAAATTCAGGCACAGCATGATTCATGTTTTGGATAGATGGCGATGATGTACATTATCATCAATATATAACATGATTGTTTACTAGCCATAGAAAAATCAAAAATACCAGAGTATCAAAGCATGACATTATCATCCACGATCGAAAATATTATCATCAAAAGTTGAAAAATATAGTACTCAGGAAGGGAGAGAAGGAAATATTATCATCCATTATATGGGAAAATAATTGAGGGAGAGGAAAAGGGGTGGGAAGGATCATGTTAGGGACTCAGGCAGTGGGGCAGTCAGCGTTGGAGAGAGAAAGTGATAATGGTAAAAGACAAGTGGGATTTGGGAATGTTGCTAAGATTCAAAAAGTATAAATCGATTTGAAATTAAAAATAAATGAATAACAGGGTTATTACAAGTTGAGCCACTTCAGTTATCATAAACAAGTCAGGTTATTATGAGTTGAGCCACTTTAGTTATCATACACAAGCCTAATGTGCTTGTTAAGGGCCCACAATATAGCAGCAACAATAACTGCTAATAGCCCACAATGAGCCCAAAACAGAACATGGGCACTGCACAGGTACAGCATATGGACTGCAACTTCAAACAACTATGACCACTTCTTAAAACACTGATTAGTAGTAAGATAAAGTGCACCTAGTTACATTTGGCCTTTTTAAATAAACAATTTCTAAAACCACAAACTACAGTAAAGTGGCTTTTACAGATGGAAAATATATGCTGTCATGGTCTGCTACCAATATCATAGTTCACATTGAGGTACAAACAAAATACAAGTGTAATCTGACATCCTCACACAAACATGATGATAAAATCAGGATGAGAATAAATAAACCTATTAAAATATGGTCATGAATATATATATATATATATATATATATGAAGTGGTTATATATAATTGAAAGAAAAAAACAAGTTGGTCTTATTTATTTCAACATTAGTGGAGGCATCAAGGAAAACTTGATCTTAAAGGAATAAATAAGATGGACAAAGACTTGAAAGGAACATCATTGTGAATATCTTCAAGCAAGAAGAAAACCATTTGAAAGATGTAAATATAAGTAGGAACAAAAGGAATGAACACAAAAAATCCACCCAACTAGAAAATATTTAGGTATGTGAGGACCAAATGCCAAGATCACTTTTTCTCCTTGTAATTGCTCATTGTTAACAATATGTTATCATGAACAGTGTAGTTAAAAGTGCTAGGTGCCAAAAGGAGCCATGGTCCCAAAACATCGTAGGAGAGCTGCGGTGAACAAGGAAGAGGCAGGAGGGCGGAGGGAGGAGAAAGAGAGATGTACCTAGGAGGGAAAGAAGCCACACAGTGCTGTCGGAGGAAGACGTCACCGCTATCGTCAGAGGAAGACCCACAGCTATTGCTAGAGGAAGACATCGGTGTTGTTGCTACTATCGTCATTTGCCGATAGAACTCCAAAGCCGTGAGAAATGTAGTAGGGAAAGGACTTCCGCATTAGGGCACTCGCGAGTGGTGGTTTTTGTGACAAATATCTGGTTCAATCAAACCAAATGAATGTTTTGGTTCGACTCAAGCTCAACCTGGCCTGAGTTGAATCGACACCTGAGTCGTACTTGAGTCAAATCACCTGCCCAACCCAATAAGCGAGTGCTCATGCCTCGCTTTGCTTGGGGGCTTATGCGAGCGCCCGGGAGTCTAGTGACTTCACTAATCGTGAATACAAATTTTAGCATCTCCAATTAAATACTCATAAAGCACCCATGAAGTCTTTTATAGTGGTGTCATACAACAATAAAAACAAATTCATAAATCTCAACTATTTGGGATCAACTACATAGATCTTTTTTCGTCATTGGAACCCGTAAAAAGCCATATGTTTAGCTAAGTTTAAAGTATTTAAATCTTCATTTATAGTTTATATTAAAGTCTTTTTAGGTCTTTCTCTATCTCTCCCCGTACCACTACTATTAATCATTTCACCTTTTTTAATTATCGTATAAATAGATCTCCTAAGCACATGTCTATATCATCTTAAACGATTCTTTCTCATTTTATCCTCCATCGAAGCAGTACATAGTTGTTCACGAATAAAAATAATTTTTATTCTATCCTTCTTAGTAATTCCACGTATTCATTTCAGCAACATAAACTTTTTTGTATATGTTGTTTCTTAACTGTCAAACACTCAGATCCATAAAACATTATTGGTCTCACAATTATTTTTTTTATTTTAATCTCAAAGGTATCCGATGATCACACAAGACTCTTGATACCTCTCATCATCTTGACCATCTTATTTTTACTCTATGAAGTATAGAGCTATAATAGGTCTCCAAAAATTGCTTCATATATATTATAACACATACATGGAAACTTAGATTAATTGCGATGTGAAAATCTGCTATAAAAAAATGCTTAGGGGTGGTGGTATGTCACAACTAACTCAAGAAAAGAAAAACATTTATCGTTTCTTTTCAATTCAGAATTTAGGTATAGACATAAAGTAGGAAAGCAGGAATTGGATGCTGATCTCAAGCAAGACAATGGCTCCAATTTTATTCTTTTCAACTGGAACTTGTAGCTTTCCTGAACTGGTTCCATGTATGTCTATGATGATAGGCCAGTTGGAACCCGAAAAATATTGTCACCTTTGATTTTCTTGCATTATAAATAGTGCTTAAGAACTTTCTAAAACCATAGTTAAAATAATAATAATAATAATAATAATAATAATAATAATAAACTAGATGTCATTAAGAACCTTGATGCATGTAGAAGCTTGATCATAAAATCTCACAAGAACAAGTTAAATGTAAGGTTAAGTATTTTGGCAACATCAACTATATCTTTTGGCATCCCCCTCAGCGTACCTTAATTTTTATATATACAGCACAGGTACACATTAAACATGTCAAAGAACAACTTACACAAATCCATTCTACCCTTAAAAAAAAAAAAAAATTTCTGAAGGAAAACAATTACAGTCAAGAACATCAACACTGAATCCAATGCTTACGATCTAATTCGAGAAGAATTCATTTCAAAACTATGCCATCTTTTTCTTTCAACACCATAATTCTGACATCAAAGATGGAGTAAGCATCAAAAAATTGTTGGTACCATCAACAAGATCTAAACGAAAGCATGGATGATTAAACTTGAATCAGATAAAGGTAGGAAACCTAGATCCGATCATACCTTCTTGGCCGATGCAGACCAGGAAAGAGTAAGCCCAAGGAACACGATGAAGAAGAAGGGACCCCAGAGATCCCAATCCCTCAGCGCCCTCCCAGGGTCCTCTCTATATGGATTCGGGAACACCACCAGCTTCAGGTTGCTCACGATCCGCGCCAGATCCCGCTTCACCGTGTCCCACACGGGCTCCGTAAGCGTGTCAGGCGACGACCCGAACGCGTCCGAGGAGATACCGATCCGAGAGCTCCCAGCCGGCGCCGCGGCGGCAGCGGGTACAGCAGGCACGACCGGGGGCGGGGAGGCGGAGGGAGTCACCTTCTGGTAGGGCGGCAAGGGGGAGGGCGAATGGGAGATGGGAATGGAGACGCGAGGCGGGCTGGGGGGTCGAGCGGGGAGTACGGTGGCGGAGTGGACGTCAGCATTGATGAGGTTCTCGATCTCGTCGATGTCGGACTGGGAGGAGGGGTGGAGGGGGATGGTGTCGCCATGCGACATCTTCGCCGACCGCCGCGGCGCAACCGCCGGATCACAGGAGGAGCGAGAAGGGAGGAACGAGGGCTTCGATCTCGAGATGGAGGGATAGATTTCGCTACCCTATTTACCCACCCATCAACAAGAAGGGTCGAGTCGTCACGGAGACGGAGGGGCAAAGATGAAGAACCGGGAACGGGTCGGATCCGATCCGTCCCGATTAAGGATTTGAACCGCATAGCTAGCGGATCCGATCGGTTCATGGTGTAATGAACTAACCAAACCAACGGCCATGATCTATGCAATCAACGATTCTACACCATTTGATGCATGACCTGTGTTTTGTCATTTAATTGATCTCGTTATGACTATTACACCAAGAATACCCCTTTTTTCATTTTTCTCTGGTATAAAAAGAGCCCTTTTGTGTTTGATGAGAAGGATATATATATATATATATACGTATATATATACATATGTATATATATGTATATATATATATATATATATATACGTATATATGTATATATATATATGTATATATATGTATATATATAAATATATATATCAATATTTGCTATGTACATTTTGGTTTCTTCCTCAGTATACAAAAACACAAGTTTGTTTGAGCAAGGCAACAATAGAACTTATAAATTTCAATAAACAGTAGTCAATCCATAGAAATCAATTGAACACCAAAAAAAGTAGACAACATTTTGTTGAGGATTACATGCTGTCAGATCAATCAGTTGAACAACCATAAGTGGTGAAAAAGAATGAAAAAAAGAAGTAGAAATTAGAGATAACAATGTGACTCTATCTACACAAACCATAAGTCTTCTGTTCTTTTCTTTCCTTTTTTTTCTCTTTTTTTTTTTGTTCTCTCAACTCATTCTTCCTCATCAATCACTGACCATGGAAATTGACATCCGAATCCCAAGCACAAAGACATCCGAAAAAATGCACGAAAACATCAGTTACAATCTAAGCCACAGACTTCTAGTACAGGACCATCGTATTTACCGATGAACGGGTTCACTCGAACCCACAAAAGCGAACAAATAGACGAGAGAAGTATGGACCAGACGATGACGATCGTCGGCACTCGATCCTGCTTCCCCATGATTCCCTTGAGGAATGGGTACAGATGCATTATGACCCAAATGGCAAAGAAGAGCTTACCAAACAATGGGCCCCATGATTCATAACCATTGTTAATGGCGTTAGAGATTCCAGCTACGACGCCAATGATGTTGAGAATAAGCAGTGTCATTGGAGGAATCAACAACGAGGTCCATTTGAAGAGATAAAGCTCCGAAAACTCACCATCATCCGCTCCTTTGGATGTGACGGTGAAGTTTGTCTCCACACCAGCTAGAACCTTGAGGAGACCCTGAAAGAGTGCAAAGAGGTGTGATGAAACACCACCAATCACCCAGAACTGCTCGTTCCTCCACCAGTCATCGATGCTCACACCTCCCCATTGCATCTCGAGGATGCTGGTTGCAGCTATGGATACAAAGAGAGCCATGAAGACTATGCTTGCGTAGCTGCTAATCTGTCAAATACAAATAAGCTTCAGTTATTTTCTGGGATGGCAAAAATGTGCAACTCAGGATAACATACAAAAAATCAAACCAAAATAAAAATGCTGAAGCCGGTAATGCAAGAAGAAAAATTGACGTTCACATGTAACTCATCGCTAAAGCAGCATGACATGTTACGAAAAGTTGGTCACCATCGAAACTGAAATTTCATGAATATTAGAAAGCAAGCAAGCTTTTTTCTTCTTTTCTTTTTGCCTCATCAGTTAAAGCTTCTACTTCTCACTCGTCTTGATGATGTTCTCAAACAAAATAAATTGATTCCTCATCTCCAAGATGGCATACGGCTGTAGAAACTTTCATCAAATTATTCATCTTGTTCCTTTATTGCAAGTATAGACAATTATCAGTATACTAATAAGCTGATTCAAATGAGTACCAGTCTTTGTCTTAATGATACACAACCCATAACTATGTATTGTCCTTATACAGTGGCTCTTTTATGGTTTAAATGCTTGTATGAAAAAGTTGCTTCTTCGTTGTCCCTTGGGTGGTACGTGAATAGATTTTATCTACAATAGCACAAAATGTCGAGAAATCTATGGATGAAAGAGCCGAATTTGTTCAGTTTTTGTCCAATAAAAAATAAAATCTGTTCCATAAAGTGGAATTCAGAGAGTACCTCAGGCACAATAAACTTCCCTGTGAGGAGACAAATAGCTGGCAAGGTACAATAAGCAACCAAAGGAATAGACGTCCACGGATAGACAACCGAGTTTATGTAGGAAAATCTTTCCAACCTCTTCAAACCACCTCTATAGCCATACCATATGGGGCAATGCTTGCTAAGAAAAATTTCAACAGATCCAAGAGCCCATCTTAAGACTTGATGAAGACGATCAGAAAGGTTGATAGGAGCTGATCCTTTAAATGCTGGTCTTTTAGGTATGCAGTAAACAGACCGCCAACCGTGACAATGCATCTTAAAGCCTGTCAGAATATCCTCTGTGACCGATCCATATATCCAGCCAACCTGGCAAGCATGAAGAATAATGAAGACTGAATAGGGCATAATAATTATCAGATAGAGGAGTGAGCACTCATGATATGATAGGCTTTGGCACTCATGATATGATAGGCTTTGGCACTCATGAGAACTTAGCATTACCTCTTTTCCCCAGTCGGTTTTATCTTCATAACCACAGCTAATGACATGCATGGCCTCGCTAAGGCATGAAGCAAAACCAACACCTCTAGCAGTCCCGCCATTCTCTTGGAGTGTGGATGCCACAAAAACAGGTGATTGGCCAAACTTCTTCTCAAGCTTTTCCCGAGGGACCAAGAAAGAGCTTTCGCTTTCTTGTCCTGCAAGTAGCACAGCGTTGATAAGCTCGATGTTAAGAACATCCTGATGAACCAACTATTATGCTCACCTCTGTGTTCTTCAAATATGTCGAGTGCATGCACTTGAGTGGATGCCTCTCTGTGCTTCGCCCTCTTCTTCTTCTCCTCCTGCTGCTTATGATTGCTTTTCCTATTTTTTCTTTTAGATCCACAACAAAAGAAGCACCACTTTGGCCAACAATTGCAGGTTTTTCCTGGAGGTTTCTCTTCAATGGGAGCATCAAATCCATAGAGTGCTTGCCTTCTGAAAACGCATCCAGTACCAACATAAATTGGTCCCTGGATCCCATCGAGACCTTTCATATTGATCTGTTTGAAAATGACAAAGTCACTTGGTCATATGAAACCTATATGAATGCTAAAAATAATAATACAGTCAACACCAAAGAAAGCACCACCATTTTACATACATCAAAGAAAACAACATTGCGATTTGAATACCGATCATGCCGATCAATCCCATCAAATCTCTGTGGGAATTGAACATAGCAAACTTTCTTTCCTGAGATAGGATCCATCAAGAAACACATAGCTTCTCTAAGGGCTTTGCTATTGTTAATATAGTGATCACAATCCACGTTCAAGATGTAAGGAGCATTGGAGATAACCGCTGAAACACGCACCTGGAATCAAGTCAACTAGTTATTGACATCAAATGGAATAGGTGAGAAACCCTATCACCCATTGAACACAGAACAATATCATAGATTTTCGTGAAGGAAAATTACCAGAGCATTCATGGCACCAGCTTTTTTGTGGTGATTGTACCCTGGTCTTTTCTCTCGAGAAACATATACTAGACGTGGTAAATTGTTTCCTTCCTCATCAAGCACGCCATCATGACCCAAAAAGACCTAAAGAGCATACAAGATTAGCAATTTCTAATGTGGTTGCAATTTTACATTTAGAAACTGCATCAAATGAAAAATAAAAGGAAATAAAATTAGAAATAAACAAGTTTCCTATGCTTTTAGCGCCTTGTTATTGTCTATGTAACAAATGCAAACATAATTTTACATTTCACATACAGCCTAAAGGATGGCTGAACTGAAGGACTGAGTCTAGTTCACTGAAAAATAAACAGCTAAGATGCGTTTAAAATTTGAGAAACATGCAGAGATAGATGTTCAGCTTCATGTAAGATTCTAGATGCAAAGTATTAATCAGCAACAAAATTTGGTCTTAGAATCAATAAGATCTTAAAGCATCATTTCATGGATCCCCATGAAAATAAAATGAGGTTGATTTGAATAGTATAAAGAAGAAGCAGATACAGTTACTAGGAATTGTTAATAGTATGGCGGACACCTGAATCATTCCTGGATGGTCTCGGACATTGTTTCCAGGCCATGGAGTTCCATCCTGCATTGTCCAGCCTTCTTCAGGAACCTTTTGTGCCATGGAAACTAATGCATTAATACGAACCTTAAACTCCTCATATTCTCTCTGCAAGATACAAAATACCAGATTAAATTGCATTAGGTGTTTCAGAGTCCTAAGGACTAATCTCAATATTGACAATGGCTACCATATCACGATAAAACCATGTAGACAAAAAGTGAGAACTTTATGAGGCATAAAGTTGGCTAAATCAGAACCAGTAGAAATCAAATTTTAAATATGGAATTACCAAAATAACAAAAAAGGATTTCAAAGATGAGTAAACCTTTACAGCACGTCGTTCCCTCACAAAATCTGGATGAAATTTGTCCTTCAAATAGTCAATTTTCTGAGCGAAGTACCATTCAGGAGCACGAGGTTCAATGTTGAACTTTTTGCAAAATGGAACCCACTTTTTGGCAAATTCAGAGGTTTCTGACAGTGCTTCAAATGTAAGCATTGCAGCACCATCATCAGATACATAACATGAAACTTTAGCAACAGGATAATCCACGGCAAGTATAGATAAAACTGTATTTGCAGTGATAAGTGGAGGTTCTTTCATAGGGTCAACAGTGCTAACGAAGATATCAACATCTGCTAACTCAGATGGTTTCCCTTCTTTCTCATACCTGGGAACAGATTATTCACCAGTCAGGTAACAAAAACTAATCAAGTTATACAACATTCTTAGAAAGTTTGATTACCTCAATGAAAGACGATCCAAGTAGGTCTCTCGTTCTATAGGATACCATTTTGGAAATTGATCCAAAATCCATGAAATGGCAAACCAGATTTCACATATAACAGATGTCAGCCACAATCCATAGGCATCCAGAACTGGGTTCAGAAGTCTATAATGGAAGAAGAAACCAAGAATGATGAGCCTCAACAAAATTATTATCCTGTATGGGTTTATCTTACTGGAAGCAATGGGTAGCTTTCTCGACAATGGTTGCCTGCTCTCATCAGACCTACATCAGAAGTTTGCAAATGAAGAATGACAAAGATTAAACAGATGCGTAACTACTAGATAATGGAAGAGAGTACAATTAATGAAAAGAAAAGGCAACATTCAATCATTTGAAAGGTAATTTCTTGATGATCGTAAATGAAATAGCTTAAATATGGATAAATGTTAGGTTTGCCATGTGAACTAAAGAACTGAACACAAAAGAGAAGGCTGTCTAGTGCACTATTCTCTTTTGTGAGTGCACTAGATAAATCACTTATACTGGTTAAATGAATGTGCAATTGTAAGTGGAGGCCCTCCACCAAGCAATGATAACATAAACTACACATTCACTTAACCAGTGTAAGTGATTGTTACTTTATCAAAGCATATATTTGTACTCTAAGGAAAAAGCAGAAACCAATTTTTTTTTTTATAAGAAAGGTAATCTAGATGCACTTTTTCCTTCTAATGTATCTCTTTTTTTGGCTTTTCTTCTGCATGGACTATATGACCAAGCAGGCTTACCAGTAGAGGAGCAACATTTAATGTCAATAACATGGTGCTGACTCATTTTTGAGGCATAGACTATAATTAATGAATGACACAAAATCGTGCAAGCTTCATATCTTTAATTTATATATTGTCAGGAAAGCTAGTCGATCTGAACCTTTGAACAAATATTTACTGAAAGGATGCTTCAATACTAAAAAATAGCTCAAGCTAAGTAAATTCAAAAGCCACCAAAATTTAAGACTTGCAGTTCAAAGAATCTCTTATGCAGGGTTGCACATAAAACAATAACCTATAACTATTAAAGTCACGCATTAGTTAAAAGTATCGAATACAGTATGAAGTCAAAAGCTTCCGTTTGCAATCTTGACCCTAGTTGGCTGAAGACAATGAACGATTCTCAATCAAAACCAAAAGATAAAGAGCTAAAGTTATAACATCAAAAATTAAGAAATAATGCAAAAAACAAAAGTGATATGCAGATATACTAGTTCAAGAATAGAGTAATAAACATAAATTACAAAAATGTACTGTGTAAGAGAGAGAGAGAGGAAAGATGTTAACATACATAGGTAATTCATCATTTTCTTGCCCATATCCATCAAAGCCATTACCATCCCACCCTTCATGCTGAAGGTGCTGACACTTGTTTGATTGCTTTCTCTTCCACTCATCAATTCTATCCTTCCATGCGACAGTTCCATAGCCATATACTGATATGTCTTTGTTGGGATTGATAGCTCTAGGTTGTGCTGAAAAAGTACATCAAGCATTACTCCCTAGACTCGGTAAAGAGGAGACAACGCCAAGAACACTACTGACTATAGTGCTAGCAACAATACAAAGAGTTACAAAGCTAGAACAATCCACTTACTAGAGGTAGATGTTTGTGTAGCATTACTGGGAATAATTTGTCCTCCAAATCCCAGATATGGAGGAACTATGAGAGCATGGTGATCAGGAGAAATTCCATCGACCTAATAAATTCATGATCATGAGCCACCATTAAGCAATTTTAAAAGATTTCTCTTCCTGCATGTAATCAATCAATCACCCTACCTCTTCACCATCAGTCAGAAGTAGGATATTGGTGCCATTACTTTGCACGATGGAGTTAGTAGAAGTGCCCAGCCCACTGAGAGAGCTCTGTCCTACACCACACGGTCGTTCAAGATTTGTCACAGGATCGTTCAGCGTCTCCTTCGAGTCAAAATTGCCAAAATTAAATTCTTTCTCCAGATCATCATCACCATCTTCTTCCTCATCACCCTCTACCCTCGGACTACCTGCAAAACTTCATTGTTAGGACAAGGTACCAATACCAAGCACACACCAACAAGTCCAAGGATGGCGAACCTTTGTGGCGCTTGTACCGGGTCTTGCACTGTGGGCAGGCCTGAGTCCCCTCCCTCCTCTCATACTCATAGCAAGTCCTACATACAGGGAAAGCGCATTCATTGCAGGCGACAAAGAATTCCTCTTCGACCAATACTTCAATATCGTCTCCACAAATCTGGCAGATCTGCCTACTGGAAACCTGGGCGAATTTGGGCTGCAGAAACCCAACAGTACCATGAAATATGATTGGAGAAAACCACATTGTACAAGCGAAGATGAACAATCGCAACATCAAAATGTTCAATTTTTATATCTCCGGCAGCCATCAAAATCGAAAATAGCGTATGTGAAGTTAAAATTATAGATTATAAGTATCAGGAAATCTTGTTCCTGGACTAAGGAAAGATGACAAGAACCATGAGTGCGTAAAAGAAAATACTTCATGGTTCATAACTGCACTCGTTATCACTAGCACTGACGAGGAAAATAGTTGAAGAGAAGTCGAGAGCAGCAGAAAACGAAATGCGTCTAAGAACAAGAGCTTTTATCCATCTGTGTGAAGTGCGACATCAAGAAAAAAAGAGGGAAACGAAGAATGCCTGAATATAGCGATACCGATCAAATGAAAACCGTCAAAACTGTAGACATCCAACAAAAAATGAGACTTTTGATGAAAAGCTCGACGCAAAATCGCTTCTTTTTTTTTTCCCATTACTTCCACCCAACGCAAGCACCAGCGCACGTTTCAGAACTCGGGATGGATGGGTAGCACCATCAACGATCACCCAGGAATCGAGAAAGGAACGGACACCCGGATAGAAAGACGACATCTTTATCGCACTCACCCGTTCAAAATCATCAGCATTGATGACCACGAACTCGTTGCGGTTACGCGAGCCCGCTACAAGGCGGCGCCCGGTATCCATCTCTCCCTACGCCGATCAAAAACCCTTCTTTCCTGCCAAGACCAGAGCTTTCAAGGCCCATCCAAATCAATCACTCGCCTGCCCTTTCTCATTCCTCGAAGCAGCACCAAGTACCCAAAGATGCTCAAGACAAAGGGAAAACCCGATAAAAAGGTAGATTTTTCTCTCTCTTTTTCTCCTTTTCGGGGTTTCCGCTCTAGAATCCTTCACGAATAGACGACTCGACGGATTGGAGCCCAAGCCAACAAGAGTGTGTGTACGCGAAAGGGCAAGAAAAAGAAACGCTACAAGCAAAAAGACAGCGAAAACAGAGCAGACGGGGAGGGGAAATGGAGAAAACATTAATTGCTCACCGCGTTGCCAGTGATCGGACATTAAAGTAAGAACACGAGGGAGAGAGAGAGAGAGAGGGAAGGCAGTGAAGCCTTGTGTTGCATTGGATTCGAGTCGACGTTGTTCGTGGCGAGTACATCCTGCCATGTGTACGGATCTCAAACATTTTAGTCCATTTCAATCTGTTTAAATTGGATTTTAATATTTTTAGTGCAATTTTTTTTATAAATTAAAAATTAGATATTTTTATCAAATTAATAAGATAGAATTTCCATATTTCTTATCTTAATATAATTATGTTATTATATATTAACAATTATGTTATTACGATCTTTAACTCTTTTTCTTTTCTAAAAAAAATTGCTTTTGCTCGATTAAATCGGATTGGGTACTATTTAGTTAAATAAGCATTTATTAGTCAAAATTAAGTGATTCTCGCATTTACCACTCTAAATTTAATAAAGAATATTCTCGCATGTAATTTTGGTTTGGATATTAATTAAAACTCTATGTGACATTTAGTATCCTTTAAAATTATTATAAATATAAAACTATTAAAGATATTGGGTGTTTATGCATCTTTCTATATATTAAAATCTCTCTGATATTATTATCACATTTTTATCCTTTAAGGATGAAATATATATATATATGCGTTAAGAATGCAAGATTATAAGGCTTTTTGTGCCTTACACTTCAATTGATTTGAGATTAAATATTTTTATCAGAAAAAAAATATATTATAATGTGGTATAGATGAAATGCATTATTTTCACACATTAAAGGAAACATATGTGAAAAATCCTAAATAGATAGATGTGCAAGTATTCTAATAATTCAATCAACCTCGAATGGAGTTCCCAATTGTGTTAACATCGAGAGTCAATAAACCCTTTGACTTCCTCAAAGTTTGAGTCATTAAATAAAAAACTCACTCCAAGTTCTCATAATATATCTATTTATATATATATATATATACATATATATATATATATGTGTGTGAAAAATTAGTAATCAAAGTAGACGATTTATTCCCAAAATTCTTATTTTTTAGGGTAAAAGCATACATGTAAATTAAAACATGAGTTTGAAAATTTGATGTTTATTGCAGCCAAGTGAGTGGAATAATACGTTAAAATCATAATTTAATTTAGTCATAATTTCAGATAATAATATATTGATGTATAAGATGTACCTGAAATAAGAATAAGTAATAGACTAGCTTACATTGTTGGAGATTTGGAGAATCGAATTATATATATATATATAATTTGTTTTCTTCACCATTATCTTTGACGCAAATATGAGGTAGGGTGATGGGTGAGGAAGCGCACAAGAGCATAGAATCTATTTTTTTATTAGTAGTTTATATTCGATGAGTCAATAATTTCATCAAGTTAGAACGACATAAAGCAATAGTCTTAGGGTATAATAACGGGCATGGTTAAGGTTCCCTATTAACTAAAACAAAACATGAATAGAATCAAAAGACATGTCATCAATTTATAAAGGTTTAATGCACGTATTACTAGCTCATACTCAACGAAGTTTATTAGTTAAATTGATTAGACCTCATGTTAAATATATAATGTTAAAAGATAAATTTTTTTTAAAAAAAATAGTTTTCGTAATAGAATGAACAAAGAATGATAGGAATGTAACAAACAGAAGATGAGAAAAGGAATAAACATAATATATTTCTTCTTACGATAAGAAATAACTATTTTTTTCATAATATTAGATAGGTTTATAGACTATGTGCGAAACTTGGAACCCTAATCATCAAGCCGTGAAGACGAAGGTCGATCACACAACACTCATCGGTCTCTCGAACGAGAACATGATGAAAAGGTGATCCGACAGCGTTTGGAGATGTCGATGGAGTGATCGGATTCCACCTGGTGATGTTGGTTGGGGCCATGCGCCATCGATGTGATTCCCGGGCATGTTTGGGAGGCAAGCAAAGTGTGCTTCTCGACCCGTCCTTGCATGATCATGGCATGGCATATGTGCTCTGTTGTCGTCGCCATGGGGCCCACGACATCCTCGGATAATCTTTATAAGGGTTAATTATACATTATTATTTTGATCTTTATATTTTAAAAATTATATTAATATTTCTATAATTATGAAAGTGAAACATATTTTTTTTAACGTCATTGATTTTACTAACATACATACGACAACAAAAAGTGAAAAAAATAATTTTAATATTTTAATAAATAATAATAGATGACATAGGTGGTGACGAATGATTACATTACTAGGGGTCGTAGGTGGGTGTTATGGGTTAGTAAAGCGATGGTGAGAGATGAATGCTACTCTATATTTGCGTTTACATCAACGTAATTGTCGAGCGACTCTTTCACTGTTCTGCATTTGCAGTGATACAATTGTCAAACGGTGAAAAGATTACTCGACATCTATATCGACGTCGATGCAAAATGCAAAACAACACTGCTCGATAACTATATCAGTACCGACACAAACATAAGGAGAGCCTCACCTCTTACCGTTGCTCTTATCATCTACAACAATTATCTGCGGCCCTCAACGATCTCGTCGTCCATCACCATCAACTAGAATATTAAATTTATATTTTTATCTTTTGTCTTTGTGTTTTTGTTAATAAAATCGATGATGTTATGATAAATGAACCTAGATGTCTCATCTTAATAACTATAAGGATATCTATGTAATTTTTAAAAATTAAAGTATCAAAATACTAAGCATAACTGATTATAGGAGATAATATATAATTAACCCTCTAAATAATTAAAGATAGATATGTTTGCTTCTTGCAATATATATATATAGCGAAGGTATTAGCGATCATGGGGCCTCTTTGATGCCTAAATTAGAGGCTCCAAAAGCAAGTCTACGGTTATAGTGAGATAGCTATTTATCTTAGGGGATCAAGTGGTTAGGGAAACTATTCAACATAATAAATTTAATTTCTTTGATTGCAAGGATAAAATAAAAAGAATAAAAAGATAAAAGATACATAAAAAAAAAAAACTACACCAGCTGGGAGCAGCACACCAACCCGTTCTCTATCCATATAGGCCACAGTGCATCATCCTTCACGCAAAAGAGAGCTTTGTGTGCGAGAGTCCCGAGGCGCAGTGTGCCCAATGATTCGCCACATTATTAATCCATCGATGTGACTCTTCACTCGCTCCGGCAAAAAGGACTCGGCGACACTGTTAGTAGGCTCGAGCGGTGTCGTGTTCTTTGTTGCTGTCCCTCTTGTCGTCTTCCCCGTTCATCTTCCTGGCGGAATGCAGTGCATCACGGAACAATATCCTCTCTCTCTCTCTCTCTCTCTCTCTCTCCATATCTTGGGAGAGAGATCGACTTGGAATCTGCTGTGGAGAACGCCAAAGCGAGACTTGGAATGGCTGTCGAGGGTTGGCGCCAAGCCTGCATCCCCCGCTAAAATTTCTTCGTCCCGCCGCCTCGGTTGGCGCCAAAAGCCTCGCCGCTCCCAATGATCGATGAGGGCCGACCAGTGGTTGACCACGCAGCATCTATGACAGTGATCGTTGACAAAATTCTACAAATAAGAAGTAGATGAATTTGATTAGCAATCTTACCCCCTTTTTCTTTTTTTTAATGGTTAACCTCCCTGTTCGCAAATAATACAAAGAAGAAGAAGAAGAAAATTTTATGATGCTGAGAGATAGATAACTCTAGAAAATGACAACTATGTAATTGTCATTTTCACACACACACAAAAATAACAATGAGAATATAATAAAGAATGGCTAAAACAAGTAGCCAAGCGCATGGAAGACGAACCGAAGCAGCCACTGAATGGGATCTGGAGGTCCACCATCTGAAGGAGGAGGAGGAGGAGGAGGAGGGATCCGTAGCTGCAGCCGCAACACCATCTTCATTGTCTGTTTGCTCTCTTAATTCCATGGCACGCAGCTTAGCCTCCATAAATAAAACAACAAGGAAGAGGCAAACTGTTGGCCAGGAAGAAGGGAAAGATGGTATAGCATCTGCATATTGTTTGAATCGAACTGTTGGTTACCTCTGGCCGGAGCAGAAATCTTACAGCATTTGAAAGGCGGTTCAGCGCTGAGCTCTGACATGGGAATTGGTGCAGGTCGAATCCTCGGTTGGTTACATCTCCTATTGCTCGAATCCTCTCACCCCAGAAGTATTGGTCACCAAAGAAAGGTTCAGCTGCGGTTGGGCATAGCTCGAAACATCCATTCTGATTTTGTTATAAGAACATGTTCCACAGGTGAATCGAAGAATCAACTTTGACTACCTCAACCATCGATCCACTAAATGATCTGAGATTGTCCAATGAAATGTTAGGCAAGATGGATCATCTAATGCTCATCAAGAAATTTGAACCGGTTAAAGGAAGGCGAAAAAGCAGAGTCGTTTTCACATGTAAATAAAATTAGCAGATCAAAACAAATGGTACCGGTGAACTAAAATATTTCTAGCTGCTTCTGAAATTTGAACTTGCCATACCCTCTCTAGCGGGGTATCGATCGCATGATGGTGCATGAATGTGTTTGATTAGGTTGTCGAACCCATCCCGTGCCGGAAAAAGAACGACCTAACCAATGCAAAAGAGCCCACATCATGCCAATAGATGTGTCACCTGTGCAATTTGTTCACATTAACCTAAAATGAAGTTTAATTAAAATTGCATCTGACACCCACAACAGTAGGATACCATGACTAGCTAACACAGAAATCAGTAATTGGCTGAGTTATAGCAGGTCCAACCAAAGTTCCCGAACCCTTCCCTTCCTATTTTTCGCTCTCTATTTCCCTGTCTTTTCCTTTTATTGACTCATCTAGTCTTCTTTGATCTCCTCTCCCTGATCTCTCTTATCAGTCTTTAGATGCTTTTAGTAAAAGGAATATACCCAATCATGACATCCCAAAAAACAAAAAAAAAAGTGCTCCAGGGGATTCTACACGACGTACGGTAAGAATTATCCAAAAGGGAATAAAAAATGATGCATGCATGCATATGTATAGAAAAAATTCAAAGAGATGATTACCCCAGCTCTTAATCCAGAAGCTGTTGTCCCAGCCCCACCGTGATGTACCTGAGTGCATTTTCCAGAATAAGTAGCCGTCACTGAGAAAACTAATGTTCATAATTCGGTAAATGAGCTAGCGGCCAGCTTGCAGGTGGTCATCAAACAAATAATTCTTTTTAAATTAGTAACTAAAGGCATCAAGAATAGAAAATGATGATGAAATAACTAATAATGTCTGTTTATTAAAGTGCTCTAGACCAGCCATTAACCAGCTCGGCATTTCAAATGTAACAACTTAACCAATATATCCAAAAGCAGTTTATTTTTCAACCAATTATTCATAACATTTCAATACTCAGTGATGTGATTCTTGATCATCTAAATTGCATTGGAGTAGCCTTACCATGACAACAAGGATCACCCTTTATATTAACTTTCTGCTACATAGCTTGACCCATGTCAGTGATTTACAACATTATAACAATAGCTTATCCAACTAAGAAACCCAGCAGGCTCAAATCACTGGGTAAGACACATTTTTCAAAAGGATATATGCTTAACTAGCGGCACCCAATTTTTTATGACAGGGCAACAAACAAAAAAGGCTTTAACTTTTAAGCGACGGTAATTTAGCAATTAGTCAAATTACATGGTTTGAAGGAAAAAAAATTAGTTTCTTACTAGTCAAAGACTGATAAGAAACAGATTAACACATCGGTCTAAGCACACATTTTTAATATATCTAAAGACAAACAGCCATGAAATTGAAAGCTCACCACTGCAGAACACTGAGGAAACAACCAGTCGTGAGGGCAATCTCCAAGAAGATAGACATCCACAGGAACTTCAGACACTGCATCAGTGGTATACAGGACTGAAGGACAACATGATGAATTCATATGACTATATTTATAAGAGAACAGAAAAATATAAAATTGACACAAATGATAGACATTTATTTTAGATGACATGATGGACAAATAGCTTGGTAGATTCCCCAAAGCAGCACTCAGTGTGATATAGTACATATGAAAGATATAAGTTTACAGCACAGTAAATCTTTTACTAAGCAGTAATCAATGAAAACTAATAGGAAGCATCAGCAAGGCTAACTGAATACTTCATGAGGTTCATATACAATAGCTTTCAAACTTCTTAATGAGTTTTCACTTGGTGACCAATTTAGCTGCCTAATAAGATAACAAAAACCAATTATCATAGTAATTTATAGCAAGATCCAATAAGTTAACTTGCAGAAAGCTCTAGCAACATTTAAGATGTAAAGTACATCACCAAGGAAAGGAAACACATACGACCTCCAAGATTTCCCCATCCACGGCTAATGATCCCCCTTTGTCCTGTCTCTTTAAGTGCCTTCAAAATGATAGTTGTTATCTTCTCTGCATCATCAAGAGGCTTGACAGACAAAATTGATCCCAGAAGAATACATCAGATACAGCTTACACTCAGAAGTTAAAAAAGACTCAAGACCTTATAGATGAAAAAGAATAGTTATGAATTACACTTGAGCAGAATATACCGGAGAACGACATGGACATTATGATCTTGCAATTACCAAAAAAGGACCCTTTTTTTCTTTTGAGATGAGTGTCATACTGATCAACTGAAAGAAATTATGATAGGATAAACTTGATTCTTATATAATCATGTCCATTTCAAGATGGACCATGTATGAATGCAAAAACACATAAAACATGTGAATGTAGAAGCTTACATCTCATGTACAATCCTGAACTGATCACAGATCCTCAATACCGGCACTCATATCAGTACAATGATGCAGAAGTTTGACAATATGCACAAATGTATCACTTGGGGTTGTTTGCGTTGCTTAATCCTCCTATGTGTTATAGTCATTTGAGCACAATTAGCATACTAAGAATAATCATCTCTTCCACTTGTTTGTTCCACTTGGTTAAGTTCTCCAACAAGATGGATTGCAACCATCTCAAAGGTTTCTCATCTATAAAAGCATGATTTTATATTTTATGGTAACAGAATCCAATTAATAAAATTTTATCAAGATCATCGTGACAATGAAGGCCATGTATATTATGTTTGTCATCAAACTCTGAATTAAAATCAAAGATAAAGGAGTCATCAATAATACCTTAGTAATAATTTTTTTCAAGACTCACTGTATATATATATAGTAATAATAACACCAATATATATATATATATATATATATATATATATATATATATATATATATATATATATATATATATATATATAAGACTCACTGTCAAGTGTTGAAACAAAGTGTGACATGTCATGTCAGCACATGTAGATATGTCATGCCAAAGCCTATAAAAGGAAGATTCAATTTGTTAAAGTGCATCCATGCCCTAAAATTGTGCGGGACTCACTTGGATCAAGTGATACATATTATGAAGCAGCACATACAGCAATGAAGCAAATTAAGTGGATTATATACCATACACTTCAACCATTTGGTCGCATGTTTATGCATAATTGCATGCCCATTGGACTCATCATTTAAAAAGGAATATGGCTAGGCTCATAATTGACATGCTGATTAGTCTCATATTAGAGGTGGGGGAATGTCTTTATAGTTTATAGGGCTAATGAGTCTAGTACTGTTAACTGGGGATTAATCATTTTTAAGCTAGGTGGTTTTAGACAACCGAGTAATTAGGCAAGTAGTCCTATCAGGCTGGCTGGATCATGACACATGATTACCTATAACATAGAAGATTCTGGGCCACAGTGTGCAAGTACGCAGATGACCATTTAGAACACATCAAGTTATATTATGAAAATTACAAACTATTGAAAGCATTATTGTGCCACTACATTATAGAAATATGAGCTAAATTTCAGACACCACGACAAGCACATACACGGTCCACCAAGTAATATGCTTTGCTTCTATCAAATTGTGAACCAATACTGCTTGAAGAACTGAAGCAGACACCTTCCTGAGCTTTATTCATGCTCTAGGCTATTGAAGATAATTATACTTTATCCTAAGAACCAAATGAGATTATTCATATCCTAGATATTTGGAATAAAAAATCTAGTATATTATTCAAGAATTATGTTTTAGTTAGATGATGTACCATCAAGGTAGAAAACAAGCCTCATTATCTAGATGGTCATATTGCTAGTGCACTGCTAACAAACATACCAGACTATTTCCATTACCTAAACACTTCTTGGTTACGTCTTCTGAAATTTTGAAAACAATTTCCATGCATGTATAGAAAAAAAGCTTGTTCAAGTAGTAGCCTACTAAGAAACTGATGCAGTAAAAGACATACCAGACTACCAATCCTATATATATAGGTTTTGGTCCCTGCTGAATCCATTGCACAAACTCTTGTTATGGTTGATATTTTGTCCCAAGGTTCAAGAAGCAGAAACCGACAACACCAACTAAGGAACCCCAATCTGCCAATGGTAGTGAGACCTTAGTCCTACCAAAAAAAATGCCATACCTATTACCTTTACATTTTAGTATGAAATGTTCTAGAACTGAGAGGATTCACCAAAAAGGATGATAGCAATAGGTGTAGAGTAGCACTTGTATGAACTTATTTAGTGATAATATACCATTTTTGTATATGCTCTTTGTGACAATCTAATTTAGCAGCCTTGGATTTGGTTGGTACCCATTAGTTAACCTTTGTAAATCCCAGAACCTTGTAGTGGAAGAAAGCAAACAGAAGTACAGAGTTCTAATTCCTTCACAATTTTGTTGATCATAGAACATCAACACAGTGGAATAACTTGCAACATAGCAACAAGATCTATTTTAATAGATTCAGCATAGCTGCACCAGTAACTGTTGATATTCAGTTTTTTATTAGGTTTACAAAGCAACAATAGCAGATAATATGCAACAAAAGAGCAGAAGTGAGGTCAGAAAGAAATTAGAAATAGAAGGAATTCAGCTGTGAGTAACCTGGCCCAGTATTCATTTTAGCTAGTAACAACTAACAAGACATTTCAATAGATTCAACACAGGCGCAGGACTTGCCACTGTTGGTCAGATCTTCGACCAGGTTCACAAAGCAGAGCACAATATCAGGTACCATACAACAAGGGAACAGACAAAGAAACCAGAAAAAGGACTGCAACTGTCAGCAACTCTGATCCACTATACATTTTAGCTGTATAGAATTTCGTTTGATTCATGCTAACCTCTCAAATTAAACAAAACCTTAAACACTCTTAATGTCATAATATGCATATAGTCCCAACTAGTGCATGATACCATGGCATGAGTGTTTGTGATGGTGTTAGCCCCATATTGAAAAGGCAAAGCTAAGTTGTATAATAATATATCTAGTAATGCACCTAGTCTAAATGAAATGTGCTAATGATTAGGACAGCGAGTTGTCTACATTCTTTAGAAAATATAGAGTGTTCTTTGGGACATTCAATTTCTCTGAAACTTTCCTCTCTCTTAACCAAACTACCATAATGCTGTAACAGCTCATACATCTCTTAAGCAAGCCATCTGATGCTCTGTGAACATTAAGAACATCTTTTGCTAATTTGTGCAACATTCAAATCCTTCCTTGAGCCTTAGCAACTTGCCTTTAATGTATAGTATACAAATGATGGACACCCATCCATATGTTGGAGATTTCTACTCGAACATAGGTCCTTCCAACTCTATCAAAATCACGGTTGCTGACCATATAATATTAGCTTCCACTTAAAAATACTACAAGTGGAAGTGTTTAGATCCAAAATTATATGCATATTCTCGCAAATGAATATATGTCAGACCAAAAATCAATCATGAGATTATAGTGCCTTCCTATTTATAATTGCTCAATGTCATTATAATCTAATCAACTGTTGCACAAACTGTCCAACAAATGGCCAACTTGCCACTTGCCTTTGGTACAAGGTGGGGACTCCACATGTATCTTATTGGGAAATGTGATAAAGATCCATGGTATGTACTGAAGTAAGCAATAGGAGGCAATTTGAGCTTTCCTTTTCAGAGGTCGTTGATGAATCCCCTTATACCCCACTAGACTATCGAGTCCACAATAAGATATGATAACTGAACAAAACAACAGAAAATAAAGTTAATAAAACAGCTAAATAATTAATCACATGATAAAAAAAGGTGCATACTCTATATGCTGCACTCTGCAGCACACGTGCAAAAGGATGCGGAAATTCATTAGTAGGCCTGCCCAAAGAGTACAGAGGTAAGGTCATATACTGTTGTCTACATTCTACGACATGTCAGAAAAAGATGCTTTATCAAACAAAGCATGGATGAAATAAATGTTGCAACTTTGGAACTAAGACAAAACATCTTATGCCTTCTGTGTTCTTAAAAATAAGTTAATGGGTTTCCTACCCTACTTATTCAAGAAAAGAGTCCAAGTACATCTCACATAAATTTAAAAAAAAAAAAAAAACTCGATAGATTGTGCACCAGATAACAAGAAATCCACACATATAACAACTTATTCTGCATTTACTTCTCCTACAGAGGATCTTAATTAGAAAACAGAAGGCTTGGAAATAAGTTTTAAAAAAAAAAACAAGGAGGTCTGAACATTTGCAAGATTTGGCCATAGAAGTGAGGAAGAACACAATGACCTTTGATCACTTGTGGAAGGTAACTTTTTACGGATCTATCTAGTGCAGGAGTCCATGTAACTGATTCTAACTTGTTGGAATAAACGATTTGATAAGTCAACATTTGGCCGTTATTGGTGTGACCGCATAGGCTCGCGAGAATTGTCCGCTTTGAGTGTGCCCACACGGTTTTGCCCTTTCGAGGCTCATGAGCCCCAAAAGGCACCTGCCCAGATCCAATTGCATCGTATTACTTAGGATTCGTGGCAACCCTCACGCTCGCGAGGACGCTCGCAGGGCCACTGCCCAGATCCATTTAGAGGCACACGTTATTGATCTTGATCGAACCTTATATTTCACTACAATCCACAAATTCAAAGGGGTAAACCTCCGGTGTCTTCCTGTAAGTCAATGAAGGGAAAGAAGCTAAAATATTCCGAGATTTCAATGAGCTAAAAGGACAAGTGGTACTCAAAATAGTCCATTGGTACTCAAAATAGTCCATGTTCTGCACAACTATCGCAAAGAGGGGAAGACGATCTACCAACCTCGACGATGCGAAGCCGATGAGCGAGTGACGACCGCTCCCTTGCGCGCCTTTTCGTCCACCAAAGCCGCATCAAAGCCACGCAATCAGCTGCAGAGCCTCCCATTTCCAACTTCAAATAGCACCGAAGTTGTTCCGGATCATCACCGAACGAACACAGATAAAGAATCCAGTCGAGGAACTCAGAACCCCATCAAACCCTCGATAAATCTGGCACCACGCAGGTTTGGAACAAGTCTGGAAGCGGCGGGCGATGTGCGTTGCAGTTTGCTGGCGTCATACAGTGACGCGCACCAATTGGGAGCGAGCCCAACAAGCGATCCGAACCCGATGAAGACCGCACCCGTTATGACGAACGTCTCCTGGATCCGCCTAATACAGATGTGACAGTCGCATCCACAGACACGTGGCCTTTTTTTTTTTTTTGTTGCACTTTAATTGAAACACTTGGCTGAGCTATCTGGGCCGTCGATTACATCAATGTCATTCGATGTCGTTGGAAATAAAATATCTCGGATTTTAGAGTTAAAAAAATTATATTAACATTTTATAATTATGAAAATAAAATATCTAACTTTATTTCTCCTAACATTATCGATAAAGCAAAAAAAAAATAATAAGTAAAAAGATAATTTTAACATCTAAGTTACGTTTTCGATTATGGTGGATGACAGCATTGTTGGGGTCACGGCAACTACATTGGTGCTGACATAGATGCAAAGCGATAAAAAGACATGGTTTATTGTGAGCCGAATGCGACCTTCCTTTGTTGGGCTTGCGATGCATCCACGGCGCCAACCTTCTCATGGCTCACCACATTCGCTAGGTCACCTATGTCGATTACCACTCCCTCGACTGGTTGTCATGTCTTCGGCATAGGTCCACGATGGGTCCACCTCCTCTGTGCTTCCTATGATCTTGATTCTATTATCTCTCATTCGTACTCTATGGCCTCCCCGTCCTCTAGCTCTTGCCTCATTACCTCTGAATCCACGATACATTATGGTTCACCATCAAGCTCCGAGAGCAAGATGCGATAGCAAAAAGGGGTAATTAGGTGGCGCTCCAATAATTAGAGGCATGCTCCGGAGTGCCTACGAGGCTAATCACCATCACCACATCACGAATTGCTCATCTTGCCGAGTACAAACCCATAGCTTGATGGTGATCCACAACGCAGCTACGAGGGCCACTCATAGTGACAAGGCTGCGTTCGTTTCCTAGTGTAGGTCAACGACGCGAGCTGCTGCTTCCATGCACCATCATCCACTTTGCAATCTCATCCTTTGACTTCCAGCATAGTAGGATGGCCTCCGCCCTCTACTTAATCACTCCACCTTGTCGCTTCGTGATCATTCGTAGAGGATTTATGAGCTTCTTTGCCAGAGGTGTTGTGGATTGGGAGATAAAGAGACGAGCTAGAGGATGAGAAGGCCATAGAGTGCAAATGAGAGAATAGAATTAGGATTATAGGAAACGCAGAGGGGGCAAACTCACCGTGGACCTGTGCTAAAAATGTGATAGCCAGTGTCGAGGGAGTGACAATCGATATAAGTGACCTAGCGAATGTGATGAACCATGAGGAAGTTAGCGCCATGGATGAATTCATCGCAGGCCCAATAAAAGAAGGTCGCATCCGACTCGCAATTGACCGTCGCTCTTTCGTCATTTATTATGACCCCCAACGATGTTACCATCCACCACTATCGAAAACATAACTAAAACATTTAATTTATCTTGTTGCTCATTATTTTTGTGCTTCCATCCAATAATATTAAGAAAATAAAACTAGATATTTCACTTTCATAACTATAAAAATTTTAATATAAAATTTTTAAATTTAAAAACGAAAATGTCAAATAATAATAATAATAATAACTACAAAAAAAATATAATTAATCCTTCAATCCATGGCATAAAGCTCATCATGTTGGCTTAGGTTAGTACTAGAATCCATGCCAATTCCAATTAAATCATGCCATTTTTCGAATTAAAACATGTTTTTTGTCACTAACTTCAATCTCTGGCAATATTCGTGTTCGTCGTCACGGCAGATACCACCGATTATATCATCTAACCACGTGCTGCACTCAAAAATGATATGCCACGATCTCAACAATAAAATCAAACAAGTTATCTCAAAAAAATAAAATCAAAGTCACCGACCAACTTATGCCATCAACCAAGCTTGATCATTAATGACTGCAGACGGATCCACGACAGATTAACGTTTGTTTCAACATGGAACATGGAGGGGTAGAAAGATAATCCAATGCACAACTCAGCTCCTGTTGTTCATATGAGAGACTATTGTTTCAACATAGTCCGATCGCACCCCAGGCCACAAAAGATCCTGCACCAATTCAAACTATAAAAGATCAATTTCCTGCATCTCGGTGGCTAGTGTTGAATGCATCCAACAAGTGGCCTTTCAATTATCATAAAGAACGTATCATTATAAGAGAAACTGTGACAGCGAGTAACCTACCCGGTTGTTGCAAAATTAACTTGTCACAAGATTGACGGTCTAATTTCTAGCACTTATCAGGTTGATAACTGTATTCACAGGTTTCATGATGAGTGCTCCTCTACAACATCAGCCACAAAGATGCTACCAGAATCGCACCATCCTGCAAGAACATCTGCATTTGCACACTGCAGCGGGAGGTGGTTAAAGCATACAAAATAAATATATTTATATTACATATAAATATATTCAAGAGCTTAGAGTTTCGTGTATCTCTGATATACTTTACATTACATACAGGGAAGGATATTTTGGCTGCAAAACTTCATACTTGTAAATATATGAATCGTAATCCAAATTAAACAAGGAAGAGAGTACCTTACTAAAGCCCAACCAGTTTGAGTCTCCCCTAAAGGAGAATGCTTTTCTACCTTCTTTCCATGTTCCACAGATAACCTGCAACATTGAAAACTTGAGCTACAGAGATAGGGCTTTTCCCGATTGGCCCTAGTCCACTACACCTTCTAACCTACGAGAATTGATTCGGATTCAATTTGTTAGAGTTTCTCTCTCTCTTTTTTTTCCTCTAAAAAGCTTTGATCCAACCATGTTTGGAAGTTTTGTTAGGTCATCGTTGTGGTCAAACTACTTCACATTTAAAGAAAGAAAAAAAGATCATCTTGAAAGCAAAGCATTCAAATCAAAGGCATGCAATGAGGGGCTTGAATGCATAAAACACAGATTTGTGCCAGGTCAGAGTGGTCAATACCCCGGGAACTTCATGATGATTTAAGAAGAAAATGATACCAAGAGAAGTACATAGAGACCAACACTTTTGATATCAGACTGGTCAAAATCCCTGTGGACTGCTATGAAGCATGGTCAAAGCAAATGAAAAGTTGAAAGCATAACCTACAAGCTTCACACCATTGATTCCAGAAAGCAACAAAATTATTTTGTAGCTAAGCTAAATAAATGCAGAAAATGAAGTGCTTTTCTTGTTGATAAAGGTTCAACATATCCAGACTTGTTTGATGAGGAAGATGTTGTTATAATTAATAATATATATTATAGGCCAGTTCAACTCAGATTGGCACCATACATGCTGTGCTCGTGTTGGTTAAAAATTGTGAAGGATATCCATTTTGTAAAGAGCCATAGCATGTCAAATACACACATGCACGGAGAATGTTCAACACAAGTGGCATAGGCATGTTTTGTTAATTGAGAGTTTTGGGTCTTTTAACTTAATAATGCCAATGAAGTATGATTTAAAAGAACAATACAAAGAGTTTCATCATCATCATCAATATTCAAGGATCACCTCATAATCAACACCTTGGATGTAGATGTAATCTGAGTCAATTGTTGAGAAAGAGAGACGTGTTATCTGCATTTGGAAAGAAGGAAAAAACATCTTGTTGTCCTTTTTCTAATTGAAAACAGAAACACTAAAAATACTAGGAGATTAAGAAACACAAAGCTGCCTTGCTTTTTCAAATATATCTAAAATGTTACGAAGATACAAACCTCATACTTTGAGCAGTTCACCCATCTTGATATGGCCGACCACCTGAAGTCAGGAAGGGCCATTAAAAGTCAGTTTTGGTGTGAACAAAGATCCAAAGGCAGCAAAAATGTAACACAAGAAAATAGTCAATTGCTGAAAAATACTAATGTAAAAGGATATCATTCACATCAAACTTTGGAAGTGCTACCTACAAAGGGGAACCTAATCACTAACCTGCGAGGATCATAAATGGTAACAGTACGATCAGATCCACCAACAGCAATTGCTCCAGATGGTGAACTACACAGGGAATATATGAGATTTCCAATGGAACCACATACACGTTGTACACATCCACCATTTTCATTTGTTCTTAAGTCCCATATGGTCAGCTGGAATTACAGCACAATGAAGGCAATTATTGAGTAAAAGTGAAAAAAATTATAAATATAACATAGACAAATGTAACCTGAGAGCCTTCAGCAACAGCTAGTACAGAGGAGTGCCCCTCGTAATGTGGATTATCAAAAAAACTTAATGAAGCCGGGTACCACAATCTAAAAGTCAATTAAAAGATAAGCAATTAGAAACGACCATACAACCTTATTAACAAATTCATCATTCTTGTTTGGGATCCAGACAGCATTGCTAATTACAATGATTAGAGTAAGATGGACAATGCACATTAAGGCATTTTAATCTAGTCCTTGATGTGAAAAATACCCAAGGGATAAATCAGATTCAAGTGGGAATAAGGTAGATTTTGTGGTTATCAAATACATAAAAAAGAAAACCCCCTTGCTAGGATGTCTTTTTATCTCCAATGATTGCCAAAGTTCATACTAAGCACTGGTGTCATCAATGTTCCAGAAGGTAGATGTGTGATGTGTGATCAAGGTACTGCACAATACATATTTGGTATGCAGCCACATATGCAGTTCATAACTTTATATTAAAGTAAAAAAAGGACGTACCCAATGCACGAGGCTCCTGCAAATGCGGGGTCTGGGGAGGGTCAATGTACGTAGTCTTACCTTTAAATATTTAAAGATGTTGTTTTCGAACCTTGATCTCCAAGATACAAAGGAGCAACCCAAGAGCATCTATGACAATATGTGAAGTACTTCACAAATAAAGTACTTCATAGTAAAGTACTTTGAATAATATGTGACCAAATACAACCAACAAAAAATAATTCATTTTTATGCAATTAACAGGCTACAGCCAAATCAAGCATTTATGAGAGAGATCTACACATTTAAGAAGCTCTTTAATTAATAAGCAAAAAGTTGGTGCATCCAAGTGATTAAATTAGTAGTGCCATAAACACTCAACAAATTAACTCAAAAAACAGTGGTGATCAAGAGGAAACATAAAACATATATCATATATCAACTGATTTTTGGTACTTAACAAGCAATTATTAAAGTACTGTATTTTCATGCTTAAGTAGTAAATAGAGATATAACAGTAACAAGAAGAGACAAACACCATGTACACAACAATGCTTTTATTAGAGACACTGACAGTAGTAACACATATTGAGACTAAATGTATCTCTGCAAGATGACATATGAAAACATCCACATATGCCGCCAAATACCACCTACTGGTTGAATATGCTACAGCAACTGAATTTGGCCACATGAGAGATTTTGATTTTTTTTGCATTCAGAAAAGATTCTAATTATGCATATAAGAAAATTCTAATGACCAAAATTTTTTAAAGACGATATAAGATAATAGTATCTCTTACTTGACTTAGATTTTTAATAAGAATGGATTTTTGTTCCAATGTAGGATTCAATCACATCTCCAATAATCCCCTCTTCTCTGAACTTTTCATTAAAGCTGGGGACTACTGTGATCCTCTTTTAGCTTCTTCTGATATACTATTTCCTTCAGTACTTATGTTCTTGATAATCCTAGCTTGTTCTTACATTTACCTGAAATATTTTGTATACTTTTCCATAATCTGCTTAAAGGATCAACTCCTATCATGTTATTCAAATCATCTGAACATAATAGCCAGAAAATCTGCAGCAGGCAGGTCAGCAGCTGCTGCAAGCCAGCTACAGCATACCAGTCCATGAAGGACAACCCACAGCAGCCTAGCCAGCACATTTATAATATCACTTGCCTACCAAAAAGAATCACCAGTAATCCCACTAGACCATCCCAGATTGCTTTGAAATGTTGGTGAACCATAAACTTGCTGAAGTACATGATCATGTTTATAGTGTCTTGTGGCAACCACTCCAGTGGATTCTGGAGGTTGAACTTCATTTTTGTTCAAAGATGATTTCAACCTCAAAGAAATCCTTTTTGAATGTTCCTTTAAAATTTCCACTTAGATTTCCCAAAACATTAAATGCCCTCCCCAGTCTTACAACATTTCCAAACTGCCACCACATCCCCATACTTCGATTCTTACTGAAATATACCAGTTCATCAAGGGAACATGCAAGTATATTCTCCATGATGAAAACACAAACATCAGGACCATAGGGTTCTGAAAAATGGCGAAGTGTCCCAGTTTAACAAGGATACTCATTTCATAATGCAGTGATACCATTTAGGTCCCTATATTACTTCTTAATTTGTATCCTACTAAAAGCATAAGTTCAATTTGATACTAAGAAATTTACAAAAAAATTAATAAATGTCTAACTCCCCAAATCTCATATATTCTAAGTGTATACGAACGATATCGGTTCCATCTATGATTTGTTTCAACTATTATATTCTTATCTTTCTTTAATTACTTAAAAAAAATCATATTCTTCCTTATTCAAGTAACCAAAACTCTAGTAGCTTAACTTCTTACACGTGGAGCTTAAATAGAGAACACGGAGATCATACAAGATAGTTGCTTCATATAAGATACGTTTTATGTATCACAAATTCCAGAACCTAGCCAAAACTGTGAGCACACATAACCACATCAGTGCATGGTTTTGCTATATGTAGACAAAGGACTTTGATGAATATATTTATGAAGACTCACACAGCACAATTTATAATCAAATTATCGCTCAAGAAATTTCAGTGGACGAGGAAGTGTTGAACACATAATTTGAAATGACATATACATGGAAGGATAACTATCACCGCTAGTGCAAGATCAATTATTCATACATTACAAGCAGAATTTTACATAGAAAATGATAACTTGCAAAATTGAGAACTGAAAGGAGGAAAATCTAGATTTCACATCGAACACGCTTACGTTTGTAAACTCTTAATGTGGATATCTTGGTCGTAAACATCAATACTTTTGCAGAAGCTGCGGGCGACTGCTACCTGAAATAATTAATATTTGGCATAAAATTAAGAATATTTGATATTATATCAAGATAACATTCATCAACATAATCTTTTTCAACCAACGATACTCCTGTGAATCATATACTATGATAATATAAGAGAAAGGCAAACATAGAATCATGTCTAGGAGTATAAAATGTTAATAATTATAGAATTTCCAACATAATTTGGATAAGAAAGCATTACGTTTCAGATGTGAATCTCAATGAAAATTTAAATGCATAAAAGACAATACAGTTGTTTTTGCATTGCTTGTCTGCCCAAAGAAAATATGCATTTACAACTAGGGGAGAATAAAGAAAACCCAAAAACCAAATAAATTCAACATTTATACAAATAGAAAAAAAAAACCTTAAGTTCCCATGAAGCTATACAAAGATTTGAATACAACACGCTATCAGATAATTAACCACCATGTCAGTGAATAATGGTTGGACATGCTTCATTGCAAATTTTCTCAATATGCCTATAAAAAAAATTATGAATGGAAGAACAGGGAATCTGCAAGGAGAAGCAATGTGGAAGAAGGCCACTATGAACCCTTGCATATGTTTGGCGGTGTGGGAATACGAGATGAGACAAAGTCCTAGAGAAGTCAAAATATTCTTGCATAGTAAGCAATCTGAGTAATTATGATGTATAATTACAATGGTATTGCAGCAAAGAAGTTCGTATATGCTCTGAATCCCTTCTGTTCAAATAAATTTGTTCCAAATTTACAATATTTAACTGCTTTTTCAGACTCAAGGGTCTATGAGACACAAAAATTGTGCTCTGGTGACAGGATAAAGTATGATTGTAAAGTGATAATGTGATCTCGAATGCAAAAAGCAACATGCAAAATTTGAAAGATATCACAAAAAATTAACAGGGGGTTATAATCAGGAAAAGATATTATACTGTAGACCAGTGTGCTGGACTAAAGCAGATACCAGCCCAGCTCCCTTCCCCTATACCGCAATCTTGAGGCAACACCGAATAAGAAAGCCTGTTGATGTCTGATCAAGTACAGTGCTAGTGGGTTAATATTAGTTTCTTCATGTTATTGCCATAGAAGTTTTAATTAACAGCTACGCACAGTAAAGCATCATTATAGGAAGAAAATAAAATATTTGGATGTATCATATTAAGTTGCCAATTCTTATTTTGAGGCCATATCTTTCCAGCTTAGCATAAAACCAAAAGAGTTAAATGCCCACAGCTAATTTACCATACAAGTAAAAACAACAACAACATTGGATAAGATATTGTGGTACCTGAACCAACCGCATCCAACTGGGATACAATAAGGTGCCCATAACAGTCCACTGTGCCCATAATCAAGCAGTTATCACCTGCAACAATATGGCATATCAAATATAATCTACCACAAGTTCTACAATGAATATATCATGGCATATGTGTATCAGAAAGGTTGAACTTAAGGATGCAAAAGCACTAATGGAAAAAAATGAAAAGAGTAGTCTGGAAAATCTTTGTTAATCACATCATCTTGAATTTGTAAAAAGGACAATGAAAAGAAATAAGTTTAATCATGCATGTGCCATGTTCCGGTATAATTTTTCATGCATGATCAATTAAACTCTTACTCAAAAAGCAAATCTGATATGACATGGAAACTTATATTCACAGGGATGTCTCTGGAGCTCACAGGGAGTATCCATCTTCATAATAAAGCAGTGTCTGCCATTCTGGGACTTGTAATATTGTTAATCTTCCATGGAATGGCATTGAAGTCATTTTTTACAGTTGAATGAGCAAAAGGGATGGAGAATTAGAAACTATCAAGGAAAGAATAAGATTATAGAAAAAAAATTTCTCATCCAGTTTCTAGAAACAAAATCATCATTTGTAAAAAAAATTCACAGATTCACTGTTCAATTCCTCAGCACCATCCACTTCTTACATAGGAGAGGCAATCCTTATTGTCTAATACATGGGCTTCGTCCTTCTTTACTTGCTTTAGAAGTCAAGGCAGTTAAGATCCTCACTTGCGGGGTTTACCAAGGGATCAGATTTGCATTCATGTGGACCACTATAATCCGACTAGGGAAGTACTGTAGATCCCACTACGGGCTGCATTTCTGACACTATATGGCATGTGGTTTCTACACGACCTGGATGTTATGTGACCACCATGTGGGTTCCACATCAGCACCCACACATGAAGATTCTGGTGTCCATCAGAAGTTGATTATAATGTTTTGTAGCAAAACATTGTGCTGATGACACATGGTGTCTACACGAATTAAAGCAAGCAGCACTTCCTAACTTTGGGCCAGCATTTGAAAATGAATCAATACAATAAGGATATTTGAGAAAAACAAAGGCATATGCAATTCATTCACACCACAAGGGAGAAAGTCTACGTCAACCATGTGCCTCTTATGGTCTTAAAATATTTAATACATATTAAATATGTAGACACAATGAATACAAAATGGCAGACACTAAACAAACTGAGCCAGTTGGCTTATTAAAAATGAAAAAAAAAAACCCCAAAAACTATCTAAGGAAACTATATTCCTTACACAAGCCAAAGCATATGCTAGGTCAAAAAAGAAAGTAGTGTATCATATCATCCAACAACTCACCAAAGGTCAAGTCCAAGAACACCTTTTAAAGAGCCTATTTAATGAATATGTGAATAGTAAAATATGATTACCAAGTTGCTACCACAGAAAAAATGTTCTATCATTGGATGTTAAATTCAGTCCAAGTCACTAAATGAAACTATCACACATATTACACCCCAAAAGAATCCATTGATCACGGATGAGTGCATACAAATGGCAAAAAAAGTTTATCACTTAAGGCTTTCTGGGTAACTGGTAAACACCAAAGCAGTTTATAGGAGCATTGTCTACTGAACCACTTGTATTATCATTTTATATTTGCTGCTTATAGATAAGAATTATGTATCAACAGGCATCTAGACTTGATAGATAAAGCTATAATGTGGACTTCAAGAAATAGATAGCAGGGGTGATAAGACATGAGAACTGACCTCCTTCAGTAAGGACTACACTTTGAATCTCTGAACGATGAGGACAGCGGTCAACCACAGATGAGTGTATGACCTTTTTTATGGATAATGAACCAAATTTTAAAACATATTAAACCAGATAAAACAAACATTTCAAGGATCATTTGGCAATTTCAACATTAGATATAGACCATACCTCCGCATTGACAGGAATTATAAGGCTTTCTTTTCCTTTAGTAATTACAGAATCTTCCATGGATATCTAGAAAAAAGAAAGCTATCAAAGGTGTATATGCTTGTCAATTTTTACAGGAAGATAATTGCATTAGTAAAAAAAAAAGATTATGTGAACATTATCTATATTTAGGTAGTTGCACATTAATACATTTCCCAAATATTTTTAGCAGACATTTCTTGCCCTTTTGAAATTAGTACTCCAGCCCACACAATGTTTTAAATTCATGTAGAAATTGCTTATTGCTCAGAATCTGACAGCGACTAGGTTAACTCTTAAAAACAAACCCCTTCAAGGCTTCAACAACCACAGCTTTGTGCAATCCTCTCCTACACAAGCGAGTATTTTATGTATCTATCTGCTGTGATCATAACAAGGTAGCAAACTGAAGACTACTTAATCTGAAAGGGCATATGCAATAAAACAAGATAACAACTGAACCGTACACAACTTGAAATTGCATATAAAAGAAAGCTCTTATATCAAGTGCATCAAAGCTTTTGTGTAGCCCATGAAATAATTTCTGAGCTTATAACTTAATTGGTGTCTAATAACTTGCCAAGCATCTCTTAAGCCCAGAGTATCATGTTCTTTAATTTAGATGATAGAAATGTTATGCATAACTATTCTGTTGATAGATGATCACATGAGTAGATGTCTCTCACACTTCTTAAAAGAATTCATCAACCAATATAACTTGACATTGGGCGAACATCAGCAAAACACTTAACCAAGGAAATGAAACAGTGCTCTTATCCCGGCCAATCTAAAAGGAAAAAAATAAAAAGAAAAGGCAAGCGCTCATTGAAATGGATTTTCAAAACAACTCCAAGCCTGAACAACCAAAAGCAAAACTAAACGAACCAATCAAAATTGCAAGAAATTTGGCAAAAGAAGAAGTCCATAATCATAGCAAGCTTGAGCGCTCACAATAAGACATAAGCAATGAATTCTGTCTATGCAATAACACAAGCATATTGAACAAGCCAAGAGACACCAAAAGGAATTTACTCCAGTACAAAAATGATCCTTCAAGACCAGAACTCGGGATCATCCGAACAAGCAACAACACATGATACCTCGATCTTGTAGACGCGGGAACCGGAAGCGATGTATACGGAGCAAGAAGAGCCGCCATCATTGACCTAAATAGCACAGGAACGACACTTCACGAAGACGAAACGGAAACCAGGATGGGAGGGAAGGCGAGAGAATTAGGGTTTCTTGTCTTTTACGTACATGGAGAGCAAGGCGAGTAGATTGGATGTTCCCCGGCGACGGGTCTCGGAATAGCGAGGGCGGGACGACCGCCTTCCGCAAGCTCTTCGCTTCCAACATCCCCCGAGTTTGTCTTCCCCTCTCCTCCGCCGCGGGCGAACCAAATGAACCGCGGAGCGCCGTCCATCCCCCTGCCTTATATAGTACTGGAATCAGTCACGTGCCATGCGCATGATCGTCACACTGCAAGAGGTTGAGTCGGACCCGAGTCGGAAGCCCGCATGTTGACCGAGAGAAGCGTTGACTGGATTGGGTTTAGATCATTTCCACCATTGATCAGATATGATCACCTTTTATAAACGGTTTGATTTGTGAATTAAAAAAAAAAAAGAAAACTTTTTTGAGTTGAGATTTTATTTTCTTTCTGTTCACAATGTTTTCTTCATATGAAGATACTAATTTTAGGATAAAAAGGCAATGTGTGCCCAATGTTCTTCACTTTTATTTTCTTCACATAAAGATACTAAGGGAAATTTATTTGCATGTCATCTTTTTCAACCTTAATCTACCTTTTAAAAAATATATAGTTAACATATTTGGGGCTAATCATATAGTTTTTTTTTATAGAAATTTAAATTGACTTATACGAGCTTGATGTATATATCACCGTTAACCCGAAGTCTAAATAGAAAATGACAAACATATAGACAAGTGGAGTGTATCTTATATCATATTAGAATTTAATTCTAAATTATATTGATCATCGATGAGGACTTCAAAAGGTTTAAATGATAGAGAAGAGATTATAATATTATGATTTAGTCTCGAAGTAAAAAAGTAACTTGAATTAGTTTTTAAAAAAATGATAAACCTGCTCCCATTAAATTAAATCTGAACATTGTAGGCAATGGTTCAAACATACCAAACCATTTGTTCTTCTATAATCAGAAAACAGTTTAATCCCTTATGCATTCCACAAATTGTAGACATGAGAGTAAAATAGCATGGCAAAATGGTGATCTTGAATGTGACAGAGGCCATCAACCTCTGCACCTTTTCCCCACTAATAAATAGCACAACCATCCTTGTGCTGCAATCACTTTGGCTAGGCTGTCACCACATGAATAGTAGTTTCATCCATTCATAGGAGAGATAAAGATGGGCCAGGAGGTTTAGTGCCTACCAGCTGTTCTCCTTGGCTTGTCTCTTTTTGGTCACAAGACTTTGTTGTTTCTTTTGCTTTTATTCCCCCAGCTGTATGAAAAGCCCACAATTCAAACATGTCTTCCTCTTATCCAAGACAACATAGAATCTACTCCTGCAGAATGTGTGATCTGCCAAAACATACCCAACATCTCCTCCATGGTAGAGTACCACTTTGGAAAAGGAGATAAAAAGTGAAACAAAAGCAGCTTATGGACAGTGCTCAGGCCCACAGGGGGAAATCCTTTACAGAAAGCAGATGGAAGAAGAATAAAAAGTCAATGGATTCATGTGGGAGATCAAGACAGAAGAAAAATAGTACCAACTGATCTCTCCATAAAGAGTCAATGTTGTGCCTACTAAACAAAGCCTTGATCTAGACAGAATTCTACACAAACATGAAGAATCTGGTGGAGTTATCAGTTCACTGCTTCATGCACAGTGGCTGGAGAAGCTTGAGACTGATCAGGAAGCAGGCAAGTGCTCCAAGAAATGGGTTGCAGGTCACAACTAGTGCATCAACAGCCATGAAGAACCGATAACAGAGTGGCCATGATGTAGATGTTATCTATTCTCGTTGTTCTATTCACAAGCCAGCTTGGTGTCGAAGCTACTCAAACAGATTGCGAATGCCTGGAACGCCGAGAGTGGGTAGCGATAATCCATCGTGAACATGTCCTTCGCAACCTTGCCAAACTGCAGTATAATCTTATCATGCTCAGATGGTGCTGGCTGAGATGGTGTAGGTGCCCCTGCAGCAGGCTGTGACGCAGCGATGAGCTGGAAGTTCTTCACTGAGGCAACAGTCACCCGACCTCGAAAATTTAGGCACCAGCACTGCAGCTGCTCATGCCACCTGGGGGGTTTGTTCCTGAGAACCAGTGGTCTCTCCTTGGCCTCTCCACCTTCATCCCCCTCTTGAGTTCCTCCTGTGATATCAGAGAACCGAGAGCTGCTGAAGTCCATGGAACGATCCATGATGGACTTGGAGAAGGACATGCTGCGGAAGGACTCCTCCAGGGAGCGTGAAACAAGGCTGTCGGGCTGGCCAGGAACTGTGCCACCAGGCTCAAGAGCTGAGGCAGGAATAGAGTGCATAACGCAATGCATTCGACGTGGTCCTCTGGTGCCAAGGACATTCAGCTCATATGTCACCTGAGCTATGCTGTAGCTGCCTGACGGGACTTTAGGAGAGACTTTCTTGGAGTAAAATCTGCGGCTTGTTCGTCCAGGCGGGCAGATGGCAGCCCCATTATACGGAGGCTGCGTGTCATAAATTATGAACTTTGTACCAAGAAAATTTGACCTACAATGTAAAAGGGAAGCATCTAAATTGAGATTTGCCACCACTACCACAGTCTACGAAATAAATTCCAGAAACTAAATTCCAATACCTCAACTTCCCAATGTACGTGTTGGTCGATCGTGATATGTTATTGGCATCCATTGAGATAACATATTCAGTACAGGCTGTCCTACGGATCCTTTTAGCTGATAGAAGGAACTTCCCATTCTCAACCAGCACAGCTACAGATGCAGATTAGGCATGAGCATTATTAACAAACATCTAACTTATCATATGTGCATGCAACAATCTGATACTCCACAGAAAGGAACAAAAGGGACATGGAACATCAGGAAAAGTGATGGAACAGGAATCTGTAATCGTCATATTCTGATTAAAAAAATGAGAAAAGGAAACAAGAAGAAATGAAGAATTCTCAGATTGGTTTCTGTAAAGATTCTTACACCAAGTAGGACTTACTGCTTTTGGTTTTAAAAAGGATAAAAGAGGCTCTAAAAGAATCACCCAAATGCAAGAATCAACACAGCACAAGGCCTTTTAAGTTAATTTGACAAAAGTTCACAATGATTACCAACCTGACATCATTCTACAATACTTGATGACAAGTTTCTCATGACCAAATGAAGTTTTAACAAGAGAGGTATTTACAAGCCAGTTGACCGTAGAAAGATTGACTATAGTTGAACTGTACAACTAGGGAGCAAAACCACATGAAGCGTGATAAATGAATTGTTTTGTATAGGTTATATGCATGTCAATGCACAAGCAAACCAACGAGCCAGTAGGACAAAAGAACACAGAGTGAAAGAATTGCATTTCAATTAAAGAAATTATTTATTTCCAATATAATAACTGCCTTTGATCTCTGCAGGTTATTCCAATATTGTTAAAACAGGACAATAACTACTGCAACTTGACTTCTACTGGAAGAAAAAGGAACTGCTAGCAACAGCCCTGTCAGCAACCGCTATGACTTGAGATTAAAGCCCAAATTTGACTAGCAACGATGTGTCACATCTGTTTAGGTCCTAACTGTAGTTGATTATGATGTAACTAAGCTAAAATAATCTTCGTTAACTTCTTTCGAAACTTTTGTTAACTTTTCAATCTACACTACTCCTATACAGGAAGAGTGGACAGTGAGGGAATTCCATCACTCTCCCCCCCGCACTTCCCCAGGAAAAAAAAAAAAACATGATTACAAGATAGAAAATATAGACATACAGAAAATTGATCAATCAGGCACAAACTTACCAGGGCTAAGGCATAGATATAGATGATAAGTTAATTTCGACTTGTCCCTCTTGATGAAACATTGAATCATTCCATCTCGGGTTCCAGGCTGTAAAAGAAGAAGAAGAAGAAAAGAAACATCAAATAAATAAGTGTCATCTAAATCCCCGCCATGCTACATATTGCTCACTTAAAACAAGATGGCTGGTCATCTCTGCTACATGATATTAGCGTATGGCTTGCTTAAAAAAAATGATGGCGCAAACTCTCTGTTACAAGATAAAAGGCAAATATCTTTCTTGTAAAGTGGTAAAACAAAGACCTACCTGTTTCAATGATATTGGAAAAGTGAGCTTCCCACAAAACTCGGGACTTCTTACTATCTCTTTGCACATCTCCCTCCAAGCTCTGCACACACCTGCACAGGCGACAACAAACCTACGCGATGGCCAGGTACCTTCACTTGCCTCCAATCTTTTAATCACATCCCGAAGTAGCTCAGGTGGAAGGCTAGCCCAGCGACTTGACTGAATAACTGGAGGTGTGTCATGTGGCTCAGGCACAAACACTTGAGATTTACCCCGGAGATGCCCAGAAAGACTTGAAAGTCTCACTTCGAAACTACGCCTTGACAAGCTCCCGAAACCATCCCGCACATCTCGAACTATACTACGGAACGACATCTAGTCTAACTGGCGCCAGAAATGGCACAGAATAGGATAGACAGAACCACCACGGACGTAATATGGCAGCCCACTTGTATCGGAGTGATAAGATATTCAACAAGTTGAACTGCACAAAGATTACACAATGATGAAATGTTGCCTCTACAAAACACAAAAAAACAAAGGAGGGTAGTCAATTGACATTTCTTAATTACCAGCAAAATGTTAAGATAACTATGATTATCTTTTAATGGTATACTACAATACATTAACAAAACAAAATAGAATTCTAAGCAATCTTTCTTAAGCAAGCATCAAAAGAATAACACCATTACAAAAAATATTCTTCTAATAATCATAACATAATAGGATTAATAACAGAACAAATCAAAATTTGAAGAGCACAAGTTAAATAAATCATGGTGCTGAGAATGGTGGTAAGCCCCAATTTTTTCTCTTTATATATTACAAAACCAAAATCAATGGGAGTTTGTGACAGAAGCCAGTGATTAAACTCTTCCAGTAGTGAAAGAGAGGCAGGATAGCCTACCAAGATTTATATAAACGGATAAAGATAGGAAAACCAGAAGCTCCGATCTAAACACCATTATATCGTCATCAACAATTCGTTGGATCAGACATGAGAACGAGCTCAAAGATGATAAAATAATCATTCAAGACCAACAAGATCACATAACAAATCGATCAAGCTTCGGTGAGAAGCCTTAAAAACACAGAAAAGGAATCACCCTGACCCACAAGTGAGAAATTTCGACCATTTTATCACTCGAACCTAGAAATCCTCTTACGTCGAGCACATTGATCGAAAATTACCTCATACGGAAGCAAACATTACCAAAATGACAGATATTCATGATTTTTGCTTCAAAAAATCTCTTTTTTATCCGTAAACTTTAAAAGACAACACAAATCTACACGTTTTTAAGGTTACCGAAGCTTACAACGAGAAATCTAAACGACAAAAAATAAAAAAAAAAACCACAAAAAGATCAACGGAAACAACATAAATAGCTCCAAGCTTAAACCTTCTTCTTCCTGAGACGAAAATTTAAGCCTTTTCTAGAACTACCTCAAACCATCTCCTAGGGTTGCTAATTAAAACAATCATAGCGAGCTCAAGCCAAACATTTCGGCATCAAAGGGCAAATCTTTACGCCAAACCATAATACTCCCTAAAAAGAGACACACAAGCAAAACCATCGGTCGATCTACCTCAAATCTCTTGAATCCGAAGGCAGAAACACCCAAAGAGGGACGGAGGACTCAGCAGTTGGATCCCTCCTAACTTTCGAACCTACCCAGCCGCCCACCAAACCTCCCACTCACCACATCCCTTCTCGCCGCCGCCTCCTCTCTCTCACAAGACAGACCCAGACGCAGAAGAAGCCGGAATTCAAAGCCCCGTTAAATCCAATTGAGAAGAGGGGAGACGGAGAAGGGAGAAGCGCAGGGTGGTGGGAATAGTGCGGACGAGTAGTTTAATATTATCCCATGTCCGCCACTTACCGGGACGGAGGAGACTGACGCCGTCAAAGCGACGACGCCTCCCGATGGAAGTAGATCATGATCTCCTGTCTTTACCCCCGGCACAAAACACATTTTTCTACGGTCATCTTCCGACACGTTACACGAGAACGTTGGCCCCACGAGGCTTTTCTTTTGTCTAAAGAGGGAACAATCGTGTTCCCTGGCTTTTCCGGGACAGTGGAGCAGCTTTCAAGGCGGCTGCAACTTGTCGCCTCGCCTCCGCGTGAACGCGAAGCTTCCCGGAAGCGGGACGGCGTTTGCCTGGCTCACTTTAAGTCAACATCAACGCTGCGTCGATGAGGCTCGCCTTTGTTTACTTCTTGAGCCCTCGAAATGCCATTCATGTCCCTGCACATCATCGCAACCCTCGATGTATAAAAGTAATTTCGATGTAATTTACTGCTGTAAAAATAGAGATTTAGAGGGATGAAATCCCCAAAAAGTCTAATTTTGTTTATTTGCTTTTTATGGTGTCGGTAAAAAGGAGAGACAAAACAAAGCAAAGTGGGGGGGGGTTGGCTTTTTTAGCACGTCGGGAAAATAAAAAAGAACTCGTCCGATTCAGATAGGGGACCCACGTCGAGAGAGCCGTTCCGGCCAATCATAAGCCTGCGTACGTTCTCGGGTGCGTCGACCGCCGGTAAGAAACCACCGGTCTCGGTACCCGCTCTTCGATTGGAGGCCTACGGGGGACCCGCACAAGATTGAACATGGCGTCCAATGGAAAGGCGGGGTGGGGAGGGCGGGGAGTGAGAAGAGTCTGTTTGGGGTTTCGATAACACCACGCCCGCGTTCTCGGGTTGCACGCTGGTGGGTGTTTGGGAAGACACATGGAATAATGAGGGGCGCACGCTTCGGCTCATCAAAGTTAGCGACCTCAACGGATGCCATGATGTGATGAGAGAGATTAATAAGGAGATTATTATTCCCACAATAATAATAATAATAATAACAATAATGATAATAATAAATAATAATTTTTCTAGGTGTACTTAGTAGCATTAATGATATTTTCTCCTGACAACGATCATCTTTTTTTTTTTTAATGAACCCCAACTTTTTAGTTTATAACTTAATCTTAAATTAATACGATTATTTTTTAAACAAAAATTTAGGGACGATAGAATTTTTTAAAAACTTTATTAGAGCACTAATTTTTATCTGTTAAATTTTACTAATTTTTAATATTTGAGAGAGGAATCAATTACACTACCAAATCAATATTTTATATGCCTATTTATAAGTAAAAAAATAAAACAACACCCCAATTATGATCACATAATTGGACTCCACGGATGAAGCAAATATCTTATCCACTACTCGATTGATCTAAATAGTAGGAATTGCAATAGATTAGGTCCTACTAAATTTATTAAAATGAAAAGTTTACTAATCATTTAGCTAACCAAACTTCAACTCAATCCGAGTGGCCATTTCTTATGCAAATCTATCGATGTCAAATCCTAATTAGACATCATTTGCTCTATCCCTTGTATAACATTCACAAAATCTAATCCAAAGTTTTCAGACACATTAGATTCGCATATGTAATCAACACATTCGGGCATCAAATTATGGTGTCGATGGATGTTGGGTGACATTACACCACACAAAGAGTTCATGTTTGGAATAATTCTCCTCGATCTAGAAGGTCATGTCAATGCTTAGAGACTAATAATGCTAAGATTATGTCGATTATTAAAGGGTTAGTGCGCATATTAAGGCCGAAAGATGCCAATCTAGATTTAGATTAATTTTGATATGTATCATGTAATACAAGATTTATGTGATATGATATAACAAAAGTGTGAGAATAATAAATAATATATCCATTCTCGTTTTATAATTCTTTTTTGTTGTTTCTCGGGTTAAACGATCCCATGAACTAAATAAATTATAGAGAAATAACATTAAAAAAAATACTAATTCTAATTTTGTTTTTCTTCTTATTATCCTTTTTTTTTGTTTGGAAGCGATAAGAAATATTAGAATATTTTATTCTAATTTCATGATTTATTTTTTGAGATTGGATCAATCGAGCATGATACGAATATTCTAATCCAAAATATGAATTCGATGATCCGAGTCAACATGTTTTACTTCACTATGAAAAAAATAACTAATCGATATGTCGATCGTGCCTCACTGATCAATTTTTATTCTATTTTTATAAATAATTTACTTTTTTTATTTTATGAAAGAAAATATCCAAAAACTATATCGAGATCTAATGAATCTAAAAAGGCGAAAAAGGACTTGTAGAATGTGTCTAACAAAGTCTTCCCACTATGAATCAAGTGGGAAGTCATATTAAGCCAAGAAAAAGACAAGACGTAGAATGCCATAGAGATTAGGAGGAAAATATATATATATATATATATATATATATATATATATATATATATATCTTCTTACCTTTTTAAAGGTCATTTTCCACTATTACTGTTGGAGCTGAAAGGGGAGTTGGATTCCCACATCATTTTATGGTTGGTATGATTCATGATGCATGTTTTTTTTTTCTCTCCCACATCAAAAACATGATCATGAATGCGTGTTCTGTTGGCTCATCACAATTGTGAATTGGATCTTGTATTGTATCCATTAAACAATCAAAAGACACGTGAAAGCATAAAAATTCTTTTTTTTTTTAGCAGCTCGAAAAAGATGTGTGAAAAGTTAGAGGACTATGGAATGTGTGGAGATCACTGCCTTATGGTTCAATATTTTTTTCACACATATTGATTCGTATGATTCAAAAAGAGAACTTTTTAGATAAAGCAATGGTCACGATCAAAATATTTGATCCAATCAGAATATTTAAATTAAAATTGAGTGAGACATAGTTCTTTCCATCCCAAATCTTTTCATTATGCTCAAATAATAAGTCAACTCTTAATGCTAAATATCAAACAAATCTGCTATTTTGATTCATCATTCTTGGCTTCATGCACACTAAAAACGTAAAACAAACAAATCAGCTATTTTAATCCATCATTCTTGGCTTCATGCAAACTTAAACATAAAACAAACAAATGTGCAGCTCCGCAAACAAACAGAAATCAACAATGTGCCAACACACCTTGTGATTAATTAACCAAAAGAACTCATCATATCGAGCGCCCAGCAGCAGCAACCGATTGGCCGACCACACCTTAACTTATAGCATCACGATATGGCGTTGGCGTTGGTGTTTTCTTTTGTTTTGCTGACCATAAAAAGATCTACTTACAAAAAGAAGAGTCTTCACTGTGATTAGTGCACTATGAATCCAAGTTTCAGTATATTTGTAGTGTCGGTAGCCAACATATCAACACAGCTAATTAAGGACATCACATGCACATAGTGGCATTCACTATATCCAACAGACGATGGATCGTATTCACTTTGGCGTGCCATCAACCAAAGGATCGATCGTACCTGTTAGCACTTGAACCCTCCGCAGGCTCTCACCCAAAGGATGAGTATGAGTGCAATGAGAGTGCCAGCCATGATCAGTTTGAATCTGATGTTCTGCAGCCACATCTTCCTCCGGAGTTGCCTGCCCTGCCTCTGGAAGCTGTCCGCCTGAAACATCAATAAAAAACATCATTTCCAGAAAATTACAGCACTGTCAAATTTTCTATTGTTCTTTCCAAACAAAAGTACCTGAAACTGCAAACTTTCAGTCTTGTCCACCAAGAGCTCAATTTTCTCTCCACGATCAAGAACCTATACGACATCAAAATTTATTTAATTTTCACTTTAGTTGCACATAGAATTCTACATTAGAAAAATAAAATTATAAAATACATCGATTATTATCACTACCATTTATATGGATATAGCCAGAAGATGGAAGAATTGGAATAGCTGGTTTTCAGGTCAAATTTGCATTTAGCCTAGAGATTTTCTGAACCATAGAAAGATTATAGAAAACATGATTGACTGTGAAGAAGCACATAAGTGGGAGTCCAACACATTGCTACCTACTACACACACAAAATGGGGGGCATAAGAACAGGGAAACCCTTTAAATTACATGAACAAAGAGCTTCATTTTATATCTTTGCAGGTTACTTAACATTCTGTAATTTTATTCTTTCAGATTCCATCCACTTACAAACATTTCATAGAGGATTCTTCAAACAATTAGAGCAGCAATGATGTTTTTAATGACTTGTCAATAAACCAAGAAACAATTGAAACAAAAGTCAAATTGGGCATTGGCATACTAAAGATAGGCAGTCTCCTTACAAAATCCATAAACTTGATAATACTGATGAAACAAATTTAGTTTTGTAAATTTGGATGATTTGCTGTGATCAGACTTAGTGGACCCACACTGCCCCTTCATGATTGTGGCACTGCCGAGGCAATAAGTTGGAATGTGTACCCGAGTTCAGATATTAAATTTCATGGGAAGGCACTCTATGTCCAGCTTTACAAGCAACTAAAAGCGTTTAACACAGAATAGACAACCGAGCATTTGTATAAAATGGGTTTTTTTTAACACAAAATGTTAACACTTAAAAATAACTGCAATGATTTGTTTAGTTAATTTATGAAGCTATCTTTTCCAATAGACCCTTTCATCCAGAAAACAAAACATTACCTTATGATGAATAAATTTGACTTTACAAATGATTTGATGGTATACTAGCTAGCAGGTATAGAGGGAACCAGTATTAAATCCTACAAGCTAAGGTAAAGTAAAATATTTTAAGTGAACATCTATGACAGGTTGATCAAATAGAGGAGGATAAATAAATCCAGATTAGCAGCATAGCAGGAAGAATAGGGCACTTTAGGTTGCTCATAACTTGTGGAAGACGGATTTCTAGTTTACAAGGAAATATGGACAGTTAATATTGAAAAAATAGCTTCAGGTATGTCACCAACTACTTGCTTTACCTATAAGCACTGACTTAATTCTTAAAATGCAAAATTTAAATAAAATGCAATATATAAAAGTTATTCATTGGCTAAGCATGCACCATTGTTAAGCATCAAATTACTTTTGTCAACTTTAACAAAACTGAGTTTCCTAGATAATAAAGCCATGATTCGTCGAGGTCTTCAAGGATATAACAATCTTCACCAAGATGGATCGTACTCAAAATGTGCATTTTACTATTCATTTGCATAAACTAATAGGCCCTGAAATTATTATTAAGCATTTAAGATATCATGCCATATGCTTGTACATAAAGTTGTATACATCGAACATACCCATACTCCTGCAATGGTAGGAGCCTCATGCACTAGAGTGCTCTTTTTAAATCAGAAATCCAGTCTCAATTAGTTTTGAAAAGCCGAACAAAGTCATTATGTTTCTCGTGGTTTTCTTGCGTTAACAAAAATTTTTCTAGGTGTACTTAGTGGCCTCATATTCTTGTCTGGTGACACTAGTCAAATGTGGATCAGTATTCGGGTGTAGTTTCAATAAACCATAAGGTCTGGGTCTGATTTTATGCAAGCGTTCAGTGTCTGGATTAAAATTCCACATAGAAATTCCATAAAAGAAGATTGCTGCATAACCTCCTTGCTATGAGACACATGGGATAAGGAGTTTCTTTTGTCTTGTGAGTCAGCAAGTAAAAGCATGAAAGAATAATTATGCAGTTCGATATGAAGAATGCATCAAATGACACATATAGATAATCTATCAGCAAATAATAGTACAGAAGAATGGTATTGGAAATATTGTCTTTTGGGATCATCTGATCCGAATCTGCTCTGGATGATTGCAAAACCTTGATTTTTCAAGTATTAGTAATTCTGCATGTGGGACTACAAGTTCCTGACAAATATCATTTTGGTTTACCTTCATAAAAATAAAAACAATATTGAAAATCTTAAATTTTGATTCACCTAATCTGGATTGGTCCCTTTTCTAAATTCTACAACCAATCTTAAACCTGTAAAGCTAGGAAAGCACAAGTCAGTGTCATATTTTTAATCCACAAAATTGAAGAAAGATTTTAAAGGTTGCTCATCCAAAACAAACTTTGATAGCAATTAACTTCCTTAAGAGAAATTAAGGGGAAATTTGGTTTCTTGAAACAGGAAGAAATGCCTGAAAGTAGCAGTTGCAAGCAGAAGTAAGCATTATAGAAATTGCAGGTGCAGCTTTTTGGATGCCTACATGTATAACTGTTACTTGAAGTTGTAACTAACATAGAGGCGACAATAATCGATGCTCAAAGAGGGAGGAAGAGGAAGAGATGACTACAACGTGTAAGGAGGCAACACATGAGACATGGGGGGAACTGTCCAAATCAAATATGACTTGCAACTCAGCTTGCAAGTGCGACATGAAATATTTTAGATCAGATGTCCACTTGCTGAATGGTGGGTTTACTTGCACACACACGTTTCAAGTGACCACTTGCAGGCAAACAAAAGCTTACTAGTCAGATACTTGTTGCAGACAACTAAATCCTCATAAGATAAGGAGAATAACCTGGCAAAGCCAAAATTTTGACAGGTGATGTCATGATGAAGTTTCTGGTAATGTCCTCCTGCTCCGTTTGGAGCATATTACACATTCAAGGGGATAAAGGTAACACATTTTAGTTGGAACTGATGGAAACACTAAATTAGCACAGGGCTGGTTATAAGATGGTGAGTGTCCCTCACACCAGTACTAACTAAGCATGCTCCCAGATGCATATTCAACAGATTCTTACCTCCACGCTAGCTCTAGCTAGCTAATCCTCAAAAATTCCACATCAGATACCTGTGATGTCCCAAAATTGTTATGGATATGGTACCTTCAATAGTTCCTAATTCATAAGGACAAGAAAAAGATGGGAAGTTTTGACACTAAGTAGCAGATCATGACATTTTCACATAATCACAGAGTGTTAAGATAGACTGGTATCACAGATAGTGCTCTTTTTAGCATAACAAAAGATAAGAATGCTCACTACCTAAATAAAGGCAATTTGCGTAGGCACAATAATGCATCTGAGGATTTGCTGCTTAAATGAATATCAATCCACATACCTTCTCAATATTGTCCATCATTATTCCTTTGACCTCAGTAATTTGAGCTCTCAACTTGGAGAGCTTGCTCATTTCTTCTGGATGATTTATGCAATACTGCATGTGCTCCTTGAGCCTGGGACTGCTCAAACAAATAAGCAATCAGTTACAAGCCATTTGAAGTCCTTTAAAATCTCAGGTGCGAAATTCTTCACATACCCAAATTCACGGTCAAGATTGTAAGCAATGCTGAACCTATCTTCAAAAAGATCATCATCCTCATCCTCATCAGCAAGTGGGTGAGGACCTTCACCATCAATGCTTGCTCCATAACGCTGCATGAAATCTTCCTTAACTCGCTCCAGAAACACAAATGGTACACTCCTCCCAACAGCTTCATCGGCTACCACAAGGAACACTACAGGGAAAGAAGTCAATCTGAAAAATTAGAAAATGCTATGGAACATACATGAAAACAAATTCACCAGATCAATAACCATACCAAACTCTTTATCAAGCAGAAAGTTGAATGTATAACCATCGCATGAGTAAGTAAATTTGTTGCTATTTCGAGGCAACTTCTGCAAGCACTGGACAGCAATAGTACTGAAATTCCCAGAAAATGTAGTGTGCTCGGCAAGCACCACAGTGCCTTTGGCCACAAAACTATATATCAGCGGCTGCTTGCTCATGGCTCCAAAGCAAAATCCCCAATATAGCCTATACCAGCGATTTCCTCAAAGCCCTTTACAACTGGAGATAAAGATAGGTAAAAATCATAAGTTTGGACTCGATCAAATCAGCAAATCAAGAAATTCCACGCATAGATTCAAATGAATCAGAGATCAGCCGGAAAAGAATTCAACCCGATCAAACAAGAACTAAAATTGCCTCGTAGTACATTGATCAACCTAAATTTATATTTTATATCAGAAGCCATCACAGAAAGTCGCGATCCATCATAGAAAAACCCCAAACTGGACGAAAACATAGCGTATTGCACAGCGATGACCACGATCTCGCAAGAACTCCAAACTCTTCGGGAAACAAGAACTTGAAATTAGAAGACGGATTCTCGAAAACCATAGGGAAAAAAAAAGCACTGGAACGCGTGTCGGATCGGAAGAACCGAAGAGATCTACCACAAACCCCAAGTAGATGAAGTAGAATCGCACCTCGGGAACCCTAATTCCTGTTGCTTCGGCTCGAAGTATTTTGTCTTCTCTTCCGTTCCAACATCGCAATTAATGCTGGCAAGTCGAGACGGGGAAGGGCTCAAGCAAGAAAACTTGATGCTTGTGGGGCTTCCATGGTTCACATCTCATATCTCTGTTTGATTTAAGTAATTAAAATCTAATCTTCTTGCCTGCTGCCCTAATAATGTTCCCTCCATCTCTAACTAGGCCAATTCTCCTTGAAACTCCTTGAAGAAGGAAGAGGGTCACTTGCGAGCATAGTCCAGTCCGATCTAATCATTCCAAATTGAGGTGCAATCTATAACTCTCTTCTTCGTCTCATGCTCTCGTCTTTGTGTTCACCCACTTATACAATTGTCTATTTATATAATCCAACCTTTGTGTTCCTCTCATTAATTTCTCTTTTGTGAACGACGAAGGTAGTCATCTCGTCTCAAAGTCCACAATAAAGATACGATAGGAGAAGAAAGATATCAATTGATCATAGAGCAACAGGACAAGGAAAAAATTGAAGGGAAATGTGAAATCAAGAATTTGATGAGAAATCAAATTCTTGATTTCAGAAAGAACCACAAAAAGATCAACAGAAACAACATAAATATCTCCAAGCTTAAACCTTTACCTTCCCGAGACGAAAATTTAAGCCCTTTCTAGAACTACCTCAAACCATCTCCTAGGGTTGCTATATAAAACAATCATAGCGAGCTCAAGCCAAGAATTTCGGCATCAAAGGGCAAATCTTTACAAGCCAAAACCTAATACTCCCTAAAAAAAGACACAAAAGCAAAGCCATCGGTCGATCTACCTCAAATCTCTTGAATCTGAAGGCAGAAACACCCAAAGAGGAACGGAGGACGCAACGCTTTGATCCCTCCGAACTTTCGAACCTAACCGGCCGCCCACCGGATCTCCCACTCACCACATCCCTTCTCGCCGCCGCCTCCTTTCCCACGAGACAGAGCCAGACGAGGTCGGCTTTTTTTTAGCACGTCGGGAAAATAAAAAGATCCCGTCTGACTCAGATAAGGGACCCACGTCGAGAGGGCCGTTTCGGCCAATCATAAGCCGGCGTACGTCCTTCGGTGCATCGCCCTGCCGTAAGAAAGCACAGGTCTTCGGATTTCTCTACTACCAAATTCGTACCCGCTCTTCAACTGGAGGCCTATGGGGGACCCGCACAAGATTGAACATGGCGTCCAATCGAAAGCAAGGGTGGGAGAGCGGAAGTGAGGAGAACTGTTTCGGGTCTCGATAACACCACGCCCGCGTTCTCGGGTTGCACGCCGGTGGGTGTTTTCTCCAACCCTCTCTCTATATATACCAAAAGGCTAAAAGAGGAAAAGCCAATAATGGTTTGCAGGGTTTAGCCGGCAAGAGCGGCGGAAGAAAGGAACAGTGTGGTCGGCGTCTTCCCCTCCATAGCCGAACGGCGGCGGCGTCTTCCTCTCCATCGGCGAACAGCAACGGCGTTCGGGGTATCTCTCTCCCCTTCGTCGCCCCCTTGGGCTTCTTCCCTTGCCTTCTCCCCTTCCCCCGCCGCCTCCGTCTTCCCCTCGTGAATAACATTTCTAACGTCTTTTATAATTAGGGTTTGCAGGGTTTAGCGGGGCAAGAGCGGCGGAAGAGAAGACGACGAGTTCGGCGATGGGGAAGACGTCGTACGTCAGGCTCAAGGGGAGCCGCCAGTTCCGGCAGCGTCTCCTCCTCGCGACGCTCTCCTCGATTCCGATCCTCGTCGAGGACATTCGCTCCGACGACACGTCGCCGGGGCTCCGGCCTCACGAGGTTTCCCTCCTCCGCCTCATCGAAAAGGTCTCCGACGACTGCACCGTCGAGATCAACGAGACCGGTTCGTGTGCTTCCCCTTTTATCTATAAGAGTTTGGGTGGGGGTCTTTTACCAATCTGCTGGGGTTTGGTTTGTGCAGGGACGAAACTGAGGTATAAGCCGGGAGTTCTTGTGGGAGGGAAGTATTTAGTGCATGACTGTGGTCTCAGCCGCTCCATGGGATACTTCCTCGAGCCCTTGATCCTGATCGGCCTGTTTGGCAAGAAGCCCCTCTCAATTAAGCTTAAAGGTTTCACCCCTTCTTACTTTCTTTCTTTTGTTTTGAGGTATTTCTGCATGTTGGTGAGTTTAAAAGTATTTGTGATCTTATTTTACAACTTCCTAAATCTACTGAATCCAACTATATGCCAACATGAACATCTCTTGCATACCGAATCATCACTAGCTCTACTATTGCTGAAGTTCCCTAATTTCTTTGATCAAGATGATGGACAAAAAAATAACTGCCAAGCTGAAACTTCTATGTACCTGAAACCATTGTGGATAAAGAAATTGGCTAATTGTGGTGACTATACATCTGCTAGTTAATAGATTGATTTTTTTTTTCGTTTTCAACAAAAAAGGTGCAACATTACCATGACACCACTTTCAAACATGGATAAACAATCAGCTGCTAGGAGTAGCCTCATTATGTCTAACGATATTTAATTGATGCATTTAGGCCAAAAAGAAAAAAAAAACCAAGATAATGCTTCCATTGCAGGGATCACAAATGATTCGAAGGATCCATCTGTTGATACCTTTCGGACAACGACATTGCATATGCTCAAGCGTTTTGGTGTCCCTTTAGAAGGACTGGAGTTGAAAATTGAGAGCCGGGGTGCTCCTCCTCTCGGTGGTGGGGAGGTTGTTCTGGGGGTTCCGATTGTACCAAACAGCTTGACTGTGAGTTCTCTTTGTTTCTGACTTGTAGAAGTAAAATATGGGTTTTTTTGCTGGTTATGTTTGAATTAAACTGGTACTTGCAGGCAGCCCATTGGGTCGATGAAGGAATGGTTAAGAGCATTAGAGGGGTGACATTCTCGACACGAGTATCTCCACAGATTGCGAATCGTATGATATATGCAGCTCGTGGTGTCTTCAATCGCTTCATTCCTGATGTTCATATCTTTACGGACCACAGATCTGGTCCAGCTGGCGGAAGGTACAACTTAAATATCAACTAGCCCTTGTCTATGAATTTGTTTTGTCCGGTACATGATCATACTGTTTTCCTCTAATACTTCAGTGAATTATCTTAGCCATATATGGCATTCTTTCTTCAGGATGGTGTATTATATGCAACATATTTTCCATATACATATTTAGAGAGAAAATACTAATTCTGTGTTTTCTTTATTATGATAGGATGCCTTTAGATGCATAATTCTGGTGCATGCTGTATTTTTGTACAAACATAAGCATGTCATGTTATAAAAAATAAAAAAAACAATATGGCTATAGAGCAGGGGACATAGTTCAGGTTGAACCATTGCCTAAGGTTGGTAGTCAAATGGCCCAGTAAAATAAGTAGCAGAGATACATTTTTGTTGTGCAGATGGCAGTGCAAATCCTATCAAAGTGAAGGAGGAGTATCTATTGTTTTATTTTTGTTTTGTATAACAGACCTTAAAGATTTAATGGAATTTTTCCAACTTAATTGATCATATTAAAAAGCATATATGGCCTCATATGATTTGAGTTAGTAATGCTTTATGTGGAACTTAAAAGTTAAAACTAAAAGAGAAGCTACAGCATAGCTGAGTTATTTCTCATAACAGACAAAATAACGGGAACCGTGCTTATCCATATATTATAGTCCAAATTCTATGAAATGCATTGCTTTGGCATGGTTAGATTTATAGCATTTAATTTTAGTATTTCTTATCAGTTAGACCATCTATGACAAGCTTATCCTTAACATGAACTAAATGCATTTAGGAAATCATATAATAACAGATATTAACCGATGAAAGCCTTAGAAATTTTCTCCAATTTCTTTCATCGTGAACTAATTATGTGAACACTAGATTCTTGAAATTGTAAGCTCACAATTACCTGCAAGTAAGGTTCTGAATATCGTACCGGTGTACCGGTCAACTGTCAATACGGTTTGTATTGAGCGTACTAACACGTGGTACACTAAGGTGTACTGATGTATCACCCATACCGGTCTTCTATCTGACCAGTATGTACCACCCATACCAAACAGTTCGGTATGGTATTGCAAACCATACCTGCAAGTAAACAAAAGCTCATGCATCAAAAACAATATGTATATATAATGATTATGCATCTAAAGCACATGCCTGAAATCACTAGCTGTGATGAAAATTCCATGCAATTCATGAAGAGAAAGTTCTCATATTTACATTTGCTAATATCTAATTTTGTTGGAATCTTGAGCACCAACATCAAGAGTACCTAATACGTATTTTATTATGAGTCAGATGTGAATAGGATTGTTCTTTTAACATAGAGAAATATGGTCTCTTCCCATTTTGCGAGTCCATTGTATTAATGTGTCTATGATAAGATTATTGGGAATATGTAGCCAAAAATAGCAAAGAGGTGGAAAAAGCTTTGACAAGTCATGTATTACCTGCATGTTTGATTTGTAGGAATTTAGTTTTGACAGTTCATCAGGATCCCAGTTTGTAGGGAGACCAAGTTTAATTTTGGATCCCTATTGGCAGTCACCAAATCTCTATAAAGTGTTAATAATTTCTAATATATGAGAGCTTTGAGTGTTGTAAAATTTCTATTTTAGATTGTCATATGATCACTCTAGTTTCTTTGTCTCATTCAACTATACTATAGTTAGTATTAATAGCTAATAAATGTTACTTAATTTTGATCTCAGAACGATTGGTTTGCTATTTAATTTGGTTATATTGTGGTATGACTTGAAAAACCTGTGAACAATTACTGTCTTGTTATGGATACTTCTAGACACGTTTGAGATTGATTCTGTTGACAAGAATAAGATCTTCTGAGAATTGTAGTGTTGGTTAATTACCTATCAATTGAGATTTTGGTTGAGTCTGATGAGTGGTTTGAGTTGCTTGTAGTGGAATAACTTGTCACTCCCAAACTGTCTAATTAATTGTCATAGACCATTAATTAGACTTAATCTGCTTGCCCATAAATGTACCAATTGAACCTGATTAAAGTTGTTACAATAAGCTTATTCTCAACTTGACTCGTATAAAGTAGTTCAACATGATTAACTTGCTATGACAAGATTTGATATGTTTATACAATTCAAGATAACACTGTTGACAATCAACACTGATGATGATTTATTTAACATGTTAACTTGATTATAAAATAGTCATTTCAGGTTAGTTAGTCCAAGTTCCTAAAACCAAGTCTGGCCGCTCTATTGGGCATGTTTATTATGTCAACCTGATTAATACTGCTGCCTATATGAGAACAATCTGCACCTGCAAAGTTCTTATTTGCTTCATGTTGGTCTTGTCATGTCATAAATTCATATTCTTGCCCACCCCAAGTAACTATCTTTTGGTCTACCACTAGTTGGAACTTTATTCAGTTCCTTAAGCCTGAATTTAGAAACACACAATTTCTGAAGTTCCATTTCTTTGTGTTGTTTAGCATATAAATATATGATATTTAATTGATTTCTGCTTTGACAAATGGCTCCACCACATGGCAGATCACCAGGCTATGGCTTATCATTAGTTGCAGAGACTACTTCAGGCTGCTTAATTTCTACAGATGTTGCAGTAAGCTATCCTAAAGCTGACGAGACAGATGTCATGGACGATTCCGAGGAGAAGCCAGATATGTTGCCTCCTGAGGATGTCGGTGTTCAAGCTGCTTCAATGTTACTTGGGGAGATAGAGCAAGGGGGTGTAGTTGATTCGACACACCAGGTTTGCTGTTATACTTATTGATATCTCTTCATAATGAAAATGGTTGATGGCATGTACTGTAGATTTGAAGTTCATAAACATGGAAATACTTAAGAATCAAAGTGAAGATAGTTGCAATTGTGTTGTTGTGGTATCTGATAGATGCAACCATTCAGCTTTAGGTATTCCCAGCATTGCATTCTTTTGATTCCCACAATGTCCTCATGTGGCTTTTGAAATGTTTCCAGGGCTTGCTCTTTCTCCTCTGTGCTCTATGCCCCCCAGATGTATCCAAGGTTCATGTCGGGAAGCTAACACCATACGGGATAGAGACTCTTAGAAATATAAGAGATTTTCTTGGTGTCAAATTTGTTATAAAACCTGATCCAACTACTAACACGGTCATGCTGAAATGCGTTGGATGTGGGCTGAAGAATCTTTCAAGAAAGATAGCGTAAGCTGTGGATAACATTGAGGAATCAACCAAGTTTCTGATGTGCTTTGGTTGTCTCTGGACATGTATTCTCGTTTTCTCTGGAATTAGTAGTTTAATGAAATTATATTCGAATGACCTGTGCTCACTACAGCCAGCAGGCTGATCTTTTCTGTGAGATTATTTGTGGGTTGATTTTGTAATTTAATTCCTAATATTTTATATGAGGTGCATTCAAAAACAAAATTTGATGCATATTGTGTAAAATCTGTTACAAAAGTTGGTACCAGCAGCAAGATGAATGGAGAAGATTGTGTTCAACGGCCTCTATTTGGGGGCGCCATATCTAGTTGCTTTCCTTTGAGGTTTCAGGTAAGCTCTTTTTGTTGTATGAGAATTGTACTTTTGCCTTTGGTTGTAGGTTATAGTATGACATGTTATTTTGTTGAATCAGGATGTAAGCAACATACGGGAAGTCCCCGATCATCAGGTGCTCTGCAATTTTAACTAGGCCCTGTGCTAAGTCTCATTGTTTATAAAATTTGACTAGGTTTAAGATTGTTGGTGTATCTGAATTCTATTGAACTTTTGAAGGAGGTGTTTGCAGATCCTGATCAGGATGGGAGCCTTATTTTTGAGCTACTAGATCTGAAACACGAGGTTGGAGACGGTGGAAGTGCTGTTTGGTTCCTGCAGGACATTGCCCGGGAACAAGATGCTGAAGAAACCATGGTAAGTTCCTTCTTGATTGATTTTTGGGATATACTGATTCTAGGCTAGTTTTCAAACTGTATTCACTCGTTCAAGTAGAACATTTATGCAGTTGTCTGTGCCACTTTATAGACTTCCTTTGGGCTTTCCATGGGTCTTGTAACCGCTGCAACTCTTTTACTTTATTTTATAAGTTTTGCAACTGTTACCCTAGACCATAAAGGTCTTTGGACCTCATAACTTTGTCATTGTCCACAACGTTAGAGATACTGTTTTCTTATTACAAACAAAACTTAATTTCTTTTTATTAGATTAATCAGTGTGCAAGACACACACATAGCGTCGAACCTAAGACCTATCAAATGTGCAACAGTGCACTAACAGTAATAATTCCTGATGAGTTTGAATTGCAAGATAATAAGTTTGTTGTCTAGTAGACTCACACAATCATTGTTGTTATTGTGCAAATATGTAGAATAAATACTTTTGCTTTCAAATTTTCATAAAATTTACCTGTACATGTCACTCGCTGCAGAGCATCAATAACAAATAACCATTGAAGAAAAAAAGTGGATCTTAGGTGCTTAAGTCAACATGGATGCTCCGATGGTTACCTGTCTTGAAATTAAAAAAGCACCATACTTTATGTTGTGAGGGTACTTCAATGGTCTTGGGGCTGCCTAGATACCAAGCTCATAGGCAACCGCCCATGACAACATTTTAAGACAGTTGTGGATGTTTATAGGTTCGCTAATTCTTTTGGATTTTGCATTGGCGACGATAATGACTTTTGAAGCTGGAAGTATCTACACCTTGCATTGGTGACAATATCTATACCTATTTATATTATTCTAAATGTTCTTGGAAAAGAAATGTATTTCCTACTCTCTAGTTTGTGAAGTCTTTTATGTGGATAATTTTCCAGCCTAGCAAAGACATGTTTCAGCATGTTTGGACAAGTTGTTTCCTTTTATTTGTCATTGTCGTTCTGCATCCAAGAGTTTACTTTTCTGTGATAGATGGTCTTGCCTGATTTATTTATCTAGATTATGGTGAATGAAATGCCTGGTTGTAATATTTCTTTGATAATTTTATCTTTTCCTTGTCTTTTACTCCTTGAGCATTCTGGCACTCTTGAGGCTGTTGGTTTAACTAGCCTAAATGGACCTGCAATAGTTACAACTGCCGTCAGTCAAATGGTAAACTTACTCATCACGAAGTCTGTTGCCGTATATTATTATTTTCAGGTTACTGCATTTTGATGTTTATGCACATACTACTATCGAATATTACTTGTAACTGGTTGGTGCCTCATTAACCTGTTTCATGGGTCTTTTGTGCCATTCTTGGTATTCTTGTTTTTTTTTCTTTTCTCGAGGAAGTTATTAAGATCTCAAGGATCTACAGAAATAGGTCATTGTGCAAAAACCAAGTCAACTCTGGCGGAAAAGATTACACTCACAAACTGTTAGATTTTTCAGTTCTAGCTCTTAAGGCAGCCTAATTTTCTGCCTGATTACATTCGCAAAAGTAGCGCTTTACATCAAAGTATGTAAGTTGCTGTGCAAGTCTTCTAATGTCAATGATAATATGGATAATGCACCAAGGTTATTCTCGGCAAAGTAGGCATTTTCAATTGAGATAATTGACTGCTTCCCTGTGCAATAATTTTCTGGGATGAAAAGTGCTATTGTCAAATTATAAATAGGGAAATAAAGCTGCTTGTTAAGTTCCAGAGTATGTGTAGTGCATTTTGGGATCTAAATCCTCCTGGTCTTATCTGAAAATAAAAGTTCAACATATATCCTCATTGGCATCGTATACAAACATATTTTGTGGGTTCCAGAGAATATCTAAAGTAATTTTCTAGTGAAATACAAGAGCTGATGATAAAAGATGATCCAAAAATCCTTCATTCATCAGTTTTCTTGATCAAAGCTGTAGTTATGAAAGGCCAGAGAACAACTAGGCCAAATAAAAATGAAGTTAAAAATGGAAGTTGCATAGTTCTGGGAATCCATCCCCGTTAAGCTGGAGGTTAACTGTTTTGATGTGGGATTGCTTGGGGGACAAACTGAGTTAATGCACAACATACTGTAACAAGCAAGGTATAAGCATACAATAATCTTAGCCAGCCATTTGTAGGGGCTTCCTATTGCTAGTTCTAATGCAAACACCCTTAGGAGCACACAATTTGATGCAAGGCATGAGTGAATCTGTATTGAGCTGTTGCTAGGAATCAAGTCAATCAGCCCATCAAACTTTATTGGGAACCCCAACTTCAAAAGATTGAATCATTCAACCCCGGTAGATATGGAGAGCTATTAGCACTTGGCAGTGCTGTTATAGCTAGGTGACAAGCTTCCTTTGTGGGAAATATTATTTTTAGTACTAGTTTTTGGTGATGAAACCATTTTTTCATCCCACACCTAACAGGTTGCTTATAATTGAACATGGATCAAAATATCATGAAAATGGTTCTTAAAATGTTAAACCTGACAGTTGTACCAGATGTATATTTTTCATAGTTTTGGTTTTATTATGATCTTTTATTGCAGGCAAAGGATGGCTTGTCAATTTCATGCAGAGTTCATATCTTTTCTTGGTGATCGACGAACAAGCAATTAAACAGTACCTTATTCAGACGTGTTTGCTGTTCGTGTTTCCTTAAGACCTAAACTATGATAATGCCAAGAGAGGAGATTATTTTGCTCTCTTGTAGCTTTGCAATTTAGACTTTTGTTCAGTTTATGCATAGTGTGTCACCTTTCCTTCTCATTGATCTTGGTAAAATGTTCTACATTTCTTGTAGGCCACTGCAAAGGGAAGGCAAGGAAGAGAGACACACAATTTGGTCAGGGTAAGTTTGCTTTTGGATATAATGATACCCAGCAACGGGCTGGAACTTGAATGCTTGAGGTGTTGCTTGATGTCTGCAGGTGGTTTATCTGGCAAATTTGCGTTTCTACCGATGTGGTGATCACTGCATATGAGCCTATTTTAATAAAGTAAGTATCTTGGACAAAACTTTGCCAATATCTGATTCCTAAGGTATGACTGACCTAACAACTCATTTGTATGATTTTTATTTCAATTTAAGAGGAATCTGCTGAACACATAAAATACCCAATTGGCACACTCTGCACATTGATCAAATTATATTTGTAGGTGAATTCACAAAATTCTTTGTCCAAAAAGGTGTTATCACAGTTCTATCGATGAGATAAATTATACACTGTACTATCTTGGTTGAATGCAAATGCTTCATCATGTCAATATGGGTAAGCTTGGTCTAATAGCTAACACCATATTTTACTTTTTTTTTTTTGTAGTCCAGAAATGCTGGTCTTGCATTATCATGAATAACTATTTTTGCTACTTGGTTTTAAATTTTTCTTTTTACCTGCATTGCACTCTCCCCTCTCTTTTCCATTTAGCAATAGATTATCTATTATTTGCTTCTGATAATTCTAGATTATGTATCTGTGATTTCAGCCCATCAATTTGAAATGCTAAAAATATGGATGAGAAAAATAGATATACGAGTCAAATCTAGGAATTGGAATATTTAGTAGTTTATTAATGCAACTAAATTCGTATTTACTATTTTTATTTCCATCGTTTAGCCACAAGAAGACGACCTACGGGCTCAAGTCGCAGCATTGACCGGGATGTACGTAGTCAACCAACTGCACATTAATTCATGGACTAATGACGACGAAATCACAGGCTGCTTCGCTTCGCACTGTGATGCGCACATCTGACTACCGGTGAACTGCGTAATCGCCGTCCGAAGCGGCGGTGCTGCACTTGCCGAACGGGCTCCGCCGGCACGTCGGGCACGAGAGCCGGGACGCCAGCCACCGGTCAATGCAGTGGACGTGGAAGCCGTGGTTGCAGCCGGGTAGCACCCGGACGCCCTCGCCGGGCGCGAACTCCGACAGGCATATCGCGCACTCCGAGCCCCCGCCCGGCTCGCCCGAGTACACGATCAGACCGGAGCCCGCGGTGGCGGCCTGCTCCCCCTCGTCGGCAACGGCGTGCGGCTCCTGCCACGCCCACCTCGCGACGCGGAGCGAGCACCGGACGACGAAGCTCGCGACGACGGCGCCGATGAGCGCGCAGAGGACGGCGGCCAGGATCATGATCACGTCGGCGTCGTAGGCGCTGCTTCCCCGCGAGTTCGGCGAGGCCACGGGCGCCGCAGCCTCATCAAGCAACAGCAGCCTCCGGCCGCGTTGTGGAGCAGCGGGAAGAGCGGAAAGCAGCATCGTCGTGCCAAGGAGCTCCTCCAAACGCAGGGCTGGAATCTGCACTTAAAACACGGGATTCCGATGAGGTGTTCTCCATTCTTCTACAGACGAGGCTTGTAGTCACAAGCTAATTGGATTCGGCAAAAGGCCAGTGCACCAACTCCAAACAAGAACACACTCAAAGGCACCATAAACCATGGATTTGGAGCCTCCACTTTGCGTTTAATACTCATCAAGGAGAGGGATGCATCACTGCACCCGGAGAAATGGGGCTCCGACGACGCTGACTTGTCTACTCGTGAGTCGATCCCATCGCGCCGCCCGGCAATGGGAGGCGCGGGTGACGCAGTTGGAGTGGTGTGGTTAGCGTGGGTGGAAGAATGCCGTCTGGAATTATTATATGCAATCATGCATATAAAGATTGTGTTATTTAAAAGCAATTATATATATATGTGTGTATTTATCAATTTAAATTTAATTTAAGTACGTTTATTATTTAAAAAGCTTAAAAACTTGTATGTGTGTCAGCTAAAAAATAAATATATACAAATTCTTTTAAAGAAATTAATAAAACCGATAGAAATCATGATTATAAATATATACAAATTTTTTTTTGATGCATGTTAATGTCAATGGCAGGTATGAAGGATCTTAATATTTGAATGATTTATATGTTATAACAAAATCTATACTTTGCAAGGATGTATATTCTTGGAAACGATTTGATGAAAAATTGGGTTCCCAGTAATTGGAACAATATTTATATATATAAAAAAGTCTTAGTTTGTGAAAATTAGAAAAAAAAGGGAATAATTTGTGAAAATTATTTTGTGAAGAGTCATTGATTTGGAAATGTTCTTATAATTTATTAAATATAAAATGAGTATTACTCTTTCCTTTACACTATCATAAAGTATGAAAAAATCTCATAAATTTATGAAAAAAAATCTCATAAAGTGTCAAAGTCTTTATAAATTTTTACATAGTATTTTTTCATAAAATAATTATTTTACCTCTAGCCCTCGTTATACCCACATCTGCATTGTTATAGTATTTTTTTTCATAAAATAATTATTTTACTTTTAGCCCTCACTATATCCACATCTATCGTCATAGTATTTTTTTCATAAAATAATTATTTTACCTCTAGCTCTCACTATACCCGCATCTACATCATCATAGTATTTTTTTCATAAAATAATTATTTTACCTTTAGCCCTCACTATACCCACATCTTCATCATCCTATGTTGGCTCTGGCTTTCGTCACATCCGTTATCTATGTCTGATGACCTCTCCAAATCATTTTAAGTGCATAAGGATTATGAACAAAAAAATTATGAGAAGGAGAGGGGAGATGGAGGTAACGTTGGATCGATCTGATAGAACCAATGATAAATTAATCTTTTTATATGATGTTAAATATTTTATAAAAATTTCTTAAATATACAATCTATCCTAGGATATATGAAATATCTTGACGCATCCCGACAGTCTTCAAACATTAATGTGGCAAGTGCTAAGTGCTGTTCTGAAACCTACTGCCACTTTGAAGTTTCATGTCATCTTCAACCTTGGTGTGGCACCCAAGTCCACTGCAAGTCTCAAATGGATAGGACTGACAAATAATGGTTCTTTTTCTTTATCAGTGGGGGTACTTTGTAGGTTGTCTCTCGGACATCATCTTGACTCTCAACCAGTAAAACTTTGGAGTGGTGGTAGGGAACATGACTTCTTCAATTCCACCACTTGATGTCTTTGACTTTTCTTCTTTTTTGTTTTTTGGGGTGACAATTTTCTTCAATCTCTTCTTAAGTTTATCTTAAAGTTTTATTGACTTCTGTTTTCCTCCAAGAATTATTAAGTTTTCACTCCGCAAGTGTCGGATCTCAACAACAAAAAATAAAAATAAAAAAATCATACACTCCTATCGAAAACGAATCATCTCATGCAAACTGTTATGGATATTAAATGTGACGTGACACCTGGTCTCGGGTATGACACCCGGATGATGTCACTGCCCCTCCTGCGCTCTTTACTCCCGTGATTTGATCGCCCGACGTCGCTTCTCCTCTGCCTCGCCCCAACTACACACAGGGTTGACCGCAGCACCGGTCTGCGAGGTCAGGTCCGTACACCACCCGCAGACGCAACCGGAAGCGTGCCATCCGTCCGACCTATTTAAGCCGAAGGGGTAAGACAGACAGGGGAAGGTGAGTAGACTCTAAACTCTTCGATTATCCGGGGCACCGGCTGACGGACGAGGGCTAACTTGGGCGTCGCAGGGGTCGGGCGGAGCATCCTCGGACCCGCATCGCAGTTTCGTTTCCCGACTCATGCGCGCGCTGCCCCTCGAGCTCGACGGAGCAGGAGCCATCGACGACCGAACCATACCGAGACGCACTGTTCCCGGATTCTACGCCACACGCCCCGTGGTCACGGTAAAAGTTGTTTCCACTAGCATTGGCGCTAGAAGGAGGGCGTTGTCGAAGGTCTACTGCTCGCCTGAGCGACACATGGGCGAAGGTCGCTTCGGAGGCACCGGCGGAGAGTCCCACTAAACTCAGAACCACGGAGGGCGATCCGCCCGCGACCGCGGTCGCTCTTGAGTTTATTCAACGACTCGAGGACTCCACCGTAGTCGGGTCCCTCACTTCCTCCCCGTCACGCGGAGGCCTTTCCGGGACCTTTCCCAGCAGTCAGAACTGCAGCAGAAATCGTCGAGGCCGTCCTCCTCGCTGCTCCGGGAGGCGGGAGGCGAGCCTCGAGGCCGGGACCCTACCCGTGCATCATGAGCGCCCCCCAGCACCATCTTCCCGGCTTCCCGGTTGGGGCGGAACCGGGCTCGAAAACCTGGGCATCCCTCCGGGCAGGCGGTGTCCTCGGTCAGCCAGTTTATTTCGCGCTCAACCGCTCTATCGCCCGGCGCTGGATGAGGTGCAAAGGGGCGTCAAGTAAGTCAAGAGGAAGCGGAGGAGGAGCCCCAGGAGTCCCGTTCTCGACATGCACGGGAATACCGGTGCCCTTGAACTTTCGCCTCCCCTCCATCGACCTCTATGATGGAGTCGGTGATCCGGCGGACCATGTTGCGCTTTCCGAGCTCGAATGGCCCTATCACGGAACCTCGGGCGCCTTGATGTGCGGCGTTCCCTACCACGTTGAAAGGTCGCTCGTGCATGGTATAGCACTTTGAAAAGTGGGGCGGTGACATCCTTTGAACAGCTCACCAAGGACTTGAGCTACATTTTTGGCGTTAGCGCGGCCAAAAGCCTTCTGCGCACTCCTCACGGGTTTGAAGCAAAGGAGGGCGAACCCCTCTCCCACTTTGTGCGGAGGTTCACCACGGAGAATGCAGGAGTTATCGCGCTCACCCATCGCTGTTGATGCAGGCGTTTATGATAGGATGCGACCCTCGAGTTTCTTTGGTCCTTGGTGGAGCGACCCCCCGCGTCCATCGCGGAAATGTTTCAGCGGGCAAGTCAATATGTGGCGGCCGAGACCTGGATGTCGGGGAGAAAGGAAGAACGACCAAGGGGGCACTCGACCCCATCCCGAGCGGGAACATCGACTAGGCGGCAGTCCCCGCACCAAGGACGCCAGGCGGGGCATCCCGACCAATACACGCCCGGGCCGCCTCCTCCCCCCTTGAACGCGTCCCGGACGCAAATATTCCTCCAGATAAAGGAGCGGGGAATGCTCAGGCCTCCCCGCCCGATGAAGGGCCGGCGAGCTGGCGATCATACCGATATTGCGCTTCCATCGGCAAAGCGGGCACGATCGAGCAATGCCACGGTGAGCGGCAAATTGAGGAGCTGATCCGAAGAGGTCACTTAGACCAATACCTCCAGCGTCCACGGGAACCCTCCCTACATCCCGAAGGCCCGGTCGAGCAACACATCGACGTAATTATAGGGGGGCCCGCTTCGGGAGGGCATAGCGCCTCGGGACGAAAAGCTTACGCCCGTGCCGTCGCAGATCACTTTCCCCTCGGGGACACAGGGACGTCGAGGAGCATGATGGCCTGGTGGTGTCGGCCCGAATAGCCAATGCGCAGGTCAGAAGGATTATGATCAACACTGGCAGCTCGACCGACATTCTTTACTTCGAAGCCTTCTTGAAGTTGGGTTTGCCGAAGGAGGCCTTGAAGCCCCTGCACTCAGCCCTCACCGGGTTCACCGGCGACTCGATTTCGCCGCGCGGCGCGGTAACCCTACCGTTAACTCTCGGTGATTCTCCAAAGACAAAAACTATGCTGGCGACTTTTCTGGTGGTCGATCTCCCTACGGCGTATAACGCCATCCTGGGCCGGCCCACCCTCAACCGGCTGAGGGCAGTTATATCCACATACCACCGGACCTTGAAGTTTCCGACCAGCGCCGGAGTTGGGGAAGTCCGGGAGATCCTCGGGAATCGGGCGGTGTTACTTGACAGCGATCTCCCTGGGTAAGAGAAAGAGGTCGGAGCAGCCCCTCGAGGACCCACGCGGGACGCAACACCCGACCGAACGTCCCGAGCCGACAAGCTCGGCGATTAACATTCCACTGCGAGATGACCGTCCCGGACGGTGGTGGATCGATCCCGACACAGACGATCAAGAGCAGGCCCAACTTATTAGCCTCCTCCAGGAAAACACCGACGTCTTCGCCTGGACAGCGGCCGACCTCCCGGGAATTGATCCGGAAGTTTCTCAACACCATCTGCACGTTTCCCCGACCGTTCGCCCGGTAAGACAAAGACCCCGGGCTCAGGCTCTCGAGCGCCAACAAGCTGTGCAAGCGGAGGTCGACAAGCTCTTGGCGTCTGGCTTCATTGAGGAAGTCAGGTATCCCCAATGGCTGTCCAATGTAGTCCTCGTAAAGAAGCCTAATGGAAGCTGGAGGATGTGTGTCGACTACACCGATCTAAATCGTGCTTGCCCGAAGGACTGCTTTCCCTTGCCTAGGATCGACCAGCTGGTCGACTCAACCGCGGGGCATGCCCGCTTCTCCTTCATGGACGCCTACTCCGGCTACAACCAGATCCGGATGGCGCCCGAGGATCGACACACGGCTTTCCACACCCCAAGGAGCTTATTTTTACAAAGGTCATGCCGTTCGGATTGAAGAATCTTTGGGGCCACTTACCAAAGAACGGTGAATAAGGTGTTCGCCCACCAAATAGGGCGAAACATGGAAGTATATGTCGACGACATGATTGTAAAAAGTCACACAGGGGCCGCACACCTTGATGACTTGCAGGAAACCTTCTCTACGCTAAGGAGATATGGAATGCGCCTCAATCCTACTAAGTGCGTCTTCGGCGTGACATCAGGGAAGTTCCTGGGATTCATCATACACGAGAGGGGAATAGATGCCAACCCGGAGAAGATCCAGGCTCTCATCGACATGACATCTCCGAGAACAATGAAGGAGCTTCAATGCCTTAACGGGAGGATAGCAGCTCTGTCCCGGTCGGGAGATAAGTGCCTTCCTTTCTTCCGAGTCCTCAAGGATCCGAAGAACTTCCAATGGACGATGGAGTGCAAGGAGGCTTTCACACGCCTGAAACAGCACCTATCTGAACTCCCCCGCCTTACCTCGGTGTCTACGCCGGAAAAGCTTAGCCTCTACCTGGCGGCGTCTCGACATGCAGTGAGCTTAGTACTGGTGAAGGAAGCCTCTAACACACAACATCCGATTTATTACACCAGCCATGTCCTGTGTGGGCCGGAGCAACGCTATCCCCCAATCGAAAGATTGGCATTAGCACTTATCCTAGCGGCTCGGAAGCTACGCCCTTATTTCCAAGCCCACATAATTGTGGTAATCACCGACCCACCCCTGCGTCAAGTTCTCTCTAAGTTTGACGTGGCGGGGCGCCTTCTGAAATGGTCGGTGGAGCTATCCGAGTTCGACCTTCGCTATAAACCGAGAACGGCCATCAAAGCCCAGGCCCTGGCCGATTTCATCTCGGAGTTGACTCAGCCGGAAGCAGAAGGTGCGGAGCAAGTTTATCAAGACTGGGTCCTGCACGTGGATGGGTCATCTAGCTCGAGGGGGCGCAGGACTCATTCTGGAGGACCCCGACGGACACGCTTTGGCGTTCTCTCCACCGGCCGAGGCCACGAACAACGAGGCGGAATACGAGGCGCTCTTGGCGAGGCCTCGCAGCAATCGAGATGCACGAGAGCGATCCATGTTCTCACGGATTCCCAACTGGTCGCCGAACAAGTCGGCGGAGAGTATCGGGCGCGGGACCCGACCATGTCCAAATACCTGACCGAGGTAAAGACCCAGACCTCTAACTTCTCTCGTTTCATTTTGTCTAGAGTGCCCGAGTCCCGAGCAATGGGCGGACCAGCTCACGAAATTAGCCTCGAGCCGAGCACGAGGAACATCCCGAGGTCGAAGAGCTCACACACCTGCCGGTCGGTGGCCATCATGGAGATAGGGGACCCGAGTCCCGACCTCTCCACCTCGTGGATTCGAAGTCTTTGAAATACAAGCGAGGATCACGCACGAGGATGACGTCAAAGCGCGGTGGCTCCGTCGAACCCAGGCGTGGTACTGCGAGATTGGCGACCGGCTCTACAAAAGGTCGTTTTCTCATCCCCTACTGCGATGCTTAGATCCCGACGAGGCGAAAGTAATTCTCACCGAAGTTCATGGCGGGACTTGCGGGGAGCATATGGGTGGCCAAACTTTGGCCTTCAAAATACTACGCCAAGGCTACTACTGGCCTACGTTGCACCGAGACGCCAAGGCTTTTGCGCGACGGTGCGACACTTGCCAACGCCAAGCCCGTGCCCCGCAGCTTCCCGCGGTCCCGCTCACCTCCATGGATTGCGCCTGGCCCTTCGCGCAATGGGGAATGGACCTTTTGGGTCCGTTCCCCCCGGCGTCCGGCCAGCGGAGATATGTCATCGTGGGGATTGATTACTTCACCAAGTGGGTGGAAGCCGAGCCCCTGGCAACCATTACGGCCGAACGGGTCGAACAGTTCGTATGGAAAAATATTGTGACCCGATTCGGCCTTCCCAACGTTATCATCACTGATAACGGCACCCAGTTTGCCAGCACTCGGTTTAAGGAATTCTGCGCGAGTTATCAAATCCAGTTGAGGTTTAGCTCGGTGGCCCACCCCCAGACCAACGGGCTCGCCGAGGTGACCAACCGATCTATCCTAGACGGGCTTAGGAAAAGGACTTCGGAAGCCCGATCAAGCTGGGTCGACGAGCTCCCGAACATCCTATGGTCTTTGCGGACTACCCCGAAGACGGCTTCGGGCGAGTCCCCCTACAGCCTGGCATTCGGCGTGGAGGCGGTCCTGCCGGCCGAGTTAGTCATTCCAACCTTCCGGGTGGAAAACTATGAAGAGTCCACCTCGACCCAGGGAGTTCGGGCCGGTCTAGACCTGCTAGAAGAGCGCAGGGCCGACGCGCACATAAAGATGTTAGCGTACAACCGAAGTGTCGCCAGAAGCTATAATAAGAGGGTACGCCCTCGACCCCTCGGGATGGGAGATCTAGTACTACGCAAGGCGGAAGTAAGTGACCCCGCCCACTTAAGGGGCAAGCTTGCACCTAAGTGGGAAGGCCCCTACCGTGTAATCAAAGTCGTCCGATCGGGTACGTTCCGACTCGCGACTATAATAGGACAGCAACTGCCGAGGACCTGGAACATCCAGAACCTCAAGAAATACTTTGTTTAAGGGCCAAACAGAAATACGTCGGCATTCGACTCGGGCTATTGGAGTTAACTTGGAAATCACATTGCCATAAATGAGAATTGTATTGCCAAAGTTTTTGGAGTACAAAATGAGCCCCTCGAGGGGAAAAAGTGTTACAGGGGTGAGGGAAGACCCTCCCAAAAAGAAAAGAAGTAAAGTCCCTCAAGAGGCGGCTCCCGGAAGGCTGTCGTCGAAGGGAACCTCGCCGGGCATGTTCACACCCTCGTCCTCGGGGCAGGAGGTGAAGGGATCCTCCTCGACCGCGGAGCCTGGAGGGCATGCTCGGAATCGGGCCAGGGCAACCTTATATCCATACTCGTAGGATACCCTGCCCGTCCGGTCTAGCCCGAGGAGGAAGCCCTCCGACTTCTTGTATTCCTCGATCGCCTCCCGGTCCCTCTCCGGGCGGCTACCTTCTGCCTTCGCAAGAGCCTCCCGGGCGGCCTTTGCCTCGGCCTCTTGCGAAGTCAGCTTTGCCGCCAACTCCGAGGCCTCCTTGGTGCGGAGGCGATTCTCCAGCCTCTCCGTCCGGAGAAGCTTGCAGATCGCCTCCGGCCGGCGGCCTCGAGCTCCGGTAGCGTGACTTCGCGCCCATGTCGGCGCCACGCTGCTCGGCGCGGCAACCGCCTGGGCCCACCCGCTCGGGCCTCCTCGGTGGCGGCGCAACTCGAGGTTGCGCGCCCGATCCGCCACCGGTGCCGGCGTCGTGGACCCGGTCGATCAGGGCCGTGGTGTAGTGGAGATTCTGCACAGAAAGGAAGCAGTGTATAAATGATGAATAGTGTTTATCCAAGGGAATACATGCGAGACAGTGCTTACCCACAACACCGACTTGGCCGATTTAGCGATAAGAGCCTCCGAGGGGAGCATGTATAGATCCCGAGCTATGTCGGGTGGGCGCCCGGAGGTAGGTGGCCGAGGGCTCTCCCCCGGTCCACACTTTGTCCCCCCGGGACAAACCATGCCACCGGGCCACCAGAGGGTCGCTCATCGCCCCAGAAGGGACCTCACCCATTACTCGGGAAAGGAAGGGCTGATCCTTCCCCGGTGGGATCCGGCACAAATCCTTCATGGCCGGGGGACGCTGACCCTTCCTGGTCGTCCCCTGGCTGGGCCCGGCGCTCTCGGCGGGAGCAGAGGCGTTCGGACGGTCGGTCGCTCCGGCAGGAAGAGCCACTGGCACCTCAAGGTCCACCACGTCTTTGGACTTGGGCCTTTTCTTCGGGCGCCCTCCATCGGTCGTTCGCGGGGAGTCGCCCCGTTGGGAACAGCGGGGGGGCGCGGGGACGATTCCACCGGGGTACCCGTACCGTGAAACGACCGCAGGTTCACCATTTCTGCGAAAGACAAAGGTAAGTTAGAGACGAGAGTGCGGTAGCGATCCTGAAGATAGGAAGCGACAATAGCCTACCCCGAGAGCGCGGGCTAAGCCCCGCCTCCACAAGCCATTTCTCCGACATATTGCGGATGGCTTGCGAAGAGGGAAGGATCACCCTCAGCTTCTCGAGGTGCGCACGCTCCTCGGCGTTGAGTTTTGGGGCGGTGTTGTCAATGGTCCTTGAGGACCACCGAACCCCGAAACCCCAGTCTTTTTCGCACTGGACGAAGAAGAAGCGCCTTTTCCACCCTTTGTTATTGGTGGGGGCGCCGCTGACCCGGAACCCTGCCCGGGCAGCAAGGAAATATCCCCCCGACCCCTTGAAAAGGCGGAAGCAAGAGAGAAACAGGTTGCGGGTCGGGGTGATATTGGCGTAATGGCATTCCCGGAAAGCCACGGTATCGCCAAGAGTTGGGGTTATTTGTGAAGGCGAGATCCGCCACAAAGATATACAAGACACAATGATGGATGCGGGAAGACGCAGCCGGCCTGTATGCGTCGAGTCGTGGCAAAGCCCTTGGGAACCGGATCGAAAGCCCGCTGCCACGCTTCAGGGGCCGCAAGGGCGTACTCTGCCGGGACGCTATAGCGCCTCCGGAGGATCCCCACCGAGGGCTCGTCCAGGGTGGAATCTTGGTCGTGCGGCCACATTAGGGCCTCTAGCGCACGCGTCGCTTCTGCACCCGAGGAAGGGCTGGAAGGAGGGAATGATGGGGGAGCGGCGACACGGGTAGTGACAGAAGGGGAGGAAGAGGAAGAAGTAGAGGAGGAGGATGTGGAAGGGAGAGCCATTGTGCACTGACCTACAGCGGAGGGAATCAACTGAAGGATGGCAAGACACGCCGGGGCCAAGGAAAAAAACTCGGAGGAAGACAACGGCAGGACTCGAGAGACAGAAAAACTCCGATGAAAAGTGATAGAGTGTCGCGGGCTCGCTATTTATAGAAAAGGGCCTCGGCCTTTCGCCTTCCGAGGCGTGGCGACAAGATGACGCCGCGCATGCCGCCAACGGCATCGTGATCAGGCGATCAAACGCCGCGCAATATTAATGAGGATGTGGACGTGTCCACCGCCGGGTAAGTAACTTACCCCGCACGCCCGGCCTAGATTCCAAAGCAACCGCACTATCGCGAACCGTTTTCGGCGCACGGCGGTTCGGTTATCTAGGTCTTGGCGGCGGCTCGACCATTGGTGTTCTGTCTTATGCGGGCCTCGACCCTTACTATCGGATGGCGGTTCGGCAATGTTGAGTGTCGCCTCGATCCTTTATCCCGAACGGCGGTTCGGTTATTACGGTCTTGAGCGGCGGCTCGACCACTGGTTTTCTGGGTCCAGAGCGGCGGCCCTTTATCCCGAACGGCGGTTCGGTTATTATGGTTTTCTAGGTCTTGTGCGGGCCTCGACCCCTTACTACCGGACGGCGGTTCGGCAACAGGGTGTTGAGTGTCGCCTCGATCCTTTATCCCGAACGGCGGTTCGGTTATTACGGTCTTGAGCGGCGGCTCGACCACTGGTTTTCTGGGTCCAGAGCGGCGGCTCGGCCCTTTATCCCGAACGACGGTTCGGTTATTATGGTTTTCTAGGTCTTGTGCGGGCCTCGACCCCTTACTACCGGACGGCGGTTCGGCAACGGGGTGTTGAGTGTCGCCTCGATCCTTTATCCCGAACGGCGGTTCGGTTATTACGGTCTTGAGCGGCGGCTCGACCACTGGTTTTCTGGGTCCAGAGCGGCGGCTCGGCCCTTTATCCCGAACGACGGTTTGGTTACTATGGTTTTCTAGGTCTTGTGCGGGCCTCGACCCCTTACTACCGGACGGCGGTTCGGCAACGGGGTGTTGAGTGTCGCCTCGATCCTTTATCCCAAACGGCGGTTCGGTTATTACAGTCTTGAGCGGCGGCTCGACCACTGGTTTTCTGGGTCCAGAGCGGCGGCTCGGCCCTTTATCCCGAATGACGGTTCGGTTATTATGGTTTTCTAGGTCTTGTGCGGGCCTCGACCCCTTACTACCGGACGGCGGTTCGGCAACCAGGTGTGGAGTGTCGCTCGATCCTTTATCCCGAACGCCGGTTCGTTATTACGGCCTTGAGTGGCGGCTCGACCATCGTTTTCGGGTCCAGAGGCGGCTCGCTTTATCCAACGGCGGTTCGACATTATGGTTTTCTAGGTCTTATGCGGCCTCGACTCTTACTACCGGACGGCGGTTCAAGAACGGTGTTGAGTGTCGCCTCGATCCTTTATCCGAACGGCGGTTCGGTTATTACGGCCTTGAGCGCGCTCGACCATCGGTTTTCGGGTCCAGGGCGGCGGCTCGTTTCTTTATCCCGAACGACGGTTCGGTTATTATGGTTTTCTAGGTCTTGTGCGGGCCTCGACCCCTTATTACCGGACGACGGTTCGGCAACAGGGTGTTGAGTGTCGCCTCGATCCTTTATCCCGAACGGCGGTTCGGTTATTACGGTCTTGAGCGGCGGCTCGACCACTGGTTTTCTGGGTCCAGAGCGGCGGCTCGGCCCTTTATCCCGAACGGCGGTTCGGTTATTATGGTTTTCTAGGTCTTGTGCGGGCCTCGACCCCTTACTACCGGACGGCGGTTCGGCAACAGGGTGTTGAGTGTCGCCGATCCTCGTATCCCAAACGGCGTTCGTGATTACGGCCTTGAGCGACGGCCGACCACCGGCTGGTCCAGAGCGCGGCTCGCTTCTTTTATCCCGAACGTGGTTCGTTATCACGATCTTGAACGGCACTCGACTCCTCCTCCCGTGCAATGAGTCACCAATCATGTCATGACAGTAACTCCCGCCGAGGTCTCAAACACCGCCATGTGCAACCGGATTTCTCCGAGCACCACCCCCCAACCCTCAAAGACCGTCTCGCAGGAGTGGCTTTTTGAGGGGGGTAATGTTATGGATATTAAATGTGACGTGACACTTGGTCTCGGCATGACACTGATGACGCCATCGCTTCTCCCGCGCTTCTTTACTCCCGTGATTTGATCGCCGACGCCGCTTCTCCTCCGCCGCCCCAACTACACGCAGGTTGACCACGGCGACCGGTCGAGGTCGTCCGTCGCCACCTGCAGACGCAACCGGAAGCGTGCCATCCGTCCGACCTATTTAAGCCGAAGGTAAGACAGCAGGGAAGGTGAGTAGACTCGAACTCTTCGATTATCCGCCACCTACGACTGACGAGGGCTAACTTAAGGCCGGAGGGGCTCGCGAGCATCCTCCGACCCGCCTTGCTGCAGGTTTCGTTCCCGACTACCGCGACGCGCGCTACCCCTCGGAGCTCGGCGGGAGCAGGAGTCATCGACGGACCCGAACCATACCGAGACGACCCTCGGGTTCCTGGATCCTACGCCACGCGTCCCAGGGTCACGGTAAAAAGTTGTTTCCACTAACACAAACTATTCTACTAGTATAGATGAGAATAAATGATAATTTATCAAGAATAATTATATTATTTTTTTTAAAAAAAATAATACTTTTGTTAATAAAGCTTTGAGCATAACTATCCATGTATCAAAATTTTGGACTATTAAAGAAAGGTGTTATTATCTAAAACATTACATGTCTTTTGTAGAATGGATGTGCAAGTAAATCAGGAGATTATGTGCTTAGTTGCATTGTAATACCATCAAATGCTTTCAACAATTACATAAGTTTTATTTTTAAGGGATAATAAAAATAAGTATATAAATTGTATTATAAGGTGTTGTTAGTAGAAATAGTAGTGGTGATCAATTGGAACGTCTAATACATTGACTAACGAAAAGGAAGTTTACTATTTATAATGTATATTTACTATTTACAGTCCCTTATAATCGATATATTTTTTAAAAAATAATAAAAAAAATATTTATTTTATTGTTATAATCTTAATATTATCGATTTTATTTTTTTTCTCACATCCTCTTATTTTATTTTGTTGTTTTCTTGATGTCGTCTTTTCTTAATAAAATAAATAAATGAAAGAGTAAAATATTATATTTATTTGTAAAAAGATAGTTTAAAAATATTAAAAATATATTGAAAATAGGATTATAAACAGTAAAGAAGAGTTACAGATAGTAACACTATATATATATATATATATATAGACCTAATTACCCTTTCCCATCATTAAACGCCATCCGTCGCCGGTTCCGTCCCCCTTACTTCCTCCTCCGCGCCGGTGCGGACGACGGTGGCGTCGCCATGCCCCCGAGACAGGCGACCCACGACACGGCCTCCGATGCCTCCGCCACCGCCGCGACAACTTCGGAGCTGGAGGCGGGTCATTCGACGCCGGGGGCCCCGATCCAGCTCCTCCCCCAGGACGCCCTCCACAACGTTCTCGGCCGCCTCTCCCTACGCGAGGCCCTTGCCTGCCGCCCCGTCTGCCGCCTCCTCCGGGACGCCCTCTCATCCTCTCCCTTTCTGTCCTCTCTCCCCCCTCTCCGCCTCCTCGCCCTCCGCCACCCCCGCTCCTCGGCCAACGGCGGCGGACGCGACTCTCACGGATCTTGTCTCCAAGCGTTCGATCCCTCCCTCCGCCGCTGGATCCGCCTTCCCCTGCTTTTCCTCCCATTCCCCTCCTCCTCCCCGGTGACCGCATCCCCCTCCCTCCTTTACCTCTGGGTCGACGCCGCCGCCGCCTCCACCGGCGACGCAAAGATCCCGAGGACCCTTGCCGTCTGCAATCCCCTCTCCGGATCCCACCGCCTACTCCCCCCGCTCGGCTCCGCCTGGTCTCGCCACGGCACCGTTCTCGCCGGCCCTGGCGGTGCTGTTCTCGTCCTCACCCAGCTGGCCGCCCTCGCCTATTCACCCGGATCCGACCGCTGGCTCAAGTTCTCCCTCAACTTGCCTTCCAAGCCCCGGAGCCCAGTTCTGATGGCCGGGGCGATCTTCGCGCTATGCGACGTCGGCACTCCCTGGCGGAGCCTGTGGAGGCTCTTCTCCTGCCGCCTGCTCGATCTCGGTGAGTGGGCTTCGCTGAAACGGCCCGAGTGGGGGGACGTGCTCAACATCCTCAAGCGGCCGCGCCTGCTGGCTGGGGCGGGCGGTGGGCGGATATTAATGATCGGAGGGCTACGGTCGTCGCTCGACGCGGATGCGCCGTGCTCGACGGTGCTGATCTTGAGGCTCGATCTACAAACGATGGAGTGGGATGAGGCTGGTAGGATGCCTCCGGAGATGTATCATTGCTTCGGGGGTCGCGGGTTGGGCCATGTGGCCGCAGCCGGGGGGGCCAATAACAAGGTGAAGGTGTTCGGTGGGGACGGGAGGGTTTGGTTCTCCGGGAGGAGGGTCAGAGGAAAGTTGGCAATGTGGGAGGAGGACGACAAGGGTGGCTGTGGTGTGTGGAGTTGGGTTGATGGCGTTCCAGGGTGCAATGAAGGGGGCTACAGGGGCTTCGTCTTTGATGCTGGATTCAGTGCCATGCCCTGAGATACACAAACCAGTGAGGTACTTGTGCTCCAGTTTTATGTAGAACCTGTAATTTTCTCATAGATGACTATGGAATTTTTATCTTTTCAGATGCATTTAAAATGCTTCAAACCTAATGAAGAACTGTCTACAAGCTGTATCCTTTGTGAATTTCTAGAATTTAGATCTAGCTAACAGTTAATTTGGAACATCGGGGGTTTGTCTTATCCGATCTTAGGTTTGTTCCAGCTGGTTTTAGGTGAAAGATCCTGGCACAACTTATTTATTCGAGCCATCAACTTAAATCCTCTTCACGTCCCTCCATTAGGATCTACATATATTTTTTCCTGATGTTTAGAGGGTCATATCGCTAGGCAAGCCAAGAGTGATTAGATATATTCTCTCAAAAACAACTGAGCTATTGAACAGTGGATCTAGAATGTATTTTCATGGAACTAATTGTTTTTTGGGGCTTATTGCGCGGAGTTGCGTAGTTTTCATTTATTATTGAGGAACCGGTTTCCGTGAAAAGTTGGGTAGCAATAGAAGGTAGGATGATGTAGATAATGTAGTTAACCGAGTAGAAGTTTGTCAATTGTTGTGATGCTGTATTCTGCAGTCTTCTTTTTTTTTTCTTTTCTTTTCATTCTGCAGTCGATTTCACTCGACCAAAATCCTCCTCAAAATCTAGTTGACGTTTAGAGGATTTGTCGAGTTTGAATTGTCTCTTATTTGAATATAGTGTATGAGACACAGATAATTCAAATAGGTACTGACATGGAGTTTTTTTTTAAGGCCACATGCTTTTGCTAGACTATCTTGTGAGGTTAACTAAATAGTTGTTCTCAGTTGTTGTCTTAAGGTTGGCACTCTCTCTAATAATTCGTACAATATTTGGCACTTTAGCCTGAACCTGCATCTACACTCTAGAGAATAATTTGGCCAAGCATTTTGTGTGGAATTGATTTAAACCCAATTTGTACCTTGGTCTGAATCAAGACAAGTTCTTATCTGCCTTAAAAAGTTGGGACACAGCAGGCAATTCAGATCGTTGAAACGCTCGTTTCCAACTTTTAGATGATTAGCATACAGTTCTCCGATTTTGAAAGGCCTCTAATGGACACGGACTTCAAGAAGTAGTTCAGGGTTCAACAATCCTATTTTAAAAAGAAAAGTGATTCTGATGAGCTTGCAAATGATCCAGACCTGAACAGTGACAAAAAAAATTTTTGTTTTGCGGACAAATCCACTGTCTGTGTCGTACAATGGAAGCTTTATTTTCCATTCCCAAGATTGTTCTGGTTCTTTGTACACAACGGAAGCTCCTTTCATGTAAACTCAACTTTTTGGTATGTTGTCATGTAGGCGTGCGATGGCAACTCCAACTTTCCTTGCTATCCACTCTTGTTTTGGATCCATTTGACATCCCTTAGGCTCCTTTCTCAGATTTCAATCAAGGGAGTAATTATTTTTATTAAATCCTTAATACATCACGAGCTTCCGTTGGTAAGGGTGTGTATTTGAATTAGAGCTTCTTTTTGTCATGTCAAATGGATGTTCCTATGCTTCGTGGTGTGCGTTAGATCAAAGGATGCTTTCTTTAACTTCTTCTAGTATTGCTTCTGAAAGCGAACTGGTCATATTTGTTTAATTGCCTTATTTGCATCATGTGGACTTACTATAGTTTTATGCCTTTTCATTATCCGTATTTGGACCTCTCCATTGTACCGATCGGGCAAGTAAATACATGGATCAAATGGTTTACATATGCTATAGATAAGTTAGCCAAACTTAAAAGGTTGCACTTAATATTCTCAGACATGCAGATACGCATCCAGTATATGGATTGTATTCTACGCCTAGCATCGTTAACCAGGCAGTTCTATCTTCTCTTCCTTGGTAGTTCAGTCTGCATTGTTATGGAAAGAAAAATGAAAAAAATAGCATCTCCAATGTAGAGCTGAATTGATGATTTTTATTTCTCTGCAGCTTATGAGCATAATTAACTTGGCATCTCCCTCCTCGAGCCTGTTTTGTGCCAGTAACCAAGTATAGAGAGAACCACTTGCCGCACATAAAATCCGAGATGGAGAGACAGGCCTTTGCATCGGTGTGAAGGTGGCTCCGCTCCGGCGTCTGTACTGCACCGTGCTTTGTGTATGAGAACATGAAACCAATGACGGTGCATGCTCATCGTTTTCACATTTAGTTGACCCAGCCAAGGTCTCAGTTGACTATCAAATCTTTGTTCGAGTTTATTTATGTAGCACTCTACTACTACTGTCGATGAATGCAGCCGATATGGCTTATCAACTGGCTTGACTATTCCTCTTTTTCTCGCCTATATCCGGCTCTGTCAAAAGATCAAGAACGAGTAATAGTTGTATTCTTGTGTTTAAATCTGTAGAAGAAAGAAGTGCCAAAAAAAGGGTATTTTAAAAAAAAAAACTTCAGTTTTTATATTTTTTCTCACAAGACATTTATTTATTTTTACAAGGTATATATAAAAAAAAACACGAGATTACTAACCGGGCATTTGGTCTAGTGGTATGATTCTCGCTTAGGGTGCGAGAGGTCCCGAGTTCAATTCTCGGAATGCCCCTTTTTTTTCTTTATTTTCACCTACTTTTTGCTGAGCGTGACAGCGACACGTCCCGGCAGCCGACGGAATCGTCTTTACACCGCCCACCAGCGTTCCCCTCGTCCAACTCCACAACATGCACATTCACATGCACCATCGATCTCTTAAGGAGGACCTCCCACCTTCCTTTGCTCCTTTCTTCCCATCCATGTCTGCTGCTCGCCATGGCTTGCCGCCCTCTGCGCACGCCCGGTCGAAACCCCACGTCGAGCTCTCCCCACGGTGCCCGCGCTGCGCCTCCTGCGACGCCAACTTCTGCTACTACAACAACTACAGCCTGAGCCAGCCGCGCTACTTCTGCAAGGGCTGCCGCCGTTACTGGACCGTGGGCGGGTCGCTCCGCAACGTTCCCCTCGGCGGTCGCAGCCGCATGAATCGTACAACCGGCGCTCCACCGGTCGCCCGTGAACGGAGCTGTACTCACCGACCGCAAAGCCATGGCACCGAGGGCTCCGTTGAACTGGCAGCGTCGTATGCTACGTTCTCTAGTCGGCGTCCTCAGCTTGAGCCAGGCCTCGCCGTGCCGGGGTTGCCGGAGGACATCGACTCCGTCACTGGCTCGACCGACGCGAATTCCGGCCACCCATTCCCTGTCGATCACGCTGAATGCCAAGGATCGATCGCAGAGCCAATCGGAGAAGGTTTCCTCGATCAAATGAACCAGCAATATCTCATCGGAGACCTCGATCCAAACAACACGTTCGACACACTTCCGTCGCCATCGGAGATTGCCAACTACTACTCATCCGATCTCTCGAACGCTCCGGACTTTGTGAGCGAAGCCAACATGTATCCATCTCTCGACCACAATCTTCCTTCGAGCGATTGGTGCTCCAGTTGAAGACTTACAGGAGGCTCCGATTGGAGAGTGGAAGAACAGCGACGACGAGACCTCCATGCATGGAAGTATATGATGTGATGAAACCGTATGTTTCATGTAATGTGGTAGAAAATAAATCCCAGAAAAGTAACATGCTTATGGACAATCTCAATGACCGCAAGTCAAAATCAAGGTGCAGGGATCGGATTCATTGTCAACGTTTTGACTCTCTTCAGAAGGTTGACAGTGGGAAGTGGTCAATCTCGGGAACATGGTTTTAGGCGCAACCATTGGCACTGCGCAGGGGCAATGATCCAAGAAGAAGGCTCACGATCCAACACAAAAGGCTCAATCTCGGTGTTTAATGCTATCCATAAGAGCTGTTTAAATAACATAATCTTAAGCATGAAGAATTATCGATTAAACTTTGGTTCTCGAGAACTTTAAGAATTGGGATCATATATTATTGCCTAAAAGAGTTATATTATATGGTAGAAAAATATATAATTAATAATTATCTGATACGTAATCATCACGCCATGTTTACGTAGAAATGAGAAGATAGAGGTCATCTCGTTGAATCAAAGCGGATAGTCATATAAGTTTTTAAAAATTATATTTCAGTTACTATTTTTTTTCTCCTAGTTAATTTATAGGTGTGATTTATGATTTTTGATGAAATGAAAGCAATTAAATCATTGTAACTCGATTGATGATCATTGAAGCATAGCAGCAACATATGTTGGAAAGTTAAAATGAGGGAGCTGGGTCCTCCCCAAGAAGTCGGCAACACGGTGGGTGTCAACCATTTGAACCTTCGAACCTTAAGAAGGTCCTACTTGAACCCTAAACTTCCATGATTTGCCATGGGTTGGACTCACCTTCAACCGGAGCTCACCTTCGAGTAGTACAAGACGACTGAATTGAAATCAATGTTTCTTTTCAAACTAATTTGATTACGTTTTAACTTAAAAGAATACGTAAAGAGACAATGAAGTAAAGCATCAAAGTGAAGATAGTTTACAGTAATATAAATGATAATAAGATAAACGCAAATCGATTTATAATGATTCGGTCATACGATCTATATCCACTCTCGATTCCTCTTGACTTGAGATCATCGACTTTCCACTAGTTATCCTTCTTCTAATGGGCGAGAATAAACTCCCTTACAGCACTTCTCCTTTTGACGGGCTTAGGAGATAACCCTTACAAGGCCTCTTACCCCTCTCTTGAACTAGAACACACTTAAAACTTAAAGGGAAGATTTTGACACACTTTCAACAGAGTTTTTCCTCTTTTTTTTCTTAGTTCTAGACACCCTTTCATCCATGAATGAGAGGGGTATTTATAGGCCTCAAGAAGATTCGAATTTGGAGCCTAAATTTGAATAACTTTTGTTGTTCTCGGTGCTAACGATGCACCGCTTTGTCATTGTTAGATCGACAATATACTGGCGTATCGCCATCGCCACCAAGCATCACACTGGCAAAGCCACCGCCACTTCTAGCTCATTGGTTTGGGCCAAAAACCCACCCAAATCGATCCAAACAAAGGCCCAATTGGCCCCTTCTTGGGTTATAGGATTAACACATAATCCTAATCTAAATTAACTTACTAATTATGAAATTAAAGATATTTTTTAAATTATTACAAAGTCTGACAATTCAAGACTTCTTCCGGCGAGCTTCCGGTGAACTTCCGACGGTTTTTCGATGAACCCTCGGAATCCATTCTGCGGATTCCCGGCAAGCTCCTGGACTTCACGATGACCTTAACGAGTTCCAACAAGCTTCTTTGGCTAGCTCCGATCTTTCTTGGTAAGTTCTGCGAACTTCCGATGAACCTTCCAGCGAACTTCCGAAAACCTTTCGGCAAGCTCCCTACTCGTTGTCGGCCAGTTCCGACAGCACTCCCAATGAATCTTCAGACTTCCATCGAACCCTCGAGCTATTAACGATCCATTACACTTGTCTTATGGCACCTTGTTTCGCTTTACGTCTTCATCGTTATCGTAGTTAATCCTGCACACACACAAACAAAAGTCTATTTCGATCTAGACAATTATTACAATGCGAATTGACATTCAATTGCTCGACACATCATTGGTCGGCGCTTCGTCCGATTCTTCGACATATCGTCCTCTCTTGCGGCTTGTTGCCCAATCAGCAGTTGACCTCTACAACCCCGATATCCTTGGCGCAACTCTGCTCTTCTTTGCCCGATACTCGACGTTTGAAACCTTCTGCCGATTGTTGACCAAACCTTCGATTCGACATCCAATATCCTGATGTGATCACTCTACGCAACATAAATTCCTCCAGCATCAATTGTCTAATCTTGATCGATAGTATACCTGCGTAACTCAAAACGCAGTTAGATTACAAAACACAATCAATTAGTTTCATCATCAAAATATGAGATTCAACAATCTCACCCTTTTTTATGATGACAACTAATTGATGATAAACATAATTAACCATAACTTCCTAGAGTTTAACCAAACTCCTCGTATCAATATGTCATTGATAGAACACTTGGATTATCAAATCCAAGCAACATTCATCATAAATTATGAGAATTATCAAATCATCATGCAAATATATAAAATATTCAATTCAATGCATGAAGTCATCAATCTACTTCTCCCCCTGTGTCATTAATAAAAGGAGAAGTTGACCATATGTCGCAAGAGTGCTTCAAGATTTAGGCAATCCCATTCAAGTTTGATTAGAGTTGGCTCAAGAGTACTTTATGACTTAGATAACTTCAACTAAGTTTGTGATTTTGCTGGAACTGTGCCACACTACTTAGGCAATTATAACTAAGTGGCATTATGGTATCCGAGCAGTCAATCATCTCTAATGAATTTGGTTTGATGTGCAGTTACAAAGCCAGAATGAAGATAAAAAAAATCAGGATCAATATTCATAAAGGCCAATTCACATTTCATCAAATTGTAGACATGAAAGGAAAAAAGATTTGCCCAGTCAAAAAGTAGGTGAATGGTTAGATGACATCCTAAATACATTGAATATTAATGATGCCTAATTATAAATTAATAATCAAATATAATAATAATAAAAAACAAAAGTAGATTGTTTTGCTGGCAAGCGCCATCCTGAGGTTGCACTCACGAGTGTGGAAGACTTCTCTCTCCTCAGTTCCATGTTTCATATCCTTCACCATTTAATCGGAGAGAGAGAGAGAGAGAGAGAGAGAGAGATTGTTCTGGTGCTCAAGTTCGTGTACTCAGCAAAAGAGTTAATTGGCTTGAGCAGAAGAAAAAAAAACACAGTTTTGTTGCTAAAATTAACTGTTTGAAATCAATTTGAGATCTAATGGACAGAATGTTTCGATTTCATTACAATAAAGTCAAAATTGCTCCATGGAAACCAATGCTTTTAATAATTTGTTGCCTTTTTTTAGAGCTTAATAATTTGTTGACTTTTTTTTATTAATTTCCTGATCATTAACTTGAAGATTCGAATTCTGTATTTGTGTCATATGTATGCTTTGTGGCTTTGCTCTTTTTAATGACATTTGCTTGGATTAATCTTGCTTTCTGTTTTATAATTCATCAGTTTGATGTTTTATTTACCTGGCTGCAGTTGTAGTCCTTTGTGTGTGTATATATATATATATATATATATATGATATGATATGACTAGATATTGTCATCATTTTTGGGCAGACACGTCCCTCGTCCATCCATCTTTCATAGATTGTGAACTTAGAACCATGCCATTATTATTTGTTATCATAGGTGTGTCCATGAGTAGTGCACAAATGTATAAAATAATATTAGTTTTCGATGGATTTTTTTTTTTTTTTTTTTGCAGCTGATGCCAAAGAAGAAGATCAAGTAAATTGTTGTTGGATAGAACAACGTTGCTGCTGAGACTCGATGTTAGGTGTCAGCTATTTTAATTCATCATTCTAATCTGCTATTTTAATTCATCGTTCTTGGCTTCATGCACACCTTTAAACACAACCACAAACAAATCTGCTATTTTAATTCATCATTCTTGGCTTCATGCACGCTTAAACAGTAAAACAAACCAAATCGGCTATTTTAATCCCGTCATTCTCGGCTTCCATGCAAACTTAAAACATAAAATAAATAAAACGTGCAGCAACGCAAATAACCGGATGTTGCAGAAATCATCAACAATGTGCCAACGCACCTTGTGATTTAATTAACCGAATTGGCTATCAAGTTTTTGTCGAACGACAAAGTAAACGAAGTTACTTACAAAAAGAGAGTACTGCCTCTTCACCGTGTTTGATGCACAATGAATCCAAGTTTCAGTGTATTTGTAGCGTGGGTAGCCAACATATCAACACAGCTAATTTAATGGACATCACATGCACATAGCGGCATTCACCATATCCAACATATTCACTTTCGCAAGCCATCAACCAAAAGGATCGATCCATCGTACCCATTAGCACTTGAACCCTCCAAAGGACGAGTATGAGAGTGCCAGCCACGATGTTTGAATCCGATGTTCTGCAGGCACATCTTCCTCCGGAGTTGGCCTGCCCTGCGCCTCTGGAAGCCGTCCGCCTGAAACATTAATCAACATCATCATCATTTCCAGAAAATTACAAACATTTGCAGGTTGGTTAACATTCTTTCGGATTCCATCCACTTGCAAACATTTCATAGAGCAGCAATGACGTTTTCAATGACTTGTCAATAAACCAAGAAACAATCGAAACAAAAGTCACACATTGGGCATTGGCAGACTAAAGATGGGCAGTCTCCTTACAAAATCCCTAAACTTGATGAAACAAATTCGGTTTTGTAAATTTGGATGATTTGCTGTGATCAGACTTGGTGGACCCACACACTGCCCCCTTCATGATTGTGGCATTGCTGAGACAATAAGTTGGACTGTGTACCCGAGTTCAGATAATAAATTTCATGGGAAGGCATTCTATGTCAAGCTTTACAGGCAACTAAAAGCATTCAACACACAATAGACAACCGAGCATTCGTATAAAATGGGTTTTTTTTTTAACACAAAAATGTTTAGCACTTCAAAATAACTACAATGATTTGTTTAGTTAATTTATGAAGCTATCTTTTCCGATACACCCTTTCATCCAGAAAACAAAACATTACCCTATGATGACTAAATTTGACTTTACAAATGATTTGACGGTATACTAGCTAGCAGGTATAGAGGGAACCACTATTAAATCCTACAAGGCTAAGATAAAGTAAAATATTTTAAGTGAACATCTATGACAGGTTGATCAAATAGAGGAGTATAAATAAATCCTGATTAGCAGCGTAGCAGGAAGAATAGGGCACTTTAGGTTGCTCATAACTTGTGGAAGACGGATTTCTAGTTTACAAGGAAATATGGACAGATAATATTGAAAAAATAGCTTCAGGTATGTCACCAACTACTTAATTACTTTACCTATAAGCACTGACTTAATTCTTAAAATGCAACATATAAAAGTTATTCATTGGCTAAGCATGCACCATTGTTAAGCATCGAATTACTTTTTGTCAACTTTAACAAAACTGAGTTTCCTAGATAATAAAGCCATGATTCGTCAAGGTCTTCAAGGATACAACAATCTTCACCAAGATGGATCGTACTCTAAATGTGCATTTTACTATTCATTTGCATAAACTAATGGGCCCTGAAATTATTATTAAGCATTTAAGATATTGTACCATATGCTTGTACATAAAGTTGAATACATTGACCATACCCATACTCCTGCAATGGTAGGAGCCTCATGCACTAGCATGCTCTTTTTATATCAGAAATCCCGTCTCAAATAGTTTTGAAAAGCCGAACAAAGTCATTATGTTTCTCATGGTTTACTCGTGTTAACAAAAAATTTTCTAGGTGTACTTAGTAGCCTCGTATTCTTGTATGGTGACACTAGCCAAATGTGGATCAGTATTCAGGTGAAGTTTGAATAAACAATAAGGTCTGGGTCTGATTTTATGCAAGCTTTCGATGTCTGGATTAAAATTCCACATAGAAATTCCATAAAAGAAGATTGTTGCATAACCTCCTTGCCATGAGACACATGGGATAAGGAGTTTCTTTTGTCTTGTCAGTCAGCAAGTAAAAGCATGAAAGAATAATTATGCAGTTCGATATGAAGAATGCATCAAATGACATATATAGATCATCTATCAGCAAATAACAGTATAGAAGAATGGTATTGGAAATATTGTCTTTTGGGATCATCTGATCCGAATCTGCTCTGGATGATTGCAAAACCTTGATTTTTCAAGTGCTTGTGATTCTGCTGGTGGGACTACGGGTTCCTGGCAAATATCATTGTGGTTTACTTTCACAAAAATAAAAACAATATTGAAAATCTTAAATTCTGATTCGCCTAATCTGGATTGGTCCCTTTTCTAAATTCTACAACCAATCTTAAACCTGTAAAGCTAGGAAAGCACAAGTCAGTGTCATATTTTTAATCCACAAAATTGAAGAAAGATTTTAAAGGTTGCTCATCCAAAACAAACTTTTGATAGCAATTAACTTCCTTAAGAGAAATTAAGGGGGAATTTGGTTGCTTGAAACTGGAAATGCTGGAAAGTAGCAGTCGCAAGCAGAAGTAAGCATCATAGAAATTGCAGGTGCAGCTATTTGGATGCCTACATGTATAACTGTTACTTGCAGTTGTAACTAACATAGAGATGACAATAATCGATGCTCAAAAAGGGAGGAAGAGGAAGAGATGACTACAATGTGTAAGGAGGCAACACATGAGACATGGGGGGAACTATCCAAATCCAATATTGACTTGCAACTCAGCTTGCAAGTGCGACATGAAATATTTTAGACCAGACGTCCATTTGCCGAATGGTGGGTTTAATTGCACACACACATGTTTCAAGTGAACACTTGCAGGCAAACAAAAGCTTGATAGTGAGATGCTTGTTGCAGACAACCAAACTTCATAAGATAAGGAGAATAACCTGGTAAAGGCAAAATTTTGACAGGTGATGTCATGATGAAGCTTCTGGTCATGTCCTCCTGCTCCGTTTGGAGCATATTACACATTCAAGGGGATAAAGGTAACACATTTAGTTGTAACTGATGGAAACACCAAATTAACACAGGGCTGGTAATAAGATGGCGAGTGTCCCTCGCACCAGTACCAACTAAACATGCTCCCAGATGCCTATTCAACAGATTCTTACCTCCACTCTAGCTCTAGCTAGCTAACCCTCAAAAAGTCAACATCAGCTACCAGTGATGTCCAAAAATTGTTATGGATATGGCACCTTCAATAGTTCCTAATTCATAAGGATAAGAAAAAGATGGGAAGTTTTGACAGAAAGTAGCAGATCATGCCATTTTCACATGATCACAGAGTGTTAAGATAGACTGGTATCACATATAGTGCTCTTTTTAGCATAACAAAAGACAAGAATGTTCACTACCTAAATAAAGGCAATTCGCGTAGGCACAACAATGCATCTGAGGATTTGCTGCTAAAATGAATATCAATCCACATACCTTCTCAATATTTTCCATCATTATTCCTTCGACCTCAGTAATTTGCTCACAACTTAGAGAACTTGCTCATTTCTTCTGGATGATTTATGCAATACTGCATGTGCTCCTTGAGCCTGGGACTGTTCAAACAAATAAGCAATCAGTTACGAGCCATTTGAAGTCCTTTAAAATCTCAGGTGCGAAATTCTTCACATACCCAAATTCACAGTCAAGATTGTAAGCAATGCTGAACCTATCTTCAAAAAGATCATCATCCTCATCCTCATCCTCATCAGCAAGTGGGTGAGGGCCTCCACCATCAATGCTTGCTCCACAATGCTGCATGAAATCTTCCTTAACTCGCTCCAGAAACACAAATGGTACACTCCTCGCAACAGCCTCATTGGTTACCACAAGGAACACTACAAGGAAAGAAGTCAATCTGAAAAAAGAAAATGCTATGGAACAGACATGAAAACAAATTCACCAGATCAATAACCATACCAAACTCTTTATCAAGCAGAAAGTTGAACGTAAGACCATTGCATGAGTAAGTAAATTTGATGCTATTTCGAGGCAACTTCTGCAAGCACTGGACAGCAATAGTACTGAAATTCCCAGAAAATGTAGTTGCCCAGGTTTCCTGTGACTCAAAAGCACTTCTAGAAACATATTGGTGAGTCCGGGAGCCAAAACAATCCAATCTGAAGCCACCATAAAATTATAAGCAGAAACAACAATTATTATTATTCATATTTGGTAACTACCACTAATTATAAATCCTTCAATAACTGAACATTCCTCATCTTATACAACAAAAATTTCTGAAAACCTATATAGAGGGAAAGAATTAGAATGAGACTTCCACCAGATTTGTCACAGGTGTTATAACCAAAGAGGCACCACATATCAAGGCTTCAATAGCATGTCTCATGTAAAAAGGATTTTGACACTGGCATGTCAAAACCTTGTTTGGGTAACAATACGTTTGGAACATCAGAAACCATGCATCATATTTCTCAGCTACATCAAGATCCATCAAACACAGACTATGTGATCTTCCAAAGTTCCAGAGGAACCAGACACGGTGTGTGTTTCTAATGCACTAGCTTTCAGGTTCCAAAGACTCATCAGAATCACTTCTTTCGGGTTCACCTCCAGCACTCTTCACATGCACTTCATCTGGCTTTGGAGCAGCCACCAGAGCATTCTTTTTGCGCTGACCACCTGCCTCTGGCACGACTGTTTCGACATGTAAACCTACTGAACGGTCAAGGAACAAACACAGAAATAATACATACACAAGAACTTCTAATGCAGAGAAGGTCAGTATGCAACAAAGAAGAAACAATTTTAAGGAAACTAGAAAATTCTTAACTGACATTACAATTAAAAGACTGATTAAGGACATTAAGCCATAGGAATTGATTCTTATAGATCATTACTGAATCAACCTACCACCTGGGAATGGATTTGTTGATGCTACTGTTAATAGAAAGAAACCCAATGGTACGTTTGCAAAAGTGTGACAAGGATATTTTCTACTGTCCCACCAGACATGATGTTCAGTAGATCTTTCTCAACCCGTTGCACAACCTCCGGCTGTTCATGCAAAAAGATGTAGGAATAGACATAAGAAAGAACAGAAAGAACGAAAACAAGGAAAAAGTAGTATACAGTCAAGACAACTACATTTAGATCAGGTTCCCTCCGGAATCGCCGTCTACGAGCATCTCTCATTGGAGGAGTAAGTCCATGCTTGTATTCAACCCCTTCAACAGCAGCATCACCGTCGTCTCTTACCATGATCATCTGTTTACAACCTCTGAGTTGTGGTATTAATACCTCAACTTTGTCAAGAAATAAACGGTCTAGTTACCTGGCCGACATCAGCTGTTTTGATCAACACATTATCATCGTAGGTTTTATAGGATTCCACTATGCAGGGAAGATCCAAAAGGGAGGCAGGAAACCTCTCATCGCCAATCAAAAATGTACCACTTCGTCCATCCTCTACATAAAAGAAAAATAAAACTAACACTCCTAAAAGAAGCAACAAATGATGAGATGAGCTTGAGCACCACTATTATACAAGAACATGCAACTTCAAACATAGTGCAAAGAAATCAATAAACCAATGAGACAACATGTGCATAACTGTGTTGAAAGCTCAAAAAAATGAAACCAGGCTAAATTTATTATGTAACACGAAACTACAAATCTAATGGAATACTGAATCATTGATGATAAAATGCTACCTGGTAACAAGATATGCTGGGTGACTATTATGTGGCTAGCAATATGAAAAGAAATGGAATCATTTAAATATCATATAGATCCTGAGCATACTCTCACTTGCAACGATCTTCACCACTCTACCTTGAAACAGTTTCTAGCCTCACTGCCTAGTTAATTCCACATAACCTTATTACCTTTCATACAAAATCTTCTGAAAGTAAATAAGTAACATCCCTCAAGCTATTATAGTCCTCGTTAGCTTATGAGTTTTACCAGTTGCGAAGCTCTAAAAAATAATGTGTCAAAGCAAGTTATACAAGACAGCTGCGTTGCCTTTAGATAATTAAGTGTGATCATAACATTCCTCGCCTTACTGTTCATCTGCTTTTGCATAAATAACCTCCCTATCCCAATCAACAATACGTTATTAACATGTCATGACTCTCAATTTGAAATCACAGAAGTGCACTTCATTTAACAAGAAGATTCAACCAAGTTGTAGAATACCAAAAATCATCTATGATAAATGGAGTCTCTAGCAGGTTTATCACAAGGATATTTTCAAGTAATCATACTTTAAAATTACCTGAAAAGGATATATCCAGTGAGCCATCTAAAGAGGACGAGGCATTCTCATTCAAAAGGCGTTCAATTCGTTCTGCTACAGATGGGGGAACACGGAGAATAAATTGTTCTTCCATTTGCAGATGTTCCACTCAGCAGATAATTTCAGTTGTAACAGATCCTAACTGGAAGCAAGAAGACACTTCCTAAGCCAGAAACAGAAGAATGTCCTCAAGTTAAAATAACTGGACAGACAAATATTGAAATTAAAAAAAAGTCTTATGTATCTCTAAGGACATTTATCTTTAGGAGTGACCCATAAGAAGTGGTGGCAACAGTGATTGTCATGCTACTTCTTGCTTTCAGCTAAAATATTTCATTCAGTAGTGGCCAATAACCAAATGTAACAATCAAACGAATAAGCCAGTATTATGTAAAGAAAGCTTCCCATACTCAAGTTAAAAAATGGTGATAATCAAGCATAGGCAAGTTATTCTGCATTTAATCAAATGAAACCAGAAATTTGGTTTATGCATACAGAAATTACTATTTCACAAAAAAGATCTAAAAAAAATATGCAAATGAAGTAGGTAAAGCACCAAACAAATAAATAATGGACAGTGCATACCACAAATAAAAAATGCTTGAAGTTTGTGTTCTACAACCCTATGCTCCATTTGAATCTGTGTAGAATTTCCTGATTTGCTGATTTGTTCAAGTGTAAACTTATGATTTCACCTACATTTATCTCCTGTCGAAAAGGGCTTTAAGAGCTTGTGGGAGGACGACATAGTCATGCTTGTGGGGCTTCCATGGTTCACATCTCATATCTCTGTTTGATTTATGTAATTAAAATCTTATCTTCTTGCCTGCTGCCCTAATAATGTTCCCTCCATCTCTAACTAGGCCAATTCTCCTTGAAACTCCTTGAAAAAGGACGAGGGTCACTCGCGAGCATAGTCCAGTCCGATCCAATCATTCCAAATTGAGGTGCAATCTACAACGCTCTTCTTCGTCTCATGCTCTCTTCTTTGTGTTCACCCACTCATACAATCGTCTATTTATACAAGCCAACCCTTGTGCTCTTTTCGTTGTGTTCCTCTCATTAATTTCTCCTTTGTGAACGACGAAAGTAGTCATCTCGTATCAAGGTCCACAATAAAGATAAGATGGGAGAAGAAAGATATCAACTGATCATAGTGCAACAGGACAAGGAAAAAATTGAAGGGAAATGTGAAATCAAGAATTTGATGAGAAATCAAATTATTGATTTCAGAAAGAACCACAAAAAGATCAACAGAAACAGCACAAATATCTCCAAGCTTAAGCCTTTACCTTCCTGAGACGAAAATTTGAGCCCTTTCTAGAACTACCTCAAACCATCTCCTAGGGTTGCTAAATAAAACAATCATAGCGAGCTCAAGCCAAGAATTTCGGCATCACAGGGCAAATCTTTACAAGCCAAAACATAATACTCCCTAAAAAAAGACACAAAAGCAAAAACCATCCGTCGATCTACCTCAAATCTCTTGAATCTGAAGGCAGAAACACCCAAGGAGGAACGGAGGACTCAGCGCTTTGATCCCTCCGGACTTTCGAACCTAACCGGCCGCCCACCAGATCTCCCGCTCACCACGTCCCTTCTCGCCGCCGCCTCCTCCTCTCTCACAAGACACAGCCAGCCGGGGTTGGCTTTCTTTTGGCACGTCGGGAGATTAAAAAGATCCCGTCTGATTCGGATAAGGGACCCACATCGAGAGACCCGTTTCGGCCAATCATAAGCCGGCGTACGTTATCAGGTGCATGGGCCGCCGGTAAGAAAACACCGGTCTTCATATTTCCGGAATGCCAACGCCTACCCGCTCTTCAACTGGAGGCCTATGGGGGACCCGCACAAGATTGAACGTCGCGTCCAATCGAAATGGCAAGGGTGGGCGAGCGGTCAAAGTCAACTGTTAAGTAGATTCTTCTTCACCTTCTTCTTTTTTTATTTTTATTTTTATTTTTTGGTGTGTCTACTCTCCATATTTGTAGCTCATTTAGTTCTTCTTTCCTCTCTCTACCTGCGACTGGGTTTTCTGTTTAAATCTAAAGATGATAAATCTACGAGGGTGGGAGGATCACCAATCCCCTACAGCATAGTAGTCAACACAGATTGTGTGAAGTTCATCAACATGGGTTTTGGACTCTCTAAATTTTTTATTAAAAAACAGTTGATAAAATTTATCATCCTCTATCTTTTTTTTTTTTTACTCGTTATGAAAAAAAAAACATAAATTTCATTCTCTCGTTTTATAAGAAGTCGGATAATCCTAAACCATCTTTCTTCTATATGATAAGAGAAAATAATTATAATTTTTTTTATTCTTTCAAATATATAAAAATATATCCTAAACAGATATAACAATAACTTCCAGAAAAGAATGACTCCAACCCACATATGAAAATTTTATATTACTAACTTGAGTGTCGGATGGATTAGATTAAAAAAATCTCCACTCGATCTTAATTTTCATGCATGTAGTATCTTGGAAGCACAGCGCTCTTATGTGAAAATATCTCATGATCATCTCGAAGCTACCTTTACTTTGAAACCATTTCGAAGTCATTTCGATCTCGTAATCATTTCAAAACCATATTGAAACATAGCATTTCCATTTTGATTATACCTCATAAGCACTTTGGATATTCTCTATATTAAATTGATCAATATGTTAATGATATTTTTTTAACAATAATCATCTCTCTCTCTTTTTTTTTTTATCCCTCGAGTTTACAATTTAGTCTTAAATTGATATAATTATTTTATAAAAAAATTAAAATTTTTAAAATTTATTTGATATAGTAAAATAAGAACGAGGGTGAAAGTGACGAATGAGGGCACAATAATAGTGATAAATACAGGACAGCGGCTAGGAGTAATCTCATCTTTTAAAAAATAAAAATATTCTGTGCTAAAAAAATAAAAATTTTCGATCGGCATATATATATGGAATTAGGTATAGATGGGGATGCATTTTTATAATAATTGTATTAAGGTGCGTGTGGAGAATGCAAATAGCCGGGCATTTGGTCTAGTGGTATGATTCTCGCTTAGGGTGCGAGAGGTCCCGAGTTCAATTCTCGGAATGCCCCTTTTTTTTTTCTTTATTTTCACCTACTTTTTGCTGACCGTGGCAGCGACACGTCCCGGCCGCCGACGGAATCGTCTTTGCACCGCCCACCAGCGTTCCCCTCGTCCAACTCCACAACATGCACATTCACATGCACCATCGATCTCTTAAGGAGGACCTCCCACCTTCCTTTGCTCCTTTCTTCCCATCCATGTCTGCTGCTCGCCATGGCTTGCCGCCCTCTGCGCACGCCCGGTCGAAACCCCACGTCGAGCTCTCCCCACGGTGCCCGCGCTGCGCCTCCTGCGACGCCAACTTCTGCTACTACAACAACTACAGCCTGACCCAGCCGCGCTACTTCTGCAAGGGCTGCCGCCGTTACTGGACCACGGGCGGGTCGCTCCGCAACGTTCCCGTCGGTGGTAGCAGCCGCATGAATCGTAGAAGGATGCCTAGCAGGGTCTCCGGCGGTCCACCGGTCGCCCGTGAACCGAGCTATAGTCAACAACCGCAAAACCATGACACCGAGGGCTCCGTTGATCTGGCAGCGTTGTATGCTACGTTCTCTCGTCGGCGTCCTCAGCTTGAGCCAGGCCTCGCCGTGCCGGAGTTGCCGGAAGACATCGACTCCGTCAGTGGCTCGACCGAGGCGAATTCCGGCCACCGATTCCCTGTCGATCACGCTGAATGCCAAGGATCAATGCCAAGGTTCTCGAGAACTTTAAGAATTGGGATCATATATTATTGCCTAAAAGAGTTATATTATATGGTAAAAAATATATAATTTTGATAGAGAAAGGAGAAGATAGAGATCATCTCTTTACTTGATGAATCAAAGCGGGTAATCATATAAGTTTTTAAAAATTATATTTCAGTTACTATTTTTTTTTCTCCTAGTTAATTTATAGGTGTGATTTATGATTTATGATTTTTGATGAAATGAAAGCAATTAAATCATTGTAACTCGATTGATGATCATTGAAACATAGCAGCAACATAGGTTGGAAAGTCAAAATGAGGGAGCTGGGCCCTCCCTAAGAAGTCGGCAACACGGTGTGGAGTCAACCATGTGAACCTTCAAACCTTAAGTTCCGGCTTGACCCCTCATCTTCCATGATTTGCCATGGGTTGGACGCCAATTTGATTGGATTAGAGTGAACAAGCAAAAGTGTCACACATAAGATTGACCGATTCAAGCTTACTGGATGAGTTAGGCTTAAATTGCCATCCCAATTTTTCTCCCCAGATAGACGAATTATTCAATTCATGAAGTTTTTCCACAGTCTAATTCGTTGTTGAATTTTGACTTCTTTTTTTTTTTTTTTGCAAGGCGTGCAGTCCATATTCACAGTCTTTGCTACACCTCATAGTCAACACAAAGAGTAGAACAAATGTTCGGTCAAAACTAGCAAGCATTCGCATCAGCTTACAGCCACGCAAATAGTCAATCCTTCTCTCTCTCTCTCTCTCTCTCTCTCTCTCTCTCTCTCTCTCTCTCTCTCTCTCTCTCTCTCTCTCTCTCTCTCTCTCTCTCTCTCTCTCTCTCTCCCTCCCTTCTTTACTGCATACAACACATATAAATCAGGCGTTGACTCGGTTGGGGAGTTTGAATCTCCTTAGCGTTCATATCCTCCCTTCTTCCCTATAAATACCTCATTATTCATTCGACCTCCCAACTGCAATCCGATCTCAATGGAGGGAGTAGAGATACCATCTTACTTCCTTTGCCCCGTATCTCTGCAGCTGATGAAGGACCCCGTGACGCTGTCCACCGGCATCACCTACGATCGCAAAAGCATCGAGCGGTGGATCTTCGCCGCGAGGAAGACCACATGCCCGGTCACGAAGCAGACCCTGCCGGACTGCGAGCTCACGCCCAACCACACTCTCCGGCGGCTGATCCAAGCCTGGTGCACCGCCAACGCGGACGTCGGCGTCGAGCGGTTTCCCACCCCGAAGGCCCCCGTTGACAAGGCCCAGATCGAGATGCTCGTCGGTGACGCCAAGCTGCCGCAGTCCCAGCTCGGCTCGCTGCGCAAGTTAAGGGCGTTCGTCTCCGAGAGCGAGCGCAACAAGCGGTGCGTCGAAGCGGCCACCGGCGCCGTAGATCTCTTGGCTTCCATCGTCGACCGCAACTCGAGTGGAGAAGATGTTGATGATGATGGCTTGGAGTCCTCAAGTGCTGCCTGTGATGAGGCACTCCACATTCTCTGCTCTCTTCAAATCTCCGAGGAGGGCCTTCGCGACCTCGTCGCAAAAAATGCCGGCATGGTGGAATCGTTGACGACGATACTGAGAGGATCGAACTATAACTCGCGAGCCCACGCGACGCTGTTGCTCAAACAAATTCTTCGAGTCATCTCACAGGATCAGCTGATCGATCTCAGCGACCAACTATTCCAAGAGATAGTAAGCGTCATACACGACCGGATCTCGCACCAGTCAACGAAGGCAGCGTTGCATGTCCTCGTCGACGCATGTCCATGCGGGAGGAACCGGATCAAGGCGGCGAACGCAGGCGCAGTCCACGTCCTGGTCGAGCTCCTCCTCGAAGAGCCTGACCGGCGAATCTGCGAACTCGTGCTCGTGGCGATGGACTGGCTTTGTGGGTGCGCCGAGGGGAGGGCGGAGGTGTTGGGGCATGCGGCGGGGATCCCCGTGGTGTCGAAGAAGATACTGCGCGTGTCGCAGGTGGCGAGCGAGCGGGCGGTGAGGGTGTTGCACTCGGTGGCGGTGCACTCTGCGACTCCCAGGTTGCTGCAGGAGATGATGCAGGTGGGAGTTGTGTCAAAGCTGTGTTTGGTGCTCCAACTCGATTGCAAGGTTAAGACCAAGGAGAAGGCAAGCGCCATCCTGAGGTTGCACTCACGGGTGTGGAAGAATTCTCCTTGTCTCTCTCCTCAGGTCCAGGTTTCGTATCCCTCACCATACATCGGTTAATCGTGTAGAGAGAGAGAGAGAGAGAGAGAGAGAGAGAGAGAGAGAGAGAGAGAGAGAGAGAGAGATTGTTCTGCTGCTCGATTTCGTGTACTCAGCAAAAGAGTTAATTGGCTTGAGCAGAAGAAAAAAAACACAGTTTTGTTGCTCAAATTAATTGTTTGAAATCAATTTGAGATCTAATGGACAGAATGCTTTGATTTGATTAGAATAAAGTCAAAATTGTTCCATGGAAACCAATGCTTTTAATAATTTGTTGACTTTTTTAGAGCTTAACAAAAGCAATTTGGCTGTACCAATTGCATCAAAGTCAACCTATTATAATGTGTGTGTTTACTGAGTGATTGGTGTAGTATGAAGGGTCTCAGCACAACCGTCCATAATATCATCACTTTTAATCTCAACCGTTATACCTCTGATATATGGTTTATCCTCAAAATTGGTGGACGGTTGAGATCAATTCTGTAGTCAGATGGATGGTGTTAATGAGATCATTCGTAGCTTCGTACCCACAGGGAGGGTATCGGATTCGGATCCTATAATTACCAGGTCTTGCCTATTACCATTTAGGGATCTCGAAGGGGGCCTCCCAAGCTTCGCCTTTGCATCCATGGGCTCCAACCCTCGGCCACCACTGGTCTGCCACCCTCGCCTCCTCTTCTCCCCGCTTCTTATCTTCTTCTCCTTCTCCAGGTCGTGGGCGTTGCAGAACTCGCCCCGTGATCTCCTGGAATCGGCTCGCGAGCCGGAGTTCTTCGATTGGTTGACGGCCATTCGGAGGCGGATCCACCAGCACCCGGAGCTCGCCTTCGAGGAGTACAAGACGAGTGAATTGATCCGGTCCGAGCTCGACGCCCTCGGTATTGAGTACGCCTGGCCGATCGCTGGGACCGGAATCGTGGCCTCCGTCGGCTCCGGCGGTGGCCCCTTCTTCTCTCTCAGGGCAGACATGGATGCTCTCCCATTGCAGGTATCGGTGAATACCTAGGTGGTCGAATTTGTTTGCTTTATAGTTGGTTTGTTGGGTATTGCTTTCTCGCGGATTGGGAAATAACGAAACAGACAGCGAAAATGGGTTAGTCGATGTTGTCGGGCATAATAAAATTGCTATACTTCCGAGCAGAAAGCAATTCGGTTGAATTAAAGAGACAAGAGTCCTTCACGGAAATGGTGAATTTTATATTGTTGATTCAGAGTACAAAACATTGGGCTGAATGGACCGAAGTATTTTCATCTTGATTTCCTTTTATCTTTCATGCATAATTGAGCTAGAAATCTTCAAGCTCGGTAAATTAAAGGCCACGGAAGGAAAGATCAAAATGAATTTTTAAGCTGCGAAAGTTTGAGTTGGTGCTCAACAAAGTCCAAAACCTAAGGTATTGGATACCATAATGTATACTTTTATCACTCTACGTTTGAAAGAAGAGAAGTTTCACTTTTGTATGCCATGTATTCCCAAAAGAGCCTGGGAACATTTACACCTTGCTTTTTAGAACAGTTTATATCTGTAGCAAATTCTGGAATAAGCCAATGTGCCTTGCATCTGATTTTTACATGACGAATCATATCACATGTGTGTGTTTAGAGATGATATATATGCTACAAAAGTCGTGATATTGGTTTTATACTTTTATTCCATTTGCATTTGGACCTACAATGTTTTTAACTCTTGATAGCAGTTGCTCAATGTATTCATCCAGCATGTGCCTTTCCATATAAGGTCAGTGTGGGGCCATGATGCCATGCCAAATTTATTCCATCAGAGCATTAGGTTGCCTTTGGAACCCACGGTGGCCAATATTAGCGTGCATAGTCCCAGCATGGGTGCATGCCACAGAGCTAAAACTTGTGCTATCTATATCGATTGGTGGTGTTTTCTGCACATATCTCAATGGTTTCCTAGCACTGATCTGGGTTTAGTAGTTTAACTATTTGCAAATCTGCATAATTTCCTTTTTTAATCAACATTTTGACATATGCAAGATCTCTAATATATTTACTCTTGAATTTCTGTCTAAATAGATGTTCACATGATTGGTCTCTGGTAACCTTTGTCAACATTATAACATCCTTTAGTCTCTATTGTTGGTTTCTTCAAAACTCTGTTTATCAGTATTCTGGTGTTCATTTGGTTGTTGATACTGTAGTCCAAGGAGTGTACTTATGACAGGATTTCTAATAATTTATTATTCTTATCGTCTAAAAGGAGCTTGTGGACTGGGAGTACAAAAGCAAAGTAAGTGGAAAAATGCATGCTTGTGGCCATGATGCTCATGTAACAATGCTTCTTGGGGCAGCTAAATTGCTTCAACATCGGAAGAACACATTGAAGGTATACAATGGACAAGTTATTATGATGATGTTGATGAATAATTTATCAAGAACTAGTATCAAATACATTTAATCTGTAGTTAACTTTATTTCTTGAATTTTTTATGAATGTATGTAAAATGCATTTGCATTTGCTGCAAGTTCCAATTGAAAGCTTTTTTGAGTCTCAATGCTAGTACCGATCATCATGGCCTATTTTGATGAAGGGCACTGTAAAGCTTGTTTTCCAACCAGCAGAAGAGCGTGGTGCTGGTGCTTATCATATGCTGCAAAGTGGTGCAATAGATGGTGTAGAGGCAATCTTCACTTTGCATGTTGATCCTCGCCTGACAACCGGTGTTATTGCTTCTCGACCTGGTCCTCTTCTTGCAGCATCTGGACGTTTTGTAGTCACGATCAAAGGAAAAGGTGGACATGCCGCACTTCCACATCGAACAGTAGATCCTGTTATTCCTGCCTCCTTTGCAATCCTCAGCCTTCAACTGCTTGTATCGCGGGAGTCAGACCCACTTGAGAGTAGAGTGAGTTATTTGCTTTTGCTGATCAATTAGTTATTCAGAACATTTATCATGAAAAATACATTTTCACAAAATTAGTAACCCCCATTAATTTTGTTAATTTTGAAATCACGTAGTAGCATTTTTTTTATAGCCAAAGAACAATGGTCCAATGAAGGTATACAGTTTGAACGAGATAAAGACAGTGGTGATAGTTGACAAAAGCATTTTAGTCAACATTCTTAAATTATAGAGGCATCTAGCTTCAAATTTCGGGATGCTGAAATGTATCCTCGTAAAACTAGAGGAAGCATATATTCCGAGTTTCAAAAGCATTTTAGTCAACATTCTTAAATTATAGAGGCATCTAGCTTCAAATTTCGGGATGCTGAAATGTATCCTCGTAAAACTAGAGGAAGCATATATTCCGAGTTTGGCATCTAGCTTCAAATTGTGCTCATTGCTAACAATCCACACTAAATACACAGAAACACACAAAAGCATTTTAGTCAACATTCTTAAATTATAGAGGCATCTAGCTTCAAATTGTGCTCATTGCTAACAATCCACACTAAATACACAGAAACACACAAAAGCATTTTAGTCAACATTCTTAAATTATAGAGGCATCTAGCTTCAAATTTCGGGATGCTGAAATGTATCCTCGTAAAACTAGAGGAAGCATATATTCCGAGTTTGGCATGGAAAAAGTTCATTATTCATGAGGTGATATATCATCACTCTACAAGTTCTTGCACCATAATTAATGCCCATTTGTATGCATATTCATGTGAAATAGACAGTAGTGAACCATAAATCTTTTACCTGCAGGTCGTCTCTATTGGGTTCATGAAAGCCGGAGAAGCATACAATGTTATTCCAGAGTCTGTGACTTTTGGTGGCACATATAGGAGCATGACCACAGAGGGTCTCTTCGAACTCTCAAGAAGGATTAAGGAGGTGAGACAGGCACTTACCATTCAGGAACCCAATCTAAAAAATAATGCTACTTCTGCAGTTCCTAGTGTAAGAATGACTTGTTATTATGTTGGACACATGCTTCTTATTCACCTGCCTAAACATTATTAACAGGTCATAGAGACACAAGCTGCCGTACACCGTTGCACTGCCACGGTAAATTTTATGGATCAGGAACAAAGACCATATCCTGCAACGGTGAATGATGAACGAATGTACGCCCATGCTAGAAGGATGGGGGAGAGCCTGCTTGGGAAAGACAATGTTCATGAGAGCCTACCAACCATGGCTGCAGAGGACTTTAGCTTCTATTCGCAACGGATGCCGAGTGCTTTGTTTTGGCTTGGAATAAAAAATCAGACATTGGGGCCAGGTTACCCATTGCATTCTCCCCACTTCTTTCTTGATGAGCAGGCACTTCCAATAGGAGCTGCTTTGCATGCTTCAGTAGCAAAGGCTTACCTGGACCACCACTCCACGGTGGTATAAATTCCAATCGAGGTATTATTTCTGATTTGTCCGAGTTTTACTGCCACAGTTTACGTATCTAGTTTGCAGATTTGGATCTGAAACTTACATATAGGCTTTTGCATTGATTGGCTTTGTGCATAAAGGTTACAGAACTACACTGGCCATCTTCTGGGTCGAGTGCTTCACCTTCCGTGGAAAAGCTTCTTTGCCCTTTGCCCAACTTCAGAGTGAGTTGCCCTTCTCTCCAAGATGGCATAGTGGGACCGAAGCCTATGGACCCAAGCGCAGATAATAAAGGTACCAATTAACTCTCTCTACCATCTTAAACTATGATGGTATGATTTTGTAATACCAAATTCTAATTTCTCATGGGAACGAGTTCATATTCAAGCACCTTCAGATTTCATATATCAGTATACTTTCCAAATGATATGTCAGTATATTCATGCACCACCTTCACCTTCACATTTGGTGTATCAGTGTACTTCACATTTCATATTCATTCACCTTGAATTAAGATTCTGATGGATGGTTATGCACATCTCAATTAATTCAAGTCCCCGAGTGTCGGCTGCTCTGATATTTGGACATATCAGTATGGGTGTTTGAGTTTACAAACACCCATACTCTTGCAAATGATTTTTAAAATTCTATTTAGTTATAAGAAGCACACAAATGCAAAGCATTTTTTGTTTTGAATAACAATGGCAGTTAGTTGTTCCTTTCTTATTTTTGATGCTAGTCTTACTAAATATCCTCTTTTACTCCTTGATGTCATTGGATAAACAAATTTATAAAGCTTTACTGGTTTAAAATTTATGTCTGGTT